>CM063284.1:107217909-108417909 GCA_032173965.1 Sitta carolinensis
TTAATTTCCATTGCTGTGTCACACAGGAAAAACAAGCCAGAACAGAGAGTATATAAGGACTTCTCAAAATATTTTTAGGCTACTTCAACTGTCCTTTCTCACTCCCTCTGTGGAAGAAGTGTGCAACAGTTTAAGTTGGAACCAGGAAAAATGAAGTTACAGTTAAACAGGATGTGTAATACCTTCTCAGGGATGACCTGAGAACAAGGTCTACTACATTTCACAGTCTGACCTGCACAAATAACAACCTGAGTTTTCCAGGCATTAATGGAATCTGATTTCCGCAGTTCTGTTCCTTAATGATAGAGCCCATCCTTTAAGAAATCGCACTCCAGCTTCTAATTTATATATCCTGATTTTCTTTCCTGCTGCTGTGTGTGAATGTTCCAGCACAGAAGACAGCTAAATAGGAATTGTGTCAATATGATTATAAGATCTTTTTTATTTCTTTGTCTTTGAGAAGACTGGGTTATAATAGTGGTAAAGGAAAACAACCGTCTTAAATTAATTACTGTCATAATTTGAAAAATGCCCTTCCTTTTCCCTGTAATTAATTTCAGTTCAAGAATTCAAAAATCAGCTGCAGTGAAGTTTAATTTATGTCTGTAAGTGCACAAGAATGGAAAAACATGCAGCTTTTCATAGGCTTCTAGCAATACACAGAACTGCGTGTGTAAATTTCTAAAAAGCAAATTATAAAGGCTCACATAAAAGAGAAGCAAAAAATAAAAGCCCTTGAATTAAGACTCTCCATTTGTTCCTGGTGCAGGAGTGGTATAGTACACATAGTATCAGATATCAGTCACTTACGCTTGCTCCATTATAATAACATATACAAATGGGAAATATTAGGTACCTAGTGAAAATGTTATGTGATGCAACTCAACAGCAATTTCATGATGGGAGCCTCTTTACAATGGATAAAATGGTTTCTGCATTTATATTTTTCAAATTTTCTAACAATAGAAAATCTTGCTACAGTAGATTAAACAGAAAACCAAGAGTTTATGAAATATGGCTTCCAAAAGACTAATTGCAGAAGAAATATTCATTCCCAGTCCAATAAATCCTTAATTTTAAGTGTCAGCTGCAAAACATAAATCCCTTTAATAGATTTCAAACTGTGGTGACGAAGTTATAATTGTAGGGTCCAGCCCACTCAAAATCAGTCCAATGCACTCGCTTTGCATAAGCCAGTCTTCTGGGTTTGGGGTTTTTTTGTTGTTGTATTTTAATCTCATCTCCAATCTTTTAGGAATTTTCCATTGCATTTCTGAGCCTAGTTCTGGATTACTTTTGGCTCAGATTGAATTGAATCTTGTTGCTATTCCTCAATAGATGTCTGTAGTGCAAAGTCTACTTGACCATAACTTTCTGTGTCGTTTACAGCTGAGTAGCATGCACGTAAAGACCCTCAAGTCATGTGAAATAAGAGCCTTGACCTCAAGACACAATAAAATTGGTTAGTTTAGTTGTAGCTCAAAAGGTCACTTTTTCTGGGACTGCCTCTGAGGGCTGTTTTAAACTAATTATTACCTTTGATTTTAACTTATCGTTTGTTAACAAAAGAAAGAAAGGAAAAAAATACAACCCCCAGTTATTATAATTTCAACAGTTTGACTGGCATGTATTTAACATTATGGACGTATGAAAAGACAAGGTCCCTACCTGAGGAGGAGCTTACCCTGTAAATTAGACAGAGAGCACTGTGAATAATGAAAGCAGGCAGAGGAGAGATTTGTATAAGAGTGGGGAGGTGCATAAGAGAAATGTGCAGAGTTGAGACATATTCTTTCAGTTGACACTAATCATGATACTTTTCTTCCTTGTTCTGTTTGAATGTGAGTATGGTAATAGTTTTGTTTTTTCTCTATTTGCTGGCTTGTCACTGAGCTATTCTACTGCAGAAATTCTCTGTCTGTTTTCTCTTTCTGTTCTAGATTCTAGTACAATAGGTAATATAGGTATATCTTTATTTTTCTGCTCAGGCAGGGTAAAAAACACCAAAATCCCCCCAAATGTTATATATACTTCCCTTGGCAGTTTTCCCACAGCAGTCTACTGAAAAGTATGGTTCACTATTAATAGAAAGCATAAATGAACTTGAAATTCTGGGCTTTTGACACTATCACCTCCCAATAAACCTCTGACACATCTTTAGAGATTTGTTTGTTTATTTTTTGTAATAAGATGTTTCTAAACAAAAATGGTGTCTGCTGTCAATTTCTTTTTTCCTTCTGCCTACTTGCATTAGGCAAACAAAAATATGAAAAGAAAAAAAAAAAGCTGAACAGCTTTTTTCCACTGTTCTTTAACAAAGAGAATGTGATGCTACACAGGCTTTATTCTTTTTAAGTGTTGAAAGTATAATGATATCAGAAATAGGAATATCAGAAAAGGTGATGGATCAACCTGAGAAATTAAACTGCGATCAGTCAGGAGGACCAGATGGTGTTCATCCAAGAGCTCTGAAGGAACTGGAGACCAATGCAAGTGAGCTGCTAACAAAAATATGTAATTTATCATTAGAAACAGCTACTGTACCAGAGGTATGGTAAGGGTGTACCTATCTCTTAAAAAGGTGCTAATGATGATCCTGGGAATTATAAACCAGTAATCTTACTTTAGTATGATGAAACTATTCAGAGAATCAGTAAAAATAATGTACTTCGGCACACGATAAGTAAAATCTGCAGTGCTTCTGCCTACATTTGCTCAACCCTCCTAGAACTGCAGGAAAGAGTTAATTAGTAGTCAATAAAGTAGAACCAGAAGACACAATTAATTTAGTGTTTTCCAACATCTTATGGTAAGGCTTCTGAAAAAAAAACCACAGCAGATCCAGAATTAAAATCCGTCTATGTTGTAAGTACTGAAAAAAAAAGAGGAAAATCAAACCCCAAAATTTTAGAACTATTAGAATTAGAATTTTGTCCTCTGAAAGAATTTTATACAACTGCCAGATTACCACAACTTCCTAATTGGCTGTTATATTAGAGGTGAAGTAACTTACCTATAATTGTAAAAGCAGGCTGTGTCAGAACCAGACTTCAGTTCATGAGCACCCAAGTTCCAGAGCTGCATTTAGGTGACTAGACAGCATCCCTTTCCCTAGGTACTGCAGAACAATCAGTGGTCAGTTGAAGCAGAGAAAGAGGTTAACTCAGAATTCCCCCTGGGATCAATAGAGGCAATAAAGATGGTTTTGTTCAACTTATTCATTAGAAAGCTTGGAAAAAAGTCTGAAATAAAGGATGTAAAACTTGTTTTCACTGTAACAGTCACAGCCTGCTTTCTCATGTTTAAACCCAGTGCCCATTGCTCTAACAGGAAAATTCATGGGGGTATTTAGCCATTTATTAAGTTAACTGAATTTAGACAAAACCTGAAGAAATTCCAAAGCAAGGCAGTAAACTAAGATAAAATGGTCACATGATGACATGCAAAATTAAACAGACTAATGCCAAGGAGTGTATGCTGGAAAATATTTTCAAGAACTGATGGCTATTAATTAGCACAGGAAAATCTAAGCATCATTTACTGAAAATGCTATCCAGGATATTGCACGAGCCTAGAAAACACACACAAGCAGAGAAGATATCCAGTATAAACAAAAAGATAGTTAAACATAAAATATTGCTATGCTTCTTCATGAGTAAAAACTGCATTTCCAGATATTCTATTGTATTTTAGTCAGTGGGTTATAAGCAAGACACAGCAAACCAAGGAAACGTACACAGAAATGCATTAAACATGACTAATGAAACAGGGGAAAGCACCAAGAAGGCAGATTTAAAGGAAGAGAACATTTAATTTAGAAATAGAAAGAGGTAGAAGAGTTTTGAAGAGTTTTAGGACCACATAAAATTCCAGCTGATGCAAAAGAGCTCATGTATTCCTGTCTGGTTTCTTGCTTTTTACAAAAAATAAGTGGGAAATATATTTAATTGAATATATAGAAATGCTTTTATTTCATCAGAATATGTAGTTAAATTGTGGGATTTATTGCTTCTGCATAGGATTGAGGAAAAGAGCTTTGGGGCAATGAGGGAGTAAAAATTAGAAAGTGAAAACAAAAGGAAGTGAAAAGAGGAGGACTAATTCTTTGTCATGTCCTCCAGTTTCCTGAGACTCTTCAGCTGCTCCTCCTCACAAAGGAGTGATATCTGCCAGTGATATGCAGGTTTGGTGAAAGGGCATCTCAGGTTGCAGAGGAAGACCTGAGAAACAGCCATCCCATGCAGCATGGTTTGCTCTCTAAAACCATTGCTTTTTCAGGCAGAAATCCAAATTGCTGCTGCTATAGGTCTGCCTAACTCCCACGGCTCAGTCTGAGCAGCCCTTTTGGTCTGGGGTAAGGGACAGAATGAGGCAGGAGGAAAGAGTGGCCAAACTTGGAGCCTGACTCCCCTATGAAGCCTAGGACTGTGCTGCACGACATCCTTTCCAGCCCTGCCAGCCTCTCCACAAGCATGCAAACTGTACTCCCCTGAGAGTACAGAAAGCAGTGGGAACTCGATGTGATCTCCTTGTGGAATTTCTCAGCACTTTTTTCTTCCTTGGGATTTTTCCCAAGAGATTGGAGTATTTAGCCCTTACTTAGCTTTATCAAAGTATTAGACATTTATTTGATTAAGTATAGCATCTGCAGCCACACTAGCTAGAATAAAAATTATAAGGGCTATCAATCCTCATACTTCAGGGCATAAGCTGATCACCAGCTGGGATGGAAAAGAAATTTTCCTCTGTGGTATAGTATTGCAATTAGGTGCATTAGGAGGGGGTTATGCCTTCCTCAGTAGCCTCAGGCATTGGCCAGTTTGAGAGGCAGAGAGATACCAGGCTAGATGGACCACTGGTCTGCTCCAATATGGCAATTCCTTTGTTCTTAGGGCTGAATGTTTCTGCTGCTGAGCTGCCCTACTTTGTCATAATGTCAAAATCCAGCATTAATTATAATTCTGAAAATGAAGGAATATTCATGAATTATTATGTTGGCAATAACTGCGTGTAATGCAATAAAGACAAAAACAGTGTCTGCTGCAGAGTAAAAGGAAGTTGACAGCTTCAAGCACAAGGTGGTTTCTGTTTCCAGTTACCCTCCAGAACTCCTTGCACCCCAGAGTCAACACCTTTGAGAATAATGAAGTAATTACAATTTTATTTTACCATATTCTGACAACAGATTTGATTCAATAGTGTCTGCACAGTTCAGACAAAGCAAAACACTCCAACAGTTTGACTATAAAATGCTGATAGTTTTTATGTGCTCAAATTTAATCCCCAACTGGCATGATGGCCTTCTTGGTGAACTAATTTTAAATTAAATTTTCTTCTGTGTTACTCTGGTTCCATCAGCATTTTGATAAGAAAAAAAAAAAAAAATCTGGTAGCTGCTTTATTCTTGTCATGTTCTTTTTCTAAAGCAACTCACGGAGATGATTGCAAGAGTACATTAAAGGCATGCATTTTCGAAGTTAGTCAGTTGTCAAAGTGATCCTGAAGGTTGACAATCACATTTAAGACAAATATAGAAATCTAAAAGAAATGCTTACAAGCAATTCTGTATTCTGGGCAGTGATTTCGTTTGAAAATGCATCCAGTTCAAGGGTTAAACGAAAGCAAAAGCAATCACTTCAACCATGTTTTTGAAGAAAATAAACCAGCTTGATGTAAGCTAAATGAAGGGGGTCTGTGACTTAAAAGGAATGGACAGATAGAGAAAAAGGTCAGAAGATTAAATTTTCCCTAAGGGAAAAGTCATTCTTTGGAATCATTAACCTCCTTCTAGGTCACTACTGAAAAAAACAGCAGGAAATCCTACTGCTCCTGGAAAGATGGGTGCATCATATACCACCCACTGACCTAGCAACTCTATGGCAAACATAATTGTGCTTACAAATTCTCCTCCAGGCATGCTTGGTTTTACTATGCCCATTTTAAAGCAGTATGATCTTTTAGCTGAACTCCGAAGTGTATCTATAAAGACAATATTCCAGGAGCTTGGGATGTTAAAAAGAAGGGTCACTTTCTTGAATGCCATTTTTCTTTTTTTTTTTTTTTTTTCTTTTCTTTTTTTTTTTTTTTTTTTTTTTTTTTTTTTTTTTTTTTTTTTTTTTTTTTTTTTTTTGTAACGGAGAGAAATCTGGAAGCAGAGTTTTTGAATTTGAAATGTTTTATCTATTAACCATTTCTCTTTAGGACTGAAATTAATCATGTCATGGTCATTGTTGCAATGCATTCTAGTGACTTTCTACGCCCTAAAGCACATTGCTGGGATCAACTGTGTGTTTCAAATTCTGTCTCAGAGAACCTGCATCAGACTGTGTTTTCAAGGCTTCATTGTCAGCTAATTCTGCTGCCTCTTAGAGAAGTCAGAGAGTAAACAGTGCACCAGAGGAGTATTGGGGTCTCATATAAGTCTTCCAGAAAGGATTTGGAGGATGTTCTGTTGCATTTATCAGACAATATGCAGATGAACAGTCTGACCAGTATCAATGGAAACAAGTCTTTGGTCATGATCAAGCCTCAAAATAAGCAAGGGAAACTACCGTCAGTCAATTTCTACCACAATACCGTGTGAAAACGCTCTTCATTGAAAAGTGGCCTCTTTTTCTTCCCTTCTTGCAACAGAAATAGAATTCTCAATCAACATAGATGCAAATTCATATTTGCTTTTGATGGAAGCTCCAAATCCATCAAGAATTGGCAAGGCAGGGATGCCTGTAGCTCTGCAAAATCCCTTGTCTACTTGGAGATTGTAGGCAAAAAACTGTATTGTACTTCAGAATGAAGGACTTAATCTTAGGAACTTGTATTATTGGAAAATATTCTGGCAGCTATCTTAAAATCTTTTGTCTCTGGTCAGCCAATTTTTTTCCTAACAGAAAAGCATATTCAGAAGAGAATTTTAATATGGAGAAAAGACTTCAGCAACTTAGAAGGATATTATGCACTAAAATCTGAAAATTTTGGATTGTCCATGAAGGTATCTCAAATCTCAGCCCTGCTGGATGAACACTGAGCAATACTTTTTCTTAATTTGATGTTGTCTCTTTCCATTCTATTTACATATATGAAGTGAAAAAAGAAAAATACACAGAAACAGTCAAAACCAATTGATTGCCCTGGAAGCGGAAGGTGTCTTGATTAGCTTAATTTTATGAAATTGTGCATTTCATAAAATGCCACTTTTCACATGAAAGCAAGGTCTTTGAAGATTTCTGAAGACAATGACATGACCCCTGGAGAATAAAGGCATTGAAAGAAGTAGCTAAGAGAAAGACAAATAAAGCATAGTTTGTGGAAATTAGCACCCTTTACAAAGCCTCAAATAGGACAGAATCACACAGAGTTCACATTCTTCATGAAAACCATGATTTTTACTCATGTTCGCATGACTGAATAGCCAATGAGCAAAAATCTCTTCCTGAATGTTAGCAGCTCAATTACCTAATGTGAACAAGTTACAGGGGTAAGAATTTCCTGATATGTGCATGACAAGAAAAAAAATAGTATGGCTCACTTGTTTTCTAGCCAAAATGCATTTCAGAAGCAGGAAATCAAAAACACATCACAAACCTTGCGAGGAGACTACACTCATTCGCTCTGCCGATATTGGTGTCTGTCAGGAGGCTGTCAGGCTCTGGGAATCACAGCTCCCTAAAGCAGTGCTTCCCCAGTGTCTCCTCCCCAAAAGTGTGGGTTTGGATCATACTTTTCTAGGGAGTAGTGAGGAAATATCTCAGTGTTACAGCTGCTTAAACAACTCCCCAAATTCAATACAAACATCGCTCTGAAACAAAGCGACCAAGGAATGTTGCAGCAGAGCCCTAAGCTGAGCAGTAAGATGTAAGATTTATTATGACACAGTGCAGGGGATATCTGAAATGGAAGTCAAAGCATTAATGTGTCTTTGCCTCCTCTCCCCCTCCCTGCCTTCTTCTTTCTTTGTAATTCACATATGTATGTATAAATATATATGTAATTGCTTATTTTCTCAAGTGACATGGCATTTAAAATGATTGAAAATTTTAGGAGGTGAGGATTTCCTAAGATCTTTTCTACTTGTTTTTCCTGTGTTCCAGTGTTCCCCACCCACAGGACACTGAAATGCTGAAATTTCAGCAGTTCATATGTTTGCCTGCCCACCTCTTTAATAAAAGGGTTGTGTTTCTTTTCTGTCAACACCTATTCTTTAGCACACATCTCTGTTATCATCCAGGAAAATGTTGGCATAGTCTTTTGGGGGATTTGTTGTTTTTTTTCTTCTTTTAAATTCATTTCTGTAGCTGGGCTTTTCCTTTTAAGTCCCCTTAATTTCTGTCATCAGTTTCAACCCCAAAGTTCTCACTTTCGCAAGACAATAAGCTATTTTCACACATGTAAAAAGCTCTGTAAAGTGGAATTGCAGATGTTACATTTACATGTTTATATTTTCTGTTTCCTTTTTTTTTCCCGTCTGTCACTCAGTTCAGCTCTCCAAGTCCAAAATATTTCAGTGAAGTTGAGAGACTCTCTCAGTTCTTCTGCCCAGAGATCTAGCTTTACAAAATAAGCAGGTATCTCAAGCTACGTGGCAGCTTCGGTTCCAAGGACAAAAGCAACCGCTGTAAAATCCAACAATGACCCCGTGCACAAATGCTTACAGGCTCTCGCATATGTGACCCGTAAACCAGTGCAGTTAATTTTCCATACGGTCCTGTCCCTTTCTGTGTGGAAAAGAAAAAAGTAAAAAAAAAAAAAAGAAAAAAGAAAGAGGGAAAAAAAGAGGCTGTGAAAGGTGAGTTTTTGAAGAAGAAATCCCTCTGAGGCTCCTCTTGCTGAGATTCCCCGCTAGGATTGCAGGGGGCAAGAGAAGACCTGCTTTAGGCTCAGTGCCGTAGAGGCCGTGGGATCTGCCCCCAAATCTGGCAGCTCGGTGGGATGCCATGACCTCTCACCCTGGTGCCTTGGCAGCTCAGCCCCATTGTTCCTGGGGGCAGGGGGCTGGCAAAGCCAGGAGGGGGTGAACATCACCACAATTTTGTGGCTCTGGGAACGGAGATCACCTCTTTGTGAAGACCTGGAAGATGTGAGCTGGCCCATGTTTACAGTAGCATTCAAGATTTCCAGGGTGCTCAGGTAATATAAAAAAGAATAATGAAATTAAAAAGATGGACTCACTGGAAGTGGCATGTACAAATTTATTTTGCTTCCTCCAAGTACTCTTGCCTGCATGTGCATGAGCTCCTGGTATTCTTCCTTCAGCTCAGGGAAGCAGAGAGGCCATGAGTGAATCAATCTACCCTGAGCTCCAGTTACTTGCTCCACTCTAACCTGTGGCTACCTGCTTCCCAGATTTTTCAATGGCTTCTAATTTGGCCACGTTGAGGTCTTTTTTCACAAGAACAAAAAAAACGCTCATTGCTGTCACCAAAAGTGACACCCTCCTAATACATCTCCCTCCCCCTCCTGCACATCCAATTATCAAGTCTCTTTTCCAACGTATGAGATCTCTAGAGCTTCTCAATGAAGGGTTTGTAATAATTCTTTTAACATGGCAAAACACCACATTATTCCCTAAACATTAATGTTGCATGAATGCGAGACTTCTTTTCCCCATGAAATTTCCTTTTTGATTTTACAAAACAGAAAGTGCAATTTAAAACAATGCTAATGGAGCTCAAATCTTCCACAATCTAAAATTATTTTGTGTAGTGCCAATAACTAGCCTGCTAAAAATGGTTGTCTGAGGAACCAACCTGACCTTGAACAAGGTCACTCAAGCTCTTTCTTTCATGACAGTGTCCTTCTGAGCACCCAGTAAAATATCACATGGTGCTTGGCCATTTGTATACTGAAAGACCAGAGTTCCATATTTCAGATCTGCTTAACATCCTATGCCACTTAAAAACTTGCTAAATTCCCGCCTATTTATATGTCTCCATCCTCTCCATGGTCTTTCAGTTGCTGTTCAGGACATGGACCATTTTTTCCCTCTGTGGTGCTTCATTCAAGTACAAATGTCTGAACTCTTGAACAACATGAAGTACTGGAGCATTTTCTTGAAGGCACATTCAGGAAGGCAGATAGAGAAAAGACAGAGGTGCTGTAGAAATTTTCATGATTTTGCACTCTGTTGGGGATGTGAAATCAAGGGTGTCTGGCCAACAAATCAGATTACTGGGAAAGGATTTACTGAGGAAAGACAATATGGATATGCATAATTAACTCCAATAAAATTACATCATTGTTTTCTTTCTCATTGAAACAAGCATCTTGTAGTTTCTGTCTATGGAGTTAATGTTTAAAGGCTAGAGCTGTAATACACTTCAAGACACTTTCTTGATTTCATGGGGTCACTCTACTATATTTTCTTGTTTATGTAAGTTGTAAATGATGTATCTGATACATCCACCCCAAAAACTGTGTTTTTAACCAGTTCGTGTCATTATTATATTCTAGCACTACATTCCATGTTGACATCTCATAAAAACACCTCCATGCCCAGTTTTCTACTTGGGTGTCATCACTCAGTCATCATGAGAGCATGAAACCAGATGCTGTTCCAGGTCGGTGTAACTACAGTTTGGCTAAACAAAAATAAAATGGCTTTTCATGCTTATTTATCTTGATTTTTTTTTGGCCATTTTTACACTTCATTGCCTATAATCTCAGTAAGGATGTGCTTTGTAAAAGGAGCTGAAGTTTCTTTTCTCAGTGGATTAGACATTTCACATTTTAGTGACTCCCACTAACATTTCCATTCCCCCCTCCCAGAAGCAGCCCTTTCCACTGACTTTAAAAAAAAAAAAAAAAAAAGGATTGATCTTTAAGTAATACATATGATATTAGTTTTTCCGTTTTAAAATAATCACATTATTGCAGACATTTTAATAGCTGTAGAGGTTGCTATGTATTAACATGATTCATGGTCCTTGACAGCAGTGTCTCTGAAAATCCCACAGGAATGCAAAATACAAAACTCCACACACGTTCAAATTTTACTGCCTGCAGCTAAAAGAGGGGAAAAAAACTTAAAACTGTTGAAACCCTTCAACTTTAAAAGCATTAATAGATGGTCCCAGGGGATTAAATCTAAATCTTAATGTGTAAAAATCAAGTTAATAACCACAGAGATTAATATGGTTGCATTTGATTATTGTGATAATGCAAACAATTAGTACTGCTAAAGTGAGATATATTAGCCTCCTACTTGCCCCACACACATCTGCAAAGCATTGGAAATAAATGGAAATAAAACATTTTGCTCTGAAAGGTTTTTCTTTTTTCTTTTTGCCTTTGTCTTATTTTCTTTGTAGCTGACTCATTTTTAAACTGTAATTGTTAACATTTTATTTTTAAGCCTCCCTTTTTATAAGACTCTCATAAAATTGGTTGCCATAATCATTCATTCCATATTGTCAGCAAATTATGCATTCCTTGCCAATACAAGTAAATAAATAAATCTTCTAGATAAATGACACGACACTTTTTTTCCTTCTTTCTTTTAAGGACAATAAAATGCCATGCAATTGTATTAGCCTGAAGAAAATAAGAACTTCTTCCTTGTCCACTGTTGGTTTAATCCAGAATGCCCTAGGACTGAAACCAGGCATCTAATCCAATCTATATTATAGGTGGAGTTGGAAGTGCCACCTATACTTAATGCTTGACACTTCCCATTATCAAACCCTTTTTTTCAGTTGCAAATAACTGTGCCAGACTTTTCAGTGTTTGACTAAAATTCCCCTTGCTGGATGAATGCCTCACTTTGATTTATTTGTTGTTCTAAAATTTTAGTAAAAAACAGCTCAGCAATTTCCAAGAACAAGATTATAGAAATTATATTATTTTGCCCACATTAAAAAAAAAAAAAAAATCCTTCCAACCATTCAATCGATTAACTCTAATATACCCATCCATTGGAGTGTGGACATTATATAATAGAAGAGAACCTGCCTGGTGTCAAAAATGTCAAAACAGACCAACTTTGGCTAACTGCTTAGCCTTTGCTCAAGTTCAGTAGACATTCTCAGGAATTTGGCAGCAATGTCCTCCAAAGGCTCTGTCTGTACCAAGCACACTCCAGCTTCCAGAGTCAGAGCAAAACATATCCTCTGAGCAAAACATGCTCTCTTATTGCTGCTCCTAGATTCTGTGATTACATGTGTTTGGGCAAGGGATGCAGGACTGCAGGGAAGTGGGGACAGAAACCTGGGATTAGATGTCAATGATTTGGGAGTGAGTGGAGGAAGGCTGTCATGCTGGCTTGGCAAGAAGCATGTGTGCAGAAGGAAAGGGAGCTCAAGAAAGGGGTCCAGAGGAGACATTTGGTGACTTTCTGCCTTATGGGATGGTAGAAGATTGAAAGCAGGATGAAGAGCAAGAGGATGAGAAACTGGGACTGGATCTGAGGTGGCTAAAAAGTGAGCTGCAAGTGAGAAATCCAGTGAGAAAAGCCTGGTGGTGAAGTGAGGAGGCACTGAGATCAAAGCTGGAGGGTTGGAAAGTGAACAGAATGGGCTACTGGCTGCTTGTATCCAGGAGCTGGGATGGACTGCAATATTCTGGGGTTATCCCTTATGCACCCAAGAAATCACCCACAAAGTGAATGGCTCATTCTTCTTAAGTGCTGCTTAAGGCAGGATAGCATCATTCACCTTCTGCTACCTTGAGTGGCTGAGGTCAGCCCTGGAAGTCTGAAGATTTCAGTCTTGCAGCTAAGCCACCATGATGGCACTTCTGAGGGGTTTTCAAATTGCCTTTTTAGAGAAAGCTATAGCATAGTACATAAGAAACCTTTAAGATCTAAGTATCACACAATAAATCTTTCAAAATGTAGGCAAAATTAAAATTATATATGCAGCCCTAACTTGTCCTCCCCTTTTTTGTTTTCCTGCAGTATGACATGGATGGACTTATCTGACAATCAGTTAGGAAAAGCATCAGGGAAAGATGAACATATGCATTGAACAGCATTGCAAGGCTGGAGAATTGGGAATAAGCATGCAGAAAGAGGAGGGAGGGCTTCCTAGATGATTTATTTGAATGTTGTCTCATACAGAGGGATCTGTCCTTGTCTTTTCCTCACCTGCAATGCTGTGGAAGCACCAAGACCAGGTTCATTTATGGCTACTTTCTATGTTTGGACAGCATTTGACTTAGAACTCCAGAAGTCTCACTCCCCAAGTGCCACTTGTGACTCCATCTGAGCTGTGCACTGATGACACATGTGGCTGCACAATGCTGAGCTCTCAAGCCAGGCTGTGGTGACTTAGCTTGGCCCTCTAGAATTAGTGTGAGTGCTGGCCTTATTTAAAGTCTTGTTGCCTCAGTTCCCCTTTTGAAAAATGGGAATAACACCAACCTATCACTTGCATGAGTGTTGTGAAAATGAATGGATTACTATTTATGAAGTACTGTAATGATGAGTGCCCATGAGGAACAGCCCATGAGGAAATTAATTATTCTATCTTTGGAACAGGGTTTGAATAGTGAGCAGTAAATAGGATGTAGGGCCATTACAGTGAATAATGAGAATGAAGCAGATGAATGGCATCCACTCTGTTTAGTGAATGAGGCAAGGGCTTGATGAAGAAAACAGGAAGTATTGTGGTAGTATGGCAGAAGATCATCCCAAGGTGTATGGTAGAAGAAGGCAACTCTGTCATATAGCAGCTGTGAAGTGCTTGGGCCCGTGTCACCATCACCCCAAACCCTTCCCTGCTCCGAGGATGGACATGTACCACACAGCCTAGCATGCCCTGTGAGCTCACCTTCCCTCTCCGATGGTTTCTAATGCAGTTTCTGAGTCCAGCCAGCCCAGTCTCCTCCCATCTGACTCACACCTCCAGTTTCCTTGCTTGGCCAGGCCCTGACTCAACAACTGCTTCAGCTCCCCTCCCTTCATCCACAGCCGGTAACCCCAGTTCCTATAATAACAGGAAAAAGAACATTCCTAAACACACAGACACCTTCCTCTGTGAAAATCCTAATGCAGCTCAAAACCAAGCCATAGCAGACCTTCAAAAAAGACAAGGAATAATCAGGAAATGCGCACAAATATATGCAAATATGCAAAACTACGTACATTTTCTAGCCTTGGTAGCATCTATAGGTTTACGATGACATCAGAAACTTTCCATTATTGATTCAATATGCTTTCAGCTCAGTATTTATTTGGAGTGATATAGATTAGAAACTACAACTGAAAATGGGATTTTCCCTTAAAATACCTCAGCAATCACAATCAAAATATCTGGCAGTCCTTATCCCTCTTGCATAATATTGTTAATACTGGCATGCTTAAGAAAGAGAATTTAAATGCCTGATCCCTGACCTTGTAGCTGGAGGGTAAATATACCTATTTATATTTATATTTAATATAAATATATATAATAAAAATATAAATATACCTATTTATATTTATTTATATAATGTATTTATTTATATTTATTTATATACACTATTTTTTCATAAAATTACCTCAGCAGTAAGAATCAGTCAAAAACAAATCCAAATGTAGCTCTTCCTAATTTCCGGTATGCCAAACTTTAAAGAAACCAATGAAAAAGAATCTATGAGTACCTTTTAACTTGCAAGCTCAGGTTTGAAAATGTATTTTCAGAGCAGTTCCCCATTTGTTTCATTACCTTTCAAGCCAAAGGCCTCTCAAGATAATTTAAGGCAAGAGATAATCCAAGATTTCTCATTTTAGGTGCTGAATTTTTTGCTCTGAGTGAGTTTCTTAAATGTGAGATTTTATAAATTTAAAAATTGTCTGCAAAGGATTAATAACTATTTTGAATGCTTTGAATTAGTGGTTCTACTGTGCTCAGTGAGGGAAAGAAACTTTAAAAAGAAAGGAGAAATATTCAGAAGGAATGTTTCTTAATGCTATGCAGGGCCTTCTGTGGAAGGGAGGGCAAACCCCCAGCTTTTGGCTAGTGCTGGTGGGTGGGAGACCCACCGGACCAGCAGCTGCATTCCCCACTGACTATTTGGAGGAATATGTGTAAATGATGCTAGTGCAATCTTTTATGCAAGATGCTTGAGAAGCAAAACATGAAAGAAGATAAAGGAAAGGGGAAGAGACCCAGCTTCATCACTCCAAACTTACTTCTGCCTTGGCAAAGAAATATCCGGAAGGAAGGAAAACAGCAAATCAAGCTGGGGCTCTTTTGTTCTTCCACCTTGACAAGGATGGAGCCAGGAAGAATGAACACCAGCCAGCAGCAAGTGTTGCAGGTCATGTGGAGCAGTGGAGTAGCCGTGGAGTCAGTTTCAAAGATCAGGTCTTTTATACTGTGGCACTGTGCTTTCTGGTTGTGCACTGCAAAACCAGTGTTAGGTGGCACACAGGGAGCTCCATGTAACCAGTGTCACACAAGGAGTGCCCACATCTTCAGGATGTTAGCATCACAGGCTGAACTGCAAATCCATGAAACCTTTTGATGGGTCTTTCCACAGACAACCCAGACACATAGTTACCACTATCCCACTTTTACATGACAGCCAATATCTAGTGCAACTAAGATGGCATGGTCTGCTACAAACAGTACATTTAATCCCCTACCCTTGAGAATAAATAACATTAATGTTCTGTCAGAGCCATCTGCATTTCATGCATTTAACTCCTGTAATACCATGTTTTGTCTTGGAGTCTGTGAGGTTGGTCAGAGTCTCATCACTGGGCTGAAGGTCCAGGTAGTGACAAACACAGCAGGCAGAAGGGCACACATGTGTTGAAGGGTTTTCTGTCTTACTGCTAATGATGGGGCAAGTCTGTTCTGAGAAAGTGATCTACTCAGGAACCACTATTATTGGGAGAGGCTGTAGAAACAGACTTCATGGATGATCTCCAGGCTTGATGACCTTTGCTGTGACATATCCTGTCATAACACACTACAGAAAAGGACCACTTTGTGACATTCATTTCACTGACTCAGCATGGGAAATGTGTGAGCCAAGGGCATGAAGGAAGCTAGTCCATCATCAGAGAATCCTGACAGGGTGAAAATCCAGGACTCCTTTGCATCCAGGGTGCATAACCTTGGCATCATCTAATCCAGATGATTCACTGGTCTATCAGTCTACACATATTATTTACTTGTTCCAGTGCAGCAGTGTCTTGCTTGGTATAACTGCTGCTAGTCCCTATTTCATCTCAGCTAAACTCCCTTTCTGCTTCCTATGCTGCATTGAGGGTTGGAGCAGAAGGATAGGCTTCTTGAAAATGGCAAACATCCTGAATCAGCCATAAAAGTGTGCCCTGGCAGCTGACCATAAAATGGCTTGTATTGGAAAGAACATAAAAATCCTCTAGTTCCAACCCCACTGCCATAGGCAGGAACACTTTCCACTCAGTTGCTCAAAGTCTCATCCAACCTGGCCTTGAACAGTCCAGGGATGAGGCATCCACAACTTCTCTGGTCAACCCGTTCCAGTGCCTCACCACCCTCACAGTAAAGAATTTCTTCCTCATATCTCATCTAAACCTACTTTTTTCAGTGTAAAGCCTCTTGTTCTGTCACAACATGCCCTTGTAAAAAGTTAGGCAAATTTTAACTTAGCCACTAGGAATGGGACGTGATTGTATCACAGGCATTGGTTTTGGTTTGGTTTTTCTTCTCTCCCCCCTTCATTGTTCAAAGATTTAAGGAGTGAGGCCATCATTCCTTTTACACTAAGCTGCCAGGTTGCTAATGTTCCCACGGATGGCTTCCTATATCCTCCAGATGTTTCTAGAAACAAAGTGATCTTGGCAGGGTGACACCAGAGGTAAGTGGGAAATAAATCAGCCAGTGGAATGGGTGGCTGAGGTAGCGCCTGGAGCAGCAGCTACAGCTGCAAGTTGCTGTGGGTAAGCACAAGAGCAGGAGAGCTACAAATTCACCAGGATCTCTGCTGAGCCAGGGAGCCTAACACCCCTCCTTCTGAGGGCACGGATGAGCAGAGGTGCCTGGGTAACTTGGGAGGTGCCTGGGTAACTTGGGAGGTGCTGCCTTTGTCGGAGAGTGGGAGTGGTGCAAGAGGTGGCTTTTGCCCCATCTCACTAAGAGGAGGAAAACCAGCTGGGTTCCCAGTCAGGGCTCCAAACAGGTTTGCCGCCAGAATCCAGGCATCAGGGATCCTGCACTGGGGAGTTTTGTCAGTGTCTGTGTATTTTGTCAGATTTTCCTGTAATAAAACTTCATGTTAGGTGCTCTTATTTTGATAACATGGGAACTGGCACATAATTCTTGTTTCCAGAGCTGCTTTTCCTGATCCTGAAGGAGCTGCTTCCCCAGTATCTTTCATGAACAATCCTTCATTTTGTTTTTCAGCACTTTTTTTCCCTCCATAATTTTTCACCATTATTTCCAGTGCTCTTCTCCCTGGATTATGCCCAGCCACAGTGGCCTGGGTTTGTAATTATGGCAAAAACTTGTCTCATGACTAGGCGATGACTAGAGAGAATTCCCCAGAAGAAACACCTACAGAAGAATGCCATTTCTTCAGTTTACCTCTCCTTTTGCTTGGATTCATCAGTTTGGATGCTGCTCATCCATTGCTTACTATTTTTAACCCTTCAGCTGTATCTTTTGAAATTAAATAATTCTAACTATTAGAGTGCATTTACAATATGAAAACTACTGTATTTATCATTATAGTCCCCAAAGTGACTATAATTCACAAATTAATGTCAGCCTACTTGCTTATCTCTGAGTTTGTCAGTAAAACCAATATGTGGGTCTGACTCATTCTGTATAAACAATGAAAATATCTGAACCTCTTCCAGAAAAAATGGCAGGAGGTATTGTGCTACTGTGTGATTTTAGATTAAGATGCACCTCCACTGGAAAGGATATGCAAAGTCCTGTACTCAGCAGGAAAAATTGCTGGAACTCCATTTTGTCTTTTGGGTCAGTTTGTCTCATAGCATAGTGTCTAAATGGCAAATCTGGATGATGGAGCTTTTTTTTTGGTCAATGTTTAAGATCTAGGGATTTCATTCTCAAATATTCATGACATAATCTGTATATAATTAGAGTAAGACTAACATATTTTCACAAAAGCACAACATGCATTTTAATGTTTTGCTTGATTTTTTTTTCCCAGATATCTGCATTAGAAGAGAAAATAAGTAAATGGAAATAATTTATGTACAGTGAAAACTGGACTATGGCATTTTCTGGCATGAGTCATGCATCTCCTCAGGGTGAAAAGCTTTTCACATCACAAGACCCATGTTTGACTGTGACTTATCATTTCCAGGTTAGGGACATGCTTGAATTCCTTGACATGCTACAGACCATTCATCATTTCAACCTGTGCCACTCTTGTTTTTAAGCTAACTTTTTAGCTCTAGGGAATTTGATTTAGAGACGTCAGCAAAGGAGTGACAAGGCTTCCTCTAGCTGTATTTCAGTATGCTGTACACACTGAAATTCACTGTGCCCTCATCCCACAGTGTGAACACAGAGGTTTCTACAATGTGCCAGATTTTGTGTGTGTGTATGTGTTTGTGTGCATGTGCATGTATCAGGCAACCTGGTCCATAGTATCATGCCTGAGTCTGAGTCAGCTGATGCATGAGCTGAAGGTGAAAAAAATGCTATTGCTCCAGTTAGGAAGCAGCAACCATAAGTCACCCTTAGGCATCCTCGTCTGGGGAGAAGGGAGAATGACACCGTAGCCGTGGAACGACCAATTCTCCTTGAGCTGTAAGAGCAGAATAGCTAAGGTGTCCTCTGGGGAATCCTCAACAAACTCAATGGGTACTTTCAGCTGGCTTTCAAGTGACTCTGCATAGCTGCTTAGCTGTGGTTCCTCTGTGGGACTGAGACCAAACTGTGCACGTGCACGTGTGTGTGTGTGTGTGTGTGTGTGTGTGTGTGTAGTGTAGTTTCTGTTCACAGCAAAATTAGCAATTCCAGAAGATAAACAAGGATTAACGTTTCACCTTTATTTTAGCTTGGGAAAAAGACAGCTTTGCGCTTTTTTGGGGGATGGAGGAAGATGGAAAGACAACAGTAGCAGTAGGATCTTAGCTCTGCCAGCTTCACCTCTACACCATGCACACACATGCGATTTCAAGCACAGTGTAAGCATTGGTGTTGTAGGTATGCCACTAAGAGACCTAACTGAGGTATTCTGAAGCAGCCATTAACACTTTGGACTCTGAGTCAATCCAAAGATCCACAGAGGAGAAATGGGACTCACAAATATTTTGGTCAACTTAATATTTTTGGTCACTTAATGGAAAAGTATATTTTAAATACTGGTATACATCTAACTAGGGCCAGATATTAACAGTAGAATTACATCAGTGACCTGAATCCTAGTAGTAAATAACAAAAAATCTTCTCCTCAAGGGTGTTGAACCCAAACACCCAGGTGTGCTGCCCCTTACAGGGTGCCTGGGAGAGCTCAGTAGTGTTGAGCCGTAAGCAAGTGAGCAAGAGAGCAAGGGGATCACCTGGTAAGGGGGAGCCTATTTATGCTGCTGAGTTGTAAAAATATGGCTGGAACTTGTAGTTCTCTCTTCTTCTCCTCCCAGTCAGCAATGCTTCTCGTGTACCAGCTGCCATCTGTGGTATAAAGGGGAGTCACTGGGCTCTCCAATGGTTATATTGATGCTTAGTCTCAGACTGAGTCCACGATCAGGCCAAGGCTGCTTCAGGGACCCAGGCAGCATAATTTCTGGCTCCCACACAGCCTTCACCTGCAAAGCTCTGAGCAGAGTCCAAAATATATTTTGCATACAAATTAATGAGATACATTTATAGCACCCCTTAGACAGCTTTATTCTGTTAGTGCTTACCTTTATTACTGTGTAACATACTTGGCTCTCATTGTCATAAATTGTGCTCTACTTTTGAAGGGGGAGAATAATTCCATATAAAAGATAAATAAATATGAGGGATAAAATGTTGTCAATTCCTATGTGGCTACCAAAACAATGGCAAACTCGTCCCCTACATAAATGAAACCTCAGTTCCTGACACCTAGCAATTAGAATCTTCTATCCAACTTCAACATGCCCAAAGTTAGCATGCTTGGGAACATCCCTGTGCCTTGCATGTGCCCAAGGTAGTAGGAGAGGGCATGGACCACTGCACCTCAGGGGCTTCCACACACTTCAGAGCTTCTGGGAAAGGTGCTGTTGTGGCCTCGAAATCATCTGCACAAGCTAAGTTTTATCTTCAGCAATATCCAGATGATTCCAAAGATAGGTAGAACAGTTAAAAACAAATGGGTGAAATAATGGTTTTCCTCTGCACTTGGCTGACTGAACCTGTGAGTTTCTGCTCTGTGATATGAAAGTGTCCATAGTGTTGGCAGGATATTTGCAGTGTTTGCTTCTGTGCATTTTCATACGCACATTTTTAATAGCCAAGGGCCACTGGTTTTCACTGTGTCCAGGCCACTGAGACATTTCTCTGCCAGAATTGACTTCAATTTGTACTGGAGTAAGTGATGGCAGAAACTCTGCTCTGCCAGCTCACCAGCCCCTTACCCATCTCCACAAAATCACAAGTCCCATCCCAGCAGATTAAGGCAAGTTTCAATCAACAGCATTTCAAATGAGCAAATTGGACAATGAGCCACAACATCTAAGGGAGAGTGAACACAGGCATTTTTCTGCTTCTGAGGTTTCCTCCAGGCAGGGAGAGAGGCAGGGAGCCTGGGGGTAACCTTCTTCCTTACCCCAATGTGATTCACCAAGGCTTGTGAGTCACAGCCATTAGACATCAGGGAAACACGTGTGAAGAGGTATTATTCAATGTGAGTGAAGGTTGCAAAATTGGATTCTATTGTAGGAAAGCTTTTAAGTTATATTAGCCTATGTCTGGGAAGCATTTGTAAAAATTTCACTTTCTCTAAAAAAAAAATACTATTTGATTTTATTTTTTACAAATACAAGAAAATATGAAGGATGTGGACTTTATAGGAGTTCTCCCAGTACACCATTTTTAGCAAAAGTCCCCTCATCCATGGAATTCTCCCTTTACTTTGCAGCAGTACAAATTGCAGTGGTGGGTATGGATGCCGGAGGTGACCTACACACTATTGGGGACCAAGACTTTTCTGGGCAGTGTCAGGCTCTTTGCAGGCAGAGCTGCTGGTGTTTGGCCATTTGTAGTGGATTGTAGTGAATGCTTTGAAATGTCTCATCAAACTATTTAGTTTAGACTTTTATTATAGTTTTTCCATGCCCAACACAGGTCTTCAGATAATACGCCCTCCCTTCCAGTCCTACAAATGTTTAATGACACATAGACAAAGTATCATGGAAAATACCCCAATGTAGGCAGTCCTGTCTTTTCAGAAAAAAATGGCATTCTTGTGATATAGGATAGCATTAAAAAAAAAAATTAAAGTCTGCATTTCTTACAGACTCACCATTGTCTACCATTTATAACTAACTGCATTTATAAGTAATGGAATAATTCCTTACATGTGAGGATAAGTGTACAGTATTATGGCATAATCAGGTACGATATATTTCAGCAGAGCTTTGAGTAACTGAAATATTGCAATTTGGAGGTTATCTGAAAGATCATTTCCCCAGTAAGAAAGCTATATTGTTGCCTTCATTTTCCTTTCCCAACCCCATGAAGGCTTAATTGGCAGCTAGCTTACATTGTGATCATCTAGCTTCTTAGAATTTTCTTTTTTTGTTACAGTTTGGTTTTTTTGTTTGTTTTTTTTAATGAGCATTTTCTCAAGGGAATTAATTATTACTTTGACTGGTATATTCATATATTTCTATCAAGAAATTTTATAAATTACCAAACTCTTGACACAGTATGCAACCATAAAAATCATGAAGAGTATCTGTAGTTCTTTGTAATCCCATTAAATATTTTTTTTTTTTAAATCTGAAGTTTATTCTCCTCTTTGTTAAGGCAACATTCAGTTAATTGCAGCTAATGTCCAATGTGCCTATGCTGTGACACTGCTACAGGTTTACCAAAGCCACCCTCTAAAAAGAAATACATGTCACAAAGTTAAATGAGCTTGAATAAATGAAGCTTTTCATCCCTGCATGGGCATCATTTCTGCAGAGAGAATGCTCACTACAGACTTGATTTTTTTCTACTTTGTTTACATTCTATGCAGACTTTTTAGAAGCATGCTCACTGTGAGACACTCTGTGGGAAAACGAAGTTTCAGTACCAGTCACCAGATAAGGAGGGGGCTATGTCCCAGGGCCTCAACTCCATCTTTAGGCAAGCAAATTTCAGTTTACTGAGACAAGCCCGAGGGCTTTTATGGTTACTAATCTGCTGTTCCTTAAGGAAGAAAATATTTCATAGCTCTGTCCCTCCAGAGCCAAGTAGAACACAACAGCCACATGCCTGTTTGAGTCCATTCTTGATCCACAGGGAAGATGCTTTCTGTCCTTCCTGAGCTTAACAAAACCTATTTTTTTCATCCTTTTTCTTTGACTCTTTGATGCCATTGCCTTTAATTTGCACCTTTTTTTTTTTTTTTTTTTTTTCCTTTATGGAAGCAACTATCACAAAAGACTTTGGATGCCAGGCATACTCATCATCATTTGGTGCCCTTCCCAGTCAAGGCTCTGGGACAGGAGTCTTCCAAGCCCAGTGTTTGGTTTGGTTTTGCTTACAGTAAGCTCTCCATTGAGCTGCTTGCTGCAAGGAGGAGCATGGGGATGTGGTTTCTGCCAAGAGCCTGGGCTCTCCCCATTAAGGTCCTTTCCAACCAGTGAACTTTCCACAGGAGGCCTAAAAGTCTCAAATGGGCATTAATGAGGAGGCACCTTGTTCTCTTCTACTTTCTCTCTTTTTCAGCTGAATTGGCTTGCTAGAATTAAAGTTACCCTCAGTGTTCAAGTTACAGCTTTCCTAACAAATGAAAACAGCAATTAAGGCTGCCACTTCATTCCTAAGTCACACCATTTTGTTTAATTGCAATATATATAATACATAAGATCATGCTGTGCTGGGGGATATATATGCAATAACTGAACACAGTGGCATGATTTAGTACAGACTGGCTTTGAATTTCTTTGTGTGAGCAGGTGGTGTTTCCACACTGCCTCAAATATATTCATCATGACACCATAAGGTCAAACAGACCCCTTCTGAGGGCTTGGCTTTATTACTAACTCACAAACTTCAGATGAGGCTCTCTTTCTAGGTTTCCACAAGGTATTCCCTGGTTTGCTCTCAGCTTGTCCGTCCAGTGGGTATTTACACACGTCTTATGTTTTAAGGGACCTCCCAGGGCTACTTTAAGAAAATTGCAATAGGTAAACTAGTTCCTGCTAGAATGTTACTGTCCATCAGCTGAGAGGGGGTAGTCATCAGTGTTCTCCTTGCCCACACCATCTGTCAAAGAAAGTATTAGCTTACACCCTCATATGCCTTATAATAGAAGAAAGGAAAATATAGTGCTTGTAACACCCACTTTAAGAAAGGGGAGAAAGTGCTTGCAGTAACTACATGCCCTATTTTAATATAATCTCAATAGTATGCAATCCTCGAGGAGAAAGGCATCGAGGTAAATGAAAGACAGGACAGGCTGCAAGGTGAGTTTGCCATAGGCTGATTGTGGCAGAGTAACTGGATAGCTTTCTTCTCTGAGATAACGGATTTTCTTGACTAAAGAAATGCAGTAGGTCTCATCTCTATGGACTTGTGAAAAGTAGGTAATAAGGTGCCACATGGGAAATTATTAGTTAAGCTGAAGAAGATGGGAATTAGTTCAAAAAGAATAAAGTGGATAAGAAACTAACTAAAGGGAGATGTCAACTGATTGTGTTGAAAAGGGAGATTCAGTCCTGGAATGAGGTTACCTGTTGCCAGGATGTGGGCTTACAAGGTTACTAGGACCTAGCCTTTATTTGTGAACTTCATTTTGAAACTGTGGTGCAAAAAGTAGGACTGCACTAAAAAATTTAAAATTGCTGGTCACAAAAATCTGTGAGACATCATAAATGAAGAAAGAGCTAGAAGAACTGAACCACACACAAAGTGTGGAATTGTGTGCTTGGAGGTCAGCATTTCACAAACATTTGCTTTTCAGCTAGAAATGGCATTGGAAAGATTAAAAGTTCTTGTTGGTCCTGCTGTAGCTCTAAGTTGGCAAAGAGATGGAGATGGTAGCCATAATCCCTGCATGGATGATAGTTTCCACAGAGGCACAGCAGTGTCAGCAGCACTATTATAAGGGCTGTCTTCTACATTCAGCGAGCAGCTCTGAGTGTCCAGGACCCAACTCCTGAGAGAGTGACACAAAGAGGCTACAAGACATGAAGGAAAACAAGAACCCATCTGGCTAAGGGGGCACACGAAAACCTGTGACTTGTGGAGTCAAATAAAACACAGGCTGAAAGGGGAGCTAATTGTTCCCTGTAAAAATGTCAGGGGGATAAACATGAGGCAAGAAAAAATAGGTATTACACCTAAAGGATGTTAGTGTTGTAAATATGAATATATACACACACGCATATGTATATATATATATATATATATATATGCTGAATATTAGAAGCAGATTCTTACCATTAAAAGCTTGTGTTCCTAAAACAGTCTTCTGTCCAAAGTTATAAACCATATCTAATTTCTTTTAATAGGGAACCTGGTCAATTTATGAAATGGAATTACATGACAATAATTAAATATAATTATCACAGGGGATAAGAGTTAGTGACCAAAGACATCTTTTCTAGTTCTCTGCTCCTGTGAACTGATTTTTCTCAGATTAAGATTTTACCTTTCTAAGACTCTTTGACAGACTCAATAGAGAAATTCTTTTAAAAATACATTGCATTAGTAAATAAATAAATAAAAAAGTATTAAAAATATATCCTGTTTTACCTACATGCTTAATGGTGATGATTTGCTCCTTGCCATCCCTATGTAAAGTTACTTCTGTTAAGGGGATTCTTAGTCTTTTACCTCTGCCTTCAATGCTGCATTAAAAACTGAGGGCCCAAGGGGAATAATGTCATTCTGCTATGAAAAATATACTAAATAAGGATGGAAATATTCATGGAGATAACTCTCCTAAATGCAGATACCATGGAAATATCTCCTTTTAACATTTGTGTCAAATGTTTCAAAGTTGGAGCAGTGCAACTTCATGCCCATTTTTGTCATTTTGAATTACCATATTCTCTCTTTTGCTATATCTGTACTAATCTTTTCCTCCCCAGATTGTCTATGCCAGTTCAGATTCCGACCCCACACATTGCTGAAACAAGCCAATGTCAAGCCAGAGCTTGCACAAGGAAACAAGGTGGGTAGAGACACGTTGAAATTTTAACCTTTCCCTGCTGGTACTTCTTCTAATGGGAAAATAAAGTGGGAAAGAATAAGTGGGCAAAATGTTCAAATATGTGATTTTAGCACAGGTGAATTGTTGGGTACTTTTACACAAAGATGGCAAATTTAGTCCAAAGGTTTTTCACTGTGTGCACTGTCTTCATGATCGGCTTTTGCACATTGGGGCGTGCTAATCAGTGATTAGGGAATAAGGTGAGCATGACTGGTAAAAGATAACTGGAGAAAGCTCTTAAAAAATTCAAGGCCCCTTCCCATGTGTGATTTTTCCTAAATGACTTTGGCTTGCTCCTTCCTGAGGTGCATTGTAGGGGAAGGGTTTGAAGTTCCCTGAATTTGCATGTCTTTGCTGGTCAAAGTCAGAATTCTTTGTTTCCTGTACATTATGGGAGCACATAAAGAAAAAAAAAAAACCTACCCACTCACACACATAAAGTGGGCCTAGGGCACTTAATATTTTATTCTCACGAACAAGCTATATAAAAAAAAAAAAAAAAAAAGAAGAAAAAAGAAAAAAAGAAAAAAAAGCCACCTTGTGATGTGAACCAGTCAGTTTGCCAGTTTGAGCTGAGGAGCTGGAGTGACGGAGGCAAATTGGTTTCCAGCAGTTGCAGGAGAAACCTCAGGAGACAGCTGGCTCTGCACAAGCAAGCTAAGCTGTGCTTTACAGTTATGGCATTAAAGTCCAAGCCTCACAGAAGTGAATGAGCATCTGAGGAAAGCTAATCAGAACTCCAGGTAAAGGACCTTAAATCTGCACTGCACAGACTTTGACCCAGACTTTTCTCTGAAGATTTACTAAGTCTTGAATGTCCACAATGTATAGCACAGTAAAATTCATTATACAGTGGTAAAGGTAATCAGTAGAGCAACTGGTTAAATTGTTCCAGGCAGAAGAGTGAAGGTGAAATATAGAGGACCGTAATAGGATTTTATTTCATATAGCTCTGTGTAGTCTGAACACAACCTAAACAGGTTTTCCTTCTTCATTTTTTCCTCTTAACTCTTTGAAACTAGTGTACAGTGACCACATCTCTTACAGAATGACACAAGGTGAAATATGAACTCATCACTACTGAATATAAAGAACAACCATTAAATGAGTAAACCTATCACATTTATAATCTATGTGCATAGAAAAATCATTATTTTAATATTTAGTTTGATAGCAAACATTTATTTGAAAGAGCACTGTTATTAGCAGCCTGTTTTCAATTAAGAATCTGTTTCTTTATGACTGTTTTTTTGAAGGCTTAACATCATGGCCGTTACATAAGTCTCATCACATTTTTGGCATTAGCATTCTTAGAACAGATGCAGTAAGGTTTCATTTGAGTAAATTGTCCTTCTAGTAAATGACACAGTTAAAAACCCACAAAAAAACCCATGTTTGGGTTTCATCCCATCTTTCTCACTTTTAGAAAAGCCAAAAAAAAAAAAAAAGGTAAATTTAATAATGAAAAGTAATAGTGATATTTACAAAGATAATACTAATTTGTGCTGTGTGCTTGAGTGGTGGTGTGAGGTGAACATTTGTCTTTTATAACTGAAGCAGAATCATTAAACCTATTTCACACAGGCTGTCAGCCATCCATCCAGTGGCAATGCCTTTTACTCACAATTAAGCAGGCTACTTTAGGCTTTGTCATTTGTTTCACTTAAATTAAAAAAAATAAAATAAAAAAAAATCAAACTTTGCTTGTTAAAATGAATGCAAGTAGGAGAACTATTTCAGCTTGGGATAAAATGTCAGCCTGCTACAGCTCAAAACAGAGTGCAGGAATTTGGATAGGCAGACCAGATCATTTGGGGACCAGCAAGAAAACCCACTGCAGAAACAATCCTCTCCCTGTGCAGGTTGCTTGGGCTTCCTGGTACCTTCTACAATGGGCGGTGAGGCTCTGGAACGAGAAGGCCAGACAACTGATGAGGTAGGTGAAGGTCCCGCTGGGATAACTGGGCCTCCTGAAACAACACCACCTGCACCCTGCATCCAGACCTCATCTGTCAACAGGGAAGAGAAGGGTGGTTGTAATAGGAGACTGCCTTCTGAGGGGAACAGAGGGTCCCATATGCAGACCAGACTCAACTTGCAGGGAGGTCTGCTATCTCCCAGGGGCTCGGATAAGAGACATCACTGGAAAGCTCTTGAGTCCAGTAAGGCTCTCTGATTATTATCTGCTATTGGTTGTTCAAGCTGGCAGTGGCGAAATAGCAAAGAGAAGTCTGAGCACTATCACAAGTGGCTTCAGGGTTCTGGGATGATTGGTAGAAGGATCAGGAGCACAAGTAGTGATTTCCTTGATTCTTCCTGTTACAATGTGCATAATTGATATGAATAGATCCATCAGGTCAGTGCATACTCCAAAGCTGATGTCAATGGAAAATTTCTGAGTTTGTTGACCATGGAAGGACCTACTCAACACCAGTCTATTAATGCCTGACAAGACATGCTCAGAGAGGAAAAAGAGCTCTGGCACAGGAGCTAGTGGGGCTTGTTGACAGAACTTTAAATTAGCTTGGAAGGGGGAAAGGAATAAAAACAGGCTTGCCAGTGATAAGTGATGGGATGATGAGACAAAACTTGAGTAAACAAGCATTAATGCTTCACAAGGTGTAGGCCACACTGTACCACACCTGAAATGTATTTTTACACTAATGACCCAGCATGAGGAGCAAACAAGAGGAGATGGAGGCTTTGGCCCTGTCCCAGAGAACAGACATCATTGTCATAAGTGAAACCTGGTGGGATGAGTCCTGTGATTGGAGGAGGTGGAAAGGGTGAAGGTGGCCTTGTATTTAATAAAAAGGATGGAATGTATGGTGCTCACAGCTGACGATGGCACAGTTGAGAGCTTCTGGGTAAGAATCAAGGGACAGACAAATAATGTGAATGTCATTGTGGGAGTCTATGGACCTCTGAGCCAGGGCACTTGCAAATTATTCTTTGAGGAACTAAGGTACACTTCCATGTCAACCACCCTTGTCTTTGTGGAGGACTTCAGCTTGCCAGAAATTGACGGGGAGCATCACACAACTGGTACAACCCAGGCCCAAAGGTTCCTAGATAACCTGGATGACAGCTTTATGGAGCAGGTGATAAGGGAGCTAACTCAGACGCCCTCCTTGATCTGCTTCTTGTCAACAGTGTGGATCTCATGAGTGATGTGGAGGTTGGTGGCTCTCTCGGCCACAGCAACTGCAAAGTGATCAAGTTTAAAATCTCTGTTGGACAACAGGTAAAGTGTCAGCAAAACTTCAACTCCACAAATAAGGAAAGCAAAAGTCAGGCTGCTTAGGGAATTAATAAGGTCTTAAGGGAAAATGTTTTTGTATTTTCTGGGGTCCATCACTGCTGGGCACTTTTAAAACATCACCTTCTAAGGTGCACAGGAGCAGACAATTCCCAAATGTCAGAAGTCATGCAGGAGAGGCAAAAGGGCAGCTTGGCTGAACAGGATTCTTCTCTTGGAAATAAGACTGAAAATGGAAGTGTATGCCTAGTGGAAGCAAGGTCAAGTGATGTGGGAAGAAGATTCTGTTCACCACTGGTCAGAGCTCAACTAGAACTGAAGCTGGCTAAAAATGTGAGGTACAATAAAAGTTTTTTCAAATATATTAATGGCAATAGGCAGTGTAAAAATAACCTCAGCTTGCTACAGGATGAGGTTGGTCACGTCATAAACAGGAACATGGACAAGGCGGAGGTGTTTAACACATTCTTTGCCTCTGTCTTCAACACAGATGACAGACTAAGGGGGTCTCAGTGCCCTGAGCAGGAGACCATGATTGTGGGAATGATCAACTCCCAGCCAAGCCTGAAATGGTGTGGGATCTGCTGCTCCAGCAGACAAGACTGAGGGGAGACCCCATTGCAGTCTACAACATCCTCATGAGGGGAAGATGCTGATCTCTTCTCAGTGGTACCCACTGACAGGACCCAAAATAATGGCCTGAAGCTGTGTCAGGGGAGGTTTAGGTTGAATATTAAGGAAAGGTTTTTCACCCAGAGGGTGCTTGGACACTGGAACTGGCTCCCCAGACAAGTGGTCATAGCACCAGCCTGACAGAGTTCAAGAAGTGCTTGGACGATGCTCTCAGGCACATGATGTGGGGATGATGCAATGCAGTGGCAATAGTTGGACTCGATGATCCTCATGGGTGCCTTCCAACTTGGCACATTCTGTCCCACACATCAGCTCTGCCCTCCTCCTCACTTCCTTAGCATCATCACCAACCCCTTCAGGAGGGACACAGTCACCAGAGGGATGAGAATGCAGAGCCAGACACACTGTTCTATGTGTAACTGAGTAACAGCAGAAAAATTCCTGTGCACCTGACCAAGGCAGGTCCCCAGGTGCTTTGCTCTACCTGGCTTGCATAAACCCTCTGCCTGGGGAGGCAGTGGGAGAAGGAGGAAACAGAAGGAATGAAAGGAACTCAGACATCCAGGCTAATGCAGAGGTTATTATTATCATGACTTTATTGACAGTCTTTCAGGTTTGGATGAAAAATTCAAAGATAATGCCAGTATCATGTTAATGGGAAGTTCTGTGGTATGTATTACAGGCATTGTAAAGATGCCAGAGCAAATCCCCTTTCAGTGGCGAACTGGGTAATCTGTTGCATTTTTAAAGGCCATTTGTCCTGAGAGATTATGAATTTATATTGCCTAAGGTTGTATTCCATCATTACAAAAGTGCTAGCATTCTCCTTAAAATTTGTTTTACCTGTAGTAGCACTGGGAATTTTGTCTCCTGCACTACGTTTACGAACACTGGCATTTTGACATTTGAGAGTTATCTTTTGGTTTTATATGCCGCAGGAAAAAATTAGAGACACAACTTCTTTTAATAATGCAACTAGTGGTTCTACTTAGTCAGTAGCCTCAAGCCACTGACACCTTTCTTTACTTCCTATACATATACGATCATCTTCATGTACAAAGGTCTACTGTTAAATGATTAAATCTGTGATCAAACTGGGATCTCTTTAACTTAGCTGAGATTTTTCTCAGCCAAAGGGAGATGTCACTTTACACATTCTCCTACAAAAATTTGTATATGCTATATTCTGTTAGTAGAAGGAAATGAAAAGAGAAAGGGTAAATGAAATTACTGTACAGTACTACTTTGCCATAGTCTAATATTTCAACCCCAAAATGCCATGTATCCCAAATGTATCCCTTTTCAGCATAGATTCCCTTTTATTTACAGTCATTCTGAACCCTGGCTTGGCAACTAACTCACTATTGTTTTGTGAATTCAATTTTGGAAGAATTTAAGAGCTGATGTAACCTTGCCGACCCATTTTTCTCTTACATTTCCCTCTGCTATTCTGAGGAATTCTTTGTTGCCAGAAAGTTTGTGGAGGAAAAAGTACCTTTTGAGCAAATGGGAGAAAATATTGTAAGGAGTGAAGCTTTAGTCCACTTCAGATTTGTCTGAGAAAGGGCAGAAAGGACATGCCCCCAGGAAGGAACAAGCCCCAGCCATGGTGACTCACCGGTAGAAGTGATTTGCCACCAGGACTGATATTCTTGCATGCTTATCACCAACCAACATTCTCTTCCTCAGCCTGGCTTCAGACAAAGGATCGTTTAACATTTCTGTATTAACTCTAAACATTCTCAGTATTTCTGGGTATGCTGGACCTTGTAAGCCATCTTCTGTAGGATCTGAGGATGTCTACTGAAACACAGGCAGTACATAGCCATATTCATCTAGATATGAACATCCTGGGCCCTAGGTATTTAATAAAATATATTATTTTAAGTAGCGCAGAGGAGTCACTCTGTGTGTTCTTGATTCTGCCTACTCTGCTAAGTTTTATTTTGTTTTCTTTCCCCCTGGACACCAATTATTAGTTTATAGAAAACTATAGGCAATACATTTCGTTTTTCATTTATTTTGTACAAGTACCTATCTTGAGAAAAAAATGTTAAGATATCATAATCTATTAAAATCTTAATGAAAAATAAGTGTTTTCATGGTATTTTTGGAGACAACATAACAGAAATTTTCTAGGAAATTCTGACCAACTGCCAAGGATATCTTGCTGTATGAAACAAACTTCTGTTAGATGAATCTCTGTATAGATGGGAAGTGTTCACACCTGGAGAAGTTCTTGAGTTAAACATGAAAATTATGGTGTGGTTCTACAGAGGAAGGCTATGCATGTTCTGACCCCCAGGTGCTGCTTGTAACCCACATCTGACCTACCTGAGAATTAAAACTTGGTGCCTTCAATGCATGGATAAACAGATGCTCAGTGTTACAGAATTGATTTCCAGCACATGTCCAGTGCATCTCCAAAACATTTATTGATAAAACAATGTTTTACATATAGGGCAGGAAGAATTTGCGTTGGAATTAAAGCATCTGGCCAACACCTCTGTAACTGCTATCTCAGTTAAAGACTCCTGTAAGTGTAGTCTTTGGAGAATGTACTTCCTTGGGGTCTGCACTGGTAACATCTAGTTGTTATCATGGCTTTAATGAAGTCTGGGCCTAAACTGAGGTCTATGAATGTCTTTTAGCCATTACCTGGCTCTACTGAAGGTGGAAGAAAAAAGAATGCAGAAATACTTCAGATTTTTTTGAGTAGGACATGAAACAGAGATTTATCTAATATAGTAATAAAGAAAGACAAGGAGTTACTGGAGAGGGTCCAGCAGAGGCCACAAGGAGGACCAGTGGTCTGGAGCATCTCTCTTATGGGAGGAGGCTGGGTGTGTTTGGTCTAGAGAAGAGAAGACTGAGAGGAGTTCTCATTAATGCTTATAAATATCCCAAATGTGGGTGTTAAGACAATAGTGCCAGACTGTTTTGGTGGTGCCCAGTCACAAGATGAGGAGCAGTGGCTGTAAACTAAGACACAAAAAATTTCACCTCAAAACTAGTTAGAATTTCTTAATGTTGAGGCTGGCAGAGCACCAGAACAGGCTGCCCAGAGAGGCAGTAGACTTTTCTTGTCTCTAGACATACAAAACCCACCTGGATACACTCCTGTTGAACCTGCTTTAAGCCCTTGGCATGGGTTTGAACAAGATGATCTCCAGAGATCCTTTCCAAACCCAGCAATTTGGTGATTTTATGATTCTGTAAAGCAGGTGACAGAAACACCATTAGATGGAAGTGAAAAATACAGCATTCAGACAATCTAAAATTATAACCTATCTGTGGCTCCGTTCAGCTCAGCCACTTAAGAAGTAGGGCTTTTCTGAGAACTAAAATAACTTTTAGTATCTAGCTCTGCTTTATTTTTTCATTTATAACATTGTAGGGTCTGCAGAATGCGTTGTGACAATGTATGTGATTTGCAAAATGCTGGGCCTTGGAGAAAGAAATGGTGCCTTTACAAGGGAATATTTTTCAGGAATTGCACAGGATCTCATAGCACTTGTGTTTGATAACACATTAGAGGTGGGGAGACACATAAAACCCCAGATCTGTGAATTGTTGTAAGTCCTTCTGACGGTCAGGGAGTGTCAGTGACATGAGCCTGCTTCTCATCCTCTTAACACCAGATGGAAATGCCAGAAATAAACAAATATTTCAGTTCTGCGTAAAAGTCCTTGGGAAAGGCCAGAACAGATAAAACGTTGGGGAGGGGGAAGAAGCACAATGGAGAATGAACCAAACAATAAATGTGACCATGTGCACTGTGAACCACCTGACTAAACCAGATGCCTCTGGAGAGGAAACGGCCAAATACTTCTATATCCCCTGGAGCTATCAAAGGAAGCCTGCAATGCAGGGCATCAGCATTATCCTCCCAGGTTTAATATCTGATGTGTTTGCATCTGTGCTGGGGGAGCAAGGCAGAATTCCTGATACAAAAGTACAACAGTTACAGCTCTCCTACAATCTATCACTGCACAGGCCAGTGTTAGAGCATATGCTGGACTCACATGTGTCAGGAGAAGGCCTGCGATTTTTTTCCCTTAGGATTGGAAAAAGCATTAAATGGAAGAAAACTAATACTCTGTATCTGCTGCACCTTGAGAGAAAAGTTTCAGCCTTGTCTGAGACCCATTGCTGTTCATAAACGATGCTGTTGGTTCAATTTCATTCCCTTTCTGGCTCATTGTTATTTTAATAATTCTTTTATTTGCAATATTATTTTAAGACAGTAGGACAGCCCATAAATAGCTTTACTGTATTCATTTAAGTTTTCTAGATAAAAAAAATTCTAATAACTCTACCAATGGGTCAATTCATTCCCTACTCACAACAACTAGCAAAAAAGGACAGGAAACTCCCTCGAGGAATTTTCTACAGACAGTTCCATCAGGAAGGCATTAAGTGTATATTTATCTCTTGCCCGCCCCTGTTCCTCTTGGAACAAGCAAAGCAGTTGGGATCTGGGAACCAGGATATCTCAAGAGATCTTCCAGAGGTCAGGCATTTCTGCCTACAAACCCAGAGCCTATATACTGCCCATACTCCCTCCCTGCTGTTGTTTCTTAGTCCTGGCAGCACAGACCCAGAATATAGCCAAGGCATGGAGAAGATTTCACACAATGTATATTTACTTTGGGGTAGATTCTTGATTGTTTCTGGATGAGAATTTCGTGAAACATACCATACCTCCTGGCCTGAATATGGAACACACCCTTTCTCCACAAAGTGGACAACTTCAGAGTCAGGACCAGGCAGGGGGAGCAGACCCTGCAGCCTCCCTTCATGGTCAATTTCACATGGTTTGTGAGGGGTACATGACCTAAACGTGCAATACCTCTACCAGCTGTCCACAACTGTAAAGACTGAAAAAGGGCTCTAAATGCTTCTGTTATCCTGATATGTTCAATAACATTGATTTAACTGGAAATTAGTCAGGACTTACTCATGTCATTTGTCATTTTCTCCTTGTCAGCATCTCTGAATAAATTTGCAAGTTATTGACCCAGTTAAACATTGTATTTCTATGCCTTATATCACTGTGAAGGAAGTTTTTTTGAAAGAAGGAGGCTCTGTAGAGGTACAAATGCTCCACAGTGTTTTGTAAATCCGGGACATATGGAGAAGTCAGTTAAAACAAAATAACAACAGTAAGGTAGCACAGTGGCTTAAAATGTCAAGAGAAGGAATTAACCACTCATCTGAGTTGCAAGTGGTCACCTGAATAAGGAGATTTGTCCCTTGGTCATGGTAAAGGCTGAGATTCCTCAGGAGCCAAGAACATGTGGATGAAAGGTTGTATCGCCAGAGAAGAAAGGATATGGCAAATGGGTGAGGTATTTTTGTTCTCTTCAAAGGCAGAGTTCTGTTTTCTGTAAGCCAGTCTGTCCCTCATTCAACTTAATTTCCTTTTCTCACAGTAAGAAGTTGTCACAAACGACAGGTATCTTATCATCATATGAAATGCAACAGAGAATAGGGGAAAAAAGTTTGTGGATAAATAATTTATTGCTTTAAGAAATAGTGTCAAGGAGTATATTTTCTGTAAATACAGTATCTGTTAGAAAGGAAAAGGGCACTGTTCTATGAGGACAAGGACAAGAGAGAGATCCCAGCAGAGGGTGCTCTCCCCAGAATTTTGCCTGAGGGGTAAGAAGTTTCTCTCTATAGGTGCCAATAGGAAAAAGATTGTTTTTGTTAGCTCTGTGATGCCTGGTTTGTCTGGCAGTTCTGGGATTGTCATCCAGGAAATCACCACAGGGGGAGCATTCAGTCTTTCAGAGCAAGGAGGAGCTGGAGGAAATCCTCATGCCACCCACTCCCTTGAAGCTCAGAAAACAGATGCACCCTGCTGTCTGCGGGGTGAGGGATGAAAATTAGTGAAAAGAAGGAAGAGCCGAGCCCAGACAGCAGCACAGCTTCACGGCAAGCACTCTGTGAGCAGACCTGGGTGCCTGGGACATGCTTGGCCATCAGCAGCCTGGAATTCAGATCTCAAGCAGGACCCAAGGAAGGCACTGGCTGTGTCTGGTCCAGTACCAGCAATCAGAAACTGAACTATTTCCTTTTGTCTTGCATCCTCAGAGGAGCAGTACCTGGCATCTGGGACAGATTCTTAGTATTGAATTTATAGAAAGTAAAGCAAGTTTTCTTTGCTATGGGGACACGGCAATCACTATTTTTTGCAATTCCTCTCTCCTAATTGGAATAATTTATCTGGATGAAAAAAATTAAAACTACAGTGTGCATTTAATAAAAATACAATAAAAATTTTGGAAACAGGCAAATTCACAACTCACATCTTAGCTGGGTTTTTACTTCAAGAAAAAAATGTCAGAAATAAATTTACAGAGCATTTTTCAGAGTAACTTAGTGATTAGCCCCATGCTACAGATTAAGAACATCTCCTTTAATTTCATCCACTGAAATATTAAGAGCTTTTCCTTGGAATAAAGCAAATTAAATTTGAAAGGGGATGAGGACACTCTGCTGCCAGAATTAAAAATGTCTGCAACAGGGAACTATTCAAGAGGAGACATTGCACTGTGGAGTCTGAATTAACTTGTCCCTTGGTATGAGAAGGTAAGATCTTTGTCAGGCAGGAGGAGAAGGAAAGATCAGCATCTGACTTTTGTAGCCATGTGAGCCTTCTGGGACTCCTCCAATGAGTAACACTTGTACAGCCACCGAGCAGGGGAGGAAATGTCTCAGTTCAGGTCCATAGTTGCTGAGTGGTGGGAGGTGGAAGTGCCCTGGCATGCCTGATGGGAAGGAGTGGGATGAGTCATTTTGCTAGCAGCAACCTGGGCACATTGTTTCTCTGTTTTTGCGAAGGTTTATGTTTTGTTTGTTGTTTCCTGATTGTTTTCTGTAGCCAGTCATCAACCTGAAAGCAGCTGTTTAGATCTTGTTGGTTTGGACTTCTCATTAGGTGAGAGGAAACAAATCTGGGCTCTTCACATGGATAGGATTATTTACCTGAGCTGAGGGAAAAGCCTGAACGGCTCAGGCTTGGATTCCCCAAGGAGATGCTACTTGTCAAAATTAATGATAATGATACCTTTCAAATTAAGACTACAGTCAATGAACATTCTCTGTTGTAACAACTGTTTGCTAGGTATGGGCTTTTTGGGGGCAAACACCTTTGACTCATGTCTGCTCTTCTTTAATCCTTTAATATTGGAAAAAGGAGAGTAGAATTCCTCTTGGTTTTGCTAACCTCTGAAGAATACAAAGCCAAGACCAGAAAATCCCAGTACTGAAACAAATTCTTTTTCCCCATGACCCTGTTTGCACAGTGTTTGGTATCTTCTAATTGCATTTCTCACTTCAAGTATTTGCATTATTGGCTGTAATAATGCTGTATCTGCTGAAAATATTAAAAATCAATAAGGCACAGTTGACATATAGACCATAAAATGGTAGAATTTTTCTGGAGTGAAAAAGAATATGAAAGCAGCAGAAATTTTTGCCTTCTCTTTTAGATGACAAAATGGCCCAAAGATCTACTTATATTCTACACAATTATTGGCTTTTTCATTCTTAGATTAACATTCACAATCAATTCACATAAGGGTGGGATGCTGCTGCTAGTGAATGTAGTAAAATATCTTCCAGAGAAAAAATTACACCTCTCTCTTCTTTGAAAGTCATAGTTAAAGGTGCTGATAGCAAAAGGGTCTTTGGCAAAATGGAAATCTCAGCTGCAGATGGGAGGTTTATTGCCTTCCTTTGCATTTTATAGCATATTCTGTAAATCAGATGGGGAAAGCAATGGACATTTGCCAAAGCAGAACCCCATTTGTCTAATCACCAAGTATACCCACAAGCTCCACAAGAGAATATATCCGTGAAGCTCTTTACATGACTGTCTGGAGTGTAAAACAGAAGAAATGAGGGAGCACTAGAGTTACTGTAAATGCATACTGTAAATCTGCAAGTGTACTTTTTCATTTTCCCCTCAAACTTGTGTATGACACTCATACTCCTAAGATATATTTTTTTTTTCTCCAGACAAAAGAAACCTAAGAAGATACTGATGAAATGGAAAAAAAAAAAATTGAGAAGATCTTTTTTAAGATACCTAATGCTCACCTCCCTCTCCCTTCTTTCCCATGTACCCCAGAAAACCTCACTGAATTTAGTGCTGGATAGTTATACTGGATGCGAAAACAGAACAGATTCTGCTCGGCACAACACACGCAGTGGCAGAAAGACATCCCTGGACATCCTGAGCTGAAGAGACCTTCTCTAGGGGTGAAACAGTGCTTTGGTCTCGGTGCTAATTCAGCCTTGTCCTCTCTGCTGTGACTGCCAACAACCGTATCAATTAGTCGTACCAATTGTGATGGTGATTTCTGTGATGTGAACACCTGTCCTCTAGGAACTGGGCGAAGGCGACCAAACAGTTGTCAGATGGTAAGTGTAATGCTAATTGATCCAATCCATAGATCTGTCTCTCTATAATGCTTAGTGCCAGAAAGTTACACAGCCAGACATCTGGCAACTAGATGACCGTTTAACTCTCTATCAGTTTGACTTTGGCAGGCAACAAAGTTGGTTGGTCTAGTTGTGTGGTGTGGGCTTATGCTGTGGGCAGCTTAAGAAAGTTAAAGCATTGTTTTATGCCTGCTGAAGGCCTCTCTCACTTGCTCTTTATTAAAATTATAATGCTAGAGTGACCTCTGGTCAGTAACCAACCTGTCTCAGATGTGAACTAATGACCTAAGAGTGAAAGGTTTCCTACCTAGTTAATCCAGTTGTGCTGTATCTGCTAAAACACTAAAAAATCAATGAAGTAGTGATAAAGCATAGACTGTTAAAAAAAAACTGTTTCATTTTTGCCTGGAATGCATTTTGCTGCTTGTCATGATTGTGAAGCAAATGGGGCAGTGACAAAACCTTCTGATTACAAAGGGAATACTGGATTAATATTCACGGTTAGTTTATTAGCAGTTGCACTTGCAGCCTAATGTTCATGAGTCCTATGTATGGGAGCAACATTAAATACAATTAGAGTAGTAGTGCTTGCCTATTACATTCAATGCCGTGTGTAGAAGGGGTGAGAACATCATTAGTGAAATGGAAAGATAAATATAATAATTTTTGCCATCTATTATTTCTTCCTACAGCTTCCGTGAAACACTAGATGGTAAAAATAAAGGTAGATTCTATCCCAAGAAAGTTTGTATGACCAGTCATAGTACATGAATTTGGAGTGGTCTACATGAAAGACTAATGTAACATTTTCTTTCATTCCTTTCCTTATGATGTTGAAACAGAGTGTGAATTGGTATCAGTGAGTTTTGTAAACCTTAAATAAAACAAACTGTGCAAGGATACAGGTTATAGTTTGCACATGGAATGTTTATCCTTGCATTGACCAGGAACAGGAGAAGAAGCATAGGAATGAAGAAACAACATTGTAGGGCTACAAACTACATGGAGGGAGGCATTAAGAAAGGAAATAAGGAGTGTAGTCCTGCATGGAGGAAAGCAGGCATGAAAAACTGGAATATGTTGTGCTCACAGGTACTATGGAGAAATATAACATAGTTTAAAAGAGGGCTAAACAAGTTAATATTGGTGAGTAGGTTTTGAAGGAAGCAAAGCAAGGGGTAGCAGATAGGAGAGATGTGGTTATAGAAAAGGACATGATATCATAAAGAAAAGAGTGTAATTCCTGGAGAGAGTGACAGAAAGTGTTTTTGAGAAGCTTGAAGTCTAGCAGAAATAAAAGAGAGGTTTTGGAAATGGTCTTGTCAAATGGCATGCTCAGTAGTAGCGGGCAGCAGAAAGAGGAAGGCAGAGGCAGGAAGAAAAGCTAGAAAAATTTACTTTTATCAATATGTTTAATTTAATGACAATAATTTACCAGAAAGACAGGTACAAAGGCCCATGGGAAAACAGACAGGTACATTTGTGAGCTGTCAGCACTGAGATAAATCTTAAAGGCAGGCCAGTCTGAAGGCACACAGGTGTGTATGCACATGCACAGATTGCCCAGAGTAGGTGATGGGCCTCCCTGAGACTTTTCCTTAAATGACCAGCCCTGCATTGCCAGCCCTCCTTAGCATGCATTGTGACCATTTAATGAACCAGAGCAAGGCCCAGTGCTTCCCAGGGAGGCAAGGCAGAGTTGATACGCTGCTTCACTCACAGCATCCTCTTTGATTTCTGCTCTGTCCTGGCAAATGCCAGTTGACTGACACCTTGCCTTCCAGAGGTATGAGCTTAGGCTCTTCCAGCTTGAACTATACCCTCAAGACTCTGCCCCAATCACTGGAAATCATTTTTATTAGAGAGGGGATGATCCTCTTTGTTCTTTCTGCAAAACACAGATAATTTGAGGGAAGAAATGAGTAATCTTTAATGTACTCATCCAAATCAAATATTTGTCTCTGTGATTTTGGAGTCTATCTCTCCACACCATCTGCTGAATAAGACCTCAGAAAAGCTCATACTGAAGGAGATGAGTAGTCCAGGAGAGGGGATTCCCCCTGGATTTGCAGCTTCACACTTCAGGGGTATTTTTGTGGTGTGTGACACAAAGCTGTAGTGGGGTCAGCCTGTGCACAATACCCAAACAGGAGGGGAAAACACAGTTTTGTTTGCAGAAGGTTTGAAGGAGAAGAGATTTTAAAGCAAGATCTCACAACACTGCTCTGATGCAGGAAGTGGAAGAGATGATTACCCTGAGTGTATAGCTTTGAAAGTAATCTGACTTCCAAAAGCTCTTACACTGTAAGGAATCAATGACACAGTAATGATTCTGCTCCATCATTGTTAAGTCCCACATAGGCATAGTGTCATGAAAATAAGACATATTCAGGCATATTGAGGATAAGTTCTTATATTTACTTCCAAAATATGAGCAGGAAGTGAAATAACTGCATATCTTTTGCTTACTTGGGCATCAGTGCTGATAGAGGGAAACGTTCTGCAATCACCCCCACTGAAACTCTTCAGCTTTGGTATCATCACTTTGATTATAATCAAAGTACCAGGAATGGGCTGGGCCAGCCTTTACCTGGGAAACAATCTGGACAGACCTAAATCACTACAAGATTCATAAGATAAACACTCCTCACAACCCCTTGTGAACCACTCTGCCAAAGCATATTCTACTTCCTTTTCCATGAGGTGTTTTTTACTACACTGTGGCATGTTTGATGAATGGAAGATGTTAACTCCAATTCTCTGACCCCATCTCCATCTTTCGTCTGCTCCAATCCATCCCTCCTACAGCCAAAATGAATTTTTAATGGTGTGGAGTTTGTTTGCTTGTTTGTTTGTGGTGGTTTGCTTTTTTGATGTCCAACCCTGAGTGCAGGGTCTATACTTAAAATGGCAGCCACCGTTCCACATCACAGACTGCAACTGTCACAGGCCACTGAAGACCTCTCAGCTGACAATAATTTTCAGTCATTTCATTATCCATTCAGGCTCAACTTCAGCCAATGACTTGGATGTGACAGGTTTTGCAATATCACACTAAATTCTGGAACCATCTAGTCCCACATATTTTGGAGGTGGGTTTTGGCAACACAGAAATTAAAAATGTTGGACTTCCCCCTCTTTGGGGAGCTATAAAGCACAGTTGGTGCATTTTTCTTGAAATTTTGAAATTAGGTTGCAATAGAATAAGTTATAATGTAGGAAGTATTTGGTATCATTCAGTTCTCTCAGTTTTCTACTTAAAAAAGTGCAAAGCCTTTCTCTCTTCAGTATGATTGAAGCTTAAACTTTGTTCAATATTTACAAATTGCATTGCTAATCTATGCTCAATTTAATTTTAATGAACTTGCTATGTTCTTTCTGTCTTCTCACAGGTCAAGTATTGTAGTCTTAGAAGTAGTCACATTGGAAGTCATATCATTAGTGAGATTAATTAGTCTGGAACACAGTGATAATTGTCACCTGCATTTTGCAGAGGGCCCTGGGGAAGGCCTCCTCAGAAAGAGTGCTACTGTTTAAGCCCTGGTGTCAGTGTCTGAAACAGACTGGCCCCATTTTACCTCAGGGAGGGTGGAAGCTGTGTCGTCCAGAAATCCTGGATGGCTGTGTGATTTTGTATCACTACCAAGTTCACCATGGCAGTAGCAACTTTTTTTTCAGGTTCATCTGGATAGCAGCAATAACTCTGCATGTAAAGTGAACACAAAACCATTTCAGGAGTAAGTGAATGGGCAATCATTTATGGACTACAATGAGTTTTGTAAGGACCTCAGTAATGTTTAAGCACTTCATAGGTGGTCTCATCATCACTGTCGTAGCAAAATCAGTGTGTTTGCTTCTTTTCCCAGGGATTGAGGGTTTTTTTTTCTCAACCCAGAGCTGCTCCAGAGCCCTTTTGTCAGGTCTGGAGGCAGCCTGCAGGAGCAGGTTGACTCACTTTCCCTCAGTCCCTTGGGTGCACAGTGGCAAGGGGTGGAGAAAGGGTCATTGTCTCTCACAGCAGATGGGGGGATGTTTTGGGAAGGGGCACAACAACACAACAAAGGTACCTGCACATCCCAGAATCGATCTCATTCTCTCATTTTATTTCACTGGCTCTTCAAAAGCTGCAGGAAACAGCTTGGTTTTCTTCTTGACTCTCAGCTGTGCTTGGTGCAGGCTCTGACTCAGGGCTTCCTAGGCAGAGCTCCTTCCTTTCTGCTGGGAAGATCGACCAGCGCCTGTCACTGCACACAGCGGTGTCCCAGACTCCAAAAGGTCTATTCATCTTGTGACATTAAGTTTCAACTACCAAGGTCACGTCTACATAATGGCTTAATTTTTTTATTTATTTTTTTTTTAATTTCCCAGTGTTCCTAATTCTGGCTTAGCTCCACCAGCACTAGGAACATGAGGATCCCAGAGGTAAACCAGTTGCCAGCACAACTAATACCACATAATTTCATCCCACTCATAGCAGTTTAATCAATACAGCATTAAAAATTCTGGCAGCAGCCAGGATGCAGTAGGGCTCCCCATATTACTTATCTTGATGGAGACGAACTTGCAGAGAGCAGGAAATCTTCAGAGGGTCCTCTAAAGATAAATGAGGCCTGAGGGATAGCACTGGTTTGGCTGAGGAAGTGAGAGCTGGTTTGTAGGGATCTTCTCATGTTGAGTGTGATGTGTATCAACCCAGCTTTGGCAGGTAGGACAGGGAGATCACAGTCATAACCCTGTTGCAGAGGGGGCAGGACTAGTAATGTGCTATGTTCATGCTCCTTTAGCATAGTACAGAATTTTTAAGCCAGAAAAGAAAAGCACTTGTCTCCAAAACACTGAAACTTGACCATCATAGAACTACATCTATTAAGTGATAATAGACTATCTTAAGTTCTAATTTAGATCAAGAGATTTTAGAAGAAAGAAAAAAATATTAATTAAAAAAAAAAAAAAAACCAACAAAACATTTTGAGTGGAAAAATAGGACGCAAATAAACAAATGCTGCAACTCTAGAAAAAGTCCCTCTTGTTTTCTGTCTCAAACTTCACCAGCCCACAGAGCATGTGTGATGGGCAAGTGAAAGAAGACCATCCCACATGCCAGCTATTCACAATAAAACTCCAACAGCAGTTTTTGTCTGAGACCATTTATGTCCATTTTATTAGTATGAATAAAGGGAGTTCTTTCACATTTAGCTATATCCAGAAGGGCAATAGCCCATAAATCAATACATGGCATGGCTTTGCTTTTCCAGTCCATCAGTATAATTCTTTGGCTGCCAGTGCTACTCTCAGGAGTCATCTCTTTTCCCATTTATTCAAATTATGTAGCGAGTTGGTGAATTCCAATACCAGCACTGCTGCAGCTTTGTCTAAATTGATTTCCAGGACTAACTCCATTTATCTAAGAACTTTGTTCCAGAAACTGACTGTTCTATAGCTGTTCCACATCTAAAATATAAGGGTACTTTTGTCAGCACTGAATCTACAACTTTGAACACAGATTGAAGTCAATGAGTATGCACAGATCTTGTAAATGATTTTTCATGTTGGTCCCTACTGTTTCGGTCAGCAGAGTTCTTCTGAGAAGGGGATAACAAATCTATTCCAATCTGTTCATTTCCTCTCTGGCTTTTGGAAACTAGAGTTTGGTTGGAGTTTCTGATCCATACTAGGAGTCTGAATACAAGTAGCTAGGATAATGGGAGCTTGCTCAGTGTTCTTTATAGTAAAAGCACCTCTGTAGGCGAGTAACTAATTATGGTTGATCAGGTCTGGTGAGGACAATGAGAGTGCCAACTGAGTAGAGATAATTTATTGAAATAGTCTGTCTAATCCACTTGCTGGAGTATTTTATTAATGTAGACATTCACTGATCTGTAATTGTGGAGAACATACAACACAAGAATATATAAATGTAACTATAAAGTACTAGAAATGTGATTTTTTATGACTGAGATTACTGCAACTTTAATTATTTTCTCTCAGATTTTATTAGGATTTTGAACTCTTCAAAAATAGCTGTGTGTGTAGCCATCTAGCCATTGTTGTTCCACTGTGGTAAGATTTCAGAAGCTAAATTTAGGAATAAGTCACATTGTAGACTACAGTAAACTAGCAAATATTTCAAAGAAATATTAAAAACTGGGATCATCATCTTTAATTTTGCTTGTAACTCTAAAACTAACGAAGCTGTAAGAGCTCCATTACAGAGCATATGATTCTGTGCAGGCTTATGCTTGGTTTCTCTGGCTTCTTGTACAGTAGGTGTTTGTCTAGTATTGTCATTGCAATTTTTATTGCACTGCGTGATGTGTGCAGATGTGCTTCATCAACATCCCATGAGGAAAAGATGCTCTGCTCAGTATCTTTGCTCCCAGATGACATCTACCTTATAGAATAACTTTCTGGGCTACTTCCTCTGGGATCAGGTAACTATTTAAATTCTCTGGATTTTGGTGTTTTAACAAGGATTTAATTACAAAGGTAAGTGTATGCACCTGCTAAAGCAGTACTAATTATTTGATAATGGGGCAATCTTTCTCAATACAACCAGGTTTTGTGGTAGTAAGCTACACTAATGAAGCACACTGAGAGAACAAATCCTCTCTACGTTAAAAGGCTTATTTAAATTAAAGAAATCTGTAAAGATTGAGAGGGGGTTTTTTGTCATCACAGATATTGACAACTGTGGAGATAATGTTCATGGAGTACATCCATTACTGCTGGAGGATGCTTACTTTTGACTTGTGTGACTTCATTAAGTAATATATGGCATCATCTTTTAATGCTTTTTTCTGACATTTTTATCTCATCTGTTGCTTTTGAAAGCTGGTTTATATCTAGAGCTATTCAGTTGGAACCAATCAGTAACATTTCAACAGTGCTACTGTATTTCCTCCATCCAGTACATCTGCTGCAGGCCTGTGTAGTATGCACAGGGTCAGTGGAGTGTTTTAGTTTTCTGAAACTCACACCTTATTGTGAGCCCTTTGCCAATTTAGAATTGCAGAAGCCAGAAGCTAAACAACAGTGTTACAACTTTATAATCTCAAGCTAATAAAAAAAAGTGAGGCCTCCATAAACCAGATGGGTTCCAATGCCCCTGTCAAAAGCTATGTTGATCATATACCACTAGGTTTTTTTTGTTTCTTAATAACCAAAAACATGTTAGCATTAAAAAAGCAAATGCACTTGACAGCATCAATTCCATTATGGTTCCCAGTCATCTGCTTTATTGGGTTTGAAGGAATTTAGCCAGAGCGTTCTATTTTCACTAGAATGTCATTAAAAAGTTTGCAGCTTAGGCAAATGGTAAGCAATTTTGAGGGAAAACATGTTTTACCTCTTGTTTTGCAGAAGGGTTTTATTTTTTCATTTCTTTCTAAGATATATTTTGCCTATTTTTTTGTGTTTGTTCTTCTTTTGCACAAACAGACATCACTTTTAAAATCTTCAATGCTTTTCAGCAGTGAAATGAAAAATATTGACATATTACAGATGATGAAACATGGCCAAATTTTATCCCATTTGCTGCTGAATGGTAGCCGTGACTGTGGAACAGATGAAAACAATTCAAAGTTCTAACCCTGAGGCAGACCCCAGATTATTGGAGGCCAAGCAGAAATTTCAGTATTTGGCCCATAAATATCAGAAGCTAAAAAAATGAAATCAATTAATGACACTGCTTAGAAACTGTACAAAATCCATGGACTAAAAATTCCTCCTCTATTCCTGACTCTTCATAGACAATAGGGCCTATCCATTAAGTCCTTATTTCTTCATCTGACCTCTTTTTGCCCATCTTAAAACAAGAAAGTGGTAAGAATATCCCCCCCAAAAAAAGAGAAAATAATAAAAAAGTAGACACACAAGGAAGAAAAGGAATTTGTCTTCCTCTGCAATCCAAGCAGCAAAGTGAATCTTTTCAGCCAATTCCTCAGTGTCCTAGAGATCTCTGTTATTAATGTAGCTGGGGGTGCATGCTGCTGATAATTACTGTTAGCTGGAATAATTAATAAGAATAATTGCTTGGTATGGTAAGAGAAGGGGAAGCTCTGGGAAGGGGAAGGAATAGGCTGGAAGAATGATAGACTCCCTGAGCGCATTTTTATAGACAGGAAGTTCAGCAGAAAGCATCCTGAGAATAGAAGAATTGTCTGGATGCCAAGGACAAAAGTTAAGACATATAAGGCTTAAATGAGATGGGGGCAGTCTGGAATGCTACAGTAAGATCCTAACATGGATGTGTAAGAAAAATGAATGGTTATAGGTTTTAAAGGAGTATATTAGTGATTGTGAGGCAGTCTAAAATTAGTAGTGTAGTCTTTATCTGAGATACAGGACCACTTGAGAAAGACAGAAGTCAGGCAGAATAGAGAGAAGTTGTGCCTCTGAGAGAGGTTTTCTGTAGTTTATCCCAGCTAGAGAGAGGACAAACTAGTCATTAGAAACAAAATACAGGTGCCAGGGGTGTGGAGAATGACCACAGTTTCAATATAATAGGTTAAATTTCCTGCACATTTTGCACTTAGGGAATGACAGACACAGCTCTCAGCACAGTCAACAAGAGCAGTACTGGCAGCAGGGCTAGAGGCAGCCCCCAGGGATGGGGAGGCTGCTTGGTGATGCAGTTTTTGCCCCCCATGCCTCCTGCAGAACTCTTTACTCCAGATGCTGCTGCTGGACGACCATCTCCTCCAGGGATGTATCCAAACAGTTCAACTACAAAGAGCCACACTGACTGCAACACTGACTGCCCCAACCCACCCCCGGCTGCCTGCTGATTTCTGCTCCAGCCCAGCCAGCTTAACTTCTCATGCAGACTTCTCCATCCAGCATTGAAGAACATGAGCTTCCATAGCAGCTTGTTACTGGGCCTGATGGCTGCATGAAGATGGGCTGGGGAAGGATTGTGTTGAGCTGGAGGGTTAGGAGAAGAGTGGAAGGGAAGCTATCCCCAGAGAAATGGTGACAAGGTGATGATAATCCTCTTTGGCCAGAAGAAAGAAACTGCCTTTGAACTCTGTCCTGACAGCATCAGACACAGCCCAGAGTCTTCCATGGGTCGAAGAGGTATGTCTATTTCCCAGCCTCACAAACTCAGGAGCTAATAAGACAATCCTTTTCATTTTGGTTTTAGTCCTTGCAGACCTTTAAAAACAAGGATATTCACAGCTCTGCTGTAGTTTGTGTGAAGCTGTATTCTCCTTTCATTAGCTTAAAAGAGTAACTGTGTTCTCTCTCTACTCCTCTGCTCTTTTCTGATGAGGTTGATGCTGTCTGTACTCATATCCTATGTAAACTACCTTCCTACCCATGATGCATTCAATAGGATACACCTAGAGAAGTCGAAGTGAATATGGATAGAGGAAATGTAAGAGAATATGAGATGTCAGAAGCTATCTAGCAATCAGAGCAGTGGTAATATACATAATATGAAAAAGAACAAGCATACTCAGAGTAACTTCTAGTTTGGTGCTAGTCACAGAGATATTTTTGTTTGCTAGAGAAAAAGTATGGCACTTAATTCTGTCACAGGTGATAGGAAAAGCTTGTATGGACAAGGTGTGACTGTACATGATTTCACCTTCCTAATATAAATCTTTTAGGGAAGACCAACTGAAACTGAAAAAGATAGATATAGTTAATTACTTCTGTCTGGCACAGGGTAAAATCCCATTACAAATGCTTCAGTCTGGATCTTGTCTTCCCCCATGACGCATACTACATAAATTAATTAGGGTCACACGACAAGAAGAGATGCCAGCCTAGCAATGCAGAAGAGTGACACGTTATCTTTCCCAGAATAATGATGAAATTACTGCTGTTGCCGTGGGCTTCATCCTGTTCCCATTCCTGCTTTATTGGCTACTTCAGTCTGAGGTCAATAGAAATTATCTTAAAGTAGTAGTACCCAAGTCTTTTCCCATTCCTAGCAGCCAGCCCCCAAAAAGAGGATAGAAATTGTTTACAGCTTTTCCTACAGTGACTGAAGGGAAATGATTGTACAGCACCTGTGTCACTGGGCCTTGGTCCTGGCTGCCACCCCAGTAGGAATAAGGGATCTCATGACTGCTGCCAGCTGAGGGAATTCCTCCCTTAACTTAAAAGGGCACATTTTCTATGTACTATCTGACAGACAGAGAAGCCTCAAGAGAGGTAGGAATGAGACTGACATGAAACAGCCTTCATATGAAGAAGTTTCAAACCCATATCTGTGAGAAACTCCAAAACTGTTTGTCCCACAAAACACCTAATAATTTATATCAGGCCTATCCCATTTATTTAGGGATGATGTTTTCTTCATCTGGCCAGGCCTCAGGGAAAACAGTGTCCTAAGATTTAACTGGTTTGACAGAGCACACAAAACTGCCAGCCAGCTTATTCACATCCCCCAAGCCAACATGACTAGAGCCAGATAGTTTAGCTGATATAGGAGCCTACCATGTGCAATTTTACAAACCTTCATTTTAAGAGGTTCACATCTGTCCAGAGAAGCCTTTCCCAGGTGCTTGAATGCAGTTCCTTGTTCAAGTTAACTTGCGAACACCCAAGCTGCCACAAACAGCCTAACTTCCCTGGTTAGTGAGTGTCCTTTGGTGCCATAAAGTGGCTGCAGAACAGTTTCATTCTCAGGCAGGTGGAGTTAGCCAGGAGAAATTTGTGATGGGGTAGTTCAGCTATGGCAGTGTCCTCTGTGTGCCTTGGGGCAAAGGGGGACTCAGGTCCTGTTTTGTCCCCTTTCTCGCAGCAGGTGGGAAAGTGATTTTTCACTCTGCAGGTACTGGGCAGGAGCTAGGGTGGGTGGAGTAGGTCATCTTCCCATCTCTGAGCAGCAATGCAAAGAATATGAGCAGCTGAAAAAAGGGGGCTAAATAAATAAACACGTAAAGAAGACCAGGTTCTGACCCTGCGAGATGCTGAATACTGCCAGGTAAGGACTGAGCACGCACAGGTCTCTCCGAAATCAGCAAGGGAAAACAATGGAGAAGCAGCGCATCCTCGTGCAATCAGACCTGTAGGGCTGTCTTTGTATCACCTCTCTTGTTTCATCTGGCTTGGTTACCTTCTTCCTTGGCCCACGCCTGGATCACTTAAATCGCAGACACCTCGAGGTCAAAAGGCACCACGTGAGAAGGCATGCAGTGTATTAAACCCAGTAACTGAAAAGATAGTCCCCTAAAAGCTTTGTGAGGACCCGAAGCCGTGTGCTGCGGGACCCTCCCCTCTGCTGCAGCGCCTGTCTCCTGAGTGCAGCCAGAACAGCCGCCCGCGGGCTGCTGGCGAGGGGGCTCCGAGGGGAAGGCGCTCTGCAAGGCCAGCCAAACAAAGCACTTCATCATCTGCTTAACTTTAAGCACCTGACTAGCTCCATTGAGTTCAATACAACCGCTCACATGTCTGAAGTTAAGCACATGCTTAAAAGATTTGTTGGATTAGGGCCCAAAAGATTAGAGCTCTATAAAAGTGGCTGTGATCTTTAAAATGACAAAATGGCTTTCTCAATGGTAAAGAGAAAAATATTAACAACCCTGGAACAATCTGGTAAAAAATAAAAGCCCTTTAAGCGTTTCACATGTATGTTATGTATCAAGAGGTAAGGAAAAGCCAATAAAAAATTTTAAAGAGGTTACAGCAAAGGAAAAAAAAAAGTAGGAGAACAAATACAAAGAGATTTTTCTTGTCATCTGCAAGACAGTGAAAATCAGTCAGGGAGAAAGTTAGAATACAATGGCACAGGAAATGAGAATGAAGAAGGTAGTGAAGGCTATCCTTCACTCCCACCTCCCCCCCCCACGCCTTTAAATGAGGTATTGACTGACTTCTTCAAACTGAATCTTTAAAAGGGGGACTAAGTTAACTACAGGTCAACCCGTGTCAGGGTCAGTAAGGCCAGTGGAGGAAATTACCTAAGGAAACCAAAATCTAGGACATATCCAGGACCTGGAGGAAATGATGCTAGATGCTAAAAGACATCTGGAAGGAAATCTTTGATTTATTGTCATAATTTAAGTGAGTTCTTAGAAAACAAGCAACCAGAGCATAAAATACAGGCAGGAGAAACTAAGCCCTCAAGCCATCATCCTGCAACCCTGTATAAGACACAATACAAGATATACTCCAAGGTTCTCCCTATTAGCTGCCAGGGCAGGGCTGAAGGCAGGAAAACAGGGTAGCAAGAGCAGGAGAAGCTTCATCTCTAACCTCCTAAACTTGCGAGCAGGTTGGTGAAGGGGCATGCTGCCGTGGTGCTCTGGACAGCCCATGATAAAGTGCCACATGACAGTCTGCTACTGAAGCTAAAAGCAGCAGGAGCTCAGAACAGAAGAGAGGAGAAGATAAAAACACAGCTGAACAACAATGTCACACTGCAGAGAAGTGTTGAGTGGGGCCCCTGCAGGGACCACTGCGTGGACCTTTAAGGATTTCATGTTTGCATGATTAACTAAGATGAAGAGGCCAGCTGCAAACTTTAATTTCCTGATGACACAAAGGGCCATGAACAATATATATATAGGGTTTGAATTTGTAATGGCACTGGGCTATTACATAGCAAAGCCTATTCAGTGAAGAAAAAAAAAAAAAAAAAAAACGCTGTTCAGGTTTATTGGTGGTTCATAACCAATTGACAAGGTTGGTTCCCAGATAAATTTGCACGTGGACAATCCCAGGAAGACACAAACAAGACAGAACCAAACCAAACCTCCAAAACAAACCAAAACAAGAAAAAAAACAAAAGAAAAAAAAGAAACTAATCACCCCCACCCCACCCCCTATAAATGCCAAGCAAATGAAAAAAGAAACAATGAAAAATAATAATCCTAAAATCAGAGGATAGAATGCAATTACCAACAAATATACTGTTATTATCAGTCCCAGGTAATGATTAAAAATTGTAAGTACTTCTCAAAACTGATCAGGAACAGATGCTTGTAATTCAAGAGGAGTAAAGGCTGCTACAAGACAGTTTCCACATGTTGGTCCATGGAAAGAAGAAGAAGGATGAATGATTGTATCTGGCAGCTTTACATTTAGCTTGTGCTGAAACATATTTGGGCAGATTCTAGACCTACTCTGGTGGTTCAGAGGTGCTGTAATGATGGGTTGGATGTGTCTTTGGAACTGCAGCCTCCAAAAGAGCACTGCAGGTTCCAAATCGCTTAACCCACTAAACTGTAACTGCCATACAGGAATAGGAAACATATTTTTATTTTATGACAAAGCAGGTCTCAGGCTAATAATCACCAATGCTGGGCACTCTTTGCCTTCTGTATTCTCTCTCCATATTCTGTTAGCATTCAGTATAGATGCATATATATGTTCTAAATAGCAAAGCTAGCATGCTTTGCTATGACTCCTTATTCAGAGTCAAGGATTAGGGAGTGTGCTGAGAGAGGCGATATTGGTAAAGGCAATATCTCTGCTGTATTTTCTGAATTTCACTATATAAACTTTAAAACCCCAAGGAAGATGCAAACTCCATATTTTTGTACATAACCAGCTTCACATAATTTAATATTATGTGGTAGGTGACAAGAAACAATTAACCTATTTTGAGAAAATACAGGAATTTATAGGAGCAACATAACTCATGAAGCAATAATTTAAAACTGACCTTCTAATCCATTTCCCCAACCCAGAGATAAACACTGTGGAATGTTTCAAATTATAAAAGAGTCTGCCTTGATCTAAGTGGGTTGAAGAGTCAGACTAAAAGCATCTCACATAAATTCAAACCACAGTTACAAATATTCCTACTGCAATACTGATACATGAGTAGAAAAGTTCTGGCTGGAAATTTTTAGAAGGAAACATGTCAGTTGATAAAAAACACTGTGCTGATTTCAGTGAAATGTTGTTTGGAAAGAATAACTGAAACATGCAATTAAACTTATTTTTGAATGGTGTGTTACTTTTATATATATTTTTTCTGTTGAAGCATTTTTTCTTCTGTTAGAAAATTTTCTATAACAAAATAGCTCAAACCAGAACAGTGCATGTCCGTTAAGCCCATTTGTCAATCATCGTTTTATATGAAACTTTAGCTCTTATCATTTTCAGTGTGCACTGGAGCAGAAGTAGCCAATTCCTCCCTGAAGATAGCAAGCCCTGGTTTCCCAAGGTCCCCAGCAGCAAATGTGGGGTTTCTGCTTGCACTGGCAGCATTTTCTGACCCCCTGAGAGTTCCTGAAGACTTCAGGTGGCTTAACCATGTACCAGTATGGTTTGCTTTTTCCTAAAAAAGAAGGTCACTCAGAGACTAGCGTTCCCAATGAAGCTGGAAATGTAGTGGTTACTAAACCAGTGGCAATCTATGAAGCAGAGCGGGTACCTCTCAAATATTCCTTGAATGGTCCTTGAAATCATCCATCAGACCCTTTCTGAAATTAGGCAATGGGTGAGTGTACTAAATGAGAGACAGAAGCTCATTGTCTACTGAAGCCTATCATACCATTTTAATTGCCACTTATATCACGCTTAAACAAGTGCTGGGATTTGGGGCAGCAATCTTAGACTCTTAACCTACCCTCCTGAACAAATTATGAGATGAAAAACAAGAACTCTCAGATATTTCCCTGGGAAGTGTTAAGAATAAATAAAAGATACCAAGAAGGAGAGAAAATGCTGTCTTTCTATCACAGGTTAATAATTGGCTGAAGATGTTTGCCTGAGTTGTTGGTAATGATAGCCTCTGGCAGATCAATACAAGTGGAATGCATGCTGTCTTGAAAGAAATACTGAAGGAAAAACTTACTTAGCTCCCCCTGCCCCCTAAAAAAGAGTGACATGATAGCAAGAGGCTGTTAAGGGTGAAGTACATTCCTTGAATCTTTTATTTTCAAGTGGACCAGCCTGAGTACTCCAATCTTGGTGTTCAAACACACTCTGTCAGTGTTACTTGGAAGTTGCAGGTGTCAAACACCCAGATGTTCAGAAGGTGTGGAGCAGGGTAGGAAGGGAACGTGCTCTAACACGTTTTATTTTCCCTGGATCCCTTTGCAGGGCTTTGCCACGGCGTGTTTCCTTTGTTTGGAGGGGTATTCCCTGGCACGCGGCTCTCTGCCAAGGCACTTCTGTGTGAGGCTCAGAAGAAAATGGCACATCAGGTCCTGAGTTCCTATCACTATCAATACTCTCCATATAATGGAAGTGACGGCAAGACTCCTGGAGTAACAGATGCTCCATATGTATACACGGAATTGCATCAAAGAAACCGCACTGCTCTAGCCCTTCCTCCATCCGTGGAGATTGAGCTAATTGACGGGAATGAAAATAGCTGAACTGTGAATGTGAGCCAAGGAAGTGTTGGGGGTCCAAGAAAAACTGCTCTTGGCTTATGTCACTAAACAGCTTAAGTTTCAATTTTGAAAATTACTTCAGTTTTACTTAAATAATTCTGTCTGCCAAGCAGCCAATTTGGGGAACTGATGAATGGCAATGTTGCCCCATCTGCACTGAGTGCAATATCCATTTTATATGACCTGTAGCAAAAAAGGGAGGAAAGCATTATATTCCCAGCTTCTCCCTGGCACTCTCTATAAGACTAAATGGGGATAGGGTAGAGAATTAATAAAAGACTAGTTTGCTCACATGGGAGAGGAACAAAGGAAATTATTGCCTCCTGCACTGGAGCTGTGCTGAGTGCATCACTGCGCGGTTTCTTTTATCTGCATGCTTTGGGACTGGCACAGCCATGTGAAACAAGTCTGATGCTTTTATTCTATATGGGTCTTATATAAAGCTGAAAAAACAGCAGAGGAAGCACAAGAAGCCTCAAAAACCCGTTGAAACTTCTAACTGAATGTGAGCTTGCACAACCAGGCCAGACAATCCAGCAGCAAGTTATCACTACACCATCATGCCAAAACTCCAGGAGCTCAAATTAAAATTAAAATTTGTTTAAGCCAAATTTCTCAGATTCTGAAGTATTTCCTTTCCAGGTACTAGGATGAAGCATAAGCCAGAATTTTCCAGTCCCAGAGGATGTAAGTAAAATATAGATACCCAGCTAGCGAAGTGAATAATTTTTACTTAATTTATGGATTACCTGGGCTGGGGTAGTGCTGCTCACCCACCAGTCAACCTTATGACCTAATCTTTTTCTTTCTATTTTTGTTTTTTCCTCTTCCTGAAGGCATAAAAATTTCAGTATCAGCCCACCACCTAGGAGTCCAGACAAAGGCTTATAACTCAATGCCTTTCATCCCAGCCTCTAAGTGCAGCTACAGTGTTGGTGTGGGAAACACCAGAGCATTTTTTTTTATTCTAGTGTGTGCCATTTCCTCAGCCCTGGTTTTATTTTTTTCATTCTTCTTTCTTTTTCATTAGAAGAGTAAGGGTACTAGTATCTTCTCACGTGGTGGTATGATAGGTGTTATGAGATACCTTGAAAATATTTGGGGTTATACCCCGATATTAAAATTTTAATAGAAAAAAAATAAATCTTGTGCTGAGGTTTACAATGCAATAAATCTACCTACCCAAGGTCAGGGAAGACAGGAACCAGTTTTGGACCAGGGACTATTGAAATGCATTCTTATTATAACTTTATTGGAGAGCAATAAGCAATGAGTGGAGAACTAGCCACTATGAAAAAGCGAACCCCACGTGTAAATCAGATGACCGCATTAAAAAGATTAAAATGTCAATGGCTGCTGAAGTCCGAAAAAGGAGCCTACTGAGACCTATAAAATTAGAACTAAGAGAGGGAGGTGGCCCTTAAACTTTAAACCAGATATTCTAGTGTATGAATGATCACATTAGTTAATTTCTGTCGTGACAATCTAATTTTTCTATTGATTATTTGCTTTTATTAGTTGAGTCTCCTAAGAGACTAATAAAGTCTGAAAAGGCCCTTTCCCCCCACCTTTGCAACTCTCCTTTTGAGAACCAAAGATGGGGCATTAAAAAAGCAGGTGGGGGTCCTGGCTTTCACAGCGTCTCGTGGGAATTATGTCAGTGAGGCAGCCTTGCACTGCTTCGTCTCAAGGTTCTCACTCGGGCAACTGGGAGTTTTATGAGGAAGGATGGAGAGAGGACTTCAGGAATTGGCCCCTGGTGAAGAATCTTATACGACACGAGCATTGTGCTGCATGCACAGCCAAGGGCCCACAGAGAGCTGTCTGAAACAGCAATAGACACAAGGATTTATGACAAGAAGCAGCAATTGCAATATCTGGCGCTAAACATTTAATCTATGGTTACAGTTTTTACTTTGGATCAGAGCTGAAGTCAGCAGAATTAAATCTTCAAGTGTATTTCAGCAGCCCTAAATCCTTCTGATACTGTTAACAGTGGCAGACTTCCAAAATGCATTTTGTTAATAAGACAGTAAAGTATAAAACCGAGTTATCTTCTACAAGAAAAGAGAAAAAAAGAAGAAAAATAAGAAGAAAGATTGTTATAAAACTATTTGTGGTATCTTGGCCATTTTCTAGCTGAATTTCTTTCCAAATTATTTTTTTAACCCACTGCCCTTGGTGAATAAAAGAAATTCTACTAGGAGAAATTTTTTCCCCCAAAGCTTCAAATTTTCCTCTTATTTTTACAGGTTAGAAGAGGTTAAGAAATCACCAATCAGCTGGTAACATGCAGTACCAATTCTCTGCAGGCCAGCAAAAGGGATTCAGCAGCTGTTACCTTCACTTTTGCACTTAACATAACTTTTTGCTCACCGGCAGCTAAAGAAGATTTATGCAGAGCACACTGGGAGGTTGCTCAGCTCCCCAAGGCAACTCCATTAGCTTTCCCAGGAGCTATATTAAATGTGTATTAAACCATACGCACACACACAGACACACACACACACAATCTCTTCAGCTAATGCACTAGTTCCATCTTTAAACTGACAAAAGTGAGTGAACTCATAGAAAAGGTCCAGATGACATCCTTAAATCCCTGCTTTATACCTCAAAATTACAGAATACAGGGTAAAGTCTTTGCTTCTCTGAGTTTCACTCAAATTCAAAAGCAGATTGCCAAGGACATTGCATTTGACAGACCCGAGTGCTTTGTGTATGTGTGTTTTTATGTGGGAGGGCTATTAAAAGGCAGATTAAAGACAAAAAGAAAAGGATAACATCTCTCATTTGCACGTAAGTGTTCACTTGAGCCATTAAATTCACGTTGTGCTGAATGAATGGAACTATGGTGTACCTTGAGAACACACACCTGAGACTCTGAATGCTGTGTTATGGTCGCATTAGCAAACACTCTGGAAGGGGAGCTGTGGGAATCAATGCCCTAGTGATGCAGAGGGCTCAGGTAGCAGACTGCAGCTGGAAGCACACATGGAGAAGGAGCAGCTGTAACCCTGGCCCCAGACCACCAGAGCCACAGGCCTGGTGGAGAAGTCCTTGAAAGAGGGATTTAACAGTGAATGCTGATCTCACCTCTGCACCCTGCTAATGGTTAGAATCTTTTGCTGTATTCCCGGGGATGATCGTAAAATTTATCAGAATGCACGTCCTATTCAGATTACTGTGTTCTGAGGAGATTTGGAATAATTTCATGTGCATTTCAGTTTCTGAAGGACACCACTATTCCTTTAAAAAGCTGTTCTCAAATGCAAGCCATCCCTGAGGTTGCTGACTGATGTCATTGGCATGATGTCACATTCCTTCAGGTTTCAAGCATATGACTAGTCCCAGCATGACCTCTATTTTCCAACAAGATAAACCCATGCAGTGGTGTTTTGGTAAAGGAAAAAATATTGGAAATTCCCTGCATTCGAATTTTCCCATAGAACAACCACCAAGGTTAGTGAAAAGATGCACACTATGCCAAAAATTGTACTTCAAGTGTCTTATCAAACTTGTAAAAGGTGCAGTGAAAAATTAGGGTATGGGAGTCCATCCAACCTTATTCTTCCTACCACAGATGGGTGGTTGCATATGATACAGTTTTCAAATACCTGGTCAGGAAAGCTTTTTCCCCACCAGCTTTCTCCTTCCCTTAATGTGGTCCTTCTGGCAAATTTTAGGTCTTCTCCCCATGGTACAGAAACACTATATTCAAACTGTATATATGTGTATTTTGCTCAACCATATTTTAGAAAAGGCCAGATTTCTTCTACATTAAACTTGCCCCTAATATTTCATTTGACAAAGGTAGCTATCATGAAAATTTTGGTCTACAGTGTTAGACCTTGACAGATTTATGAATAATTCAATATGGAATTTTACAAAGTGAAGTGTTGGCCATTTACCAGCCTTCTAATTTTTCTTACTAGAAACTTGTTTCCTGTTGAGAAATCATCAGAATCGTGGCAGTTCCTTACAGATTTCCATGTCAAACTTTTGACACAAAAGCTTTTGCTATTATGAGGATGGTCAGATCACACTGCAAAGTTTATTTGGATGCTAACTGAGTGATATCAACCAGATTAGCTAAGTCCCTTGGAGAATTGCTCTGGGTCAGTCATACTTTCTGCCTGTAGAATTGCCTATTGACTAATCCACCAGGAAATATGGGGCATGAGAAAGTGCTTCAGGGGAAAGGTAACTTGGGCAGATGTAAATGTCCATTCAGAATAGTTCTTGGCAGCTCTAAGGTAGATTGGGGCAGTATGGACCAGGGAGCCAGAGACAGTGTGATGATAATGTGTCGGAACCCAGGATGTCTCTCTGACAGTCCTGGATGATCCCAGCTCCAGCCAAGGGGCTTCTAAGCCCTGGCAGGGGGTCGGAGACCCTGTCAGGCAGCCAGGGACTCCTGCAGCTTTGAGTTTGATCCATGGAGCAAATTACCACCTGTGAATGAAGAACTAAAAGTCACAAAATTTTAGATAGCATGATAGTAGTAGTTGTAGAGTGAAAAGGGAATTTTTGGGGATCTTACCATAGGGGCTTAGGGGGCAAGATGGAGGGACTTGGGCATTGTCCTGTCCTCCTTCTTTCTACTTCCTAACCCCCATCTTTTTGGTGATGTTGGCACTTGGGGATTAGATTAGAGTAGAATGTAACTGTCTAACATAGGTGATAGGCATTGGATCATAATTTTAAATAACTAACATGTAATTAGAAGTATAAAAGTCAGTGCCTGCCCCTGGGGCAGTGTGTGTGCCTCGGGCTGCCCTGCTGAACAGATCTCGGCAGCCCAGACAGAAAATATCTTAGATAAGAAACAATAAAGTAACCTTGAGAGCATCAGCCGAAGACTTTCGACTCATTCTTTCAGCAGCAGGGCTTGGAGACAGCGGAATTTATATATCTCGGGGTCATCCTGACCAAAGCAACCCCCGAGAATAATGCCTGTCTTTGCTGTGGACAACAAGGATCTAGAAAATCCACTCCCTTGTTTGTTTGTAAAGATCTCCAGACTTAGGACTTACTTTTATTAGAGAAAGGGCACTGACTAAGTTTCATAACCTTAGGAGAGGAACATACTCAAGCCTTTACTCAGTTTTCTGCAAGTAATTAAATCTCAGTTTCTTTAATAAAAATCAGAGACATTCTTGCAGTGGGTCTTGTGATTAAATTCTGACCTGGGTTGCTGGCTTCATAGTTAATTTAAGTAGAAGCAATATTTTTTGTTTTGTGGTTTGGACAGTGGCTTTTATAAGTTTGAAAAAAATTCTCTTTTTCCATTTTTTCAGTGAAAAGCTGTCAAAATTACAGGTCTTCAATAAATTTCTCTGTTACAGGTGCAAAAGAGTAATAGGAGAGGAGTGCAACATCTTAATAGTTTTATCTATGTGATCCTATTTTTGTTCAAACAGCAAAAGATCTGTAGAGCAACATGCATATGAAAAATAATTTCATATGTGCTTATGAAGAAGGGGAACACAAACAAGGGAGCCCGGCCAAAATCTCTAGAACTCTTTTTCAAAATTGTCTTAGAGCAAAGATTTCAGATCTGTTATCACCGCGACACAAGGAGCAGATTTTTTAAAGAAGGTCTTGTTAACAGTTTTCACTATTCACTTCAGCCTTTAGCCTTGAAGTGTTTCGTGTTTCAGCATTCCTGCCCTGAGCTTGGTTTTGGAATAGCAGCCCTGAAGACCCTTAAATAGAGCAATGTTTGTGGGCATGGGCACAATTCCTCCAGCTGTGCAAACAGTAAAACAAAGATAGCATCTCTTCTGTTGCAGCCCTGCAGATCACTGAATGACAACAAGACTGAGGATTTACAGTGGACTCTGCTCTGGAATTCCTTCTGACTCATCAAAGAGATGACAAACAAGTCCCTTACTCCTGAGGTGTCGCGCACAACTTCGAGGAGCATAAATATCCAGTTGTATTTCCTCTAGCAGCAGTTTACTGTGTGGTGTATCTCAGCCATGTATGTGGCATATCATTCACTGCACCTTTCTCAGACCTCTGGATAATGTCCAGTTCTCTGGTAAGGAAAGTTCTGGGATGTTCTTCCATGTTTTGATAGACTTCAGTTGAAAATGAGCTTTTTTAATGAACCAAGTGAGCCAAGTGAATAGATTCTAGTTCTGCAGTACATGCCATTCTGATTTTTATTTCCGCATGGATTTCTACAGGTCTGACCCTTTTCTCATTTTGACAGTCATACAACTCTCTTGAGTTAATAGAGTTACTCCTCAGTGCTGTCTCAACGTTTTCAGTTTTCTGTATGTTATCAATTTTATACTAAAAGAACCTCAGAGCATCATTGGTTTTGGCAATGGAAAAATCAAGGTTTTGGCAGTTTTGCGAGGTAGCTGGGTCTTGGCCCACAGGAAGGTCTCATGATTTAGTACTGTTCAACAAGCACATTACTGAGAGTTTTCTATTACAGTTATAAGCACGTAGCTAATAGTGCTGACATTTGCATGGTATGTAACAGCTGAAATCCAAGCCAGAAAAAGATACTGACTTGGAGACAGTCATAAAATAACAGTGGGCCACCTTCCATGGCTGGTATTCCACATTTTTCTCCACAGAAGACAGTACACAAAGTTTGTGTAAGCCACTGGGAAGATGCCTGTGGTGAGAACACCATGTTTGAAAGCACTGCAGGTGTGGTGATACCATGTTCCTGCTTGCAGCGTTTGTAGTGTATAGCTACAGAGGAATGATGTGTTTAGGTCTTAAGATACTGCTGGATGCAGCGTGAAATGGGTGGGAATTGGCCAGTCCTCGGAGCAGTGGTGAATGTGGGGGGCAAATGTTGATTTACCTTCAATGCAATGTAGATGCTCACCTAAAAATCAGCTAACCAAGAAGTTGTCTTGTATAGTGCTGTAGATTTTATCTTATATTCTGTTTTATCTTACACTATAGCTATGCTGTAGGTTTCTGATGAAGATTGAGCCACTAACTTTCAATTAAATAAATTTCAGTTTCCAACTAAAATGCTTGATTTCTCTTTGCAGAGTTGTAAATGGAAATTTGCCCTCTGCAAAAAAATCATTGTTACTAAAATACGGCTTTCTAAATTCGTATCACCATGAAGATCTTTGATAGTTTGTAAATTAGGAGCAAAATATGGAACCTAAATGTTTTGAAAAACCCCAACCTATTGAAAGCATTCACTTCTATTAATCACGCTATATAATGGGCTGAATCAAGATGCTGTATTTATTTCACTCCAGAGGAAAGATCACCATAACTCAACTGCATCTTTGCCACTCATGAATTATCAAGTCTTGCTTTGCTTGTGGGATAAATATATCTCAGTTATGTATGCTCTTCTTTCCTCTCAGTGTACCTATATATTTTTTTGGTGTCAATTTTTATTTATATGCATATACCTGCAATGCTCACAGTGGAGATTGTTACTTCGCAATAAGTCGAAGCAAATCAATTTAGTCTACAGACACAATTTATTTTCCTACTGCAGCATTCTCCAGTATCATTGCAGGAGATGCCTCCATAGCCTTCATGTAACTGTTAAAGTGGGCCACATGGCAAAGATGTGAGGGGGTCTAGCATTTGATCAAGATGACAGGGAGTGTCAGGTTCCTGCTGTTAGCTGCAACGCCAGCATGATGACACATATTTGATGTCATTTCAATGCAGATTCTGACACAGCCCAATTTATGGCCCAATTTATGTCCTGACTCTCATACCAAGGCCAAGCAAGCTATAAAATGTAATAAGAATTTCTTCAATCAATGTCCAGAGGAAAAACAAATCACTCGGTTACTGACACAATATTGCATCAACACTCTGGTAAAGTTCTCACAAGTGTGTGACATGCCCCTAAGCTACGGTGAACATGTGGAATAAAAGGCTGGGCATGACAACCTCACATCTCTGAAATGGGACCCCCTCAACTTAAGAGCTGTTTCCATGTCAGTTATTCATCTTTGTAGCTTTCTAGTTTGTTAAGTATAAAATCCTTCTCTGTTTGCTTCCTCTTCCCTTTCCAGCTTCAGCCTTTCGTCCCCACAACTTTTTTTATTTTGTTGTTTTTTCTGTCTCGCGCACTGTATCTACTTATGAAAAAAATCCCAGTAGTTGTGAAAAAGGTCCAGACAGGATTATGATGGTCAGATGATGATCTGTCAGTGAGCGTTTTATACCCTTGTCTATTTCCATTTTCAGATGCTCTTAAATCAGATAGAAACATCTACCTTCCTCTTCACTCTTCATAATCAAGACAATAACCCTATCTCAGTCAGCTGTTAGAATACATTGTCAATGTCAAATAGGCATGTACAGCACGTATTTTTAATTTGATATGGGATACAGTTTTTTCAAAAGTAGTGGTACTGCCTCTATAATGGGGAACAAATGGTTTTTGCCCTGTGGACAACATAAAGGTATGAGAAAATGTATGTATGGTCTACACTGTATAACTTCATTCCATTATTCCTCTGGTTCTGTACATTTAGGACTGTAAGTGTGAGTATTCTTGGTTTTCTGTAAACCAAAACAGCTGACAGGGGACTTATTTTATTTGGTAAGGTCTTTGCCCTGGTAATTTCAGTAAAGCTGTTGTGCAGATGCGGCTGGCTTTTTAGATGGCTGGAAAAAATTAAATCAAGGTGAAGGGAAAGTACTCTACACCCGAACATTTCTCTGCACACATCAAAAAAATTGCCCTCTGAAGCTTGCCCAAGTACAGCACAGGTACCCCTATCCTGCAGTTACATTGCCAGCAAGATGTCATTGTGTGTGATGTGCAACAAACAGCCTCTGACCTGGCCAAGGGCAGGGTGTTGGGTGTCACGTGGGTTGTCCTCTTGAATTTCAGAATCTTTGTGAGGCAGTGGCTAGAGCTCATCCATAGCTGGTAGAGGAGCTGCAAGACCCCAAACAACTTCTGCTGCCACTGTGGTCCTGGCAGCCAGAAACCAAAGTGGTTTGCAGAGCTCTTAGACATGGAAGTTGTGCCAAACCCTGTTCTCAGCACAATCCTGGAAAGCTGATTTTTTCCACATGGCTTAAGCATCTCATACTATGACTGTTCACATCTCCTGGTCATCTGTATATCTACAAAGGTTTTCTCTAATATTTCCCTGGTACTGCTACTAAAATCCCTTTGGCTGTAATTCAAGGTATTTTGTCCTTCTATTAGTATCTCTTTTTAGGTCTCAAATTTAGCTCTTTCTGCTTGCTCTTATGTTTTCCTCCTTTCCCTGCTATTTTCTTTATGAACTTTCTTGTTCTGGCTTCATCATCTTCGTTTGTCAATATAGCACCTACAAGCAGTGCAGTTAACAGTGACCAGTATCTGTCAAACATGAGTCAGTTTTTCTCCACTTCTCCAAAAGAACAGGACCACAAAAGAAAAATTTTGTTTTAGTGGAGTGACTGTTTATGTTTGTTCTGTGTTTGGGGTTTTTTGTTGTTTTTTTTCGGTTTTTTTTGGTTTTTTGTTTTGTTTTTGTTTTTTTATTGTTGGGGGTATTTTTATTTGGTTATTTGGATTTAATTTTTTTAGAAATATTTATATTGTTGAACATTTTTATAAAGGGCAAACATGTGTGTTATACTAGAAGGAAATAAAAGAAAGGACTGTGGAAAGAGCAGAAATTTCTTCTTGTGGATTGTAAATTGTTGATGTTTGATTTTCCTACATCTCAGAAGAGACTTTGAGTTCCAAAATTCCTATCAAATGAAGATGGTTTGCTTTCAAAAAGAAAAATCAAAACAGAAGTTATTCTAATGATTGCAGATGGATAATACATTTTTTTAATGAAAAATATCTTATTGAGGAAGATTGAACCAAACATTCATTTTGTTCGTAGAATTCTGTTTTCTCCTGCTCCAATATAAATCCAAATGCCAGTGAATTTTTGAGTATCTTAAGCTGTGTTTTGTTTGAAAGAGGATTGCCAGACAAGATTACAGAATAACTTCTCATTGACTCTAGCATCCATGAAAATGGAGATGGTTCCTCAGCCAGAGCCTAGACTGAATTCTGTCTCCTTGCAAGCAAGTATTGCTGTTCTGGAAAGAGTGTTGCTGGCTCAAGAAACAGAAAGCTTTTTCTTTGATTCATCACCAATCTGCTCATTACTGATGTTGGCTACTGTATTGTTATGTGCCACCTTACATTAGTTTGCACATTTTCGGAGAAGTGTTGGGCTATGTTCAGACTTTCTGCTATGGCCTCAAAATCTGAAAAAGCAACTGGGACCAGTTTAGACTCCCTAAAGAGAGCTAGACAATGTTTGTCTGACCCAAAGTGTCTCCTCTGGACTTAGGCAATGTTGTAAGGACCAGAGACTGTCTTAGGCTTCATGTGTCTTTTTAATGTGTCTCCTTGTGCTTTTTTATGTTTGTGTAATTAGCCTGTCACTGTGAAAAGGTCTCCCACAGTACATTTCTGTCACTGTACAAATAATGAATGATGGAAAAAATAGGATTTTTTACATAATACAGTAAATCTTACTGTATCCATGGCTAAAAAACACCAGAGCATGTGCAGTTCAGTTCACTGTTACACCTGATGTCATGTGCACTCATGTGGGATGGGGAGCACAGAAAACCCTTGTTACAAAGACCTTTCTCTTTCTTTTCATTGCATTTTCTAGTATTATTATCCTCTCATAGTTCTAAAAATCACATCTAAAATGTTGTGCTGTGTCTATATTTTCAATGCTTGATATCAAAGTGATTCTCCACCCACTGTGGACATCACTGCGAGCACTCAGTGACTGAGGTGATTTTGTAAGTGGCCCTTTTCTCTTTCCATCATTCAGTGCCAACTTAGAGGGCTCACCTGCATACACTAATAACAAGGATGTGGCACAGAGATACAATGAGCAATATTTGATCCTGTGTGAATTCCAAGGAGGAACTGCCCTTGAAATTAACTTCTGCTGTCAGTAGTATCCTTGCATGCTCAGTGAGTAGATGATTGCAGCCAGCCTCCCTTAAAAGCTGAAACTAGTCCAAAACAATCAAATATCCCCCATCTACCTAAGAAAATCTGACAAAACTAAATCTAAGAAGTTGTTTTTATAGCTCTGTTTATAGCCCCTTTGTTTATGCAGAGATAGGTCAGCTGAATTTAAATCTATAAACCCTTAAGCACCATGTATAATGTTAGCTTGAAAAAAAAAAGTGTAACAAAAAGCATAACCAAGACTTGTTACACTTTCCCTTCCAAGCACGAGGCTCAAACAATATTTTTTAAAGCACATATAATTGATATCCACTTCTATTAAAAATCTAAATGAATTTCCTCTCTCTCTCTAGTGCCCTGCCACTCTGAATACTTCCATCAGAGAGTGGTAAACCAGCAGCTTGCTGTGTTTGCACAAAATAACTGCTGCAGTGTGCTGAAAAACATCCAACCTGCACTTCTGCTCTGAGTACGTTGTTTCATGCTGTATGGTCAATAAGTGTATGGATAATCAGGAATCTTGGCCCTCCTGTTACCCAAAGCTGTTTCTTCCTGAAGCAAGAAGCCTCTGTATAAAAATGTGATTTTATACCGATGAAGAAATCGCTGTGTGAACTGACATAATGGGAAGCTCTTTCCCACCTGGGATTAGATGAGAATTTTTCATGATATAAGGGATGACACTATCAAGCAACATAAATATGTAAGTATAAAACATACTAACCATGTGCAGTGAAAATTCTGTGACCTTTCATTCGCTTCATTGAAGGAGAAGTACAGAGGGCTTCAAAGACAGTTATAGCTCCCTGTCAGGTCAGGGTAGAGTTTACGTGAAGACTGCCTTTTCTAAACACAAAAAGGAAAGGAAATAAATTGAACTAGTGGGGAAGTAAATTGCAAAATATGTGCTGTGCATTGTTATAGAGTCTCTCTGAAGGGTGGTGTGATAAACCAAAGATTTGCTGACTCTTAGGGAGCAGCACTGACAAGATAATATTGGCCTTCCTACCCCAAAAGTAGCAACCTGACCAGCTGGATGTTAATTTATCAGAGCTGGCAGAAAAGCACTGGGGAAGCCAGTAAGAAGGGAGAAGCATCTTAGTAGAGCAATCACTATAAAGAAAAGCAGACTCGTATTCTTTGCAGCCATTGTGGCAGTATGCTGGAAAAAAATGCCAAAACAAAGACAATTTTCTTTGGGGCGTCTTATCTTTTCAGAAACATCTTTAAATTGTTGTCTGTATTATTATATTTGAATCTACTTGCATTCTCCTTGAATGATTCCTTGTAGTGAGGTTAAAGACTTTCCTCATGTAATAACACATTTTGAAAATTTGTCTTATATTAAACTTGTTCAGGTAGATGAATAGGATGGATACATTTGTTCTTGTATTTCTTTTTACTAATTGGGTGATCTTTGAACTCAGCCCTGGCTGGGGAGGAACTAAACTAGCAGGGGGAGAACTGAGGAAAATCAGGGTGTCTTAAAATCACTCTGAGACACAGGAACATAATGTCATGGCAACAGTGGCAAATATGTTTTGCATATACAGTCTCCTAAAAATTACCAGATCCATTTTTTTTCTCTGCTTAAGAATATAGTTAGGAAACCCTCCCAAGCTGCTCTGAGTTGCTCCCTAGCAGATCCACTAACTTCCTTGATTTTTCCTGAGAAGATGTGGAATAATCTCAGTAATTCACCATGTTAGCTAGACATCACAGGGCTTCCTCAAAATGTGTATGGCAGCCGGGCCTGATTTTGGGGGATTACCTTGACATGTAACTCTGAGGTTTTGGCTCCTTTTGTTATGTGCTGCACTGGACTCTGTGCCCTCCCTTTGCCTGCTCATGTCATAGGTGGTACCACAGAGAAACCAAGTCGAAGTGCTTCCATCAGACCCGGGGGTTTGCTGTGTGCCTCCACTCATGAAGCCAAAGGGGCCCTGGGCTGTGGCCGTGTGTGCAGGTTTCTGATGGTGTTTGTGTGCTTCCTTTTCATGTGGACACAAGGACAATTGAATAAGATGCTGGCAGGAAACTTCGGAGTCTTCAGTGTATGACTTGAAATGGCTTGAAGGGAGCCCGCATCCTCAGGACCACTGTGTCAGGCTCTGTTGACTCAGAAAGACAGTTCACATTTCAGGGTTGTCTGAAGTCCCTTTTACCTAGGGAAGAGATTTTGGAGTGAAAAGCTAAGTTAAAAATAGATTAATTGCATGTGATTATTAGGAGTTTACTGTGTCGCCGAATATATTAGTCTGAAAGGAGGATCCCAGAATTTTCCATTTCATATCAGAAATTGCTGACAGTTCAAAAAGGATAGTACACAACACGATCCATATAGGTAGCTGTGCAATGATCCAGTGATTCAGAGTGCTCAGGATCTGAGTCTCTCTTGGGTTAATCTCATATCTATTGCATGGAAGTTCATGGAACCATGCCAGTGTAAAATTAGTCTGGGATCATAATCAGTCTGGGAGACTTTAATCAAGTCACGTTCCAAATCAGAACTGAAATTTCTGTAACAAGAAAACAGTTTTCTGCAAAACCATTTCTCCATGTTAATACATATATCCCTTCCTATAGATTTCTTTTGAAATTCAGTTTGGCTTATATACTGTGTGAATCATTGTGTACTGCAGCCATCCTACACAGTCTATATGGTCTCACCTGCTCATGCTAAGGAGACAAGGATGAGGACTGTTTATCCTTCTCTGAGCAGGTTGTGACTGGAAAATTATTGTTACACAAAGGATGTTTCCTCTAGTCCTTGACAAACAGCCAGTTTTCTTGCCCCTTCCTGGTGAAGATCTGTGTTTTAACTGGAAAATCTTCATGCGACAAATATTGATTATTTGTTAATATTTTATTTTAAAAGGTATTGAACCTGGGGCTATGTTTTAATACTGTTATTTAGGAGGGGAAGGATGATTCAGCTACACAATTTAAAAGGTGGTTAATTTCTCTGGCACAGTTCATACTTCTGTCCCACAACAATTCTGCCAGGATGTCTGAAAAATAGCACCACTTGGAGGAGGAGTAGGAAATGGCGGTTGGAGCAATAGGCGTGGGTTAAGCTAATATTGATGTTCAGCATTTTACACTGTGTAACCACAGCCTGAGACTCTGGAGGAGAGTTTGCAAAGACATGGGACGCTTGAGCAAAAAAAAATGCCAGCAAGACAAGTTTTCAAACTCCAAAACTATCTCAGGGAAAAATAAAAGGAGTAAGATAGTTTTCTATGACTTAAATGGTTACCAATTCAAAAGAAATGGGAAGAAATTGGTCTTAAATGGCATCTAGACCAGGTTGGAAAGATACACAGAAGGATCAGGAAACAAACCATAGGTGTTATTTGTTTCATTAGAATTGAACATTTCTTTTATTAGTCAAATTAAATAGCAACTGCTTTGTGAAACCTTCGGCAAAGTCAATTCTACTATAAACTGAAGAAGTTAATCTGAAATTCAGAGTCCCCCCCAAAACAAGTTCTAGAAAAGAAGGCATTTAGAGTATGGGAAATTCAAAGTGGCACTTCTATGGCTGGGACATGAATGATAAAGTCCTTTTTATTTTTGAGAAGATATAGAAAGTTATTCTGGGTATATGATGGGCAGCAGATAAGTTTAAAAAGAAGCAAGGCTATTCCTCTTCATTCATGGAATAAGCAAGGAGGTGTCAGGGATATCCAGCATGGAGACAAGGGGGAGGTTCCTTTACATAATTTTCATTTTACACATTTTACAAATTTTACCTAATTTTCTGAAAGCTAGAAACAGAGAACAGAGGTTCTGAAAGCTAGAACAGAGCAGCATTAATAACAGAAAAACTGACAGGTGGGTGGTGAAGGAAAAAATTCAGTAACCCAGAATATTACCAGCAGCTCAAGCATCTGCAGTTGTGTGAAGATAACTTCGTTTAATTTTCTTCAAATAATACCCATTTTTTTACATATCTCCCTGTATCACTGGAAGAACTGTTTTTCACAGAAGAGCTTTAGAGAAACAAGCATCAGTTGTGGCCATTAATTTTATGAATGATTTGTTGGAAACTGCATTAAATGGCAACATCAGCCCACAAATGAGCTCTGAAATGTTCTTATTCCAAGCCTGTGCAGATGGGCAATTTGCTGTGTAATCAGTTTTCATAGACATCCTTTCAATCAGGGTCACTTGTCTTATAACCGTGCTCTTGTTTTGCAGGTTTGTATTTCACACCATCTCAGAAATGCTGCATGTACAAGTTCAGTGACAAAAAAAAATAGGTAACTCAGAAAATAAAGCAAGGTTATGTTCAAAAGCATTTTGAACAGGGGTCTCAGCAAATATAATACACTGGGAGTGTCAGTAAAAGAAAGATACATAGCTGAAGAGGAGCTATCCAGCAACCAGTAAGGGACAGAACCTGTTAGCTATTCTGTGAAACATGCATGTGTATTGCAGCCCAAGTAAATTACCGCAGTGGTATTCTTGTGTGCAATTAAAAAGAAGTCTCATGTGAAAGTAGAATAGTGATATGGCAGCTATGTAAATTTAGGACGATGCCACTCAAAACACTTTATGGCTCTCCTATCACTTAGACACTGCACTGGAGAGCATATAGACATTAACCACCAAAGTGATACCAAGATCAGAGTATAAAACATATGGGAAAATATCAGAGGAACTGAATTTATACAGAGATCACTCACTGGGGACATTACCAATATGTAGAAGTGCCTTTAATGAAGTAAGGGAATTCTTCACATTAGTACAAGAAGGTAGAACAAGAAGCAGCAGCCTCAAACAAAGAAAGAAAAAGTTTAGGTTAGATACCATGAATTTTTTTCCTTAAAACAGGCAATCTGGGTATTGAAATAGGCTGCCCACAGAGAAGCTATCTCCTTAAGATATGAGTGAGAGTAGATAAAGCTTCATGAGAGAGAATGACACAGTCCTGCAAGGTGGAGGTGTCAGTTTGAGCCCTGCCAACTCTCCTAAACCAAGAAGTCACCTCTAGAAGTAGTGGAGTGGGGTGGTGCATATGCTGTGACCCCTGAGCACCCACAATGTAAGGAAGCTCTACAGGAGTGTTCACAAGAGAGGGGTAACACTATCACACCAGCAGCTCCTACAGCCTCCAGAGTGATCAGGTGAGGCAGCCCCATGCATTTCCAAGGATTTGGATGACTCAGGAGTTTTCTTCCAGTCCTCTGTCCTTGGTTCCAAAAGGCATATAAATTACATAGCTTAGTGTGTAAAGACTATTAATTCACTCAGTAATGCAATAAAGCAATAAAAGACAAGGAGAAATAGACAGAAAAATTCCAGTGAAATTAAGACTTTCATGCAGCACCTGTATTGAATTTTCTCATGCAGGAATTTCAAAGTACCTTAAAATAGCATAGGAAAGTCACGATAGACTAGGTTTGAGGGAATTTTCACTGTGAGTTGAGAATGGCCAGATTTGTTTCAAGCAGTGACAGGACATGTAAATAATCTCGAGATGAAGATTTGTTCCTACTGCTCCGCACCACATTTTGGTCCCCTACACACGAAATCTGAAGGGTTTTGTGTGTTTGTATATTGGCATATACTCCCTTATCAAGAGCATTTCCCTTTTTTTTCACAAGCCCAGTTAAACAGAACACAAAAGACTGAAGAGATAAAACTTCTGCTGTTACAGAAACCTTTAGAAAGAACAAACCAGGATAATATTAATACCTGATACCTCAGAGGTAAAAGCTCGACTGTGCCCCATTAGAAATATTCTATTTGCAGGGCACCCTTCTAGACCTGTAAAATACTGGACAATAAATGGGTCATTCTGTGCAGGCTTTCTGTTCCAGGACACGAGTTTGGTGTATTTTTTTCCAGAGAAGGCGACGATGGAAAAGGTACTGTTACTCTGCCACTTGCTTTCTTTCCAGTTGTTTTTAAGGCAACCCGTTTGAAACCACTCTCAGAGGTTCAGAACACTAGAAAAGAACACTAGAAAAGGCAGGATGTTGCAGGTGGGGCACTGAAAGGCACAGGATAATGCAAGTTATCACATGAATTTAACCAGAGCTGGAGGGTATCTCCCTGCCAAGCATGACTTGATTCATGTGGACACATACACATGTACGTGTGCACACACAGATGTGAGCGTACGCACATGTGTATGACAGGAATTTTTCTGTGCCTCGTATTGAGGGTATTCGCTGGAAATGATGTATGAAATGAAATCCCCATGCTCACGGCATGCAGGGAATATCAGACAGAACTCCACAATCGCTGCAGAGATGGGCTTTGCTATTGGCAGATCAAACGCAGCCAGAAGAGCAAACCAACCTGAAAGACTCTGGGGAAAACAAATATTTTTTTTAAGTTATAAAATAATGTTCCCACCCTTTTAATATCATTTCTCCCATTTTCTCTCCCTCTGGCATTCCCCTGGGCAGCCAGCTACATTAGCTGGAGCCTTAGAGAGATAAGAGCCCTCCCCACACGTATTTCCCCTTAAAAGCCCTTCACAATGTGTTAAAATTACATTTTGAATAACACTTTCTAGCTTTTTTTATTAATTTTTTAACGTGTTTTTACCATCTGAGGTTTCCTCTTAGCAATAGTAGTGGGCAGTCATATGGGAAAGAGGGCGTTGTCCTCTTTTCTCTCCCACACTCACCAGTAGCATTCATCTGATGTTGCCTCTTTGAAACCCAAAATAAATAAAACCATGTCCCTGCTATGCAATGAGTTTTAAGGGAGTGGCTTCTCCAGGCCTGCTCATTGGTGAGTCCTCAGCTGTGGGGAAAGGAGGAGGTATGAACATACCCTCTTCTAGGGTGGTGGGGTATTCCTCCACCCATGGCCAGTGTACAAGCACACCTTAGCATTTCCAGACTGCTCTGTACGTGGTGGGATCATTTCAGCGTGGCTATACATTGCTGAAGAAGGACGTTTATTTATAATACATGGTGTAGGAAATTAGGCCATTGTACTTCTGCACAGGGGAAAGATTCATAAAAAGTCACACAGAATTATTCTTATATAAGTGACAATGACATCGTTGTAAGGAGGAAGCAGAACTTTATTTGTCTTACTTAAAATGATATATAGAGCACTTGTCTGTTTATTCCACTGCAAACAGCTTCTGCAAAAACAGCAGTAATCCCCTAGGGGGTTCTGCTGATAGTTATAAGTTACTTGAGCAAAATCTCTCAAGTGAGCTACTGCCTTACAGGTAGCCATTATTCTAGATTCAAAGGGCTTTTTGTGGTGTTTGTTTGCTTGTTTGTTTGTTTGTTTTTAAAAATTATGTTCCATGTAATGCTGCTTTTTAAAATATAAATTGTGTCATAACATTGTTACTTTTCAAGCGGGTAAGTATCTGTATCTAAATCAAAGCATGCACTGCCAAAGGAGAAACCAGTCAATAAATTGGCCTCACAATCAAATCTGGCTCAGGTTAAAGCAAAGTTAGTTTGATGGATTCAGCTGAAACCTAGTAAATAGCAGCCTACATAATTAAGCTGCTCTACCTTCATGCGGTCTCCCTGGAAGCTTATGGGCATCTCTAAGGCACAAGAGTGACAATCAGTAGCTAAGCCGAGGAAATGAACAGGCAATATTGCCCACCCAGACGTCATTCCTTACCCCCCATTACCATTGTCTCACCTCTCAGAAGGATTAGCAAAATTTGTCTTCGATTCTTTGGCGGGACTGCAACATCCTTCTCTAATTTAAGAATGGATTCTGGGTCTGAAAATCAAATAACTGATATTATTCAACGGGCAAAAAAATCAACACTGAAACTTGGTCTTGCTCTCTCTTTCTCATTTATGCAAGCTTATGAGCCTATTGTCTGTGAAGTCTCAGCCTTCAGCAGCACATTTGGAGGGTGTCTTTAAACAGATGACAGGAAGACAAAAAATAGAAAAGTGGGATAAAATGAAGTCTTGTAGTCCTCACAAACACATTGCAGATTTTTTTTTCCAGGGGGTAGGAAAAAGTGTAATGAATTCTTTGATGAGGCCAAAAGAAATGAGAATTGACACTGAAGCTGACATGGGTTTGCACCATATTCTTATTATTAATTAATTACAATCATCAAACTATGTCTCAAAGTAACTCAACTTTCCATAGCTCATTTTCATTCTTGACTGATATTTTTCTGGTTGCTCAGCAAGAATGAAAAGTGCAAGATTTGAGTTTCTTTTTAGTGTTTTAGTCCCAAAAAAGAAGTTTTGAAAAGTTGAAAATGTATGAAGATTGGCTTAATTTATTCATTAGGAAAGAAAACCCCAAAACTAAATTAATTTCCAGGAAATTAATGCAAAGTTTCTAATTTACTTTGAGAAGTCATCATCATTTCTTGATTATTTTTGGTTTTTTGGTGACCCAGAGAAATTCTCTTTCTCTATGACAAAGCTTCTTTTTCTGTAAAAAATGGTAATAATAATTACCTGCTTCACAGCAGTGTGGTAAGATTTACTTAATTAGTGTTTTCAAAGTGCTTTGAGATCCTAGGATGGAAGATGCAATAGAAATGCAAAGTATTATTATTATTCAGAGTTAACAACCAAATTTCAACCATTTGCACTTATCCATCTTAACAGCATGTACTCAAGGGAAGAAAACACATAACTTGTCAGCAGACAGTCCTCTTAATGTGGGTTATAAAACCACCTTCTTGATTACCATCTGGAGTAACATTCACAAGTGAGGGATAGCAGATGTGTGTGCATGGAGAGATGCATCCCCCTTCCCCAATCCATCGGACACATCAGTGTTGCCATACTGTATCCATCCAGCCCAGTATTATGCCTCTGGCGCCAGCCAGCTCTGGATGCATAAGGGCAAACAAGAGCCACTCTTGGCTTTCCCTCCATCTCTTCAGCAAAAAAAGCAACAAACAACACAAGCAAACTCCCCTTTCCTCCTTCCACTTCCCTCTTTCATAATAACGACACAGCAGCCAACTGTGCAAAGCTCAACAGTGGATGAAAATGTCTTCCTGACCCCTGTGTGCAATTTGTTTCCTCCCAGGAGCATGAGATTTGATTATTTTTGTCGTTATCTTCGCTTGTACAGCCACAAGTGTTATTATCTCTTCTCCATTTTTCCAGATATGCTTTTTTTTTCCCCTTGAAGATTAGCCTGAACCTTCCAGAGTCCTTGCAGTGAGGTGCCCTGCAGTGCCCTGCGGAGATGTGCTGCCTCCATTGCAGGAAGCAGCACCAGTCTGCAGTTGGCTTTTGTATCCCTTCTGGCCCCTCAGACCTCTCCAGAGGCCTGCAGGGCAGGGGTGGAAATCCCTACAAGGATGCGGAGGCAGAGGAGTTTTGTGTATGACATGCAGAAGAGAAACTTACTGGGATTTAATGTTAAGGAGTGGGTGGCTCGACTTAATTTAATTCTGCTCAGATTCTGCTGCCTTCCTGCCCCTTTTTAGAGGATGGGGTTTTGGGCACACAAAAAGAGCAGTTCCACAACTCTCACCTGTGTAAAGCCAGCACTGAGCATGTGTGGTTTAGTGGAACACAAAGTGCATGGTCCTGGTGCCATTTTATTTGCATTCCTTGGGTGGGAACAAATTGAAAACAATCCTGCCCTCAGGATAGAAATATCAGCACTCCCAAGCACCACACAGCATGCTAAAGGATTCACCCAAAAAGCCAGTCTGGGCGGAGAGCAGGCGTGCATGGCTGCTAAGGATGGCATGGGCTATGCCATCAGAAAGACTTGTGCAATATTATCCAGAACATCAGGTCTGGCACAGGAATTCCCAGAGGTGCTGTGTCCAAGATATAATCCTTTTCATGGCTGCTCTCTCTGCCACTCTGTGTTTTATGGGTGGGTGAGACCAATAAAACACCTCCCAGTTTTAGGGGGTGACTTTCTATTGACACCGGTGGGCTTCAGATCAGGCCCCTGCTCTAAGTCAGGTGCTGACATTTTCAAACTAAGGGGTGGGAATGCTGGAATACTTAATTGAGCGCCAAAGGACTGCTGTAAGAAATGCACTAACAAAATATTTATTAAATGAGCCACTTCCTTATTTTACTTTCAAATTACATTAAAGAGGAAAAGATTTATAGGTGACAGAAAACAATATTAAAGTCAATCAAATGCACAGAAGCCCCTGGATCCCCAGGATGCCACTCAGGGTAGTGACAAGCTATTTTAAGTCAGTGAACCTGCTTTGTTGCAGTGATCTCAAAAAGCAGGAGAAAAGCCTGTTTTGGCTGAGCAAGTCTCTTTGTGCTGCCACGTGGCTTTTTCGGTGGAGAGCCAGGGTTCAAAGGAGCGTGGTGTATCTATCACTGCCATAGTTAATCCTATCATTAGAAGATATAAGCAGCCTTCTCCCACATTAGCGATGTTTACCTCACATTGCTCTAGCATTCATTTTCACTAATATGGTACAAAAGTGTAATGATGTATAAGTGTTTTTTAATGTTAAGTAAGTGAATACAGGTGGGTAATTTACCACTGGCTCTATACAGATTGGAGCTGGCATTTCAGAAGGAAGACTCTGGACTTTTCTGTGTTTTTAATATATAATTATTTTTATTTTTGTGGTGTCTGCTGCTACTGTTCATAATTTATGAACACTAAGTCAAAGCCATAAGTGTCAGTTATTTTGGAGACAACAGAATGAAATGTTTGTTTATAAAGCTTTCAATTAGCCATGGGATGAGTAGGTTTGATGTGGAAGCAGGTATTCTTGTATCTGTGTTAAGAACGAATATTTTGGCTTTTGCAAATTACCTAGGAATTAGTGTGGGCTCCTGGGGCATGATCTCTTGGAAAAAAAAACGCTAAAATGGTCCAGTGGTTTCTGTGTTGTAAGATGGAGGATGCACAGGTTTCACACCAAATTAATTGGTTATCCTGTTTTTACTTTCAGTGTAGAGTATCTTCTTATTCATTCATTCCTATTAATATACTAATGCCCAGAAACTAAAATGAAAGATTCACTCCATGAAAAAAAAAAAAATTAAAAATTAAAACATGGACAGAGAGAGTTTGGATCAGCAACCAAACCATCCACATGTGGATGGTTCCCTACTCTACATAACGAATGGGCAGGGGCTCAGGAAGCAGTGAAGCCAACAGGCTTTGTGGGGTCACACAGGTCAGACCCCACAGGGAGACCTGTGTCTGTGCAGCTTCTCACATGCAGGATTGGGCTTCATTTCCACTTCAAGGGAGTTCTGACTCCCAAGCTAGTGTTGCAAATTATTTCTTTTTTTTTTTTTTTTCTTTTTTTTCCCTCCGTTCCTTTTTTATAATTCCTTTCTTTGAAACGTTTTCCTCAGTAGTAATTGCTGCTAAAATTTCACAGAACATTTGCAAAAGTGACAGCCTAATTCTAGAAAATTTCAAACATTTAAAAGGCATTTGTTCAGAATTTTGGTGCTGAAAAGCTTGGTTGGTGAAGTTTTGCTCACTGAAGTTAGCTAGGTAATTTTTGCAAATCAGAAGTCTTAAAGTTGAGTATGCTCTGCTTTCATGCATTTTCTTGCTATATTTGGCATAACTGGAGGAAAAATTGTATATCAGAGATTCTGTTTTAAGGCACCAGATGGGGATTTCAAAGACCTTAGAAACAGCATTGAAAGTATTTACTTAAGATTAAGAAATTTTCAGTGAAAACCCTATAAAAAAAAAAAAAAAAAGTATCTGGTAGCTCGAAACAATTTTTTCCACGTTTGCTTTTGCACTAAACCAGGGTGCTAATTAGCTCTTGGTGTGGCAAAAAAATGATGTCATTTTACAGTCTCCCTGTTTTGTACTTGAAAAAGGCCTTGATGTTTCCAGGTGGGCTACTACTCCATGGGGATCAGAGGAGTCCACCCTTAAGAGGCTTCATGCAGCCTTCTCCAGGGAAGCCTGTGTGCCCACGGCAAATGTGTGCACATCTGCTCCAGAGAGCTCACCAGCAAAAAGGCCAACAGAACCTGCCGTGTGTGAACACAGCCATGGATGTCCAAAGCAGCTCTCCTTCTGGGACAGGGAAAAGGATGCACAGCTCCATAAAGCTGGTTACAGCTCTTTGCTAGCTGGTGATCCTGTGCATGGAGCTATCCAGGGATGAGGACCGCCATCCTTGCTCCATTCCATTCCCAGTCCTCTCCTTCCTTTCCTTTGGGCTGTAGCCTTTCTTTGTTATTTTCCTCTGGGGCTGCAAGTTTTCCCGGCTAGCCACAGACAGTATATAAAACACATTTTACTAAAGTTCTTCCAACAAAAACTTCATTGAAACAACTTTTAAAGTTGTGAAAAAAATAACAGGAAATTCACACTTAGGCCCTTGAGGATGAAACATGACATATGTCTTCCAACACATAGGCACAATGGGGTGCACTATAAAAGTAAATAAGGATCACACCATGGTGCCTAGCTGTTAGAGGACATGCCTTTTGCCATTAAGTTATCATTTCCTTACTTTTTTTGTCAAAACTCGCATGTACTTTTAATTGTTGACTCCAGTGACTAAATTAATCTTCTTTCTTTTATTTTAATAAAGCAATGTGTGACCTGCCTTAAGGTTAGAGACTAAAAATTAGCACAAGCATTAACATTTAATATACTAACCAAAATGAAGATTTACATTGCAAACGGATAGGCAGTCTAAATTTAGGCTGCTCACAAAATGAGGCTATACACAAATGTATTTCATTAATTATATATGTCTAGGAGAACTTAAATACAGCCAACATTTATGCACACTGAGTACATGTGCCAAAAGTGTTACAGTCTTGCAGTGGTGAGTGCAGTTTTAATTTGCATATGCAGTGTGGTTTTTCAATAAAAAAAAGGAAAATTCCCTATAATCTGCCTATGCTTTCATTTCCCATTTAATATATTGGCAAAAAACTTCTTGGTAGTAATGATCATAGAGTTCACTATTAATATCCAGGAGGCATTTCATTCATTTGAAAGCCTCCCTTGTGAAATATTAGCACCCATTTGGAATCTTTTAATTCTCAAAAATGATTAGCTCTGGGATTTCCATCCCTTTGGGAGTTCTGGTGCATTTTGAGGGCCAAGACCTTCCTCAGAACATGGCAGAGAGGTAGAAACACCATTAGCTATCATCGGGTTGCTCTCCCACATGACAGGATCACATTACTTATTACTGGAATGCACTTGTGAATTCTGTTTTAAGAGGCCCATTTACAGATGAAAGTGTGCACCCCAAGAGCCTCAGGCTTCTGTAGGAGAGCCAGCCTTGGTACAAGAAGAGACCTCCTCCTGGCTCTGCAGAGATTCACTACATCTTGCCATTCCCGTAAAACCTGAATCCTTAAATGCCCCATATTTTTATCCAGTAGTGGAACAGCCACTTACTCTTGAGCTAAACAGAGGATGACCATCACTCCGTAATGGTTTTTTCACATTCCTACCTCACAATGCCAATTTCATGTTGGAAGGGGCTAGCTGCTGAACCAGGAATCTGTTGCTGGTTCGGGGTACTTATCCTGAATGCTGGGCTGGGGGTGAGTGTGCTGCATTTGTAACCCATCTGATTTCCAAGCATGGGTCCGACCTGCAGAGTGACCTACCCTTCCAGTCAGCTGGGAATTCAGGCCTAGAAAGGAAGGTAACTGACAAGCTCAGCTAAAGGGGAACATAAATATACCTGTGAATTGTGGAGTAAACAGCTGCTGAGTGATTAAAAACTAAGTAAAACTGAGCCACTTATTCAGTTTTAAAAGCTGTTTGCTGCAAGCATCTTGCAAAGTGACAGATTTTTTTCTGCTATATAACAAAACATAAAATGAAAGGAGCCTTTCTTACTTCATGACAGCTTAAAAGTGCTGTGCTTTTTTCCCCCTCATATTCTGGAGTGGTGTCACTTCAGAAGAATAGCTGTGCCAGGAGAGATCAGCATGTGAGAGGGGCCCATCTCCTCTTGAATGGCACACAGCATTGCAGAGATGAGATTGACCCTTCAGCAAAGAAAACTGAAAGTTAAATACTGACAAGGAAAAATTCTCAGGGTCAGGTCTCTCACAGAAAAGTGTGTTTTGCAAGAGTGTGTCCAAAAAGAGGGATATTCAGGATAGCATGGGCAAACTGTGCTTCCAGTGATGAATACAAGCTCCTGAAAGCTGCCCCACACATCAATACTGCTCCTGGGGCAGCATCTGCTATAAGCAGCAGATCACAGCCTAGCCCTGAATGGCAATTGTAAATATACTTCCCGCATTAGTGAGAAAAGTCCTAACACTCTTTCTAGTTTATGTACTATATACACAGGAACCAGAGCCCTCACCAAACTATTATGGGTCAGAAGAAAGCTGTCCATCGACATTGAAAAATACAAGACACGGTCTTTACCAAAGAGAGTCTGAGAGATGTTTATCTATATCTAACATTCTTTCTATTATAAGCTCTTTCTATCCATAGCTGAGAAATTATGTGGGAAGAAAAGACTTACAGATCTGGTCCTTCGCCTCTCAGGTTACTGCAAAACACTGTCCACCAAGGTAGCAAGAGCCATCTTCTGTCTTTAGAGGACGGAAGCACTTCCTCACAGGAAAAGAATGAGGCACTGCCTTAGGCTGTCAGAAGAAAGCAGGGACCATCAGATAAGGAAGGCAACCTTCCTCTCCACTCCTGCACAAGAGCAAGCAGATCCAGGCACCAGGATTGAGCAGCATCTGCTTATCATTTTGGCCAACTCCATAGGAGTTCTTACGTGGTATCTGCAAAGGAAATGAGCATGTCTAGTAAAGCAACTAGACTGCTAAGGAAGAGGAGTTGCTGTTCTTATGTGACGTTGTTTCTTGGGAAAGAGATAAGCTGAGCAGATGAAACTTTGGAAAGAGAATCATGGGTCATGAAGGGTCCTTTCTGAGCCTACTTGGAAGCCAAGACACTGGGATCCAATCATTGACATTTCTATCTTATTGCTAGCAGATGCACAGCAGAGCTTGGTTTGACAAAGGGATGAGCACGAGATAAAGTAATGGGAAACTGTCCAAAGGAATTTGAAGAGGCATTTGGAGCTGGAATGACATGACACTTTCTATTTACAAGGAGTTTTGCTCAGAATCCTATCTGAATCAGACTTCAGGGCTGATGTTTGAAAAAGTTTGGAATTCCGCTTTAAAGTTTTGATTCAAATCAGCTCCGGGTCTGAATAAGAAGCATCATGAACTTTTACTCAGATAAACTCATGTGTTTCATGTAGAATCTGCAGTGCTGCATACTTCCAACATTTATTATTCATAATGAATGAATATAATTAATTTCTTCTTTTCTTATCTATCATACCACTTCTTAAACTTAGGGCAGCTTTCTCATTGATAGATAAAGCTTCTACCCTCCCCTTCAAACTTCTCCTTAAGACAAGATTCCACTTCCACTGAATTAAGCAATGGCCAGTTGGGAAAATAGGTAGGTAAGGGGAATAGTCAATATATATAACTGGACCTCCTACAAAGCTCTTTGTATTTACATCTGAGAACTAATACACTGTATACTTGTCTCACAGAATTTCATGCATTACTCATCTGCTTAAATTGTTAGCAGCAAACTGAGTGACTCAGAGTTTTCTGCTGTTCTGTAACAGCTGAATACGAGGACTGTGTGAGAGGCACAGCACTTAGACAGCACAGCAGCCTGTCAGAGATGACTCAAAGTGAGATGGGGTCTAGACCTCACAGTCCCACTGCATGGAAGAGCCAGGTCCTTCAGAGGATGGGAAGAAAGAATCTTTGACAGTTCATCCTTCGGAAGTAGCATGAAGACCTGAGTATGCTTCTGTGGCAGAATAAGCATCTGCTCCTTTTCTTGCAGGTGTGGCACGGACAGGACTTTACTGCAATGACTAGCCACAGACTTCTCAAAGTCAGCTGCTTCACAAGGCAATCCCTGCTCACTCAGCCTCTGTCTAAATTGTTTCTGCCAGGAGAAGAGGACGGGTCTCCCTATTTTTTTATCCTCTTCTCATGTTCCTGTGGCACTGGGGTGCCTTTATCATGCCCTTGCTGGAGCCCCAGAGGCTTAACAGCTGGGTATCTGCTGGGTGCTTTCTCAGAGCTGATCGGTTGCTCAACTTCACTGGCCTCTCCTTCCCACCCCTCTGCCTGGCTTCACAGCTGTCTATCAGGCAGCTCCTGCCTCTGTGCTTTCACAGACTCCCCTTTTCTCATCTCAGTATTTTATCTCTTCTTGTGGGAGGCAGCTGGTTATGAAGAGCCCCTGCTGCTCTTTTGTTCCCCAGAGCTGGATTTTCTAGGGCACATCTCTGATCTCAAGTTGTTTGTGGGTGAAAGAATTGGTCATTCTGGATATTTGGCTTTTCTCCCAAGAAGATATATCTTCCCTGGGATCTTTTGCTAATTTTTACATCAACCTACTGGTCTTATACTCTGAATCATTGACCAGCTGCCCAGAGGATCTGTTGTTCTTCAGGTAGAGTGGGATGAGCACAGCAGCCCCAGCCACTCTGACTGCATCCCAAGCATGGTAAGACAGCATTATGTCTGCTTCTTAAAACTGCGAAATAAATAAGAAATAGGGAAATGATATTGACCTCACAGTCAATGTCTCTTTCATGAACTGAGTCTCTTGGTTTATAAGTCTGTACACAGCTCATTGCTATAAATATCTCAGTGATCCAGTACGAAAACAACGTACGTGAAGAGATGTGAGGAGTTTGTCTTCCTTGTAGCTCACCAAGAAAGTGTGATTTACAACAAGACCAGCACTGTTATACATTAAAAGCAGGCAGTCCTTGTAGTCAGCAACCTGTGATGGTAAAATACGACTGCTGCCTCAATATTGTCTCCGGTATCAGTGTGCAGGCTGCAGCCCCAGCTCACGCAGCAGGGACAGCGAGCACAAGAGGAGGAAGGGAAGCAGCACAGGATTGCCGTGTCAGTCCTTGGACGGTGTTCCCAATGCCTTTTGTGTTCTCTTCTTCAGTCCCTGAGAGTTGCTTGAAGTTTTAGGAGGGAGGGAGTGATATGGCTGCAATGACAGCTGTGTGTGCTGGGTATTAAAGCACTTGTCACAGATAGTTCAGGTTTTCTTGCTACCAAAAGTGCACTTTCAAAAAGACTTACTGATGTTTACAGGCAAGGCCTTGCGTGTAGAATTTTAAGTCGCTGATGATCTTGTATATTAGAAGACATAAAGGACAACTTTGAATAATGACAAAATAAAACACTTTCATTCCATTTTCAGTTCTGGTAATTGTCTATAATGTGGTAAAAGTCTATGATAAGTCTCTCAATTGCTTAAAAATATTCATTCTGGTTTTTGGGAGCTGCTCAATGAAAAGGTCTGTCTTCATGGATGCCCTTTGGAGAAACCTTGTCACTTCACAGTTGCCTTAGTTTGTATTTGGACATCAAGCTAAGAAGATTAAATTATACACAGATTGCAACTATGCACACATTTAAGGCTGGAAAAATAATCACTGACTCATTAAAAAGCTTAATTCAACTCCGTGAAGAGTAGAACTGGAGAGTATTGTTTCTTTCTAGAGCTCCTTTCTGAGCTCCTATGCAGATAAAGCAATTTGCTCTCACACTGGAGGACAGGTGAAAATTTGTTCCTGCCTGTAGCAGCTGGATGTGAGCTCTATATTATGAGGTCTGTATTAAAAATGCTCACACAGCAGTGCTAATCTTTGGGGGAGGTTTCAGATAGGGCTGGGCAGACAAACTGCAGAAAAGTAATATAACGGGAAGAGCAATCACCTAGAAATTTCTGTTTAACACTTTCAGAGTGCTGGATAGCCATAAAGGTCACATTCTAAAGGAGGAACCTTCCCTGTGGAGGGAGGATGTAATCTCCCAGGGTAAAGACACTGGGAACTGCACAGTCATGCACCCAGAGGAAGCCTGGAGCAGGACAGGAGGCCAAGGAAAATCTGTCTCCCCAGAAAGGATGCTGGTGCACTGGGCAGCTGCATCACTCTTAACCTAACACAATCTGATGTACTAATTCCAACAGTGCCATTTAAAGCACTGTCTCTTCAAACTCTCCCATTTGTTATCTTGTCCTCTGGACCATTTTTATTTAGAAATATTCAGAAAGATGAAAAAAAAAAAACATTAAACACTTAAAACTTGCTGAGCTGTGGAGGAAAATACCATCACTAAATAACGTATTCCTTTTTTCTCTCACCTGTGTTTGCCTTGCCTAATTTGACTGTAGGTATCTTTGCAGCAAGTCCCATCTACTAACCTGTGTTCACATTTCCTTGTAAAAATCATCCTTTTTGTCCACTGAAACTTAGGCATTTTCTTTACTATACACAGCTAGGAATGAAAGAAAGAAAGACATGTTCACACAACTTTTTGTCTTGTTAGTATCACACAGGAATTTTGACAGATCAGAGAAAATTCAATCTACTTCCTTCAATTTTTTAGTCTGTTTCAGTACAGATGCTGCAATGTGAGCAGACACCAGTGGGACACAGTGGGTACTTAAAGATGAGAGGCTGGAAAGAGTAACTCTATCTTGAGAGTGAAGGTCTGAGGGAGTCTTTATAAGCTCAGATATTCCAGGAAAAGTGTGATTCATCCCACCTGACTGTCAGCACTTATGCTTTAGACACTCACCTCTCTCATGTAAGCACCCTTTGGAGATAAAGGAAGCAAGTAGGCATTTTCTCCTAAGATTTAGATTAGTTGTTTGGAGGAAATTATTTACTCAGAGGGTGGTGAGGCACTGAAACAGGTTGTCAAGAGAAGTTGTGGATACTCTATTCCTGGAAGTGTTCAAGGGCTAGATGGAGAGGGACCTGGGCAACCTGGTCTAGTGGGTGGCATCCCTGCCCATGGCAGAGGGGTTGGAACGAAATGATCTTTAAGGTCTCTTCCAGCCCAACCCATTCAATGATTTTATGACTTCAACAATGTAGCTCATCTCCCCTGGTTTTGACTCTACTTTAGGAACTGCAATTGAGATTTTTTTTTCCTTCTCACAAGAAGTCTTTCAGATCTAGATATTTAGCCTGGAAATATCTAAAGTGAACAGGGAAGTCTCACTCCAACAATATATGTACCAGTTCCTGTATAGTTTGGAAAAATGTGTGTAGTAGGAGGTAAGACATTGGAAGATAAACCATTATATCAATCTATATGTCCACTGTGAGGATGCTACAGATGTGACTGTGCAATAAGTGATCCTGTTAATAAAGAGAAGGTTCATTCCTACTGACATGGAGTCCATATGGTACATGAATATGATGCCAGTGAAATCCACAGGACACAAGGAAATGTGATTAACTGCTAAGCACAATAGCCTGGAAGAGTAGCAAAAGAGCTTCACAATCCATGCTCTAGAAATATTTCAGCATTGTTCATTAGAACAATGTCCCCCAATGCTGCACAAACCTTTATGACACCCATAATCTCTTGTACTGTTCCTCACACCACAGCAAGTTATAGTTGTTGGATTTCTGCTATTATATCTATAATCTGCTGCAAGATGGTGAAAAAAACCTTTTGGACTGAGTGAAGTAGATGTTCTGTTGATCCTTCTGGATGAGCTGTTGATTGCAGGGGTGAGTGCCTGCTCTTGGAAAAGGCTGGACAAAATGCCACTGTTAATTCCTATGATGTTCCAAGTTCCTGATGTTCCTAGCTAGATACCAACCTTCATGGTCTAGCATAAACATTGTGACAGGGAGTGTTCATACCAGGAAAAAACCTTAGGCTATGAACAGCAGGAAAGGGATAAATAATCATGCAATGTCTGAATGTGTCAACTCCCAGAAGGGGAAGAAAAAAGCAATGATTGCAGAGACTAAGGGCATGGAGCTGCCCAGTGGAGAGAAGGCTGTCTACCAACAGGCTGTTGACAGATTTGGAGACTCAATTACCACACATGGCAGAAGAAAGAAACTAGACATTTGCAGCTATGCTATTAGACTGATGACCAATTATATCCCAGCTGGATTGTTTAACAGCTGGAAGAAATTTCCAACAACACTGATAAGTCATGATATTAGGCAGAAGAAGTATGACCAAGTGCTGGCAATGTGCAGTCTAAACTATTTTGACATCAGTGGAAAATATGCATTGCTGAAGAGAAACCAATAAACATGAGCCATTATCACTTGACTATTTTTATACAATATGCTGGGGGAAAGGGGAAGGAGGTCACCCACTGCTGGGTCACTCGTAGAGCAGTGGTTTAATCACAGCATAGCACCAATATGCAATTCAGAGAGACAGCATGGTCCAAGCTAGCATTCTAGCAGCTGACAGGGACATATTTATCAGCCAACAACAGCTTGAGGGCAACATGAAATTAGATCCTCAAGGGAAGCCCTTGGAAAATGCAAAATCACAAGTCATTGACTCTGGTTGAGCTTCTGTAGAAAGAACAAGACCACCACAAAGATGTTTCTGTACAGACGCTAAGATTAGTAGAGCACAAATCAGCAGCCCTGGGGTGATGCAGGCAAAATGGAAGAAGTTTTGGGGAAAAAAGCCCATCTCCACTACCCTCTTTTGATTATAATGTCTGAGATATCAAAGGTGTTACCGTTAGTGCAGTTAGAATCCAGCTCTGTCACACTCTTGAGGAAAGGAGAGAGACGTTATCCATTCACCCACCTGCCCAACTTTTGTTTGCTTTTTGGAAACAAGGAAATGGATCTAAAACACTTCCAACAGGAACTGCAGCGAAGAGTTTGCAAGAGAGTTGAGTTTGAAGGAAATCAGTATATGTTCATGTGACTGTAATGTTAACAGAAATTTCTTCATGTTCATTTTAGATGTCTTAGTCAAAAGTCTGCTTCATCATACAAATGTGAACCTTTTATGCGGTGTTAACAACAGGCAATACAAGGGACAGGCTAACCTAAGATGTTATATATTCTATGGGTGTAAACATTTTTCTGACTTCCAAAACAGATTGCCAAAGTGTGGCATGTGGTAGAGATAACAGGTTACACATTATTGGCTCTCTCCCTTTTTCTCAGCTGCTGAATTTCATTAAAAGATGGCTAAAATGCATTAATTACTTCCTTAATATTCCTGTAATTGCTATTGCTTTGGCATAGGGAGGATACATGATAGGAAGTAGGAGAGGAGGTGATCTTTTTAGATGGGAGAATAGGAAGGGAAGTGTTCATCAGTCAGTCCTATTAAGATGTGATCCCAGATGATAAAGGAGTTTAAGGACCCCTGCTGCTTTAGCACATCTCTGTGTTTTCATTATTGTAGCAAGAGAATGAACTGTCAGGCTCACAGAGAGACTGCTTTGTCGCCGAGCTAGTCCCTCGATTTGACAAGTTTTACAGCTTTGTAACATTGCTGATTTCAGCAGAACTGTCCTTAGTTTCCATGAGTATAAAGGAAGGGGGACTTTGTCACCCTGCTTTTATGGAAACTGAGGCCCAGTAACACCTTTCAATGCTGGTTTGTTTGGTTTTTTTCCAGAAGGTGAAGACATAGAGCCATTGTAACACAGGAGGTAACAATCTTCTGGTGTCATCAGCTGTCAACATCAAATGTTCCATCTGTCCTTGCAACTTTGTACTTCTCCAGTTGTTCCAGGAGGACTAGGAGCAGGACTGGACTGTACAGGCAGCTACCAAAGAGCTCAATGTGTGCTACTCACACTGCTGTCTCCTGACCTTCGCAGGAGTGGTGCAGCCTTCTTGCTCAGTGTATCATGCTGCAGGTGGGCTGCAGAAGCTGCAGTCCTGAGGTGGGTCTTTCAAAAATTTATCCTTAGCCTTGTGTCTTGAAGTAGAACTTGGATGAGCCAGTTCACAAAAGTCTGAAATGCTTCCCGTTGGCCCACAAGTGATCATTATTATAGTTATAAGGTGCTTTAGCTGGAAGGTGATGCTAACAGAATTTTACTAAATTTTGACAGGAGGAAAATAACCACTGTCTATTTGGATCACTTTATTAAATATACATATAAGCAAATTTTTAAAACTGTTCTCCCTTTTTTTAGTACATTTCTATTTGATAGCAAATAGAAAATATATATTTTTTTAATAATATGTATTTATGTTGAGTTCTGGCAGTGATAAAAATATAGCTGATTGTAGCTTTCCCGTATGTGTATAAAGCATAGCTGTTCTGAATCTGCTCCTTCCACTTCCTTCACCAGACTGCTACATGTCTGTGTGTAGTGAGCTCCTTGGAACAGGAGGTCTCTCTGTAGTTTCAACCGTGCTTCACTTACTTAAAAAACCAAATCGTTAAGTAGCATATTTGTGATATAATAGCAAATAATAAGGACAGGCCTTGGAGACCTGCACCTCCAGGGCTTTCCTCTCAACCTGTGTTCAGCTCATGTTGTTAAATTGTCTGGGACCCCACCTATTGCCAAAACAGTAAGACAAAGCCTTGTTAGTCATAAATTGATGCATAGATGACAGCTATTTCAGAGAGACTACCAAAACTGCTCAAGAAATTTAGACATATCTCAGAAGCAGGGCAGTTTTGGAAATTCTGCCTCGTTGTTGCTGTTTTGTTTCTTTGTAATTCTTTCAATACTAATATTTACAAACATTGCACACCATTCTGGGCACATTATTCTTACTACGTGTGTGCAGAGACCAACACATGGTAATGGGCTCTCTTCTTATTGAGAAACACTGGGCACAACTTAGCAAACAATAAACCTAAGGCAAATAATAGTACCAGTAAGTGTGTGCCTGCAATCAGTTAATACTTTGGGGTCTGGGGTATTTTTGTAATCATTTAGGTTAGAAAAGACCTCTGAGATCATTAAGTCCATCCTGTGATGGAACACCACCATGAAAATGAGACCATGGGACTGAGTGCTATAGGCAGTGTTTCCTTAAACACTTCCAGAAGTGGTGGCTTCACCATCTCTTTTGGTAGTCCATTCAAATGTCTAATTTGCGAAGAACTTCCTCCTAATTCCTTCTAAACCTTCCCTGGCACAGTTTAAGGCTATAATTTGGTTCCACTTGTGACCCTTAGCTACAGCTCAGACACTGGATTTTATGCTGTGGCTTCAGAAGAATCAGGGAAGGGCTCTTAGTGCACAAGACTGAGCCTAAGGGCCCGGCATCTCTTCTTGGTGTCAAGGTTTGGAAAAGAAAGTAGTGACCTAAAAGAGGACCCCAAGCTGCCACCCGATTCTCACAAGTCAAAACAGGATTCCTTTTGAAGATTTTCACTGTCACCTCTTTTAATATCTAGGTACATCTTGAGTCACTTCCAAATCAAACAGCATAGTAATATTCTCAAAATTAATAAACGTGAGAATGAAGGATGTTTCTTGGCAAAATCCTGTGCATACCTATTGCATGGCATAAATAATACATTGTGATAATTAATAATGATAAATAATAAATAATGCAGTCAGTTGCGGCACTGGGGACTGTGAATAGACCTACATTTATAAAAGTTGAAATTCAAAGCTAAAGGATAATGTTTCAAGCACTAAGCTGCAACATTCTGTAGTGTTGTACAGTTCAGATAATTTTAGCATTTAGTAAAGATGTCTGACCACCCATCTTGCTTTTAAGCACATAACACCAAACAACATCAACAACAGTTCATGCCTACTGCAGACCTTTGAGCGTCAGGTTTACATGTCTGTGAGTCAATTCCAGTGACCCAAACTGCTCCCACAAAGCAGGAATGGGCAAACAACTGCACCAACAATTGTGTGCACCCTTGGAACTAGGTCATAAAAAGAGAGGAATGACGCAGCTCAAAAGTAGCCACAGAGCATTTCAAAATTCATCTTTACATAAAACATACTTAATATTTACCATCCTGTACTATTAATAAAGACATTGTATTGCTGCTCCTCTTTCACTGAATTCACTTGTTGGCCCTGCATATTAGCCTCTGTTCTAATAGGAAATGGGAGAGCTGATTGGCAGTTCATTGAACCAGGCACTTCTTAAGGGAAAAATTGAAGAGGTTAATTATAATATCTCTTACTGCTTTAGTATTTCTGTGAGCCACAGTGTAAATATAACATAAGCCTAGAATGGAAACCAATATTTTCCTGACACCTCCCCAAGCAGGCACTCTAGGTTTTATGATGCTGAAGAGTCAGAGAATTCCAAACCTATTCCTCTGTATAGCAAAACAGGGACTTTCAAACAGAAAAATAAATTTGTTGGCTTTAACAATATATATTTTTGGTTAACTTAGCAGTTTCAAAAGTCCCTGCTTTCCCATGAATTCAAATGGGAGCTGCATTCACTGAGTTCTACTCTGCTGCAGACTGTCATGTTGACAATCTGTAAGCCATTTATTTATTATTTTTCACTGTAAGTGCAGCACCTTTTTCAGTGATTTAATTTTTTAGTCAATTATATATAGTGGTTAGAATGGCTGTTGTATTCCACTGCTGCTTCATTTAAAGATACGCTGCTTGGGCCTCCATTCAGCCAAGTACTTAGGCAGGTACCCAACTTAAAGTGCAGCACCATCAACACTGAGTCATCTGTTTTAAATTAGGCACTCTAGCTGCACCAGGACCTTAATTAGGCAAGCACAGTTTTAAGGACTCCTTTGCTTTTTGAGGCATAACCCACTGTCATCAATGGAAAGTTTGCCTGAGCGCAGACTTTGTATTTCCAAGGCATAGATCTCCCCAGCAATAGTGTTTTATCACGTGTTTTTATCACTCCATCCCTAATGTCTTTCACTGCACAAGAAGGAGAGAAATGAAAAGAAAAATGCAGAGACAGGAAGGTGGCAATTTAGGGGCTCTGTGTCTGTGTGACAGGCATCCTAAAGGAGAAGAAAGAAAAACATTTAGGAAGTTCTGTGCAGCCACTGCTCAAATACAAGGCCACTCCACTGCAGGTAAGAAATGAGAAATTTTGAGGGCTACTGAGCACTGACTCTTCACAGTGGATCAACGTTCAAAGTTATTTAGCACAGGTGTTGCTGTAATAGTGGCACACTGATAAATTTCCGTGTTTACTGGCCCTCAAGCACCTCTCTCCCACCTGTGCAGTGGTCTGGTATTAGTATGCTGAGGCTGTAATGAAAGCCTTATCAGCTGGGCTGTGTCAAACCCTGCTTTTTCCTCATGTTGTGCATGCTTCTCTCCTCCTCTGGGCATTGGTCTGCGCATTTGCAGCTTGTACACAGGTTTTGAAGGGATTCAGGTGGCTGTTGTTGTTGATCATTGTGTGTGTAATACCTCTACAGAGCTAGGAAGTTCTTTTTTCTACATTTGTATGGTATGAACTCCTCTTTTCCATCCCAGCTCCAAGGATTCCAGGTGAGGAGGTAGTGGATGCATGTTGTACAGGAGAGAAACAGGAAGAACTGATGCTCTGGGCAGATTTCTGTACAGGCTGAGAACCTGGGCTGTTTGCAGAGATGGAAAGCTCAAATTTCTTTTCCTTTCATGAGACAATTGACACAGCACTCCTTGGTCTTTAACCCAAGGTCTTTGATATCCCTTTACACAGACATGGGATAGAGGTGGGATGAAGAGGGAGAGGAGCAGATCAATTGAGAGAGGGGAAGGAAAGAAAGAAAAGACAGCAAACAAGAAAGCAAGAATCAAATATGTGAGATTTTTAAGGGAAGGTAATTATTTTATGATACCTACTGATACACTAAAAAAATACTACAAGTGACAGTTTACTTCACATCCAGCAAAATTCAAATTAAATACACACGTGGAACATTTGCCAGAGTTTCATTTAATTATATTAATCAATTAGACATGCTGAGAGAAAATGGTGGTTGGCACTAGTGTCACCAAGTGGACTTTCCCAGGGATTAAAGGTTTCTTGCTCTTATTCTAGCCTTGAGCAGCAGTCAGTGACTCTCCCATGGATAGAGGGACAGGCATTACTTGTCCTCTAATGCAGGGGTGGCTTGTCAAAAATTGAATCAGCTGCCCTCACCCCAAACAGAAGTTCCCAGGGGGAAAAGGGCAGAGCCACTCAAGAAAGTTATGAAGGAGGCACCTGAGCTTTGGCAGCAGCAGCGCCATGGGCAGCTCTTGACCTGCTGGACTCTGCCTAGCCCCACTGCTGAGTGTTGAGGTCTTCCAACCCCAGTGGTCCTGGCTCTGCTCTTACTTCGTGCAGCACCACACTGGATGTCCTACAAGCCCAGCACAGTTAATCTGCCACCAGATTCATTGCTGTGCTGATACTCAAGAGCTGACCGTAATATAACAGCACTTGTATAAAACAGGATTTTATCACTTTTTCCTTTTTATAGTATGGGAGTGACATACTTGTTCCATTTCTCTTAGGTATAGGATACTTAGCCTGTTGCACTCGAGTTTCTAATTCTTTCCCCATCCCTACCTATGAATCATAGGGTTTTTCACCTCTTGTTCCACTGACGTACAACGTGCAGCTGGGATCCTTCCTCATTTACACTGTTTCGTACTCCTTGAAGAAGTGCTGCCAATGCTACCAAGCCAACACACATGTACCACACAGATGTTAGAGCTCTTAAGACCCAAAGAGAACGTGGCTGAGGAGATTTGAGAGTGGGACATGGGAAGAGGCAGTCTCTCTTCCCATCAGTCCTAAGGAGAATAACACCAAGTACAGCAGCATAAAATTAAAACCAAAGGCAACACACAGGGATTGCAAATGCACACGTAGCATTTGACAGATGGACAAGACTGACAAATAGAAAGGACAGACATGGTTAAAATATAGAAAGTGCTTGAATAAATGATATTTATTCTAATATTTAATCATCAACATATCAGCTAGACACTTTGTTGGTAAGGAGAGGAGAAAAATAAAATTTATCTTGCCATTTTTGCTTTACTAGGGAATATGTAACAGTTGGCAGTGTAATACACTTTTTATTTTCATGAGTTATGGATGTGCATGGCCATCCCTAAAAAATTGAAATAAAAACTGTATTACACCGCCAAGTCTCATATACTATATTTATACCATACCAGAGGAGGTGTCTGCAGAGCAACTATAGATATAAACTTTTATTATATCTATAGTTTCTCATGTTATTAGTGTAGTTGTGAAAATAATAGGATTTACTGAAGGTTGTTATTCCCCCTAGCATCACTGATGCGGTATGAACAATATATTGACCTTTTGGATATTTTTGAACCATTGTAATGGATTTGAAAATGTGGTCACCTGACATGAACAGCCGGAGTCCTTGTCCCCAGTCTAAGACAATGGGCTCATGATGTCCTTGTAAGGCAATATTCAGATTAGCCTCACAAAGTACACCCTAGTACTACCAATGGTGCTTCCCTTTTGTCCTTCTCAGTGTGCAGGGAACACTAACCAAACCCATCTCTTTAAATAATTGCAGAGAGGGCATGAAGGCCCAGACTGCAGCAGACTGAAAGATGGGGAGTGCTCCATCATCATGCTCAGGTTCCTACAGCAGAATGACACAGAAATTTGCCACTGAAATGGATAAAGCCCATAGACCTTGCTAAGCTAGATGATTCCAGGCTTCCTGACTGATTTCTCAGCTTTTTCCCAAAGGTAAACCCCTTCCCCTGTGAGGTTACCTTGGCTTCCCCCTTTTCCTCTGCCCTACTGATTCTTGCAGGACAGCAGGCAGGAGCAAGCACCTCTTAAGTCCTGCCAGGGAAATCCTGTGGTGCTTGACATTGTGATGTTATGGCAAAGGATGTACACAGGAGGAGCCTTTGGGCACTGATCAGCCCTGCTGATGGGCAGGAAGATGTTAGGAAAAACCATCAAGAAAGGAAGTTGCCACAGGTGCTCACTGTAATGCAGGCTTGCTCTGCTGTCCTGCACACACTGTGGAAATACACCTGATGTTCTCTGAAGCAAAGGGAACATTCCATTGACAAGTTGCCTTTGTTTCCTGTAGGTGCATAAAGGTACTTGTTCAAGTTTTTTCAGCTTGGAGGCACAGGAGAAGCCAGGAGCACCTGTTTACTGATGGGAAATGCCAATAGAAATGGGTCTGGAAGAGCAGCATATTTATAGCCTCACACAGCACCATATGGTGCTTGGTAGCAGAAATCATCAATTGAGATAGATGAGCAAATGTAAATTTCAGCTTAGATTTTATTTTCTTTTTTTCTTTTCTTTCTTTTTTCTTTTTTTTTCTTTTTTTTTTTTTAAGCAATAATTTTATTTAATTTTCTCTCTTTGTCTCTGAGTACTCAAGCTGACTTGGCTGTGTCTTGCCCCTTGCTTTCTAGAGAAGGCTGTAGGGGCATACAGCCTTAATTGTTTAAATAACTCTATAACTATTGGAAGAAGGAGATGGGGAGCCATGGAACAAAAGATATGTCTGGGGATGATGGGCTGGGAAGCTGAAGTCAAAAGGACACATAGCTCAGGCCCTTAGGACTGGAAAGGCAGCCCTGAGAAATCTGAGGTCAGTCAGGCCAGAGGCAAAACTGATTTCTTTTTAATCAAGCTTAATTGTTTATATTAATACATAAATTTTCTCACAATGATTCAACTCAGCCTTTTAGCAGATCGCTGAAGAAAACCTCCTCTATTTTTTTGGGGGGGGGGCAAGAGTATCTCTGAGCATAAGTCTGTAAATTGCCTTTGGGCTTATAAAGGGCTGCTGTGGTCCTTTGAAAATGCAGCAGTTTCCTTGCTATTAGTGCACATCCAGCTCAACCTAAAGGATTCTTGATTTCTGACCCTATTACCATATCCCTGTTCATCAATTTAAAACCAGTGTAGCTCAGCTCCAGCTCTTCAGTATAAGCCCTCCAAACTCAGTCTTCTCAGAAGTGACCATGGGACAGGAACCATGGGGCACTGCCTTTTATGCTGGATTGTAGAATCCCTGGCTGGCACACCCCTGTACCACCACAATGCAAGTATTTGATAACTCCTCCCTACACAATGTACTCTAAATATACAGTCTGAGTAATCTTGCATCAATCTTTACCACCTTTCTTTACACCTCAGCTCAAGAGATACAAGATAGAGGCTGAACTTGCATCCATGCTGGGATTGTACCTCTGGGTCAGGACAGAAGTGTCTGAGGATGTCGCTGCAATGATGCCTGCAATGGTCCAGGGCTTCCTTGGTGAGCAAATAACATCCTCCAAAATCCGGGGTGCTCAATCTGCCACACACCCCTCACAAGACACATGACTGAATGCAAAGGGCACGCTTTTGTTCATCTGCTAAGGTAACTGATGGCTCACCAGGAGGCCCATGTAATGATTGTAGTTTTGCTGATTTATTAAGTGCCAATGGTCTTTTAATATTGTTTGTGTTTCAGAAATAAAGATAGTCATTGCCCTGAAGGCTTACAGTCTGAAAGACGAATACACACAATACACAACTCCCTATGGATACTCAGAAGAAAGATTTTTTTTTATTAAGGAGCTATTCTGATTTAATTTGGTTCTTTAATGTCATATTGGAGCAGTGCAGGGTTGAGTGTCAGCCAGCTGAAAGCATTCCTCTGCTGGGCTATAAAGACTACAAGAAGAGTATCAGCATGTGGAGGGAGGGGACATGCAGCCCCTCTGACTCAATCAGAGCTTCAGGACATGAATTCCCAGTGATTTGCTCCTTGGCCAGCAACCTCCATCAACCTGCTGCTTATCAGGCACTCTCAGTCACTGCCCAAGCCAGGAAAGTTAGGCTACAGGGAATGTGCTAAACTAAAACTTGGTGTTAAAGGGCATGACAGAGAGGTGATGTGAATTTCTGCCTGTTTCACAGTGGGGTTGAAGCAGGCAGTCTATGTGGTGTGAGTAGGCAAAAGGGCTTAAGGTTTTATAGGCCCCTCATGGATTATGAATTTGGCACCCACCTAGAGTTTCTATTTGCTCTGTGGTTGGGATTGCCAGGGTGGATGAGGTCAGTGGAAATGGACCAACATTCATCCAGCCCCTGTGGCCCAGAGAGTGCTTACAGGCTGCCAGAGAGCAGTAATTCAGGAGGCAAAGGGCACGGGTGGTACCTCCAAGAGGTTCTGCATCCAGGCATTTGTGCCTGTGCCTGCATCTCGATGCGTGCACAGACACATGAGCCTTTGTCAGTGTAAAATGATTGGGAGACTCACAATTTTAAGGGGCTGGCAGAAACTCCTGTGGTGTTGTGCGGTCAGCACTGGTGAAAGGTGGATTCAGGCGTGTGTCCTTCCCAGCATTTCGGGAGGCTGACAAAATTGCCTTCTGTGGATGCATGACTTCCTCCAGTGCCATGGCCAGAGGGACCCTACCACTCGTTTCCTGCAATTCCACTCAGGGCCTTGGACTCCCACACAGAGCGAGCTGTGGGGAGAAATGTTAGTCCTTATTCTTTCACTTCACAGTGCCAAAATCAATTTTGAAAAAATCATCTCAAAGTTGCTTTCAACTCAATCTGGGTGTTTCTTTACTGCTAGAATATCACCCATACACTGGAATCGTTATTACATCACACTAATCTAATTTAAATGCATTTTTACTGTACTTGGTTTAATGAATGTGGAATGTGTCACTATGAAATTGCACCATTAATTTGATAAATAGGACTTGAAGGTATAATTTTTTCCAGCATTGCAGACTAATGAAGCTAAAATACATATATAATAAGAAGTGTAAATAATAAATTATTCTTAGGAGCAAAAAAATTAATTAGATCTTACCACAAATTGCATCTCAATGTCAAAGTTTTTTTACACTACTGACTTTCAAACTAGTTGGAACATGACTGTGATCCTTGGGAAGTTTCTCGAGTAATTGCTGTGTGTTCGCATATTTGGGAATATACCTCAAGAAGCTACCTGAGTGCCTACTGATCTCACATGCAGCTTTCTCATGCTCCCAGCCATCACACCTGAATTTTAACAGCATTTAGAACAATTCCTGTTATTGTTTGTTCTAAATTTCAGCATCCTCTTTATTCTTGAAGACTCAAGGAAAACTTTTTTTTTAGATTTCTGACACTGAAGAGAGAGCAAAATTAGGACACACCGCATGCAAATTCACTGCAGAGGCGACCGTACCCCCACTGCCAGCTCGCTGCCTCTGCTGCTGAAATCAATGGGAGTTTTTGCACCGACTTCAATAGGAGAAGAGACTCCTGCACAAAGCACACTACTTTTCACTGGTAATGGAAATGTCACAGCGGTGCCATTCAGGAAGGAAACCAAGTGGAGGGAAATTAAAGAGGAAACTCCAGTCTTGTGCAGTTTAGTTGCTGATAGCTCATCTCGCTCAGCCTGCTGCACCCTCAGCCGGTTACACAGTGCTGCCTGGTTTAGCATTCTTTGTCTCTTTGTCATTTCTTATTGAGCCCACAAAGAAAGGTTTTATCTCACTCCTCTGGAAAAGAAAGCGCCTAGAGATTGAAGAGATCAGGTGGCATTTCACCTCTAGTTTTCTTCATTCCCAGCTGGAGAGCTTTGAATGCTCTGCACAGCAAACTATTCTCTGACTATTCTATAGCTAGATGAAGGACCATTGGCCAAAATGTCATCCCTAACCTTATTTTCTATTCCTAGTTTCTAGTTTAATAACCAACATTTTTACTTCCTGTTGTTTGATTTGCAGACAAAATTCTGACATGTTATCGGTTTTGTTGCCAGATAGCGCATTAAGCCTTACTAAGGGGTAAACCTAATGATCTTCATTAAACCTTCTAAATGAACCCACCTCCTGCTTCTTCAGGTGGAGGAGGGCATTGACAAGGAACACTGCTGAACTGTCTTACAGCTATTTTCCCCTTGCAAGCAGAAGGAAAGAGAGATGAGCGGCAGCTTTTAAAGAAGGAAAAAAGTTAGATAAACATGAAAGGGTTTGTGAGATTTCCTTTCTTAATGGCAAAGTTTTCCAGCAATAAATCACAATTCAGTCCATGCCATTAGTTTTGGGGGCATTATATCCCCTCATTAAAGTGCATAAACAATTATATTTATTGAAGGTAATGTACTGTGTAGTGCATTATAACGACACTCATTAACATATGTAATCATCATTTGAACGGGCTTTACTACAATGTAAACTGATAATGGCATGATTACCCACTGGGTTATTAACTTTTCAGTCCTAAGATAATAAAAGGTGATACAAGAAACAAAAAGAACATGTGCATTGCCCTTCACATGTGATTTATGTGCTTCGCTGTGGAGCTATGAACACAGGTACCCATCATTGGGGAGACTGAGTCTTTATTGCACATTGTATTTGACAGAATAATAAATGTAGCTGAATGGTTCTTGGGTGGGCATCTGGGGAAAAAAAGTCCTGTGAATAAGGCAGGCACTACTTCAAACTGCAAGACCCAGCAAAGGAAATAATTTTGTCTGTCTCTCTGTCTCTCACTAGCACTCTGTGGCTTACAGATCTTCATATACTCTGTCAGACTCACACAGATTAGGGAAAAAAAAATCCATCTTGTTTATATGTTTCTCCTCCTCCTTCTTCAGCCCACGATGCACTCCTCTCTGCCTGGGCTATAATTGCTGTTTATGAGAAAATGAAGGGATGCACTATGCTAAGGTACCTGTGTGCTAAGGTATTCATATTATGCTAAGTGTATGCTTGTATCAAACAGATGGTTTCAGGTATTGAAATGCAGCTTAGCTGCAGTATCAGAGAATAGATTTATCAGTTTTCTGGAGCTTCTCTTCTATAAAATGCCTATTTGGAGGCATCAGAGGTATTATAAATACAGCTTATTTGTGTAATTTATCAGCCCTCTCCGGGGTTTGTCTCTGTGGAATCTTAGTGCCTTAATTTTAATGAATGAATCTGAGTTTGTTTTAGGAGGGGATGAGTTAAGAAATATTAAAATAAAAAAAGACTCATGAACAGCCATTCAAAAAAGCACCAGTTACCAATAGACAGGGCCTCTCTAACATTACATGGCACATATATGCTAAAGTGGAAAATGATCCGTAAATCTGCGGTGCCTATGGTGAATTGAAATGCATCAGCCATTGCAGTGCTAGTAAGACCTGTTTCTCCACTATACCTTGACTTGCAGACAAAGGGCAGATATGTCAATAGCTGATACGAGTTTGCCCTGACACAGCGCCAGTGCAGGAGCATGAGGAGCCAGAAACTGCAGAGTTCCCAAGAGGCAGAGGAACAGTCCAGCAGCTCTGAGACAAACCCTTCACTGCTTATGGCATAGAGACTGTGACGAGGACATGAACAGTTGTGGCCAGAGCACATCTGGGCCCAGCTGCTTTACTCACCTTCAGGACCACATGCAGCAAGGTGCACAACCTTGCAACTGTGCTGGTCAAATTTAGCTGCCAAACAGACCTAACCATGAAGGGGTAACATTAAAAACTCCCATGCCCTGAAAAACCCCAAACAATCAGGCCAGAACCTTGAGTTTGATGGTAGATACCATTAAGGAACATCACTGAAGAAGAGTTAAGATTGCCATTAAATAATTTTCAGGTTAATATAGTCATCGCTTACTTTAGAAGTCCTTTGAAACAAAATTGTTTGGAACTTCTATTAGCTTGGCATTCCTTTAAGGAGTCCTCTGCCAGTCCCTGGCCCTTGAAGAGGCTAAATATCTGGACTTTCAGCTCTCCATGGAGTTCTAGAAGCTCTGGGATGGTTTATGGTTTTCCATTAGCCAAGGGTCTAATAGAGACCTGAGATCCATTAAGTGGGAAATTCTTCCCATGGAAAGCAATATACCGTAATTCTTTGCTAAAATCTGAGCCCACACAAGAAATCTGAGCTTGTGGTAAAGACCAGGGTGCAAGTAAGTTTGTGCAGGAAATTACTTCATACTGTTTATTATTGGACTATTTATCCATGACTTTTTAGACAACAGACACGGTGGACTTGATTCGCTCTTGAACCAAATAGGGCAGATGCTCATTAGATGACTGGCCCTGTGGACAGGAGCTTTAAATCACACTCTGGTATTGCAAACACCTCGTTAGTAATTTGGAAACTGCTGAGGGCTAAGGAGAATGAAAACACCCTTCCCTGCTCCGCTGACAGCATTTTTCCAGATCAGCTGTACTCATTTAGGGAATCACCAAGGGCTGTGAACCTTGCACCACTCTGACCTCCCCCCTGGCTTGAGCAGACTTTCTGCTGTGGTAGTGCCAGTAGCAGCATAAGTGAATCAAACCTATTGTTCTTTTCTGGCCATGATAACTTGTCTTACTCTTATGATTGAACTGTTCTGACAGTGTATGAAAACTCACAGAGAAAAACACCAAATAAAAGAAATGTAGTATGTGAAAATATCTTGTACTACCTGAAAGCTCAAAGAGTCAGTGGTTGTTTTTGTTATTGACAGTTTCAGCTGATAGCATCAATTCTTTTTCCTACAATCTTTCTTTTCTTATTTCCATCTGTTCAAATTTATGTTTTAGTTGGGAGAAGATTAGAGATAAAAATAGTTTTTTGGTAGCATTTGCAACAACTTGGAAGTTTAAAGGTCTCTGTGTTTCCTTCAAATAATCATTCTGTATCACGGATTTTTGGATATTTCACTATTCAATAACATCTACATGAAAACAATATATGATTTAGTAGAAGCTTTAAAATTAGGAAAGTAGGGAGAATTAGCATATGCCATCCAGAAGTTTGTCTGCTGTTAAGCCTTACAGTCTGTCTGGCAGTGCTGGAAAGTCAACTGATTTCAAAGGTCTGACCCTCCCCAGGGCAGAGCACTTAGCCCCCCTGGAGAGGAGGAAATACTTGACATTTCTCTGGAGCAATTCCTGCTGCTTCCTATTCACAACTGCACTGATAGCTCTGGGGACAGGGGAAGCAAATTGCCCAGGAGCTACTGTAGAAGTTTTGCTGAGGTGTTTGGAATGGGTAGAGGGAATCAAGAGACTCACACCTATGGTAGCACTTGTGGCGCTGCCCAGATTTCAGAGCAGCACAAATACCACATTTACTTGGCTCAACAAAGCAAAGTGTGAGCAAGCATTTACTGATGAGGAGGAGGTGCAAAACCTGCCTCAGACTCCATCTGCTCTTTACCCTCAGACTGTTTTGTATACTTTGTCACAGGGAACAGCCATTGAGGAACCTGAGGATTGTGGTTAATCCAGGGAAGACTGGAAAATGAGAAGGGAGGAGACCTCATGATAGTTTTCATTCTAAGGAGATATTTTCTTTCCCCTTGTGCCGTTGTTCCTCTTGTTTTCAAAGTCTCAACACAAATCTAAGAGCTCTGCATGAAAAGTACAGTAGTCTGGGTATAATTACCACAGCTGCCGCAGATGGCTCATTTTAACAAGAGACCCTAGGTAAACCTAGTTGTTTAGCCTGCAGCATAAACAACAAAATATTCTACCTAAACAAGTGGATCTGGGTCTGTGGAGGTGAAGCTCTATTCTGCCTTAATAATCTTTGTCATTAAAGAAGTCCAAAAGGTGTTGGTGGGACAGGGGCCAGGTCGGGGCTCAGTTTTGGTGTGTACCTGTGTAATTTCCAAGGAGGAAGATGTCTGGGTGTTGGAATGCACTTTACCCTTTAGATGGGATCCCCTGAGCACTGCATTTGAAGTGCAAGGCATTGTCCATTCCCTAGGAAGAATAGGAAAAGGAAGGGAAATCTTAAAATTCATGAAGTTTTCCAGTGTCATCTACCTAGTCCCTCTAACAAATCTTGTTGCAGGACAGAACACTGAGGTTAGTATGTTTTGTGGTTGAGGAACTAGAAAGACTTCTCCTGCTTTACAAAAAAGCAGTACTCCAAATCAGGTCAAAGCAGATGGGTGTGCAGGAGACTCAGTAGAGAGGACATTAACACCTAAAACTGCTCTCCTCATGGGAGAAAACAAGAGAGGAGGAATGATTTTTAGCTTTCTGTATCTGTTCACGTTTGTGAAATGGAGCTCCAAATCAATACACATATTCCTTCTGAAAACTCACAAATTGGTATCTGCAGGATACCTTTATTCTTTCCAGCCCTGTATCCACCTGCATCAGCAAACTCTCCTCACAGAGGTCCTGCTGGCACCAGCTCATTAGCACAGAGCTACTAATCTTCCTTTGCCAAAATCTTCCACTTCTCCTCTGCCTGATCATAATGTCCTTAACCTTTCAGTCATGTAGACCCACGTTGTAGTGACCATTTTTATTTTCTCCTCAGACACTGTTGCCTTTGACTATGTGGCATTTCCTAGGTACCACACTTATCCAAGTCTATGCTGTTGACCTTCACAACGTTCCCCCTTTGTCCTTCAGTGCTGCTGCCACAAGTGCTTGCCCCCACTCCATGCTTGGCATTTTACCCACTGCTTTGGTTTCCTTATGGATTATTAAAATACATTTCCTCAATGATCTACAAACATAAAGATGGGCATTTCTGGCCTTAACACCAAGGTCCATAATCTCTTTCACATGTCTCATTTTTCCCACAGGACTGCAAGTACCAACTTGATCTTATGAGGCATCTCTCAGCCTGTTTGTTCCACTAGCGCCTTTACCATGCAGCTCCCCATAGAAATAGATATCCCCATGCTATGTCCTCCTCTAGATCCCATCTTACGGCACATGTCCATTATAACACCACTTTGACACCTCTGTAGGAAGTCTACAAACAGGTAATGATAGCCTGCAAAGATGTTATGCACAAGATGAGGGATAAGAAGTCTATGTTACAGCAAGGAACATTTGAGCTCATGTTAAAGGCAAGGGAAGTGTATGGGCTAAGAGGAAGGTGCTTCAGAAGGTTGAAAAATCTTCATCAGTAGAAATCATTAGGAACTTGATACATATATAAATGTATTTTAATGATTAAATAGGTAGAAGGGAGCCTGCTGTAGGAGAGAACAGTGTATGGGATAACATCACAGGTCCCTTCCAATCTCATGACTTTACCTTGTCTTTGAAATCTGTGCAATCATGTGTATGTTTATCTATCCCTTTCTTTTTCTTCCTACTCTTTCTTGAGCATGCTTTTTACTATTTCCTGCTCCTTGGCTTTCTTCAATAACCTTACTGCTCATTTCACCTATCCCAAGAGGGGCCTTGGTTCCTCTTGAGACTTCTAGGCATTACTCTAACAGAACCACAAAGATGTAATAACATTAAACCTTTGATTCATGCCATATCCTAAGCTGTTGTGCTTGTGCTGCTCTGTGCCAAGGAAGAAGCTGTATTTTTTCTTTCCTTGGTGAAGGGATTCCTGCATACACAAATTTTGGAAAACATTTGGGCAGTCCTTTGGGAAGAACTGCACTTAATAAATGTAAATTATTATTATTATTATTTCACCAACAGAAGCTGCAGAATCTTCAACTGGTCTCTCTGTTTTAAGAAAATATCCAAGTGGGAAATTAGTGGGATGTGGTCACACTGGGCCATGTGAAAATTAAATTCTAGCAAAATGAACTGAAATGAGATTGATCACTATATGCTAAGGCACCACAGCCCTGCCATAGTGTAGCTGTCAGCAGTAAGAGAGGAGAACTCTCTCTGACTTCAACTACTCCTGTTAACAGTATAAGCAACAAAAAGCTCATTCAGCCCAATTCACTGGAGACCTCTTGAGAAATCAGCTACAGAGATCAGCTATGATCTGAGTAATTTCTTTGTGTGTTTCTTTATACAACTGTTTTGTGAACTTTGCATAGCTGACCCTCACGTGACATTTGAGGCTGGAGTCTGGCCTTCTCCTTACACAGAATTGAATGGCAAGAAGAAAAGCTCTAGTGGTTTTAGTTGTTCTCAGAGAGCTTCAGGGACCTGGACTCCCGGAGAGTGTGGTACCACTTCAAGGAGCTCTGGCATAGCTTTTGGAAGAAGCTCTGGGCATGGTTTCCAGGGCTTCGGATCAGAGGCAGTTCTCTCTGGGCAAACCACTGCTCAACCCAGGGACTTGTGGGTAAGAACGGGTCAGAGCGCAGATCCTGACACTGGGTCCTACACCACTGGGCCTGTTCAGAGTGGGGGACAGAGCATGGGATGAGCATCAGACCTGATTGTGCCCCCTGAGAAACAAAAATGCCATAGACCTGTTAGGGAGGTGGGGAATAAGGTGGACTGAGGAGGCCTGAGTAGGGTCAGCTGTTGGGCTGAAGGCCCTCTGTAACATGTAGATGCAAATCTTGTAAAAATATACTCAGCCTTCTCAACAGACACTGCCCCTGGGTGGGGGATAGGATATTCACAGCCCCACAGGTAGTGGGGGAGGATGGCTCCCCCTGGCACAGAGCTCTCCGTGTCTGTGCTGAGAGCTGCCTGGGTGCAGCTGTGCTGGGAATCTGTGCACACCATGCAGGGAACATGGCTCCATGCATCTTGGGGTGGCTGCTCTGGGATCTTGCAGAAATCCATCTAGAAGGCTTGCAAGAGAAACAGAAAAGAGGAACAAGTTAAGCTGGTGTGCCAACAGGCCTCTTATCTGAGAAGGCTTTTCCTTTTTCTTTCTTTTTCTGTTCCTGTATTTTATTCACAAAGATCCGCAATGTATAATATGTATATACATGTATATAGAAATATTAGATTTGGATAGGAAAATATGGGCTGCAGGAGCCTGTGGACAATACTCCCTTTTTAGTTGTTATAAAAAAGAAAATAATTGTGAAAGCCGAGAGAAATCTGCAGCTGCTCCAGGCTATTCATACCATAAGAGATCCCATCAGGCTTTCTTTATTGTTGCAGTTTTGGCAAATTATTTTCTTATCACACACAACCTATTCACTTCTGTTCCTGGGTAAGCACTTAGGCTCATAAAGCAGTGGGTCAGCAACAGTTTAGCATAGAGCACATGGAACTACTGACCTTGGGACTGCTGGTGCCTGCCCCTCCAAAAAGCAGCAACTGGAGTCAATAAAAAACTGGCCAGACCAGTCCATCAGTGAGCCCAGCTCTGTCACTGCTCGCATGGCTTACTCGATGGCTGTGCAGCCCTCTTCTCCTCCTCCTGCCATTGTGCCTCACCTTATGGAATGCAATCATGGCTCCTTCCCCAGCAGAGTGGGATGTGTGGCTGGCTGCCTCCCTGACCTGACATGCATTTTCCCAGGAGAGGCACAAGTACCTATCCATGTGCATATTCTCCTATATGCACCGTGGGCATGATTGCACCCAAGGAATGTGTGATATAGATTAGATCAGCAGCAGTGTTCAACTGTCTCCAGGCCAGGCAATGAGTTTATTGTGCCCAACACACATGTGCACCGGACAAATGCTCTGGCATCTTCAGCGTGGGCAGAGAGCATGCTGCTCCTATTATACTAGCCCATTAGGGAAGCAATTTGAAGAAAAATATTTAGCAATTTGGAAGGAAGCATGGTTCCAAAATGGCTTGTTTCTGTGTGACAGCCTGCCATGTACAGATGAAAGGGAAGGCTTGTAACAAATTTTCATTACCCGCAAATAAAAAAAAAAGCAACAGCAGGCAGAGCAAGTGCTTTCAGCCTGAGAGGTGTGGCCAGAAATCCCCCCAGGAGACCACAAAGGAGCCTCAGCAAAATAAATCAATCAATCTATCAATCACTTACACTTGCATAGCGCCCTTTATGAAAATGGCAATCAGTGCCTGACAGCCTGTCAGACTTTGGCCTTCAAGTCTTTGCCTCAAAACTAGTCATTAAGTTCACCAAAATACAAGCTACAGCTCCCTGCTCTCACTCGGCATCCTTGCTCACCTTCCTTCCCTAAGCTGCTGTGATTTCTCCGTAGAAAACATTCTTTGCTCAGAGCAGCTGTGACCAGGGTTTGTGACACCGTGCAGCAGAGGGGGGTCTGTAAACAACACACACACTTCAGACTTGCTTTGTTCCCATTCTCTGGTTCAAATTTGGACCCAGCATTTGGCATGGAAGCTTGTCCTGCAAGAAGCAGAGCCATTGGAAGCAGAGCACATCGTTCCACTGCACACAGCATCTCACGCTACTCACCTTCACTTGCAAATTTCTCTCCAAAGCAGAGTTCAGAGGGCAAATGAAGTACTTTGGTGGAAAGAGCTGTCCACTAACAGACCATTTCTCTTCAAAATCACAGGGAAGCCCACCTGCTGTGAGTGTGTAGATGAAGGTAGCCCCCTAGATACAACTTCTAGGTATGTCAGTCGCTTTGCTCTCTCACGATGAAGTGTGGTACTAACCCTTCCTCTGCTAGTCTACAGCTTCCCTCCCAAAAGAGCTAACTGAAGTCTCTTGACTAAATCCCCACACAAATAAAATTTTCCAAGTGAAGATATTTGTTTTTAGAAGCAGCACAAGAACATGAGGCTGAGGCTTTATTTTCTCTGATAAAAACAGGGTTCAGGTACAGACTCTGGTTTAGAAAGTTCCCAATCTGGGAAGCTGTGGTTTAGGCAGTACAGCCTTCCACAGGTACTTCTTCTGTGAGTTTATCCTATTTTGTTTGGGACTTACATATAGTTTCAGCCTTGAGATTCCTTGAGTTTCTTACTTTTGTTTATTTTATGTTTACTACCCAATGTTTTCATTTGAAAAGCCTTTTTTGCTTTCATTTGGGGAAGCAATGGTCGGTAACCTCCATTTCCTCATTAGACTTCTCTGTGTTTTTATAGACTTTTGCCTTATACTTCCTTGATAATCTTTTTTCCAGGTAAAAATGTCCAGCTCTATTTAATCTTTCTCATATTTGGGAGCTGCTCCACATCTTTGATCACTTGATTTGCCCTCTTTTGCCAGCTTTATGGCTTGATTACATATCTCTGGAGACAGAAGGACAGAAAAGTGTATTTACCACTTGCTTGCTATTAATTTCCCATTTATACCTAAAATTTTGGGGTTTTTCCTTTTTTTTTTTTTTGCTATAGCTAAACACTTTGAGCTAGCATTTTCATAAAGCAAATCACTCTGGATTTAAGACATCTTTTTGAAAATACCAACATCCAATTTTGATCCCAACACCTTGCCTGTAATCTTAGTGGTATTTTTCTATATATATGTTAGTTTGTATTTATTAGCATTGTATGTGTCCTGCCACTCTATTACCTAGTTGCTCCATGACCAATGTCGTGAAGCTTTTCCATATCTCAGTGCAGTCAGGTTTGGGTTTTACTACTGAACATAATATTGCAATATCAGTGAATGGCATCATATTGATTTTCATTCTCTGTTTTATGAATATGATACAATACGGAGTCTTGTCAGCCTGGCCTTGCAACTCCACAAGGAGCAGGTTGCCCAGGGAAGTTAAGGATGCCCTATCCTTGGAGGTGTTCAAGGTCAGGTTGGATGGGGCTTCAAGCAGCCTGGTCTAGTGGGAGGCGTTCCTGCCCATGGCAGGGGGTTTGGAACTAGATGATCTTCACGGTCCCATTGCAACCCAAACAATTTCATGAACCTTTGATCCTATGATAAACAACTTTGTGCTCCGAAATAGAGCGACTGTCAAACTAATCAAAAAAATTAAATCTAATTCCTATGTATATATTTTCACATGTGACACTGCACCATTTCCAGCAGCTCTCCCTTCCCCTGCAATCCCTCAATCTGACTGAGGAGCACTACAGGTCACAGAGACAAAGAATTTGGATTTGGAAAGGGGTGAAAAAGAAAAAAAAATAGAGGGAGCCAAGAATATAAGCCAGAGCTTTCCAATTTTTTTGTCCATTTCTGCAGGGTTTAGGGATAAGTGTATTGTGCAATCTGATTTCCATTAGTACACAGAAATGCTTCCACTTTGTTCATCCCTTTCTCAAAAAAGAGGGCCAAGTGAGGATAATACGTCATGTGAGCAGCATGAGGCAGAATTAGGGTCCTCAAGATAAGCCTTTGCATTTAACACCTCCATTCATTTTCTCTCTCTGGAGATTTTGGAAACCTCCACTAATGACTGAAAATTCTATTGGGATAGATTTTTTTTAAAAAATCTTCTTTAAGTGATGAGATAGAAGTCACTGCTTCTTAGTAACTATCAATTAAATCTGAATCTTTCTTCTTTTCCACTTAGATAATATTTTCTGATTATATTAATTCTTTTTTCTTTCTTGCCTCTTTTGGCCAACGGGTTTCAAATTCCTTTTAGGGACTTGCAGAAATTGAAATTATACAAACATTTAAAAAAGTGGAATGCTAAAGCTGTTAATTAAATATTTTCCTCATATTTCTTACCTGCATTCTTGTTTGTCTTGCCAAATATTATTTGGAATAATATTGTAAAGGTAGGGAGATAAAACCACTGGACATACAAATTTGAATACCGTGTAAAGAATCAGTTTTCATACAGGTGTGTATTTGTGGTAGGTACAATACATAAGTAGGAAGTTTCACAGGTAAAAAACCAGAAAATGAAAGAGGAGAGACACAAAAAGAAGAAAAAGGTGCAAAATAACTTCAGAGCAAGTGACATAATACTTTTATTTATCATTTACTTCCAATTGCATTTGAAATTGCAGAGTTGCTATAATTTAATCACCCATGTTCTGAAAATAACTGCAGGTATTTAAAGTTCTTGCTTTTCAGAGGAAGCTGACCCCTGCTTTTATCAACTAAATAAGCTATTTTTAAAATATGTAAATTGCACTCTAAAGTAACTCTGTTGGATTTCAAGTGCTTCATAATGTAGATGGAAACTGCATTCATCTCTGCCTCACTTATATTGAAGTCTGCACCATGTTTTACATGGTGGATTCCTGATCTTTGTTGTGCGTGTAAACACTACTACAACATGAATCTTTGTATGTATCTGTGTGTACTAAAGCAACACTTTTTTTGTTTTTTTAAACTTGAAAAGCCATATTGTCAGAGCTTTGCTTCTACTACGTCATCTGTACTTACAAAACCACCTGAGAATACATGCAGAAATTGCTAGGCTGTGTTAAAGAGTGAGCCAAGGCACTCTGTTCTGCTTACTATGTACAAGGCATGCCTCTGGATGATGAGGAGAAAATAAGAAAAATATTCCTGCTAAGTCTTGGAGAGTTTCATTACAGAGGATGTTTGTTCCTGGCCTGGGAAATGTACCCATATATGCTATGAGGAAAAAGATGCAGTAGGCTAGAAAAGGATTGTCACTGTCTTTGTTTTTCCACCTACTGCCATTGCATGCATTCCACGGCAGTGAACTTGCATTCTTCTCACCATACACAGAATATACATAACGTGTAAATACATATATGTACATATATTTACACAGGTCTAAACACTTAAATATCAAGTCAAAATACAGATTCTTATGTGTGCACACGTACACATATACACTGTCATGTGTTATCTGGACCAATACTGATATGTCCTCATGTATGAGGGTCACTCTTATTAATATAAGGCTATTTTTGATATTGACATTGAGACTAGGAGTACGGTTCTGCTCCAGCAAACAGAAAGATGCTTCATCCTCAAAACATTTGAGGCCTGAATGTTACCAATTTGCTCACAGTGAGCTAATTCCATGTGCCAGTCCATGAAAGGAAAATATGTGTTATTAGCATGATATCCGCATCACTAGAAGATGCTGAGTTTTAAATATGCCTGGCTGCATATAGTAGGAGAAAATTTTCCATGCGAGGAAGAACACTGCCCATTTTTAACTTCTGTATTCTCTTAATGCCTTGTCAAATTTGTCTTACAACTTCATGGAAGAAAATTTTGCCCTAGGTCTTCATCACCATTGAAATTTCATTTCACTGAAGAGTAGAAAGAAGTGGACAAAAGAAAATAGAAGTTTCTATTCAAAGGTTCATGTCATGCCAAACTGATGGAGAAACTCATATTGTTCCACAGTATGTTTAGCATTTAAGGACTAGGGAAATTACTATATTTTTCTTCATTTATTTTTGATTTTGAATTTAAATTTACAGTTTTAACCAATTTTACAATGGGTGCTTTATTCCTTAAGAATTCTGGTAGCTGAGTAAAACAGAGAAATCATCTTCTGACAGATGAAAATGGGAAATTGTTGCTGGAACCTTTGGGGTTTTCTCAAATCTTTGGAAAAAATAGACTACAAACCTGCAAATTTTGTTACCATTTTCAGCTGTTTCATCTATTCAAATGATAAACTGCGCTTCCTGTGTCTGTATTTACATCAGATGTTGATATGCCACCTTCCTACAAGATTTTTAATTATTTTTTATTATATTTTCAGCCATTTTCTCTGTAATTTTATGTTTTATGTTATACTTTAGCTTCAATGAACTGCCTATTAGCTTACTACTCTATATGGAAGCTGATGCATTCAAAGATTTCCTTCGGGTCCTCCATATAGCTCCATTCCACTGGTGGTGTTTTTATTTTTTTTTTTTTTTTTTTTTTTTTTACAATGACTTTTGATTCATTCTGTACATCTAATTTTTCCCACGTAACATCAGTAAAAGAGAATATAGGAGGGGGATGGTTTACTCCAAACAGGGGTCTCCCTCTTGGCTTTGATTTGCTTGGCAATCAGAGATTTTGTGTACAATCTCGCGCAGCAAAAGGTGAGAAATGCAGAAGCACTGGCTTTTAACAAAAATACAGACAGCAGCAGGAAGTCTTCTCTGCCCAATTACAAGGTGATCTCAGTTCATTTTTATGGTTTGATTTTTTTTTATCACATATGTTTCCAAACACAGTCCTGATATCCTGTGGGGATGCTTTTGTAAAGAGCCAGAGCTTCTGATTTAAGAAGCTTCAAAAATAGCACTCTGCCTCTTCAGTCTGGAAAAGAGCAGTCATGTAACAACACATTTATTCTCTTTGAAAAATAGAAGGATGTCAAAAGAAAAGTTCACAGTGAAATTAGGCTGATTTGTTTTGTGGTCCTGTGATTTTGACTTCAGATGTAGGAGGGAAAAAACAACAGTTTGTTTACTAGACAAAAATAACTATTAAAACAAATTTTGTGCTCAGAAAATTTCTTTGCCAAATAGGCACTGTCATCAATTATACAAGACCCCTGGAAAAATATAAATAAAAAGGCAAGCTAGATATCCATGGATGGATTTTTTTCCCTGCAGTCAGCACACATCTCAGCCCTCACATTCAGAGAGGGAAAATCTCATTAATTTAGATATAAATGATCAGCATTTCCCACAGATTTCCTCTCTGTTGTGACGGATGCTAACTGGGAGTCTTCTAGTATCTCCCTCGCCTAGCAAGAGTGGCTTCTACTGATGCCACTTGGGAGGAACTGACATTTGGGACACAGTGAGAAGTCATCAAGGCATTGCTAGGTGTTATTTTTTTCCAGGCAGGACCACCCAGAAAAGCACTGCTCAGAGTACCAACACAGCTCACTCTGTAAATTTTATGCAGCTTCCTCCCACTGCATCATCTGAATAATTGCACCCTGCATATCTGCATTAATGAATTCGCTCTCTAAGAAACTCAGAGTAAATTATCCAGATGGTAAAAGAGAATGGCATGGCCATCTTCCTCCTCAGTGTGCTAAGTCAGCCCAACATGCACATAATGATGCTAACACAGGTGGGAGGTGGACACCCAGACAGTGCGTGGTTCATCTTCAGCATTTCCACTTGTGTGGCAAGTATGATTGTATATCCCCTGGAGACTTATTTCAGGCTCACAGGGATGCACTACGTAGTGCTTAATGATAGACAACTTTCTCCTAATGATGTGGCTTACACCAATTTGTGTTTATCCAGCAACATTTCCCTTTTAAGCAGGCTGGACTCCTCTGTCCCTAGGTAGCATGCCATTCCCTCTTTCCCTCTCTCTCCTGCACACAATGTCTCAAGCCACCACATTTGAAATAAAATACAAATCAAACCAAAGACAGAAAGCAGTTTTGATAGTCCTGTCTGTTGAAACTGAGACCTAGCCCAGAATGTTCAGAGTCTGCTGTGTCCAGATGCCTGAAGGGAAGCCCCCTGTAATCTCAAGTGCAGCAGGGAACAGGTCATTGTGGGACTGTCAGTACTCTGCAACATCTAAAATGGGGTCAAAAGAAAGGAAATCAGAGTTCTGGTCCATGCTCCACTAACCAGATTCCGCCATAATTTTTGAAAGACATCCACAATTCCACATCATGCCTAGCAGCAGCAGGGTCAAAATTCCTACTAGCTTTAGGGTCAAGCCTATAATTTCTCCAGGTTTCATCCAGGCTACCTGTGCAATGGACACCCTAACACCATAGGTAGTGTTACCATTCCACTTACCTCCTGGAAGCCTGTCTCCATTTCAGATTCCCCAACTTACCCCAACAGAAGCCAATGGGAAAATTGTAAGCATAAGCAGTGATATCTGATAGTGCTGAAGTCTTTTTAAAATGGGGAAAAACCCCTAAAAGTCCACTCCCATGTACTCCCCATTGTTGTTTTCCTCGAGCTTATTGATTTCTTCAAAGGGCATGTCCAAGAAAAGCACTGTAAATATCTCCCTAAATAAGGATTCGTTATATAAATAGTTCCAGAACATAGAAAAAAGCCATAGAGAGCATAACCATTTACAATGAAGATTTTGTGCATTTGTTAATAGTGTGCTGAATTTTTAAATTGTACAACTAGTGAGAAATTTAGCATCCAAGCTTAATAGAAAAAAACCAATTCCTTGTAAGCGTTCATCATGAAAAAACACTAAACCAAAGAATCCCTGAAACGTCACCTCAAAACACGGACAGTTATGCCAAAAGCCATGAAAAAGCATGTGACTGGGCAGTGGTAAGCAGCTAGAGAAGTTGCACCAAATTTGGGGAAAAGAAAACTACTATTTGGGAAATGAGAAGGGATGAATAGCAATCCAGTATTTCAACCAGGAATTGAACGGTGCAGTGTTGGGTGACATTTTTATATGTGCTGCACTCCCCACTTCAGTCACGAGGTGGGGTGTGAAGAGCTTGTGTAGGAAATGCTATGTATTGTTCATCAAAGGAAACATGGAAGAGAGAGAGAAAGGCTCTGCTGCAAAGTGCTGGGGCTAACACACTAGAATCTGTCATTTTTTTGAAACATACTTTTTGAGACAGCAAAGTAAACAGATCAATTTATGCGTATATGAAAGGAGGATGGGAGCTTCAGTGCTTCAGATGTGCTGCATATATGAAAGGCCCATTGATTTTCTATTACCAAAAGAGAGAACATGGAAAATATGGCTTTCTACAATCAAGATTTGCACTTATTTTTCTTCTTCTTATTGTTATGACATCAAATGTAATACATAACTACACCTAAGAACTTCTGCAGTTCCATCTTCCATTGTTCAATTTCCATAAAGTAGCTGTTATCTACTCAAAAATTGAGAGATGGTGGAGAGGGAGACCTTTGTGAGGAAGGGAGCATTCCTGCCTGTGTCCTGGACAGCAGACCATGCACACTCTCCCTTGAATTCCCAAGCAATAGCATCATGTTCCCCAACTGTTATTTGGGAATGCCAACTAAAATAGAATGATTATAACAAAAATCAGAGAAGTAAAAGCAGGGCAAATAGTCCCCAGTGGAAGGGCATCATGTGTAACACATTGAAATAACTTTTAAACTATGTGAAAGCATTTGGGTTTTGTTCACGGTGGATATGCCACTGTCCCCCTTGTGATTTAAGGAACGGATAACCCTGCCTCTTGCTGGGAAGGTGGTGTCTCAGTTGAATAGACTCATTTTTCTCGCTGTTACCTGGTACAAGATTCCAATACACAGTCATCTCCATGGGAGGTCAGCATAATGCAGACAGGAGAAGCAGTGATGATGGAAAGGTGTAGCATATAGCAGCAGTACATGCCTGGACTGTATGGTATGTTATAAAAGCCCTTTTTGGTATCTTTATGATTTTTAGATTTACAGGTGCTACACTGGGTCACTGATCTGGTTGGAGATAGGTAAATCCCAAGTGAAATGACCTCTGCGAAACCACTCTGAACCTTCTATATATTTATACCTTCACTTGGTTAATATATGTTGCATAGTAAAATGCTAACCTTTTACCTTTCTGATTTGGGCACCACTCCAGCTTGTGCCAAAGTCTGTGGAAAATTTCAGATTTCAGGATCAATTTCACAAGCACTTGCTTTTGTTAGCTGGTACCAAGTCATAGTCACTTCGACTAAACTATCACAGATGTTAGAAATCAGAGGTCCTTCTTGCCAAAGTAATTCACTGCAATGTGTAATACTGGTGTGGATTTCACCTTCATCTTTACACCTGTGAAAAAATTGTGTGAGTGTTGTTAATCTGTATACAGCTAAAGATGAAATATGAAACCTCCTTTCAGCTGCAGTCACCAAAATTCTCCTACTAAAGCCAAATATCTTATAGGTTAGAATTACAATACATGAATAATAACACTTAGCACCGATACAGACCTTTTTATTCTCAAAGAGCCTTAGAAACATTAACTGGCCTTTCCAGGTTCCCCAATGAACTAGGTCAGTATCATTATTCCTGTTTTACACAGGGAGAAAGTGGGACAGAGAACCATGCCACTGGTCTGTGTTGCCCTTTCCCAGTGAAATATGCAGGCACAGACAGACTCAGCAGAGGATCCACGTGCATTTGTATTGCTTCTTTGCCTGTCTCCTCAGGAGCTCTACCGCCGTGGCTTCTAGAAATAAAGTTTCCTTTCTATATCTCAGCAGTGTGAAGAAATGATGGTGTGAGTACAGGGGCAGCCTGAGCCTGGCCATGGTCAGTGTGAGAGCCCTGGGGGGTGTGAGCTAGCACAACAAATGATGGCATGATGGTAGTAGGAGCAGACATGGACATTTTAGCTTCCCTGTGGTCAGTTCATGCAGCAATAATAGAAACATTACAAGGGTACAAGAACTGCTGTAGGACTCACTCCCCGGGTTAATGGCCATTGGTGGTGTTGCTTCTTGCCCACAAGTGGCACACCCCCAGCTCCATAGTGCTGTGCAGAGGTGCCCTACAGCTGAGCTGGGATGTAGTTCAGTCACACTCTCACCAGTTTGTTTACCCTCAGTTGGCAAATGAAAACTTACCCCAAAACCATCCCCAAATTATCACCACTTTACTAGAGCTTAGCATAACTGACTCTAAATGATCCAGCTATTGATATTTACCTAGATCAGGGGAAGTTCTCACAGATTCTCAGGAATCTTCCTGAGAAATTTTCTGTACTCATTTTTTTGCTGAGGCACTCTTCAAATTTTATTCCACAGGTTTAACTCTTCTTATCCAAATCACTCTCTCTATGTAGAATCATAGAATTATAAAATGGTTTGGTTTAGAAGAGCCTTAAAGATCATCTAATTCCAACCCTCCTACTATGGACAGCGATACCTTTCACTAGACCAGGTTGCTCAAAGCCCCATTCAACCTGGCCTTGAATATTTCCAGGGATGGGAGATTCACAACTTCTCTGGGCAACTTGTTCCAGCTTGTCTCACCACTCTCACAGTAAATAATTTCTTCCTAATATCCAATCAAACCCTCTCTCTTTCAGTTTGAACCCATTCCCCCCTTGTCCTGTCACTATACGTCTTTTTACAAAGTTTCTCTCCTTTCTTGTTGATTCCCTTCAGGTACTGGAAGGCTGAAATTAGGTTGTCCCAAATCCTTCTCTTGTCCAGGATGAACAGTTCCAATTCTCTTAGCCTTTACTTGCAGTAGAGGTGCTCCAGCCCTCTGGTCATCCTGGGTTCCCACAAACCACTCCTCATCTTATTTAACAAAGCTGGAGAAATGATGTTTTTCCCCTTCATCATCTTTCTGTAGCATATCTGTACCTGAGTGCCCGGTACAGGTTTTATGCATAAACAACATTCAACCCACTGCAAACAAGCACCAGCAGAACTAAGAAAGCAGACCACTAATCTGCAATGGTTTGTCCCTGTCTCAAATCTTTGATGCCACAGAACCAGGGCTAGGCTTCAAAGTAATCAATATTCAGTTTCCTGACTGAATGGGGCTCTGGAGTGCATGTTGTGGGATTTTTCCTGCTGCTGTTGTGAGACAATGGCTGGCAGGTGATGCTTTTCTTCTCCCAGGTTGTTTCTTGCAGTGGACATTCATGGTCCTGGTCACCCACACGGTATTAAGCAGCCATTAAGGAGATGTTACACATCTGAAGTGAGTAAAAGCAGACACCAGACTTCAGCATATTAAAAGTTATTTTCTGCAAGGCTGTGCAGAGCTCACTTCAAAGCTTAGTGACAGAAAATCTCCTGGGGAGCTCTTACCTGTAAGAGCACAGACTGAGGCAACAAGCTGGGGGATAAAATGCTGTGGTTATAGAGAGGAAGTTCCACACTGCTAGCCAGAAGGTGCTGTTGGTTGGTCAATGTGAAGTCGAGGCTCCTAGGCTGTGCCAGTACACTGAGGTTTCCATACATCTGTTTTCTGCCCTCTTGTATAATTCATAAACAATTCATGCTGCAGTGATGGTTTTGTCATGATGTTTCAAAGGCTTTCTAGATCCCAATGGATCCCACCATTATGTATGGTATCTTTCTACTGGTAGCCTAGGAAGGCTGGCAATATTGGCCCATGTAAGAGCAATGTGCTATTTCCCTCCAGAGACAAATATGGAAATCTTTATTCCAAGTATTTTTGGATACTTTTCTTCTCTGTTACTCCACTTTGTGGACTGTATTAGTGGCACAGAAGATCAGAAAAGTTTCTTAGAAGTTGCAGATTATGTTTACAGGACGATGGTGAAATAGGCACTTGGGAATCTGACAGACAGAGAGGAGGGAGGTGAACATCATACTAGGAGGATGATGAGCACTATCAGCCTCCCAAGACTGCATGCCCAGATTCTCGTGGCCTTTGTGAGGCTGGGGGAGGGAACCTGGAACACACCTGCTAGGAGTGGTTTGCTGGACTGGGGAACATTTTTCACAGCCTAGGAGGAGTCTATGATGGAGGGTTACAGTTGTGCATAATCAGAGGCACAAGGTGCACTGTATTCCCCCTTTGAATTTTATGTTGTCTCTGTAGACAGCATGTGTTTTTATATAAGGTTTCATCCAAGATTACCACACACCTCTAATTCATGTGAATGTGCAGCATAGAGATACATGGACTTTATCAAGATTCATATGTCCATTTTATTATATTTTTTGTGGGAATTTTTACTGTACTGCATAGCTGGATTTTATTACCTTCAGTGTGTGTGTTTTATGGCAGTGATGCCAAGCATTTCAATGAATTGTGCAAGACTCAGACCCATGAATGCAAACACATCTTCAGTGATTTCATAAATAACAGTAAATACACTAAACTGAATGTTGTGGACAATCATTGTCTTTTGCTGAGTGCACACACTACGATGCAAAATTAATAGTTATTAAAAATCCCTATACTAAGACAAATAGTTGTACACCAGCAGTAATTTTTTCCAGGGCTTAGGTGCAGCTGCAATATGGTTATTTATCTGTCCATTATCAGCATCTTTGACACAGATGTCATTTTCTCGGACATACCTTGTCTTCTTTTTTCATCATATTGGTGATACAGAGGAGGAAAAAGGGAAAGGGAGGGAGAATAAAAAACCACTGAAATAATGAGAAAAAAAAGTATTTTCCAAATTATTTTCTCAGAACAGTATAAAGATGTTTTCATACGTGTTCTGGGGTTTCATTCTCATGAGTCTATCACCCTTATATGAGCTTGGGACAGCTTTAATTGTCCTGGGCCTCTGCTGCCCACCCCAGCAGTACACTTCCTCTATTTTTCTCCCTGTGCCAGCACTAACCATCATGGCTGCACAAAATGCATCCATGGAAGAACCGTGCAGATTTGGTTGAAAGCCAGTCACAGTTTCCTGGTGGGATGGGGAACAGGTAAGATATTTCACTAGCCGTCCACATGGGATCTCCAGGCTTGCAGGGCTGGACAGTGACTCACCATCAGGGATTGCTGGGGCAGTCTGGGAAGAGGATGAGTAAGTGCCTGTGAACTGTAGCTGCTGCTGCTCGCCAAAACATGCTTAGTGGGAGCTGATAGGAACAGAACCTGTCCCCACAAAGCTGATCTCTTGGTGTGATCTCTGAGCCAAAGAAGAGTATCATCTTTGCCTGAAACTCCCATCTGCAGTGCAATGAACTGCAGAGGAAACTGCTCTGCAGTGGGACCCTGGGTCAGGGTGGGAAAACTTTAACATCTTTTTTTTTGTTTGTTTGTTTTAAACTGAAACCTTGTGGAGTGTGAGCCAGGTGATTTACCTTGTGGTTGGCTCCCAGTGAGTAGTGCCATGCCAGATTCCATTTTCTGTCCCTGGCCTGTCAATAAAAAGTGTCACCAGCTGAAAACATCTTCCATTAAGCCATTTGGCATTTCTGTCTTGGGTGGAGGTAGACCTTAGCCAGCTGGCAAAAAAGGCAGCTGTAAGCAGCACAGGAGGGACAACACAGGAGCTCTGAGTGGGATGCACAACCACACAGCACACTGGGGCATGCTGGGCTGTTTAGAGAAGAAAAACAGAGCACAAAAATTTGTAAACTCCCTAGTAGGAATGCCATTTTGACCAGCATTTCAGCAAGGGTGTCAAAAAGTAAAACGAAGATTGACCAGTATGACACTGCCACAGTGCTACCCAAACCATCTCATTGCTGAGTCCCCTCTATGGCTCTATTGTCACACATCATGTAATGCTTAGTAGGTATGATCTCCTCTGTGGCCTCCAGCTCCCTCTAGGCTTTGATGGAGGACTTTCAGCTTCACCTCCTCTGTGTGGCTCATCTAATCAAGGAGATTTTGTGTTTCAGGGAATCCACAAGAGAATGAGTAACCCTTATTTGTCTACAAAACCTTCCAGCTTCACCAGAGATCCTACTGTGTGTAGTTTTAGAGTGCAGCCAGTTCCCCTGGTGCTGATGTTGGTCCCTTCTGCCCCTTTTTCTGGCCTTCCTGTGATGAAAAGTCTCTTACAGATGGGTCTTTGGGCTGGGTCTACACACACTGCTTTCCTTAGACATCAACACTCCTGAGCAAATGACCTTAACAAAGCAGAAGGTAAGACATCCCTGTAAATTCTGGGAACCTACAAGTAACTCCTGGGAGCTGGAAACACCAAAGGGGCAGTTGGTTGTGCACGAATACTCAGCATTACAGTGAGAGCATTACATTACCTGAGTGTACAGGTAAATTAACCTGTTGCCTAGGGAGGCTAGCAATGCAGGACACACCAATTTGATACAACGGGCAGGTAAATGATCACTGTTTTGACTCAGGAATGCAGCCACCTCTATTTTGCTGCAGCTGAACTTATCCCACTCTCCTCTAAAGTGAGTTCCATGACACTTATGAAACTGCCAAGGAATAAGCATAGTAGAAAACCAAGCAATCTGGCATGAAATAATTTAAATAAGGTCAAAATGCATTTCAGTGGCATGGACCCCTGCCAATTTAAGTTTTTTGGGGGGCAAGGGGCTTTCCACAGTAGCAATCAAACCTTGTTCTCCAAAGGCTACGTTTCAGCACTCCTTCAGCTTCCCAGCTTTTGTACAACCAACACAGCTAGCTCTTCCTAGAGCTGTGAGAAACTCTTCAGGAGCCAGTATTTTCGCAAACATGTCTGCTAAAGGCTGGATCTCCTCTGCCCCTCAAAGGGATGTGCAAACTAATGGAAAGTATAATTTCTTCCTGTGCTGGATTTGGCTTCAATGAAGAGACAGAGAGTACATGTGTCAGGAGCAAATTCATATGGTAGGATCATGGACTAGGAGAAGTACATGCCCTACATGTACATGTCTCTGGAAAAGACTATGACTTCAACTATGCCTCTGTAACCATCCCTGCTTGCCATACAATGGGCAGAAGCACAATCCAAGGGAGAGCAGGAAATACCCAGTATTAACTCACTCAGGCATGCAAATTTCTTGAAAAGACTCTGCTCTCCTTGGGACTGACTGCCACAGAACAATGTCACTTCCCTGCCTCCAAGCAAGAGGGAAGCATCGTTCACTCTTCTCAGAGGGAGTGCAGTGCCATCTCTCTTGACTATTTAGCCCCAGAGCATTTTGCCAATAAATTACAGCCTGGCCCAAAGCTCCACAATGTTGTCTCTGCCATGTGGCCTTGCTCGACCACCTCTGTGCAGACATTTCAAAATCCAAGCTCTGAACCCTTCTCCCACCACAGCTGACCCAGATCAGCTCAGCACTGGTAAGGCAAGGATTAGGCTTTTTAGGCTTTTTTTTTTTTTTTTTTTTTTCCTTCCACTTTGGAGTCTGTAGGGATTCTCTTGTCCAAAGTATTTTTATTTCTGCTCCACCCTGCTATTTTTCCAGAGGTTGGGGGGTTTTTTTCCTTCTTCAAACCCACCCAGCCTTCTCCTTATTCTGAGTTTTTGTTTTCTCTGTTCACACTCCCACACTTGAGGCCAGACCTGCTGAGATACTGACTTTTGCTTTGACATTATGGTTTGCTTTTTATTTAAGACTCTGTTATGGGTCAATGCTAGTACACCCAAGATGATAAAGGCTCTGTTCTGAGATTACAGCATAGAGCTGCAATGTCCAATTGAGGTTGCACAAAAGGCCATCAAGTTTGTGGTTTTATCTTGTTTTGCACTGGTTAAAGGGACCTTTTTTCTCCCCTGTTTTGTGCAAAGTTAGCTAAGCTGCAAGTCTGACAGGTTTGCTTTTCATGTGCAATGGTTTTCTTCAGCTCCAGGAAGGCATCACAGTGCATTAGCTAATGCAATACAAGTTCTTCCAAGAAGTTTGCAGAGGTCAGGTGATTAACCTGTATATTTTACAGAACATTTAAAGACACTATGGTCTGAGGACTCATAAAATCATAAAACTACCACTCAGCTGGGATCCATGGGATGAAGTACAATGCTGAAATATTGCTGCATTAGAAATAGGAGAAAACAGAGTGAAATTTCCCCTTCTGATCTGCACAGCTGATAAATGCTCCACAGCACAGACCCCTACTGCATTTTCCACAGCCAGAGCTCACATTGGACCAAGTTCAGCATGTTTGCAGAAGGGAGGTGTTGTCCTGCTGTGTTCTGCCTGACTTACTCTGTCCAGTGGGAAGAAGTCATACCTGTACTCAGTAGCAGAAGACAAGTCCTTACAGTCTTGTCACTGGCAAGGGCATAGGAACGGGAGCTGGGAAGGTGCTCACAGGATCTCTTACAGGCACAGAGGCTACATGTCCTTCTCTTCTGCCTCCTTTGACAAAGGAGGAGCAAACACTACTAGAAGGATGGTTTCAGATTCTGAGTACCCGAGCCTTTAAACCCCTCAAACTGTCACCAGCAATGTCCCACAAAACTTCAGTCTTTTAAACTCTCCTCCCTGTCCAGGACCCCCATATATCTTCTTCCATCTGATCAAGAAATGTGTTTTCACCACAGTTCTCTGAGACTTTCCCAGCACAATTGTGTTTACTTTCAGCCCCTTCACAAATGGAAATTAGCTGGTCTTATTAAATAGGATAGCTCTGCTTTCTTAATGAAAGAAATGAAGACAGAAGAGACATTATTATTAGACCTAAGTTCTATTTTTCAGGTAGTATCTGTCCTCCTTGAGCAGTCACAGCCAGGGCATCAGGCATGTTTCTTGGTTCTTAGCTGCTGGGAAAGTCTTTGTATCAGGGATTTTCTAAGCGACGCAAATAAATTCCACAGAGTTTATTTGCATCCCCTAGAGAATTTGCATTCCAAGCTGATGGGAATCCAGACAGCCTAACTCATTCAATCATCCTGAGTTTTTAATCTCTCACCCATCTCAACATCACAGACTTTGAGGGCTTTGAGCTTCCAAATGCTGCCTATGCCACACTGCTTACCAAATGCTCAGCTGCTAGAGCTGCTGGAGGACAGTGGTGGCATATGAGGTAAGGTGTTGGAAGCTGGGAAGTGCCAACGGCACGCAAAGAGCTCCACGGCACCTACTCCCATTAGGAGCACTGCGGGATGTCATTGTGGCCAGGGAGAGTTGCCAGAAGTAGGACTGCAAGGCTCATTGCTGTGCAGTCCAGACATATGGTTGCTATCAGGAATAGGGTGGTGTAAATAATTGTTTCACTCCCTAAACCAGAAAAAAAATAGGAAGAAAAAAGATTTTATTCAGATCTGACTGAACCAATTTTTTTTTGCTAGCCAAACAAGAAGTGGAGAAAAGGATAATATCAGGCTGCAAGAAACATTTTAGTGCCTTTTGGGTAAGATCCAGCAAGGCAGATATTTTCCACCTGTAAATAATTCAGCAGAAGAAAAAAGTCATTGCAACTCACTTTTTCCAGCAAGACCGTCAAGTCAATTAAGAGAATCTGAATAGTCTTGTAGCCCTAGAATAAAGAAGAGTAAAATGTTGAGTCAGAAGAGTAACTCCCATTATTGTTCTGGCATCTTCATGTGTGTTGTGCATTCAAATATTTTTTCACCATTCCCTTAGCATGGCAAACAGAGCCTGTACTGGAAACAAGGACAGAAGTCCACCTCCAGTAAGTAGTTTCCAGGACTGAGTCCTACATCATCATTCAAAATCCCTTGGCCCGCTTTTACCCCCAGTATTCGGTATTTAGCCACTTCCAGATGCCACTTCCACTGTAACCAGGCTGGATGGACCCAGTCTCCTTATGTAATAGACCTCCTCTCCTTTCCCCAAATCAGAGCTGCTCTGAATCTAACCCCAAAGCCTCTCCTTCCAGTCAGATGAGCCAAACATGGATGTAAGGCTTTTTTGGGCTCTGGTACCACCTTCCATCCTCCTCTGGCAAAACTGTATCTGGTGTGATTCACTCACCCTGGATTCAGGGAAGCAAGATGCCTGTGAGGAGAAAATACATTTTATAAACTTTTATATTTGCTTCTGTAGTATTCTACCGCAGCTATTAGTTTCTGGCTATCAGAAGGAATTTAATAAATTCCATTCACCATGCAGCTCTCCCCACCACCTGAAAACATATGTTTTCAGAAAAAAAAGTCAAGAAAAAGATAAAAAGCTGAAGGGTGTTTTCGTCAAAAAATAGAAATGCATTGAAGAGCTGCTAGGGATATATACAAAATGGGTATTCATCAAAAGCAAAACTTTCTTATTTAAGTGTGGTGAGAAATATACAAAGTATGAGGTCTGAACTGCACCAAGTATGAAAATACATGTCTTTGATTTTTGTCTATTGACTTATTTTTAAAAGAGTAAAGTTGTTGAAAAGAAAGTCTTGGTATTATTGACTTGTTAAAAAAAAAAAGGATGGTTATATCAGTAGAGCTCAGGAATCGCATGTAAATAAATACCTTTTGTAATAATGCAGACACAAAAAAGTCCAGATTTCTAGAAAGCCTATAAAAAGTGAACACAGAGTCCCTAGATATGCCCATTAAGATGCACTGGAGACAGTATGATACAAAGGACCAGTAGAAATTGAACCCATTACCAGTAGATCCAAAGTATATTAGACATATTACCCTAATATTGCAAGCTTTGAAATAAAGTTGCGTAGTTTCAAGTAGTCAGTGGTCACAGAAAGAATTTCAAAGGAACAAAGTTCAATTGTAAAAAGCCCATTTTAAACATTACTCTAAAAACTATTTCATTGCTCCTTCTGAGGGAAAAAAAATCCACATACAGCCTTATACTCAGGTTTTCAGGGTTTTTTTCAAAACAGACCTCAAGGGGAAAAATTGTTTTCACTCTTAAAGGATTCTGGTTTTTTTCTGGCCTCACCACCCCTAACCCAAGGAAGAGAAAAATCATTATTACTACTTTGCTGAATATTGGGAGAATGGAAGAATGGAAAGATCCAGTGTGCAATACTCTTTCCTTCACAAACTGTTGAAAATTCATGAGGTCCATGGCTGAGTGGGGTCATTGGCCAGAAGTACAGGGGAAAAAAGAAAGAGCCAAACAGAGAGTGCTGTTTCTCCACTTGTTTGTGTAGCCACAAACCCCATTCCTTTCTCTATTTTGTGACATTATTCCTTTATATGGCACATAGGAGGAGTTTTCTTTGGGGTTTGTTGCTTGATTTTTTTCCTTTTTTTAAGGTTGCATCTTTAAACATTAGGAACTCTTGTCCTTTGAGACAAATCCCGTACCACTGGACCCACTGATTATTTTGTCGCCGGGCTAGGATCCAAAACTAAATAACTAGCAAAGGCTGACAAAGGAAAGCAAGAGAGAAAGAAAGGGCAAGGGTTAAAAAAAAAAAAAACTAATACACGTTGTGTTATGTGGTGAGTGAATCATACGGATTATGGACCAAGGACTACATAATTAAACATGTAAGGTATCAAGGTAAAATACCAGAATACATAAAGAGGATAATTTCTTTAGTCAGCAAATGGGCAATAACAGGAAAGAATTTTTGTCTTGGGATAGTGAACAGTTGTATAAACATATGATGCAAAGGCTTTTTCAAATAGACATAACATTGCCATATGTTCCATCAAAAAACTGCAGAGGGACCTGGGAAAATCAGAATGATTTAAGAGGGACTATACACATTTCTGCCACCACTTGGTTAGCAGAACAGAGGCAGCCAAAGGTAAGGAGTGCCATTAAACAAGGGCATGTTAAGAGACCAGAGTGTGCCCCAGAGATTCTCGCACTGAGATAATGAAAGCTCTCAAATGTCACCACAGAACTGAAGCTCTCCTTAAAAAGTGGCAGAGAGACTGTGCTTTCTCTAGGTGCTGGGAGCTGACATTGCATATGGGATAGCTCTTCCCAGTGGACTCAAGAAGCCCATTAAAGTGGCTGGCTATGATTGGAATTATAGCTACTGCAGCAGCTGAGACACACTGAGGTGCAAACTGATTTGCAGAAAAGAGCTATGACAGGTTGAAGGTCCAGGGAACAAATGTATTGTGTTTGCTGAATTTTGACATATAAGCAAAAACAAAGGAGAGGTTCAAAAGGATACATTTACACTTTTCGTTTTCTCTAGAATCTTACATTTTGGCATTAACAAAAGGGGATGATTTGTGGTACTCTATAGTCAGGGGAAGTGCTGATAGGCAGCCCCTTGAGGGAAAGATTCTCCCAGACACCTGTCCTTAGGGAGCAGGAACCAAGGATCCCAATGTCTTCACTCTCCAAAGCAGCTCCAGTGTGGCTAGAGGGTGATAGCAAAATGGTTTGGTTTGAATCAAGACCTGACTTCAGATATTTCCTCTCAGGTACAGAGCCCTGTAAACAACATTATCTATTATCTAAAATCTGTGTCCTCTGATAGTTTCTTCTTTGATAGGTGTGAAGATGCAGCTTCCCAAATCCCTGAGACTAATTTCATGTTTCAGAGGGACTATTAAAATCAAAAAGAGAAAATTCAGGATCTTCTTCATCATCTGACCATATATTCTGCCTGTAAAGACCAGTCTAGTTAACAGGTGGCACTGACAGATTATGATCCAAACAGCTGCGAGAGAAACAGTCTGGAGCACAGGAAATAGTTATCCATTTGGGGAATTAATTTTTTCCCCCCTATATTGAAACATTAATTGATTATTTTATATTCAGAAGCTATTTTCACTTATCCCAGACACTTAACAGAAAAATAAAAAAGAAATAATGAGGAGTTTTGATGTAAAAACACATATAGCCATAAAACAAGTTGATTAATTTGCAGACTTTAAAAAATTAATGTCCAATGGAAGGAACTGCTGACTGGTTAAATTAGATCTACTTATTACAGCACTACAACAGAAACTAAATTAATTTTAAGCTTCAGAATGAAAATTTTATTTTTAATTTTTGTGGGTTGTGGAGTTGGAGGAACTGGATACTTGGGAAATTAAAAGTCTTCTATTTATCATAGGCTAGATGCAGTACAGCCAGCCATAATACAGGCTTTTCTCTTAGTGCAAAATCTCTTGGCAGTTAAAATAGAAGAGCTGTCATGAATTCTAGTTCAGATATAACATTTTCATGACAGTGTAAACTTGCAAATAAGAACTATCTCAGATGTAAACACTTTTAACCAAGATTACAGGAAAACCTACATGTCATCTTGAAGTTACAGAGACTTATAAATGTTCTTTGAAGAGTAGATTTGTTCTTCAGTTAGAAAGCTGGTCAGATCATTACCATGTCACTTCCAGCATCTACATGTAGACAAGAAAAAAAATCTGACCTTTGGAGACTGCAAACATCAAGGACAAAGGAAGTTTATTCTGGTATAAACCCATGAAATATCAGATTTCTTTCTCCATAATTTCTTGACAGATTTTAAGTGAGAAAATAAGCTTTACCTAGGATATGCATTCATCAAATAGTGATGGACGGTTACATGAAGCTATGACAGATGATTTGTCTATTGGGACAAGTTCAATCTTCCACTTTCACTAAGAGCAGTCCATGGTCACCTCGTTGAGGAAGGTCAGTGAGGGAAGGGAGGTGAGTCAACATGAACTCCATGGGTAACCATAAACCAAAATGAATGAACAAAAAAATCCTAAAACTTCAACCCAAAACCTCAGACTTATGCCAAATAAAGTGAGTAAGCAAAAAAAGAAATAAAAAAAGGACCAGACATGAAGATAGCTCTCCAAGAGAACTACAAAGACCAAAACTTGTCTAAGTATTTCTAAATACTTTGATTTTTCTTACCTTCTCTCTGTGTTGAGTTAGAGCCTTTGTAGATTTTAATCTTTTGTCTGCAAAGCATTTCTTTTGTTACTGAGGTGTTATGATGTTTATAAGGTTGCATTGTTGCAGGGCTGTGTGGAGAGGATGTCACGTGGACTCTGTAGGGGCATAGCCCCAGTGATCTAGGAGCCCTTTTGACTTCCATGCATAACAACCATTCACCTCCACTGACTCTCCAAGCAAAACAGACGTGTTTTGCTGTGACGCTGCCTCTGAACCTTCAATAGATATTTTTCCATCATTAATATTTTAAGAGGTCCTGCAAGCCCCTGAATGTACAGCCTATGAAGAGGCCAGCGTCCCCTTTCCTCCCCTGTCAGACACTGGAAGGAAGATACCTGTTACACCTGCTACAAACCCTGTTTGTTAAATACCACCACAGAGAAGGAGATGGGGTTAGATTGCTTCTTATTTAATGCTTAGTCTCCTGCTGGCAGCACCAATGGCACTGCTGAGTGACAGCTACAGCATGTCATTTAAATACTTGCATGGGGATTAGAGTGAGGTCAGGTGCTTCCTTCCATGGTGATCGCGTAATATTAACAACTTTCGGTCACTATCTAATCAGGGCTGGATCCAGACCTGTGACTGACAGATTTTTAATTGCTAGTCTCCTAAGTCATACAGTTCTCTCTCACTGGGAGGTGTTACCTTCAGCTCTTACTATGATGGATAAGGGCAAATTCTGTGCTGTTAAAATAAATCTTTTGATGTAGATAGCTAAAGTGTTGCTTTGTCTCTTTGACTTAGGGGACTCTTTTTTTTACAGTAAGAATGAAGAAGATAATATTGAAATAATATACTTTCCAAAAAGAAAGAGAAATAGAAGTATAACTATGTGTGTGTACATCTTTCTTTGAAATCATACTGTTCTCTCTTGTTTTACTGCAAAAATAAAGAACATAAGAATACAGGAGAAGTCTATCATGCCTCACCTCTTTTGCTTTCCAGTTTCTATTTGCTCCTTTATTTTCCATACTTTAAAATCTCATTTAACATTCTCTTGAGAAGGAGAGCACAAGATTACAATCTAACGATTGTAATGAGAATGGGTTACGTTTGTGCCATTTCCCATTTTCATTACAATCTTTGTGGCAAGAGTAATGTAACAGAATTTTTAATGTCTTATATATTGCATGAACATTTTTTTTCAGCAAGCTTCTGCTACATTCCAACGGACGATGCTGTTGTAGAACATTGCAACTTTGATCTTTTTATAGCTTGCATTACTATCACATTGGCAATTTCACCCACTTCCCCAAAGTGGAAAATATTTTGATATACAGCTTGCTGCTACAAAAGCCAGTCATCTACACATACTGTACATACCTAGAAAATTGTTTTCCCCAAAATCCCAGCTGTGGCTGAGTACAAGATACTGACATCACCAAAGACGTGTGTTTCTCTGAGTGGTACTACGGGAATTGTAGATTGCAGAATCTGTGCAGAAGAATAGAGCAGTTTGTTTCTTGAAAGGTAGGAACAGCTCTTGGAGAGAAGTGTATTTCATGTGTTTGGCATGGCACTGATTTTCCAAAGTGTATAAACCTTTCTATAAAGCTTCTCATCGTGATCCACAGCTAAGGAAAATATAAGTGATGGACCAGGAAATATTTTCAGTAAAAAAGAGATCAGAATTATTTTGGCAAGAGAACTAGTGGTTTAAGCTATGCTACAGAAGCAGCAGGCATCACCTAGCAGTTTGTCTGGATTTGTTAATGCAAATGGTTAACTTGAGTGATTCTTAACAGGAAGGAGCTAAAGAAGTGTACTGGAATAGCTAGCTCAAGGGCAACATCCCTGAGGAGATCTGTACAGACCTCATGTGACCAGAAAGGCTTCAAAGGGAAAGGCATCTATAGCTAATGGGGAGATCTTCCTCAAATTCCTTGCCTACCTTTATGGGGGAAACAGAGAATGATGGCATTGACAAAAAGCTGAGGTATCCGCAGGCTTTTCTATCATGGAGGGCTGCAGACTCACAATAGCCTCAGACTGAGCAGGTGGTGAAGACCACACTCCAGGTACACCAAAGAGAGCAAGCCCAAGGGTATGGATTATAAGTGATTTGACTGGGGTGGGTAGCTCCACCCTTCAGTGAAGGGAGAAACTCTTCCCTTTTAGACAATGCAGCCTGGTGAAAAAAAAAAAAACAAACGAGAAAAAAGTTAGGGAGTTGGATGGGCTTGAATTTGAGCATAAATTAAACCTTTGGCCAGTACTATAAATTTTACTGATGTATACATCTTGTCGATTAATACAGACTAATGATACTGAAATAAATTTTGAGAGTAGCACCTCCTTACGATATCAGAAGAGAAGACAATATCAGCATATTTTTGAGACAGCCTGCATCTGGCAAACTCATGTTCCTGCTTAAGAAGCTTTATTTCCTTGATGCATAGGGTAGAATCTGGCATCCTTTAGACCAATGCCTATGGAGCTATTCACAGTGCGGCAACGCAATGGGTGAGGGAGAATGGCATCCTTATTATGATAACATTCAACAGACAACTTCCAGATTTTGAAATTTCTGGACAAAGCCATTCATGAAAAGATGCACAAGGTTAGATTTCCCACTTAACCCACAGGAGTTGAGTTTTAATCCTGCCTCTTGTCTGTTCAACTTCTGTTGTGCTTGACATAAGCTGGGCACATCTACACTGAGGCTAGAATTTTTTTCCCTTTGAGTCTAAATTTAACACTGCAGACCCTCAGGATAAAACCAGTTGAGCCCTTTGGAGGGTAAACGTTCATCCTCTTTATCAGAGTGGCTTTCCCGGTGGCTTTCACTTCAGCGAGAAGAGTGTCTGGGATAATTGCTCTTTCCACAGAGGATCAATACTGTGTAATTAATCAAGATGAAATCATTCTTTGCACTTCTCCAGGTTTCATCCTTGAGACGTATTCTCAGATTCACTGGCTCTTGGAGATAGCAACGCTCTCCTACTGCACTATCCCAAGACACCCTAGGGGCAAAAACATCACAATCCAGCTGTCCAGAGTCTAGTCTGACATATCTTAATAGATGAAAAGAGACAAGAAGGCCCAGATGCCTCTTTATTAGGACCGTCCTCTCTGCAGAGACAACAAGCCCTCAAAATCTACCACAGTCAGCGTAACGTTGGCATCAAGGGACACTTATTCCCTCCCAGGAAACATGCCACCAAACTTGCAGTGATTACAAAGCAGAAGCATGCACTTTAGAAATACACCTAGCAGAGCCCCAGGTCACAGCGAGAATAATTCAGCTAACATTTCTACAGTTTGCAGAGTTTGCTTAGCTGTGATTGATCACATGAATTACACATTCCTGTTTAATTTCTGTTACGGGCCGAGCATATTTTAAATTCACTGCCTTGTATGAAACAACACGGGAAGTCATTTTAGAAGTATATTTTCTATGAAGAATAAAAATATGAACATTTAATATTAAAGCAGTTTTCATCTCTGCCAGGTCACTTTTTTCTTTTTCTAAATTTCCAAATGCCAGAGGGGAAAAAGAAATGAAAAGACTATTGAATCAGTTCTAATGGACTTAAGACAAAATGAAACATTTCAAGCAGTTCATTTGACCTGGAAATATTCTCCTTTTAGTATAAATACTTTTATGTCTCATCTCAATTTGGGCTAAAAAGGCTGGAATTTCCCACAAATTCCAATCATCTCCTCTTATGTTTAAGATTCCTCCTGCCTGTCAGGCTCTTTATTTCTCTCTATTAAGCACAATCAAGACAAAATGACTCCTAAAAAGATTGCTGGCCATTCTAGTATCCCTGAAATTAAGTAGCTGGTGAAGACAATTATAAATAATACATACAGTTGTGTTTATTACAGAAAGATTCTAAAAGAATGACTGGAATTTTCCATTGGTTTGGATAAGCAATGAAGACATTTTAGTAGACCTGAGCTGAGAAACAACATCGGCTCAAGTGATTGTGCGTTGATTCAGTTTACATTAAATGGAAGTACAAATAAAAGTAAGGCTGGAACTAATGTTCTCCATTTCAAAAGGGCATGGACTAAGTGCTCTGAGCTCTGAGCGCCCCAGCCGCCAAAGTCAACACACTGTGTGTCTCTGCAACAGGATGGGAAAGAGGCAGGAGGATTCTTTGAATCACTGGTGCTTACGAGATCTCAAACACGTATTCCAAGCAGGAGGGAAAAACCCAGGCATCTATGGACCTGCAGGATAAAGAGCCACTTAAAGAGCCTTTAGTTCAAACTTCAGTAAGAGTAATGACACTGAACAGAAGTGCAAAGGGAATTTATATAATGGGAATGAGGTTTTACTACACTGGAAACAGCAGCAAAATAATCTAAAAGCTTAATTGTATGGGAGTGAGATTTTACTAACTGGAAATAACAGAAATAATCTAAGAACTTAATTGTCTCCATTTGGGAGGACCTGGATTATCTTGTACAGAATTCAGACAGAAATGGCACATGAAACTACAGGAACTTGCAGGTATTCATGATGAGCCTATCTACTCATGGGATTAGAAAATAGTAAAGGCAGTATCTACAGTTAAGTGAGAGAAGAAAAGAGATCTCACAATTACAAGTTAGTCTGATCTCAAATGTCTGAAGGCTTAGGAACAAATTTTGAAAGAAAGAAGTAATTTAAGTCATTGAGATAAACTGGGAATGGACTAAAATATTACCAAAGGGTTTAGGCTTGCTAATGGTAAGTTGTTTTAGACTAACTTGATAGGATTTTTAAGAGATAAAAGATTTTTTAGACAAAGGAAACATGGTAGATATAATTTGTCTGAGCTTCAGCAAAGCATTTAATAAGGTGTCAGATGGGAAATAATTTTTTTAGCTAGAGAAAATAGGGATGCACGAAGGAAATGTTGAGTGAGAGCCTGCTGGAATGAAGACGATCACATGCAGTACTGCAAAAAGAACTGAAGGAGAGTCATGAATGAACTTTCACCACATTCAGTTTTGAGGTATTTCTACTTTCTCTCTTTCCTGGTAACTTGCATATAAATAGAGTCATTACTTCTTGGACCCTGATTGGGATACTAATTGTCCACAGCTAAAAGAAAGTGTTAATACAGAAGAGGATGAGGGCAGTAGACAGAAAGAGATGCATTATAAGAATAGAATAAAATAAAAGCTCATTCTTTGAGGGACTGTTACCACAGCTGCTGTAAAAAGAGCTCTCATCAGTAGAAAATGACTGAGATGTGCTAAGCTGGTACAGGAGTTAAGGAGAACTTGAATGACTCTAAGCTGCCAATGGGGGCCACCCTTGCAAAGGCAGAATCCAGCCCATGCCAGGCAAGATAGTCCCAGCAGTAACAGGAAAGTCTTAAGATAACTGCAACAAGTTCTGAAATACTGTCTACTCCTTTGGCTACCACATTCAAAAACCAGAAGTTCAAACTGAAATTCATTTAGAGAACAGTGCTAAGAAACAGGCTTACAAACAGTGTTTGGGAAACAGGCTGTTAGCTGTACTAAAGAAGCTGGAGCTTGGCATACTCAGCTAGCAAAAAGAAATCTTGAAGGCATAGACAACTGCCCTATCTTGGATAAACAGTTTGTAAATACCTGCTGTAGGAGAAAAAATAAGTTATCCATTGGGCAAGAACAAATGGATAGGAAGCAGCCTCCCATAAATTTAGAAAATTTAGAAATGTTTCTAAAATGGGGGGAAAGGGTTTCTAACAGAATAGAAACATTCCAAATGGAAGAACAGGATCAACACATCAGGATAATCCTTTCAACAGCAGAGGCTGGTCTCCATATGACAGGATTTGTATGACATGGTACCTGAAGAGCATGGTGTCTTCTAACCCTCTGCCAGACCAATATTCCCATTCTGAGCTATGTTTTGAATCAGAAGTATTTCCCTCTCCTCCAGAAAAAGATTGCAGTTCTGCATATACACAGTCATACAACTTATAACATGTCTGAGATTGAGAAACAAGCAGCAGTTCACCCAGGCAGTGTGGGACAAGGTCTCTGTGAAGGGCAGAGAAGAGATTTCAGAGATGGAAGTTGGAGGGGACATTGGTTGAAGTGGTATTTACCATTATTATCTTCTCTGCTCATGAGTCCTTAGCACTACAAGGATTAAAATGTAAGTTATGGAACAGCCTATGAAAGGCTGTTGAAAAAAAGGAATCCCAACTCTTTATTAATGACATAATTTTCCCTTGAAAGCATAAATACCTTGTTTTTTCAAGTGCTATGGATTCTATGGATAGAATCCATAGCACTTGAAAAAACAGCCTGAAATGTAGGCAGAAATTACACTTGATGTTGTGAAAATTGGAAGCATTGATAAAATATGTTGGTTAGAAGACAGGAGGAGAAAATAGGTGTAACACAGAATTGACAAAACAGCTTAGAAACAATCCTGCTATTAGCAGGGAGGAAAGAAGTTGTAATAAAATTGGGAAGCAAATTAGTTAGGAAAAGGGCACAAAAATTCTATAGGAAAAGGAAAGGATAAACAAGGAGAAAAAAAATCAGGAAATGAGATGCTAGTATTACAGCAACATCCAAAGTGACTCTTCTGTGAAATACCTAATCAAATCCCATGGGTTCTCATGTGAAACCTGACAAGGACCTGTCAGAGGTGAATGCAGTCAGTGGATGCTTCCCAGTAACTCAGCTGTGCCTCTTCTTGCTGCTGGTGGTTTAATCTGAGATGCCAGTCTGGCAGCTGAGCTATGGGTACAAATACACTGATGATGCTGATGCTACCCAGGGCAGTTGCCTTCAGCAGAGAGGCAGGACAGGTAGCTGGGGAGGAAGAGGGAGACAAACTGAAAGAGATTTTAAAATTCTGGAGCAACACACCCTAAAGGTTATGCAGGAATACCTCTGGTGAACACACCAGAACTCAGGGAGCTGGAGCATTGCCATGAGAACAAGGGAGAAAAAGGATTTTGGAAGCTCCACAGAGGGTGAAGTAAACAAGCAGTCAGCTATGAAACAGAGTTGAAGCAATGAAAAGGCATAATAATATATAATGCTATTTCAAAACAACAGATGGGAATAGGGAATTGATAGTGAAGCGATTAATACTAGCAATGAAAGAACTAAACACCTTTAAAATGCACAGTCCTTAATAAGAACCAAGCCAAAGACTCACAGCAATTCATAAATTAACAAAGAATAACATATACAGTGGCAAGAAGGGAGAAAGAGCAAAATGAACCCAAAGATATGCCAAGTGCCTGCTGATGGAAAGAAGGATGATGACTTTGAGGAATAAGACTAAGCCCCAGGGTAAGACTTGTAAGTACACAATGAGATCTGTGTCTCCAACTTGGTCAGCAGCTGGGAAGCCCCTGTAACACCATGGGAAAGAGAGAACGACCTTCACACCTGCCCCAGTTGCACCAAGCCTCCCCCAACAGCTGTGCTCCCTAGACCTGCAGCAGAGCATCAGATACCAGGCTGGTGTTATGTGGGAACTGTTCTGTGCTACAGCATTTCCAGTGCATTCCTCTGAGTTGTCTCACACCTGGGACTTGGTGGGGATGCTCAGGTCCCACTTTCAACCACAGGAAACTGTCATCCCACCCTTTACCCAGCAAACCAGCATGAACCAGGGACAGGGACCCATGGGCCAAGTTTTGGGTTCTGCTTTGGTCCTTTAAAGTGAAGTTTCTTATGGAGGGTACGGAGCTCTTCAAGGTTTTCACTCCCCCATAATTTTTTGTCATTTGCAAGTTTTAGACTAAATTTACATTTTCGTTGCAGTAGTTAGTGTTGACTTTCTAAACAGCACAAACAAACTCACTGATTCCATACACAAATTAACCCACGGGTGTGCACTTTATATAACTCAATGCTTGTAACACAATCTATACAACTGTGAGGGAGCTGTAGTTCCCTCAAAGGCAAGAAAGAGAGAGGGATGGAGTTGTGTGTTTCTCCTGGTGAAGCTGTGGGTGTATCACCAGTATCAGTAATTTTGGGAAACCTGGCTACAGAAAATCCTGAGCACAATTGCCAGCCAATGTCCAGCAAAGAAACAGGGGCAAAGATGCAGAAGATTAGAAGTGATAGATATTGACAGTGTCTTATTAGAAAGACTAAGGATAAAGGGTATTCATCACAAGCAAATTAAGGATTTGAAGCTACCATTTCTCAGCAGATCTACACCAACTGCCTTATTATTTTCTAGGTACTCCTAAGTACAAGGAAAAAGATTGATGCAAGCCACCAATGCCAGTTAATGCAACTCCTAACTCGTTGAACTGTGCCTGGACTAGGACACCTGGAGACCAGGATGCTAAACTGAGGTGTTTCCCAGCAGTCTTGGGGAAAGGTTGGGTCAGATTTGTTCTAGTTTTCCTTTTTGATTGTTGCTTCCAGTTAGATAGGAAAATCTTAATCAGGTTGCCAAGATTTTCAATGTGACAAGAGTCATTTTGTGTGGTTTTGCTTGTTGGATATGATTTTAAATTGCTGTAATGGAACCATTTGAGAAAACAATAGGGAGAAATTAAAAATATGTATTTAAAACAGAATTAAAAATGAAAGGAACAGATGTGTACCATGCATGACACAGGAACTTTCAAATGCAAAGGAAATGCATATATTACAATGAAAGATTAAATAGTATGTATACATCAGCATTTTCCATTCCTTTTTTCTTTATACACGTTTTAGATATACATAAATTATTTTTCCTTTTGTTTTATCCCTTTTTTAAAATCAGAATATTCAAACATTCTCTTTAAGAACCAGAAGAGGATGAAAGATTGCATTTGGCAGGTCTCTTTTGTGCTATAATTTGTTTCTTTGTGGAAATGCAGCAAAGGGTGACTTTTATTATGTGTTAGGTAAGAATCTGCATAGAGCAACTTCCAGCTGTTGACCATGCGATTAGGCCATTAAAGTGCAAAAATCGCTGTTTACAAATACCCATAATTACTATAATTCTCATGCAAAATCTACACTCACCTAAAACCAGACCACAAGCCAGTTCTTTCCTGGCCAAAATGGCTATTTCTTTCTGTCTTGAAGTCTCAGTCACATATTGAAAAAAATATCTGCAGAATAGAATATATTTTGACTGCAGAAATAGATTTTGCATGAATAGACTCCTGAGGCATCCAACAGTTTCAATAATGTTTTCTATTCCAGGGGAGCAAAAAATATTTTTCCTTGATAGCATTTATTTTATATTCACTGCACTGGAATTACTTTTTCAAAATTCTGCCAGCAAAGACTTATCGTATGTGGGTGCCATTGCTGTAACATAAAGATAAGGATGGAGGCTTATTCCACTCATAAGCTCATGAGTCTGTAAATTGGAACTATCCTTCATAGTACAATGCATTTTACCAGTCCAAATATTTTTCTTAAAGACAAGACAGGAGTTTTTTCTTGGAAGTATTTTCCTTCGGTGACTTAAGGAAGCATATTCATGGACTACTTATGAGAGGAAATACACAAACAATGGGACACCACTGGTTTCTCTGGATGGGGGAAGAGTCTGCATTATTCCAGCAGCTTCAGAAGCAGTCATTTGAGCAGCTGCCCTAAACAGGAAAAATGTTGTCTGGGGAGTAGCAGATAAGGTAAGATAGACCCAAGGACCTCAGAGGACAGAGCCGCATCCTAATTTGATGATCCAGGTGCAAATAAATGGCTCCACTCATTTCAAAGAGGGGACAGGTGACATATCTGGATCTGAATTTGGATTAAATCATCAGAAATGTTCAGGCCTGTGATTTTGTTTCTGGCCAAATGACTATGATTATTACAACCAAACGTGACAATACAATGACATTTTACCTAGGGGCAGGAATGCAAGGGAGATTAAAATGAGAACTGGCTCAAGCCTTCACCAGGAAATTGAATCCAACCCTTTTTGAAGTTAAACATTTTGATATAAAATTTTTCATCATATGGCTGACCTGCATAAAATGACTGAATTCCCTGTGCACTGTGAATGCTTTGTGTGCTGCAGTTAAATAGTTCTAGAGATGGGAACCAGATTAACTTTGAAATTTCCATCCTGCCCCCACAAACAGCAGTTCAGCTCCTCTCATGGCAACAGAAGTTTGCTGTCAGCCTGCAGTATTTTGATCATGGTCCTGCCTAGATCTACTAGGAGCAGAAATAATGATACAGTCGTAAGAGCCCTAGTGATTGGCTGATGCTGGATCCCTCTCCAGTGCCATTAGTGATGAGGCTCAAACAATAGTAATCGCGCTGGGGAATTGAAGGGAAGAAAAGGCTGGTGATGTCAAGACCCGTCTGGTTCTCTTCAAGCCATTGTGCTGTCTGTTGCAATATTAAACCTCTCCTACATTAAGGGCTAAATTATGGGCTTCTCAGAAGTCTTTGACCAGTGAGGGGACAGCACATTGTTCCACAGGGAAATATAGAAAAGGGAACTATAAATTGTCCAGTCTGATTTCTTTCCCATTTAATCATGAAGAAGCTGCCATGTTCCATCCATGCACTCTTGCATTGGCCCAAAGATGTTAGATAGACAAAAAACACTTCAACTTTTCGAAGACTCACTGCCGGCAGAGCATGAAGCCTCTGCAGCTGCTGGGGCAGCTGTGCCTGGCCCATCTCTACTGGAGGGAAATGTCCAGCTGATGAGTCTCATCAATCCATGGTTGAGCTCTCTTAAAACTGAACTGGAGGTACATCCAAGCCTCTTCTATTTCCTGTGGGTTCTCACACTAGCTTACATGGTAAACTCCCCTTTACATCTACAGCACGGCTGGGTTCTGAGGCAGAGCAGAGGTGTTCCCTGCCCATCTTGTAACAACCTGCATGGAAAGCTCAGCCCTTTTCTGGCCTTACAACATTCTGCTGTCAGACCCCAGGAGGACAAACTGGCACAGCAGTATTTGCCTTCCCAAAGAATTGGCACTGCTGCTCCTACAGGCCTCGATATAGAATTAAGTCTGTTGTTGTAGGTCTGGACCACCAAACCACCTGATCTGCCCCAAAGAGCTTTTGGCAGACATAGACAATGGAGAGAAGAGATGATAAACCAGTGGGGGAAGCCCAAGGTCATGGTGAGATGATAACAATAGATGTAATAAGCAGTAACAACACATAAACTATCACATCACTGCCCTTTTTTAGGTTAGATTTGAAGCCTTGGGCTTTTCTAGTTATAATGACACAGTGAAAACTAAAAGGGGAAATTACTCCCCCCCAAAAAAAAAAAAAAAAAAAAAAAAAAAAAAAAAAAAAAAGGTTGTTAACCACTTCATCTCTAGAGCCATGCTGCATATTTTGTGCTTGGCTCTAATTGTTCAGTAGAGGCTCCATTAAAGTCAGTGGAAAGTCAGGATATCCCTCGTGGATTATGCTGTAGCAAAGTAGTTTAAATTTAATCTAGGGTTGGATTTAACACATTTAAAAGAGAGCAAATTCACTGTTTAGTCTAACAGTCCAGTCAATACTTGAGGCTAATGGTTCTTACTCTGGCAGTGCATTTTTATATTCTGACAGAAGGCAGAAATTATGTCCATGATCATCCCATCATTAGTGGCTCCAGTTGTTTTTATCCAAACACCAAAAAAACCCAGATGCCCTGCACTCAAACAACAGCCATGGGATTTTGGTGTTTCTTTGACATTTCCATAGATGTTCAGCAAAAGGTAGAACAAACCAGAAACACAATTTGTGCAATATTATATTTGCATGTGGAGTTGAAAGAACTAGTCCCAAGCAATATCCAGTTCCAAAACACTAACCAGTGATAGAATAAATAAATCAGTTCAATTCTATCATAACAATACTTTTTGCTTCCACTGCCCTAACCACAAGGCCATTCCTGAACCTCACTTCTCTGCCATTAAGATGCACCCAATTTCCAGCAAGAATTTATTAAAAATTAATTTATATCCATGTAGTCTTTTTGTGAATTTTGCCTTTTTATGTCATGGGTCTCGTTTTTCCAGTGCTGAGCACCCACAGGCCTCCAAATGAATTCCACTGCTCTGAAAACATAGTAACACAGAAACAGCCTTCCCTTTAACACTGACCAGCAGAAAGGGTTCCAGGGAGAAATCAGAAACTGTTGGGAACAGGCCAGAAACTGGGAGGAGTCCCTAGGGCTCACCTGGGGACGAAATATTTGGGCAGAGTGGGAATGGGTCTGCGAATTTCCCTCTTTCTCTGTCAAGACCCCTTCCCCCAGAAGCAGTTCGAGAATCCTGCTGCTGCTTTCTACCCCCACTTGCACCCCGCCTTTTCCGTGAGGACCCTACAAAGACCTGGTGCATGGCCGAAGCCATTGCTCCTGCTGCAAGCCAGCCACTGTCTCCTCAGACAAGAAGGGCTGCTAGCCTGCTGCCCTAGGCCTGTGCCTCAAGATTGCCCGGGCTCCTGCCATCTGCTTCTGTTTTTCCAGACAAAATGCACTGTTTCTAGGTTTCCCATAATAGGATAGGCTCCCCACCCCCACGCCCCCAGTCATTCTGGCAGATCTTTTTTCCTCTGTTTCCAGCTCCAGATCGCTTCTCCTCACAAGTATTTCCGAGAGCTCCTTCCTGCCCCGAGCAGGCACAGATCTGATGTGCCCTGAAACTACCTTCAGTTTCTCACCAGCCACACCACACTGGTGAGATGCGCTGTGTCCCCTTTGCCCATGCTCTGAGCTACACTTGCTGTGATCCAGAAGCTGTTTGACGGCAGGAGTGTTACAGTATTCCTGAATTAACACGCTCTGCCTCCCAGTGGGCCTTATTAGCTCAGGCACAAACCTCACTAACACGGCTGTATGGTTTCTGTCCCAGAGAAGGTTCCTATCTGGCCAGTTTGCAGTATCCATCCATCTGCCCCCTCCATATAGATACAACACAGTACTCCTGTGATTAGACAGAATATCTCGTCTCTTGCCTTTTCAACACTCTGGCTGATTATTTTTATCTTACAGAAAAAGAGGGCACTCTCAGAGCCTGAGGTGTGTAACCCCGTGTATCACACATGTAGTAGGCATGCACTATGCACCAGAGAAAAACTCTACCCCACTTTAATGTTTGGCTCTGCCTGTATATCACTTTCAGCAGCTACACAGTCAGATAAGAATTTTACTTTTTTTTAAAAAAAAAAAAAGAAACCCCTGCCATTCATGTGCTGCTATCCCCAAAAACCAGCTCGGAACTACCATGTGGGATCCAGACACTTCCCCCCAATCTCATGGCAGTGGGGCTGCTAGCTCCAAGGTATGAACCACACATGGCTATGCAACAAAGCCTCAAAAATTACACCATAGCCTGGAAATTATGACAGGTATTTCAAATCTCAGCCCCATCAGATCCTGCTTCCCAGCCTTAGAGTCATGTGTTCAGCAGAGACAAAAACATACCTGTGCTCTTGATGTGCATACCTTTGCTGTGATTGTGCCTGCACTTAAGCACTTTTGTATCATTTGAGTTAACGTTACTTGGGTTAAGATTCTTCCTCCCACTACTTAGATATGGTCTAAGAGGCTGAAAAATCCATGAAATGGAGATACACCTCTTCATTTAAAAACAGAACCTTTCTCATGATTACATTAACACCAAGACTGCTGTGGACACCTGAGACATCCCTGGTCCTAAGCAGTGCAGCCTGAAGAGCCCGCTAGTCAATAAAATAAAATACCCATTCTCTTTAATTAACATATGAAATAAACACAATCTGTGACACCTAGTGTGCAGCAGCAATTAAGAGGCATTGCTTAGTTAAACCTCCTAATACCTCATTTAAATATGCAATTAAGGGATAATTGCCTTCAATCAATAAAAAAATTGAAATATTTTGCAGGGACCTCAATTATTTTTTTGTGACGCTTTCTACTTTGTACTTGGTCTGGCCTAAGTCTCAAGTCTTATACCACTTGTTAAAGAAATATTATTCTTTTCAGGATTGCATTGATCTATGGCTTTTATTCATCCTACCAGCATCATAAGAGCCTGATTCTAGCACTAAGCCCATGCAAAGCATTTATTTTTGTGTAATCAGTGACTTCTATTTGATCCAAGCTATCCATTTGACATTCTCTATGGATCATCTCCCTTTTCTGGTCCACACAGACCAAGAGGATCTTTTTGTGTAGGTCTTTACACACGGACCTTCCACACAGGCACCTTAACAAATCTTTTGTAATGCAATTGTTTTCCCATTTTTCAGTATCTTCTTGCAAACAAGCAGTACTTCACTTGTGCACAAGTGCTAGCAATTCAAACCGTATATCCAGCCCCTCTCCCTGCCTACACACAAATCAATCCTTAGTAAAATGAGACAGATCTATGAATCAAACAAGGAACAAAATCAACCATTGCCTTCCCTCTCAAGGCATGAAATTAGCAATGCAAATATATATGCTCATCTAAGAGCTCCTTGAGTGCACTCCATCATGGCACCTCACACCATCATCAGCCACAGAACAATCAGAATACAGGGGGAAATATTTTCATGCTCAATAATTGAATTATGTGGTTGAAGAGACAAGACCCGTGCAAGTAAGTGAGATGGGGGGGAAAAAAGCAGGAAATAAATTCTGACAGGCATTTACAGGCAACTAATGAGCACCCAAGAAAGCAACATACTACACTGACAGGGAAACCGTGGTGCAGGCTAGGATCCATGCTCTTTTACATGTTTAGGCTGCTAACATCCCCTTGTCTGAACTTATTGTGGCAATCACTGCTGAAGTCAAAACCCCCTTCTGGACAGTTCCTGTCATGAGGAAAGGCCAATGAGGAAGTATTGCTTGGATTTAATAAAAAAAGGTTCAAAATTGATCTGTTGTGCAATTGTAGTTAAATCATTTCACTTCAGATGTCTTTCCCACCATGCCAGATCTTTGAGCCAGAAAGACATGTTGAGCTAGTGTCAAACAAGGGTCACATCCCTTTTACAGCTTGTCACTTATCTAAGTGGTAAAACTAAGCTTGGACTTAAGCTTGTCCTTAATTAACACAAGATACCAAACAAACAAAACTAGATGTTACTGAAATCTCTGTAAGGTGCACACATTCTCTGCTGGGAACGTTTGGTGGTGTTCAGAAGTTTTAGGCTTTGCAATTGTGACATCAGTATGACCTATATGGGTCCCACCTCCAGATGAAAAACACTGCATACTGTAAACCAAAGAGCACAGATGAGCTTTTTCACCCAGTTTTTGATACATGGAGCCTTGCACACGTTACATTAATTTGTGCTTTCTTTCCTCTTGCTCACATCATTACAATATGTTGCTACTGATGGTTTCATTGTTATCTATTCACTGTAGTGAAATACATACATAAACACATGGTAAGTTCAGAGATCATGTATATAAGCATAAAGATGATGCAAAGACATGACTTAATGAGGAGAGGAACTCCCTGACTGCAAGATTTATTAGGAAGACCTGGTAATCATCTAATGAATTATGAACTTTGACCTCAATCACTTCTGGAACACCATTATTTCTTTTGTCTGATTCACTCAGAGGTCTACCCCCTCTAGAAAGCAGGTGATTGCTAGATTTAATCAGATGATTGCTTCTGTTCCAGAAATGTTTTTTCAGGATAATCAACTGATTTGCTTGAGAAACAAATATTTTGCTCCCTTCTAGTCTGTACACAATAGCTGTCATCAGGCATCCACTGTTGTTTTCAGACTCTTACAGATGTTCTGCAAAGAACCAATGATTCTGTGTTAGATGATCCACAGAGAACCAGGATACCGAAATTGTCAGTCTCCAGAACACAAGACATGTCATGGGATGAGTAAAAGATGTCTTTGATGTCATAATACTTGTGAGTGTGCCTTTTCTTAGTGGTCTATCCATTTCTCATCTCATCTAGCTCTTGAAGGCTCACAGACTGTGAGCCCTTTCTATTTATGCAAACACATTAAAATTTCTAATAATTGTGAATATGTGTTTGCAGCCCTAAGTCTTTATAAAAATATTTTTATCAAGAGGTGCTTCTAAATAGCATGTTTAAGCCAAGCAGAAAGCTTCACTAAATATTAGACAAGAACTGAGCGTTAAGATGCATACAACACTTGCCCCTTCTTTGGCCCATCCTTGTCTTTATATTGTGAAGTTTGTTGCATGTAGGTTTACTGTAAACTTCAGAAAGCATCTTCAAGAGCCTTGGGGGAAGGTAACTAAGTGCAGCCTGGGATTGCTGCTCCCCCACATAGATTCACTCATTTGTCCGTGCCTAAACATGGGGGAAATGGGGGTTCAGCCCTCTTGAGTTCAGATCCTTGCTGTTGAGATTGGAATGGGATAAGAACTGTACTTATCTTCTGTGATTTCAGATATGGACACATTCCTGTAATAAACCCAAGCGGTATCTCTGCTCTCTAGGAATGTAACACACACACCAGGCACCACTGAAGAGTCATCATATGGCTCCAGCTTTTACCCATCTCTATCCCAGGTTTAACTCAGGGCAAGCTTGACCAGGAGGGATCATCATCCAGTTGCCAATTAAGTGAAAGCAGCCAATGCCCTGGGGCAGCAATGAAGCCATATAGGATTACAGCAGTTAGATTATTACTATGATGATGATGGTACAGACAACGAAGCCCTGAAGAAGCTCATTCATTTCATTATAAGGTCACAGAGTAAAAAATCAGCTGCTCTCATTTACACCTGTCAAGCCCAATGAAAGGAGCAGAGTGGAGTGGGTATAACAGAGAGCAAAATTAGCCTACAATGCATAAACATTATCCTGTGTTATTTGCACACAGCTCTTCTTGTATGCATTGATACATCAGCTGGGTAAATGATGAAACTGTTGAGACTCAGACAGAAGGAGAAGAACATGTATTTTTGCTCTGCTATCTTCTATCAGTTTGCATCAAAAGTTAAATGACTGACCTGAAATCAAACCAGTTTTTCAGGAGTCAGGCTACAAAATGTCATTATGCAGCTCATCTCTCCAGTAACTCTCCAGGAAGATGTAGTAGCTTTAGAAAAACTGTTTTACATCTGGTTCTAAATTTTCATAGAGAATCAAAACAAACAACACCCTGAATATAGTAAGAATATATTTCTTAATAGTAATAAAATGGCTATCACACTGGAATTCAAATGTATTATCATTTCATTACAGCACCAGCTTTGATTGTTACAACACAAGCCTTGTCTTTCCAATAGATGTGGGACAAGAAATAGTTCCTGATCCAGAAATCCATGAGCTTTTCTCCACAGATATATCCGTCAGCCCTGGTGGATGTCTTGGACACCAGGGGGCATCAAAAACAGCATTTGAAACTTTCATTAGACGACTAAATTCAGTTCTCATGGAGAGACATACCTTAAGTACATGCTAGACAAACAGTAAAAATATGATGACTATTCAAGGTTAGTTTTTATGGAAAAGCTAAATAAGACTGCAGTAGGAACCCCAGGGCACATGGACTGGGCTCACAGAGGAGACTGAGTTACAGAATTGGTCTTTTGTTGAAGTCTGAAAGCATGGCTAGATTAGATGATTTAATGCCATAAACCCTCTGGCAAGATCCATTAATCCAGTGTCCTGGCCAAATCGTGTTTGTACTTTAAAGCCAATTTGTGTTCAAAATTATTTGAATTAATTGCTCTTCCTTTTTTAAAGTGCTGTGTGGTACTTCTATGTTCTTTCAAGAAGTTTTCCATAGCAACTCAAGGAATACGAGACTATTCTCCCATGTCAATATTCTTACCATACCTCCTTCCATAGCACCTTAGCTTCCAAGTAAAACATTCTGTGAGAATGAGGAATTAAAATAGGCTGAAGGATAATTTTTTTCTTTTTAAAGTGAATCACAACTCCTTTCTCAGTCTTGCACCACTAATGATACTAATACATAGAGATGGTGCTTTGTATTTTGAATGTACAGACCGAGGCCTTTGAAGCAAATAATCTGCTTTGGTTCCCAGCTATGATTGGGAAGCCTCACACATCCCTGGTGCATAGCACAGTGGCAGGAAATAGCTCCTAAAGGGCTACAGATTTGCTGTTTAATTTTTTTAATTGCTGCTTATTTAGGAAACATAAATACTTTTACAAATCATTACCATGTAAGTATGAGCCATGTACTATTTTAATTGAAAAATGAAGCTAGCACTTTTTCACTGAAAAGAACATTGTGACAGACATAAAGCCACTCTTTCATAAGGCCTTGCAAGGACAAATACCTTCATCACCTCAGATCCCTTCATTCAGGTGTTTTATTTGTCCTGAAAGGCTATGCCATTTGCAGTTCAGGAAATCCTGAGTTGTGGTAAATAGTGTATAAATCTAAGGCAAATTAGAGACATGGTTTAGTGGTGGACTTGGCAGTGCTAATAGATTCAAAGATCCTAGTGGGTTTTTCCAACCTAAGAAATTCCATGCTTCTATGATTCTGTTGGGTTTGTCTTCACCAGGAGAAAGCAGACCCGTTGTTCAGGAAACAAACGTTGCCCTAGCATTTATGCACCTCCTCAGAGACTTGCTGCCTCCGTGTGAGAGGAGTTGATATTAGCTGTTATTAAGATACAGCTGGGTTTGGAGCCTTCCAAGGTGAACACCTCAAAGAGATTAGTCAGCTAGTATTAGAACTCTGCATGAAAATGTGGGTGTTTTTCTTAAGAGTTATGTACGGTTGAAACAGCCAACTCTCCTCCACCCTGGGGTGGTGTTGTTTTTTTGGGTGGGCTTTTTGAAGTAATTTTCCCCTTTGTTTTTTTGGTTGTTTTTTACCTTTTAATTTCTTTCTTTCTTTCTTTCCTTTTTTTTTTTTTTTCTTTTTTTTATTTGCATTTAGCTTAACTGATTAGAAAAGAATAATAAGAATGCTGGAGGACCTAAAACCCTGAGGAAGCCCAAGCGGTATGTTAAGTTGGTGCCTACCAGCAGCTTCATCTCAATTAGCCCAATTTGTGAATGTTTGTTTGTTTTTTCTTATTCACTGCCAAGCTAAAAAAACAAACCAACTGTGAATTGCAACAATAAAAGAAAAACTTCAGCTCATGATTTATCTTTAAAGAGTGGCTCAATTTTCAATTGAATCACCATTCTGTTAGAACATCACAGCCATGTCCAGACTGCCCCACAAGCTCTTAGTTTAGGAGGTCCTAAGTGAAGCAGGGTAAAACAGGATAAAGGAAGTTACCTCCAGGACCACTCCCCACCATCACCGGGGCCATTGTCTGGAAGGCTGCTCCTTCAAACTGATGAACTTCTTTGAGAGGCAGAGAGGTTTTCCCATGTCAGTTCTTCCAGAAGTCCCTGTCCTCCATGAGAAGATCCTGAGAGAGCTGTGCTGTCCCCTTGGCCTTGCTGCACAGCACGACTTCAGGGAAGATGGCAGGTCTCAAGGCTTTTGTGTCCCCCCAGCGCAGGATCTCGGAGGACGACATTCAACCTCTACTCTACAAGGACTACCCAGCTGATCTCCCATTTTCCTTTGCATGGTCTTTGCTGTTACTAAACCTGCTTTTGCCTATGCTACACCTCGAAGGAGAACCATCACCAGAGAGGAGGAGGTGTGTACCCCACTGCCACAGAGCACAGGGCTCGTGCTGAGCTGCAAGCAGGGCCCTACGCAGGGACACGTGGTGAGCATCTGCAGAGCAGGCACTCTGCCCTTCTCCCTCTGTATAAAGCATGTCCCATACGCTGCAAGAGCAAGGCTGGCAGCTGGCAAATGCAATCACAGCCTCAATAGCTGCATCATCTCTGAGTCCTCGTCTAAAGCATGCAAAAATGCTTTCCCTAAAGAGTTATCCTGGATGAAAATGGTGAGTACTGACTGCAGAAAGAATTTGACAAGGCAGATGTTTTAGCTCTTCCACTGACCTGGAAGTGATCCTTCTACAAGAGAGGAAATGCAATTCAAACCACTTTGCTGTGGAGTCAGAGAAGCTTCTAACTTGTAGCATACCTGAAGTGTGTGAATAGAGCTGGGAAAGCATGAATCCAGTTGGGGGTGCACAGCTGTGCTATACATTTACTGTCCCGAGCAAAACACCCACCACAAAGGCTGCTTCCCACTTCGTCTCTCTCTATCCCCTCTCCAACCAAAAGAAACTCATTCAGGGCTACTCAGCTGTTGCTTTCACTGCTCCAGCCACCACCATCCTACTCCCCCAGCCCCAAAATTAATGCTCCTCTTAAAGCTGTTATCCTTTGTGAATTCTGCCATTTCCAATGAGTCTTGTGCTGTAATTTAAAAGATAACTCACTCCTGTTTCCTGCGTTTTAATGCATTTTATTTTTTCTACAAGCAATATACGTGTGTAATTAATAAACAATTTAGTATGTTGAGGAACCTAGGAACTTGGCAAATGTTCTGGGGATATGAAATCTCAGGAAAAGCAGCACATTATAAGAAATAGTAAGTAATTACTTATGTAAGCTTTCTTTTTAAATTCTAAGAACATTAGCTACTAATTACCTACTAATTACCAGTACTTCAGCAGGTGTTTGCACTTAACTGTAGGCTAAAGCCCCTGTGAAAAACAAACCCCTCACACTCCCTCTCAAGATTAAAACTGAATCCCACTGGACTCCATAATACAGCATAGGTGCAGCAGAGCTGTTTACATGCCAGTCCTTTAACCACTTGGCCGCTTAAGGTGAAAACAGCCTCCAGTTTATTTCCCTTGTATTTTCTGCCAGAGCCAAGGTGATTTGCTAGAATGAGTAACTCAAGAGGTAATGAACAAAATCTAAGGGTTAAAAGTAAACCATGATTAAGACTTCATCCTCATCTCCACATTTATCTCACTTCTGTAGTGACCTGGCAGAGGTACACTCTATTTCTGATCAAGAATATTGCTGGCTGTACAAGATGAGAATAAAGCCTTATCTGTGAAAATTCCCTGAGTTAAAAAAAATAAATAAAAAAAAAAAAATTTGCAGAGCCCTCATCTGGTGCAAAATAATTTAGTTTCACCAGTGTTGATGCCCAAGTCAATACTTCATGCCACTTGAGGGACTGGCCTGCACTTCCAATCCAATCTGTTCATTACTGTTTTCAAAGGCTAATTCATACAGGTAAATTTTACTTTAAAAAAACCAACAAAACATTTCTAGGCAATGAATTTCAAATTTATAAGTGTATGTTCAAGTTCATATCCCTGACTGCTTAAAATTGAGAATTTTCATTTACCCAGTTATCAAAACACACTTTACTATCAATAGAAGGAAGATACCTGATATAAGAAGTCCAGGTAGAGAGTGGAAAAGATAAGAGGTGTCTTCAGCTACTTGTCACAGTGTTCAGGTTGCACCTTCTGCAGAACACCTTAGGGACAGATGGTAGGACTGAGAGGAACACCTCAGAGCAATACTTTTTATTAAGACTGTTCACAGATTAATAATTCCTATAATGCTGCTAACATATTTTTGCCTTTTACCTTCTCTGAGACTTGTAAGATCTATTCAAAATATATGGTTGCTTATTTCACTTCTGCAGTTATTTTTTTTTCACTGCAAATAAGACTCAAGGGTAGGCAGTGGAGGCAGTTCAGATCATCACCATTTTTCCATGGATGCTAGTTAAGCTACAAATCCCCTCTAGATCCATTTTTCAGTGAGGTGATAGAAGTAGTGACTGTGCTGTGAAGTATTAGCAGCAGTAGAAGTGCTCATGCCTACAGCTGGGAGCTAAGTTTTTTGAACAGCACACCTCTACTAAAACAATAGGAAATGCAGGAGACTAGAAACAGTTGAAAACCTGACCCTTTCATTCAGGTACTTAAAGGGTACCTTCTGGATGCTGGTGTATTTTAAGACTTGAGCCCCACAACTGAGAAATTAAAAGCTGCTTTGACATATGAATGAACCAAATGAGACTGTGAGGCTTCTGATAAAATTATACAGCTCAACCTTGGTGCCTTCCATCTGAGCCTCTCAAAACAATACACAAAAATTAATAAAATAGCATGCCTGGGAGGTAAGTCATTGATCTTTCACCAATCAACAAGCTGAGGCTTTGCACAGCAAAATGCCCATATGTCATTTAAAAAGAGGATTTAAATGTCATTTGTACATCCTGTAAAATTACTTTCTGCTCATTTCTTTTCCTCTGTTGCAGGCCTATGGTAAGATTTCCAGATGACCTGAAGAGTGGAAAGAGTAGCAGTGCTCTGGTCACTAGGCTGATCCAAGGTGCTGAGTGAGGCTGTTTCAGTCCTGAGGAAGGACGCCTGTGCTTGGAATCTGGTCTCTTTCTGACTGTTGTCCCAGATGATCCAATAAAATATATTGCTTCTCTATATATAGGCTTAACTGCACCAAATGCTGAATTGACACAAATGTAGCTGCTCATCGTAACCATTTAAAAGACAGCACCATTTGCGTCCCCAGATGAGGACCTTACCAAAAATCATTATGAAAAAGAGGGAACTAAGAACCAGGAATATTTTGGGCAGAACCATCCAACTCACTCTACTGCTCCGAAAAGGTGAGCTGGAAGGCAGCCCTGTTCTGCTGGAGTACCATGGGACTGCATCCCTGGTGGATGAGGTCACTGCCCTGCCAACTGTGCTGCTAACCCCGGGTCCCAGCATCCTGCAGTGCAACAAGGGATGGAAGCACTGGGGAAAGGGGAAGCAGGTGAGGTGGAAATGTGACCTGACAGAAGAGAGTTGCCCAACTGGCCCATTAGTTGCTCCTTAGGTGCTGGGCACTGGGGATGCAGAGGGAAATACTGATGATGCCAGCAAAGAGCAAAGTGTCTAAATCACCTTGAGTTTCATGGTTACATTTTTTCTAGTCATATAAGTTTTTTTCTGGGGTTTTTATCTGTTTTTCCCCATTTTCACTGTCTTCCAGGCAGTTCCCTTAGGTGGAATTTCACAGTCCCAGCAGCACCGTGATGAAGTCAAGGCTGGAACACCTTTTCCTGCAGGCGCCACAGGTACTGTGGATGCCATGGCCCACTGACATCATTTCAGGGGATACAGAAGCAAAATGAGGAGAGGGTTTTTCTCTTCTGTTCTCTTTTCTTTACTTTAGTTTCAAAGAGGAGAGGAAAAAATGCAGAGACAGGATTTTAGACCTTCATTTTATAATGTAATTGAAATGCCAAGAGACTGAAAAAATTCAATGTTGATGAAGAAACGGATGTTAGTGCAATGAAGAATAGCTCTGTCTTTGTCAGTCTGCAGTCTTTTATGTGTCACAGGCTGTCACTTTCTATTGCATTTCAACTGACTAATTACCCCAGTTTATTAAAAGTGAATATGAATTCACATTTTTTACTTTGCCATGTTCCAAGTGTTAGTGTTATCAGGAGCTATTACTGAATGATAGATCCCACAGTTCTAGGCTTCCTCATGTGGGCAAGTACAGAGCAAATATACCTCAGTATCAATGAAATCCAGATATATTCATTTAAGGGGGAAATATATACTATGTGCAGTACATGTTCACATCCAAGCATTAATCACCCTGGTGTGTCCCACATGGCTCAGTGTATTATTAGAACCTCACTCACAGAGCAGAAGAGTGTCTGTAAGTGATGATGTTGGAAGGGTTGGACTTGAATTAAATGTACTCATCGCTTCCTAATGGGGAGGTATTTTCTGACAGCTGTAATGAAAACTGCTGTTCATCAAAAGGTACTCTGTGTCCTAGCTCGCAAATTCAACCTCAGCTGCAAGTTGCACATTTAAATTTCAAAGTTTTTATCTCTAGCCGCACCAGAGTGCACTTATAAGTGCGGTGGAAGGGTCAAATTAGATGAAATCAAAGCCCTGCTTCTACTGAAGAGGCAATTTTAAGCTTTTGCAATTGGAGCTGTGTGTTGTTATAGGCTTAAAAAACCTCATCATCAAAAATAAGGATTTCTAGAACATGATAATTATCACTTTGATCTGTCCAACTCAGATCCAGCAATAACTATTGAAATTCCCCATTCTGCATAAAATAACACATTCAGATAAACAGGTGCATAGACTACAATAGCTCTAGTACAATTGATACCTCATTTATTATTGCTAGTTCTTCACACCTTCCCCTACCTTTATGAGTGTTTATATCAGATTTCTTGTGAGGGCATTTGCACTGTCTTTGGAGGAGCTGCATACTGGTATAAGCTTTATGTGTATTAGCAGTAATAATCAATTAGAGGAATAACAATAACTTGGGAAATTATGTCAAAAGCAAGTGCTGGGAAAGAATGGAGATTCAGGTCTTGGAGGGAAATACCATTTTGCCTGAAAGCAAAGCACACACAGTCAACAGGAAAAGGGAGAGGGCTTCATTCTTTTAGTGTTTTCCTAGTGGGTACTCATTGTTTATAACAAAATGCAGCTATTGTATGTTTTCCTATGATTTGAGATATTTACTATTTCACGTGCTAAACAAAATGTTCCTTCATTAGAACATAACATAGTTGGAGGGTAAAAATATCACATGACTGGCTGCAGTGGCAGGAGTGTCATCTTCTACATTTACAAAAATGAGGCAGAAGAGTGTTTTTTAAACATGCCTGCCTGAAGAAAAGCAGTGAGACATGCACTCACATTGCCTGGACTCCAAGCAGGTCAGCTTGATGAGCTAGCTGTGATGTGAAAGCTGTAAGGTTCCTTTCTCTGGTGTTTTCAAGTCCTCTGGGCATGATGAATTTTGTATAGGATATTTAAAGGACTGGCTGAAGCTATCTCATCGTGGGTTTGTGCCCAGGCTGATGCTGACGGCCATGAATAGAAGATACCCCTGGAGCATCCAGCCTGTTCCCAAAGAAGAGCTGCTCTCTATCTCTCAGCTTAAGCGTGGGTGAGATCAGTCTGGCTGTACCCCTATGTTAGGACAAGCTTTGACTATGGTCTGCACCAGGAAGGTGCATCTCAGGTGGGGAATGCTGATCCTGGATGACTCAGCCCCTGCACTGTGTTGGATTTACAAGGAAGGAGGCCTCTCTCCCCCTTCCAGTGGGGAAGAGGAGGTTTGCTGTTTGCTGTAGCAGATAAGCAGGTGTGGGGAGGAAGGGGTGCTGCCTGCCATAGCCTGAGATGTTACTGGAAGGTGTTCAGGTTTTCCTGCTGCTCCATGCTGTTGATCTAGCAAACTGCTAACCTAGTAAGAAGAGCTTTAAAGTAGGATTGAGGGAGGAGTTGACTAGGAAAAAAGTAGCATAAACAAGAGCAGCCTGATGGGGACCCAAAATTTCAGTGATGTTGGTATTCAAATAGGTTGACAAGAGAGACACAGGGAGTAGCAAATCAGTCCACTGAATACTTTAGAAGTCTGTATACTAATGGAAAAAATATTTGGGATAAACAGGTGGAGCTGGAAGTCTTAATACAAGATCAAAATGACGACTTAATTGGTGTAACAGAGTCTTGGTGGGATAATTGGCATGACTTGAATAGTAATATGAAAGGAAGAGCAGGCAAGGAGAAAACAGGAGAGGTGTGACCTCAGTTTGGATCTATTTACTTACTGGGAGCTTGGCATGTAGAGAAGACTAAAACCACCTGAAAATTTTATGGGAAGTAACTAAAGAGGAAAGACCTCAAGTAGTTACATAGTGGGATGACCACAGCAATTGGCCACAGAACTGATCAAGAGGGAGCACTTTCAGTGGTAGCAAAGGGGCTTTGGCAGTGCTTGAAAGTCCTTGCAGCAGCAGACAGACTGACCAGCATGTGCACAGGAGGCAGAAGCCATGCTCAGATACTATGGATTGAGTATGAGAGGTTACCAGGAGCACATAAGGACAAAACAAGAAAAGCTGGAACACAAACTGGACCACTATAAGGTGGCAGCACAAAGGGCAGGGAAAAAATAATTCTTCATGTGCATTGGGAGTAAGACATAAGCCAAGAGCAGTGACAATTGAACAATCATGAGGAAAAAGCTTGCAAAAAGGATGCAGAGAAGGCCTGCGTGTGAAGTGGGGTTTCTGCATCCTCATCAATTGCAAGGTCAGTTGTGAGTATGCAGCTGGAATGATTAAAATCAGAAACATAAAAAAAGGGCAAGAATAGGTAAAGGATATTAATTTAACTTCATTTTTTAAAAAAATCGTTTGTGTCTGATGAATTTTGTATGGCATACTTAGAGGACTGTCTGAAGCTCTCTCAGAGTCATTAGCAGTCATCCTGGGAACCCGTGGAAAGGGAATGAAGAACTAGACAGGTAAAAAAGCACAATATTGTGCTTTTTCTTTTAAGCAAAAGGGGGAATTGAGTTACTGAAGAAGTCAAATTAACTTCAATCCTTGGAAAAATTCTGTAAGAAGTAAAGCATCTGGAAATCAATATTTATGTATCATACTATGTCAAATGAGCCTTATTTTCTTTCCTGGCTGTGTAATGGGCCTTGTGGGTAATAGGAATCTGTAGATGATACGCACCTTGACTTTAGCAAGGTTTTGACACTCTCCTACCTGATAGAAGAGATTATAGGGAAGATAGAGAATTTTTTTGCATTGCAATTACAGTGGTTTATGATCAAAACAAAAGTATTTATCATGAAATCCTGTAAAGGTCTGCCTCAGTGCATTGCAATGAATGACATGGCAAGTGGCAGTTAAATCTTCAGTTCAATTTTTACCAAAATCCTATTTTTTTCTACCACAAATTAATCTTCTTTCTCTTCTCAGAACTGATGTCTTGGCTAAAATGCTGTGTATATCCTTGTGTAGTAGCCTTGCGTAGGGACAGGGGAGGTAACTTTGAAAAAGAACAAAAAAAAATAAATATAGACAACATAGAGGAGGAGCAAAAAAGTGACTTTGGAAGAAAGATTTTTAAATCTAGTATTTTTTAATCTAAAGAAGAAGAGGCTGAGAATGGACTTAACACCAGTCCTCAAATACGTAAAAGGTTATTACAGGGCACAAGAATGCTCTGCCACAACTGTGGTGAATGAGTTGATTATTAGGAACGGTCTTGACTTTAGGAAACCTTTCTAACCAGTACTGTAATGAAATGGGAGAAATTGCTCATTGAGGTTACAGAATTTATTTCAGTAGACATCCATAAGCCCATGTTGGAGGTGGAATAAACAGGGCAAGATGCCACAGAGTTACAATGAGGGAGTAGAATAGGAGCCTCCTAAGATCTTTTTCTGACCTTTCCATTTTTATTTATTTTAAGTTTTCAGCTCTAAGAGAGCATAATGCTTCAGCCACCTGCACTTTTGCTCCTGCAAAACTCTTCACTTGTACCTCAGATTTTTAAAAGACTTTATTAGGTTGAATTTAAAGTCATATTTACAGAGTAGCACCTGAGCAGCTTGGGCGTGAACCAGCATCAGGTGTTGTTAAATGCTGTGCAAATCCCACAGCCCATTCCAGCAATGTACAACAGCCACCACTTCCTTTTGCTTAGGAGATGGGAAAGTTCCCTCTGAAGCCCAGCCCCTTCTGTTGCCCAGCCCCTCCCCATCAGTGTCAAGATTTGACTTCCTACAATACTTCTCCAGCAACATTTTTCTCTTTTATCTATCATAGCAATCTTTTAGCTCTCTCATTAGAAGAGCTTCACTCTGTGTATTGTTTCTGGCAATAGCAGAGATTTCTAGAGCAGCTTTGAATGTGGTAGTCAGGTCTCTTTTCATGCAGTTAAAATATGATGCACACAAGGCAATCCACTTTCTTGGAACATTTGGTGAGAGGGGACATTGTCTTGAGCATGGGAGCATTAAAATGAGCCATGGAAGAGCAAGGCCTGATGGTAAACTACTTGTGTGGCACTGTGCTCCCATATTTTCCAACGGAGCTGTGAAAACTGCAGGATTAGCAGCACTGCCTCATCCCATGGAGTAGTTCTGAGGATAAATATATGAGGTGCCTAAATACAGTAGCAACTGGGGTGCTATGTGTCCCTGGGGTGGATTTGCTGGTGCAGATGCAAGAGAGCAGTTTTGATTCCCATTCCTTTTAAGTTTTGTATTTGGCATATTTGGCTCACGTAGGAGCAGAGGGGGATGCAGTTGTATCACAGAGGCCCACACTTCTCATTGCAAGATGGAGTCAGTCTTTGATTAGCCAAAAGTCCTTTCTCTTGTGCTTATCTTTGGAGGGTCCCCAGGTCCCCTGTGCAAAGTACTTACATAGAAGGGATGAAATCCTGCTCTGTTGAAAGCAACAGAACTTACATCCTGGGCTCATTCAGCTTCCATCCCATTGATTTTAGGAATGTGCCAATATATGCTTGAGTGTTCCACTGAATCATGATGATTCTTCTGGAGGAATTGCATGGAGAATCAATGGTTCCTTGTCCCCAGATTCCTGCCCTTAGAGCACTCCGGCTGTCCGGTCCCTGCCTCTGCAGGAGCACAGTGCCTCTCCTGACTTTTCAGTAGGGCTGTATGAGCTCTTCCTAACCTGTCTCACACCCAGCTGTGCTAGCAAAGATCTAGTTTAATGAGTTAATGTGGCTCCTTTGGACCCACACAAGCCAGGGAGGTGCTGCAGGAGCAGCTCTGCTGCTGAAGCCTAGAGGACAGTAACTTCCAGCCAACAATACAGGGCATGTTGGATCAGGGATTGGGCAGTGCCTAATGCATCTGTAACCACAAGGAAATGTGGCCACAGCCCCTCAGGTTTGTCTGAATTCCTTTGGTGAATAGCTGTCTTAGCAATGGAAAATTACACATTTTTAGAGTATTTCTTTGTAGAAATCTCTTCTAAAACTGAGCAGTATGCGACTCAATTTGGCACTGCAATGAGAGAAGCATAACTACACATCTCTCCAAAGGTATTGGCTAAATGTATGAATGTTCCTCTTAGAAAGTTTCTGCTCTATCTAATGAACACTGCAGTGTATCTCAGAGTGTTCTTCTTTGTCTTCTGGCTGTGATGAACACATACATTTTATGGTATGTGCACCAGCAGTGCACTTACTTTGGCTGTGTAGAATTGCACAGAAAACAACTAAGTTGCCTCCTAGGTTTCAAGTCCACAACAGAAAGAAAATGCTTCTGATATTCAAAAAATGAATGTATCTTGAGATATTTTCAGACATTCTCTTTTTTGGAGAACAACCCTCATAATAACACTGAGCCTTAGACTGTATGGAAACCCATGTGAGTAAAACATGCTGTGTGTCATGAAACATTCCCAGGAGAACACAAACATTTAGGCAAACCTGCAACAGGGAAAACAACGCTTCTTAACATTTTCAGTGCACACTTAAATTGATTATGGATATTTCTCACCTTGAGTATAAGTGTGACTTGTTTGGCTCCTGTGCCTCCTGAATTCACTCTGGAATAGCAGTTATTGGGCAAAGAAGAACCTGAGAATAATCAAAGCTATTTCAGAAGTAAAGTGTTTCAGAGGCCATGTTTTTATTGCTCTATCAAAATCTGCAGTTACACAAACATTTTTCTTGATATAAGCAACTCGTTCTTCTTTCTACCCCTGCTTCTTCCTCACTCTTTCTTGATTTTTTTCTGCAGGTCCTGTGAGGTGACCTGAGTTAAAAACGACTCTACAATACTCTGCTGAATGTGGCTGAGCCAAATGGCCATGAAAGCAGAGCCTGATATGATTCTCTTGATAAAAGATGCTCAAGAACAAAAAAAAAACAGATTGAGTTAAAAGATCTGAAAAACCATTCACTTGCATGCAGTTTTCTGTCCAAAGGAAAATACTTTGTGGAAGCATATAAATTTTGACACAAATTAGGCTGGAAGAAGGAGAAATGGAGGGGAAGAGAGAGATCATGTGACTTTATATATCCAAGTAACAGAATAAAACCATCTCAAATCCCAAGTGAATGTCCTCAAAACAAAATAATCACCTGACTTGAAGTCACTCACAAAAATAGTGAAGAGACTTTCAATCTCACCAAATAAAAAAAAAATTTGAAGTTTTACCATTTTACATTAAATAATGGTTCCCCAACCCTCCGTAAGAGGTACAGTGAAAAGACGTGGGACACTACTCAGAAAAATTCTTCATGGCTTATTCACCTTCTGTGAATAGGTTTATTCTTGTCAACTCCAGAAATCTTTGGTCCAGTCCAAAACATCCCTAACATGATCAGTTATGTGTCAGTGGTAGGAGACACATATAAGGCAAACTAGCTGTAAAGGTTTGTTATTTCAGCATGAACCTTTTGTGTCCACTAGGTATCAGTATGCAGAGGCTTTACAGATCTTTCTTATTTCTTCTTACTATTGGACTCATTAGACAATATTTAATCAGTTACTTGTAAAAACATGCACAGACTTGTATAATATTTGAATACACAGTAATTACACAGCAGCTGATGTATCTGAAGATATTTTGGGAAATCCTTGTATTTATAGGTTATTTCAATTTAAAGCTGTACTTTCTATTGCACTGAGCTAAAAAACTGAAGGGTAATAACTAACACCTGGGACAGCAGGGCCTGGTGGATTATGAGTTACGTGGGGAGACAGCAGCTAAACAAAGTGCACTAATTTACAAAAGCTCTTGAACAGGCATGAAAGGTGTCATCTGATGATACCAATCATTTGCCAGTTTTTTTGTAGCTACATATTTTAATCTTGTTTGGGGGGGCTTTTCTGAATTGTTTAATAGTCATTAATATTTTATTAAATCTTGTCTTTCTTACTCCCATTCTTGTTGCCATTTCCAAGAGCTGAGCAGCTTTCCTACAGAAAATATAGAAGAAATCAATCCTGTAAAGTTTCTTTCACATACCCTCCTACCCAGAGATTTGAACTTTCAGTATCTCCTTGACTTTCCTGAATAATTAGGAAATATATTTATTTATTTTAAAATCTGGCATTGGCTTTCAGAAACCTGGACCATTCTTTTTCTTTTCTTGACAATCCTATTACTTGCTTTCCAAGTCCATTTCTTATCCTTTTTACTCTGTGTTTCTGTCACAATTTTACAGTTAGCCATTTAAAAAATATATAATTAAAGTGCCAAAGCACCTGCTAGCCTCATGCATATGCATGAAATAGAATTATGTCCCCTCCGGGACACTGGTGTTGTGACTCTGGGGAAATGGCTAAGTAACCATGACAACGTGTCTCCACCACATCTTATTTCCAGTGATAAAAGCATGATTTACCCTATTAAACAAACCATATTACAACTTGCCCACAGCAAGTGGTGTCAGCTTTCCAGTAGAGGCAGCAGGTCAGAAGGGAGGGCAGCCCAAGTCCATCCATCCATCCAGGCCTCCCCCTCATTGACACTGCTTCATAGTTACGTCGATGGTGAGAGGCAGGATGAGACACATGTACAGTATTTCACATTTCCATCTTGATAGGTGAGAGGAAACGAGGGGAGGCAATGCAGTATTCATTAGCTGCAGGCACCAGCCCAATCCCCAGCACAGCGGTGATGGACGGTGCAGGAGAACCCAAGGGTAGGGCGCAGAGATTGGCAGAACCAACACACAATGATTCAGACATTTAAATTAGATAATTTCTGCATCTTCTTTCCTGCCAGTTTGCCAAGGCTGCCAATACTTACTGAATGCCAGGGAAGGCTAGAGAAGCGGTTTTTCAAAGGCTTCTGCCAGAAAACAATGTTAAATGAATTTTTTTTATAAGCTTGCCTCTGATACTGATTAGATTTTATCTTATTTAAAGTGATTTTTAAAATCAAGTGCACTCTTCATTATAATATATTTTTACTTACACCTTGCTTAATTAGGAAAGGCACCTTGCTATTACATTATCTATAATAATTTTATAGGGAAACTCTCTTCATTGGATCTTGTCTACTAGCATAATACAATATTTGTTTTATTGACACTTTGAAGAAGTATTTAAATCAGCCAAACTAATAATTTAAATATTGCCTTAAAAGTGTTTGCATTAACCCTCCTCTTTCCATCATATACTTAAAGAAAAGTATAAAACTTAATTTGAGATCTTAATCACTTGAGGGCACAATTTGATTAAGAACAATAAACAGAGAGGTGAAGAAATTAAAACCACAAAAGTCTCAGAGAGAAAACAAAACTGGTGTTTAAAGGTCAAGTACATAGATGTAATTAATTCTACTTACATGAAGAATTGCAATTAGCTTTATGAATTGCATTTTGAAATTGCCGGGTCTTGTGAATCCTGGGGGTTTCTTGAAACATTAACTGTTAGAAGCATGTGATTAGATCAGACTCACAGCTAAGAATGAAAAAAGCTAAATCATGTTCAGTGCAAACAACTGCAAAGTGAGGCTGATAGTACTATCTGGGCTTACCAAAAGGTGACTAACAAATAATAAACCAGTATTCAACAGATTATTTGCAACCTGACTTGTGACTGCTAAGTTCTTGGGACTGACCTGTTCCCAATTCCAAACATTACCCGTACAAGTCAAAGTACAGGGATTCTGCATTTACTGTTGAAGGATAGATTACTTTCTCTTTTAAAAACACTAAACATGGAGAAAGTGTTGGTTATTCTAGCAAGGTCTTGCAAGACCCTGACAGCTGTTCCCAAAAAAAACCCTCAAGCCAAATCTAAATCTGATATCTGCTAGAACATGTATTCATGCAACAAAAGTTAGTGTTTGGACTTTAGGGCCTCTTCCAGTGACTGGAATGCTGAATGGTATGGAAAGATTTGACAAATATTGTTAAGTTTGCAGGTATCCCAATCCTGTCACTGCTCTGGGCTTTCCAAGCAGCAGGTAAACCAAGAAGCACAGCCCATGTTTCTTGCAAGGTTCTCCAGTTGCCTCTGGATGCCTGTTCAAAAGGCATTGCAGATCGACCCTCTTTCTGGTGCTGTATGGGAAACTTGTAGGAGAGGTAGCAGATTACCCAGATCAGTTGTCTGGAGCTCTGGACTGAGCAAACCTGTCAGAGCACTGGGTTTGTTGCTCTAGCTCTGATTGTTTTGCTTTTGTGTGTGTGTGTCTCCTTACCATCCAGAAACAGGCTGTGTTGTGTGCTGAGGGTTGAGCAAGAGAGGAGGAACCTGAAGTCAGACTTTACACTACTGCTCAGGACCCAAACTTGAGTAGTGACTTTGGACAAGTAACTTGCAGCAAACTCCTCTAGAGAGTGTCTGGAACTTTACAGAATACAATAGAGAAATAAAAGGGGAAAACACTGCATCTCAGTTTTCCTATCTGGAATATGGGACTAATACTTACCAACCGACCCACCTCACAAGGGAGATGCAATAATTAATTAGCTAATGTTCCTACAGCACTTTAACTCTGTAAAGTGTAAAATAAATGTTAAGCATTATTGGCACTTAGATTCTACAGTGATTGGTGCCCTACAATTCCCTAAGCCAGACAGCTAGTTATTGCTGCTCAGAGCAACAGTAGCTTACAATACATCCTGCATTATCAGCTCGTTTCTAGATGGTTACATGCCAGTGTGCCTGAACATACACCCTCCCACATGTGCCAGATGCCACACAGGGGAATTCTGAGGTCCAGGATGTGACTACACGTCACAGAAAGGGAACTCCGCAGCCACTCTGTAACTAGGCAGTCCCTTTTTTGCTATGGTTTTATTTCTTCCTCTCTGAATCAGATTATTAGGTAATAACCAGTACCTGAAATCCACTGCCCTGCTGTATAAATACTATTTCATCTAATTTTGTCAGCTGAGTCATTATTATCACTGAAAATATCCAGGATTTCAATAAATTCAATGTCAATTAAATTAATTGGTAAATTGTGTAGAGCAATTTGAGAGAAAAAAGGAGCTTTGTCCTTTTTCATTTTGTTGCTATATACTTCTTAGCTAAATTTTATTTCAGTGAACAAAAAGATGGCAGCTTCTAAAATTATGTCTGAGAGATGGATATGTAGGTAATATTGTTTAATATTAACGGCTGCTACATGGGTTCATGAATTCCCATCAGTATTGGTTTTTATGGAGTTCCTTATGTTAAAGTCTCTTTCAACAAAGATAGTGGAAAGAGCCTGGTTTGCAGCTCAGTAGTTCAAGAAAGAATTGCAGCTTTGCCCTCTCAGTCATAGCCTGAGAGATAGGTATTGAAGTCTCTGCATTTACACTATATACAATTACAGGATTTTATTTCAGGTTAGATTCAGCCTGGTCCTCTGGGTTGAACTTCCTTATCATGCCTGTATTTCAAAGTCATTCAAAGCACCAGTCAATTATTTGTAGCCTCGTGACTCCATCTGGGTTCTGAGGGCATCTAATACAAACCAGGAGGAGAGTTTCTTACTTAGTTTGCTCCCAAAGAAATCCAAAGCCACAAGCCACACTGTGAATCAAACCAGTAGATGGTAAAAGGATACAACTGAAAATTCTGTAAAAATATGATTACTACTTTCTACCAAAACACTAGTGAGATAGAGCTTCAGCCCATATGGTACTATGTGGACAATATGCAACCAAGCAATGCCAGACCACCTCATCAGAGGTTAAGAGTATATCCCAGCACAAACACCATTTAATTCCTTCACACTTCTTGTACTGTTTCCCTAAGCATTCCCTATTTGGCTTTGTCAACTACAGGCTACTGGACTGAACAGACATTCAGTTTGAGCCAGCCAGGATGTACTTATACAGTGTTCTGCTAGATCCAGCAATATAAAGAGGATTCAATTTTTGATATGCACACATTGGAGATAATTCCAGCACTCCACAACTCTACTATGGGATACTGTACACAGTGTTATTTAACTAATAGCATGCATGGGATTTGTGATTGGCATCCATAAGGACTGGAGGAAACTGGACAGAAAATCAGAGCCCTAAATTTGATGTTGGGTCCTGGGAGCTATATTTCATATTGAAAGTCTACCATAATAAATACTTAAAAGCTCATTAAATTTTGTCATGATGGAGGTGAAAAGCATCTCATTTATGTATTATTAATGTATACTCAGCTTGTTAATTTAATTAGTGAACTGGACAAAATTGTCTCTTTTTGTGATCCTCCCATGGAAGCAAGAAAATGCACTTTGTGTAAGAATAGCTGGTTATCACCAACACTGTACCACTTCACTTCTGAAGTTCCTGGGAGTGAATGACTTAATTTATCTTTGTTCGTTTGGTACTCAATCACTGAATATCACCTAGTGCAAAAAAACCCCAAAATATAAAATGTTTTTATGCTAGAGTAAAAATCAATTACTCAGTGATTTTTTTTTCTTTTTTTTTTTTTTTTTTGCTTTGTTCAGATGAACAGATCCCTTCAAAAACTTTCTGAGCTTTAAGGCATGTCATAAGCAATTTCTCTTCTTGTTTTGCCACTGCCTATGGAGAGGATGCTTGAAAGTCGATACTATCTCTTTGCAAAACCCTTCCCCACATCAAAATCTATGACACTGATCTTTGCAAGTTTCCCTCAGAAACTGTCAGCAGTCTGAGTATATCTCTATTGCAGTTTTCTTGAACTTTGGGCTTAATATTAATTTATGAACTTGGAGCATAAGGAAATGACTATATATACATTTTTGTATTGTCCTTTTTTATACATACATGAATTAATATCTGATATATTTCTTGGTTTGTAAAGAATCTCACTTTGTCCAGGATATTTAAAAACCAATCTAAGTTGGGTTTTTTTCTTTTTCCCTATTTATCAAAAGCCTGATTTCTCTCTTCAGAAACCAAAGGAGTAGGATAAGGAAGAAACTAAATATATGTTTTTATATTCTTTAAGTGTTGGTGTTGTTTAGATGATTTAGATGGGAGATGCACAGAGTTTCTTTATGAAAAACAAGAAGTTTTCAGGTATCTTGTATTCAAAAAATTTACAGGGAGATAACTGAAACCAGAAAAATGCATAATTAATGTGAACATATTCTCTTCTTTCCATCCATTTATAGTCCCCTTTACAATTTAATTATCGACGCAAAGTATTTAAAGTAATTAGAGATTTTTATTACTAATTTATGTCTATAAATCAAAAATGGGCAATTCTAAAGTCTATTGTATCCAAATGAATGTACGTACTCAGCACAGTGAGTGACTTGGTGACATTTTCCAGTGCAAAGCTGTCCTGCTTTTAACAGTAAACAATAAAAACACATATAGAAAAACTAAGCTGTGAGTGCATAATTTTATTTTTTTATTAAGTTTCAATAACCTTGTTGGATTGCATCACTAAGGAAGAAACATGGAGATGTTAATGTGACTTAGCTTCAGGGAAATTAAAACTGGATATAAAGGAAGCTTGGAAGGGCACTCTAGTCCTAAGTCTTGGTACCCTCATTGCACAGGAACATGATCAAGTTTATTTTAATCTCCATTTGATGACCACTGATGTTAAGAAGACAAATGTGTGAGAGCTGCTGAAAGCACCCCGGCAAGCACCCAGTACAGTGCTAGGGCTGCGTGCTCCTCTCTGACACCTCCATGCCCCCACAGCACATGCACATGGCCTGGTGGCCTGGATGGGCCCTTGATACCCTGTGGCATGTAGTCCTCACACTCCTTTGGCACCCGGTCCCAGTGCTGTAACAGGAGCACACATGGATGTTGTGGGGAGCAACATGCGAGATCACAGCAATTCAGCCTTCCTGTCAAAAGCTTAAGGGAAAATTTTCCTGAAATGGCGACAGGAAGAAATCCACTTGCTGAAGCCCCACCTCCAACAGGCATTCCCAGTCCACGGAGCTCAGCACTTCACAGGCTTGAGCAGCCCCTGGACCAGCAAAATTCTCTACCAGGTTCTGCAAGCCACTGTCAGGAACCTGGGGGTAGTCTGCTGACCTGTGCACAGTGGCATCCTGGCAGCTCCTTGGCAACTGCCCTTGAGAAGCCATGAAAGTCCTAAGGGACAAATGCTGAAATCCTGCCCAACCTGCCACGTAACTTATCGAGACAAGTCCTCTGTGAATGAAATGAAAATTCTGGTTGAGGAAGAACAAGGGAAGGAACTTTTCACTAAGTAAAACATTGAAAACAAATTTGAAGAGATGGAGATTATATTACACTAATATCAGGTACTGAAGGTGTAGACTAGCTTAGAAATTAATAAGAGCTTCTCAAAGCAGTTATTTTGTATTTATAGAATGTTTCTCATTCTAGAAAATGAAAACATTATAACTTAATAAAGAGACCTGTAAAGAAAGATTTGTTTTTCCCAGAACTAAAGGAAATCATATGTACCTACTGATTAAGAATTACAGCAACAGAGATTGATTTAGGACTGGAGGCTTTTTTTTTTTCCTTCTTTTTTGGCACTGCCAGGTGAAATTAGGGTCAAGCAAAATGTAACTTTCCAAATTGGAATTCATCCAGGACACATCCCTTACCCTTTTTTTGTGCTGCACCAAGCAAAGGGGAAAAGAAATGACCAGGCTGCTTCAATACTTTGCAATAAAATGTGTTCTAATATTTACAATAAATAATTTTGTATCAATAGAAATATAGTTATGTTTGTACCACATTGCTTACCATTTTTCATCTCAAATCTCAGTACCCTAAGTTTAACACGTCTCCTTTGTGATGTGTTAAACTCCTATGCAGAGTTTGGTCAAAATTAGAATTCTAGTGAAATCCAGAAAAAATCTCCATGGCTTACTGATCTTTGGATAACAAATTCCATCTGATACCAATATTTCATAGATATTGAAAACATGGATCATTTATTTTGGTGACTGTTGCAGAGAGTCCATTCTAAGGACCTAGCAGATAGTAAACAATAATTTCTTTCTGCTAGTTACAAAAGAAGTTTCACAGTTGAACATACATCAAAGTCAGTTGCTGAGGGCATTATATATAATATGCTAAATCTGTAACAGATGGACTATACAAGAGGCTGAAAAAGTGCTTGATTAGAGCTGTGCCTCTATTGCTCTACAAAACTTCCAGATGCCATCATGTTGTTAATAATCTAGGGATCTCTCTTCACCATATTGGACCTGCTTGTCAGCTCTGCCCAATTAGCAAAGATAGCTCCAAGGTACAAGCACAATTCCTAGGGCAGTGATTTTCAACATTTTTCAATTTGTGGCCCCTTAAGGATTTATCACTGGAGATGTGGATCTCTGCGCAGCAAATGAAAACCTATTGGCAGTGGGCATGCTGGTTTTGCTTACCCTTCCCAGATCCCCAGAGTAGGAGTGCTGGGACCCACAGGAGTCTGCAAGCACACCAGACTGAAAAAGACTGTCTTAGGATAACATGTTTCTCACAATGAGCCTCATGTTTTTCTTGGGTCTTCATAGCTGAAACTTGAAATTTTCTGCCACATGAGAGAAGTCATTAGTCCTAAAAAATCAAAGCATGTATAGAAAGCAAAGCAAGCCCTCTCAAAAATGACTGGGAATAATATGCTCAAGTAATAATTTGTGAGGGTTTATTTTTTGCTTGACCACAGGAAACTTATAGCTTCATTGAATATTTTGAAAACATTTTTAGAATGTTCATGTATTGAAAGCGGAATAAATACCAGTGCCTCAGCAGAACTGCCATTTAAATCAAATTAACTTTACTAATTAGGGGAAAAAAAGAAGGCATCTCAGTATCAGGAATAATTTGTGCTTATAGAACTTCACACTTCAGGTGATATACTCTGCCTGAGAGATAGCTAAAGATGCAATGTACCCATCAAAATGGGAAATCAACCATGGCTACTAAATTTTTCAATTCACAGAGATTTTTTTAAAAATACTCAATTTGCCCAGAGGACTTTTAAGTCTTCAGACGAAACTGAAGTCATTATATTCAAACGAATGAGTATATGGAGTTAGCCAGTGATACTGAAATGATTTCTTGTTGGATAGCTGAAAATAATGGATGGAAATATGCCTGTCATAACACAGTACCTGAGCAGTCACATTTAATTCCTGTTTGCCAAGACTCTCAGGCTGCTTCTCTTTTTGACAGCTGAGACTGTGCCGTGGTTTATCTACTGGCAGGACAAAACTTTCTAGCATCAGATGATAAGGGAAGAGCCATGGCGCTTGGATGCAACTTCTGTCACCTTGCCATATCGCAGGTACACCCACATCTGCCAGGAGCTCTTCAGCCCTCCTCTCCTCAGGGGCATCACAGGCAACGTGCAACTGGTTGGCAACACACTGTGACCTGCCAGGGTGTGGTGTTGGGTTGTGGAGGCAGGAAAAGACAGGGAAAGGCATGGAGAGGCAATTCCTGATGCACGTTTTCTGGAGGCATAGGAGCGGTTAGAGGAAAGCACGCATCTGTGCGAACCTTGGTTTCAGTGCTTGGGCCTTTATGGGTTTTATGGCTGCATGATAGCATAATGATGCTGTAAATCATGCATAAAGGTCCTCTGGAGAATTTACCTTATGTAAGGAATTTCTCAGGCTGGGTAAAGGCTCTTCCATCAGGCTTTGGCATACGCAACAGGAGAAAACAGACGGATCAGCGTGATGGGTAAGCCTTGGCCGATGGCTGTTGTTGTTCAAATGAGTCCGCAGGAATGAGGGTTCAGTTAGAGCAGTGCAGAGCCAGTCTCAAGATGAATTCTTGCCAAGGATCTCCAGTAGCCTAAGAATATGGTGCAGAGACAGCTTAGAGTGATTATTAACTTCTCTCCTCATTCTGCCCTTGGTTGTTGTGCTGAGTCCAGGAAAAGGGGAAAGGAGAATTAGGAAATCTCTGCTTCCATAACATGTGGGGTAATAATGATTTGTCCATGAGGTTAAACAGTGCAGGAAATTGTGATCAATATTGAATGGTTGTACCTTAAAAGTGCAAAGGCCATTTGTGCATTCTGGCCTGCCATGGAGGGGACTACAGCACCATCAATAATTGATTCATAAACTATGCTTCTTATTCCCAAATGCTACGGGAAGTAAATACAAACTAAAGCTAAATTCTAGGTAGTAAAAAAAATTCTATCTTTAGCTTGCACTTGTTCTTTCTCAAATGCAGCTGATTTTTCTTTTAATTCTGAGGTTCTGCCTACATTATCTGGACATATTAGCTGTTCTTAATAAACCTATGCCCCTGGTAAAGATGCTTACCTGACTTCAGGCTGCAGTGTCTCTGCACATTATCCATGCCATCTGACCATGGCAGGAAGAAAATACCAGACCACTCCACAGCAGCACTTCCAGCAGACACAGCCTTTTTATTGACACCCCGTTACAGGCTGGATTTCTTCTAGTCCTTATGCCAATTACCAAACATTTCATCAGCACACTTCAGTAAGTAAGTTTCCAGTTTTGACTTTTGATATTAATACATCATGCTAACAAAATTTATCTTTTTTTTTCTAACAGAAGTGGTTCTTGTGCTTGGCATGGATTTTCAGCTAATGATGCTTTCTTGAGGGACAGAAACAGAGTAGAGGTTTGGTTACTTACTGAGCCATCAATCTTTTTGATAGTGAGACCTGGCCTAAGTCTTCCTTCTTCAAGACATTAATTTTCCACCTGCCCTTCTTTGCTCAGAGCAAGCCCATCCTGCTCTTTTGGAAATCAATGGCAAAAATCCCACTAATTTCAGTGGATTAGTTCCAGTATCTCAATTTACATGTGATTAACAGTAATTTCATCTGCTTAGTGCTAAAAAAATTCATAATCAAATTTACAATAAGCTGTGCACTGATTTTCTAGGGATCCCAGTTTATTTCATAGGCTTCTAATTTCAGTGTTTAATCACTTTTTGGTTCTAGCCGAATGTGTATCAACTGACCATGGAATATGTTCCTAAAAGCTCCCCACAAAGTTGATGATTTTGTAGCTGAATACTACAATACTACTGAAATGCTAATTTGTAAGATTTCTTTAATATTGAAGTAGCTCTGCTTGTCAGACAGACAGTCATCCTCCAAACATGTACTAGACTGAAAGCCTTTTTATACTTTATTTGCATTAGCTGAGGTGAATGGGCCATGCTGTTCAAAAACTATGAGATGAGTCCTAGGAACACAGGACAAATGTGAAGCCTGAATTTAAAAAACATGGAGTTGTCCTTGCAAAGAAGACACTTACCTAAATTGAGAGGAGATTTCTATGAGTTAATTTAAACCCATCTGTCTGGAATGGCCATGCTGCCATCTTGGACCATCCTAGTTCAAACAATTATCAGTCAACCAGGAATGATCCCTCCAAGAGGGTCCTGTTTGCAGTCAAAATAGACTCCGAAACCATAAACAAGAAGCCACACAGACCTGTCTTGGTCTTGTAAGGTTCCCAGCACACCTGAGTGCTAGTGTTGTGAGCCATTTCCTCACAAACTTCCAGGTAGTGAAGGATTAACAGAACTTCAAAGGATAAAATCACCAGGGGGTGATTTAAAAAAGATGTGACTGAGTCTGGTGCTCATTAAAATGAGGGACTAATTGCAGTGGTTCAACTCCAGTCAGGAGTGCCTGAGCAGGTGTTGTGTGTGCTTCCCCAGGCAGCTCGGGCAATGCACCTGCATCAAAACTGCCATCCCAGTCTTGCTCTCCCTGGATTTATTCTGTGAGAAAGATCGCTGTCAAGTGTTTGGCATCCTTTAGGGTAGGCTCTTCTGAGAGCCTTTTCAGAAACAGACATCCTACAACAGACTTGCACTGCTCCAAAAATGATTTGGACATAGGTTTGCATAAGTTAAACACTACTGCCTAAGGATGAGCCGTGAGTTGTATCATTAAAGGCCTGTTGGTGTTAACATGTCAGATTCTGAAGGACCTAGGCTCTCACCTCAGTTTTGGCATTTTGGCCTTCCCAAGCCTAATCAGTCCCTCCTTTCTCAGCACTGTTTTCTGCTGGTGGCCATCAGAGCTGCTGTTTGCAAGATGCACCACAGAAACAACAAGAAACTTTCCAAGTTGCCTTTTTTTTTTTTTTTCCCTACAAATGCTTGCCTGGCTAAATACATTATTTGATACTTATTCTTTAATTTATGATAGTGAAAAAGCTATACCAAGCCCGGCATATCCAAGCTCATTACTGTGACTCTTTCTGATCGCTTTATCAAATGGAACCCTTTCTTTGAGCTGTTAGCTAAATGTCGCGTGAAGTTCTGAGAACAAATTGTGCTGCTTTGGGACATTAACTTCACATTAATTTGGCTAATCACTTCTACTTGATAGAAGTTTGTTTGAAAAACAGGATACTTCAGCTGCAGTGAAACCTGCATGAAAAGTCATGTAGTAACAGCCATCCTCTCTAGTAGCAGGCAGTAAATTCGCAGGATGAGCAAATCCAGTCAAAGATGAAAATGCACAGAAAGAGTGTTTTTGTGGGTGCCTCTGCATAATAGAATGGAGATCCGGATAAAGAGGAATTAGAAAAAAATTATCCAACAGGAAGGAATTAAAGCTTCAGCTAGGCTCAGCCCTTGTTAGCATGTTTTATTCTGCCCACAGACAAAAACATGTGCAGCATTGCCAAATTTTTTAGTCAATTCCACAGCAGTTGTCTGTTTTCTTGCACCCCAGTCCCTGAAGTTAATAGATTTGTGTGAGAGCTCTCCCTTCCTCTCTTCCTTCCTCCTGTTCAGCAATCTGTAATGCTATCTGGAAAAGCCCTGGACACCCTAGACCCAGTGGCTCCAGAACCAAGAGGCACAAAGAATACACTAGTTTTAATATCCTGTGATTTTACTGCTAATCCTATGATTAATAAGGGTTCAACATTCCAGTTCCCATGCTTAGCTCTCATGCTTGGTAAACATATTTCTTAATAGGAAAGAAGCTACATGATTTGGCATATGCACCTCAGGGAGGAAAGGTGAGAGGCTCTGGCCAAACCCAGTAAGCAAATTATCTAAGGAATTCAACTAAGTAGAACCAACTGGGACAGTCTGAAATCTCAAGGAAAAACAAGAAAATCAAGGGGCTTTCTGGAAGTGACTCCATCCTAGAAGGCAGCCAAAGCACTTCAGTGGGCTTAGCTGCTGGCAAAAAAATCTTCCCCCTCAGAATGTGAGGGGCAGACAGTCCCTGCTCTCTGCTCTGTGGTGGCAGCTAGAAGGAAAGCCAGGGATGAGCCGCAGCAAATGTAGATGAAATTTTGGAGACTAGACCAAGAGAACTGAGCCAAGTTCAAAACATTTTTAGAAGTGTGGGGCATGGGAGAAATTCAGCTTCAACATGTTTTGATTTTACTCAGAGCACTTTCAAGGGCTGCAATACAGAACTTCATCTATCACTCCAGCAGTTTGGCACCTTCCCTTTTTTTCTGATAGTATCTACTTGCTGAATGGACTAGACACTGCCGTCATGTTTAGGAAAGGTCTGTGGGTCTCCATCCATTTTCAGCTGGTTCCTCTTGCAGACCACAGAGGGTTGCCAGTTATGATTCGTTCTCAGAAATATGCTTTGCCCTCATGCAACACGCATTCCTTCAAAAAGCCTCTACTTGCAATTGAAAACCTGATTTGGCAGTCTTTCCAGCAGAGAGACAAGCAGACTTCTCCTGCTACCAAGCTTGGAGCCAACCAGCCCAGGCTACTGCTTGAAGCAGGAGCCTGCACTCAGAGCACAACCAACGATAGCAGCATCTACAGAGTATCATCCAGCATCTTTTAGAAGTGCCAGGGCAAGGCTCAGGGTTGTGATTAGCATATGCTAATGACTGATTATAATATGTAAATGACACACTGGGTCAGAACTGCACGCCCATTCAAACTAATGAACTGTGCACTTTTTTATAAGTGGCACCAGTAATTGGGCACATCATTTTTCTATTGCTGCTAGGCAGAGAATAAGGAAGCCATCTGTAACAACAGGCCAATGTTTGCAGCAATCCCGTTGAGAAGTAAAGGCAAGGACTGCTAATTTCCAAGTGTCCAGCAGGGAACCAGTACACATGCCTCCAGTCACCATCGTCACAATCCTTAGTATCTGAGCATGTAATTATATGGTCATATTTTTAGAAGAGATCAGCATTAAAGATAACTGTTGAAAACTCCTGGCCAGAGCAGCATGCAGAGATCTATTTGAGCACCTACTGCCTAAAGTGCAGAACACCTGGGTTTTGAAAATGCAGTTGTATGTGACCTTGCTGTAATGAAGAAAATATTAATATCTCATTTGTGGAGTCTACTCTTTCCTCTCAAAAATAAATTCTCCTGTAAAATTACACCACTTTCTCTGAAGTAGGCAAGAACACAGTTTAATATCAGAATGGATAGACTGTGAAACTTGCCAAAACTGATTTATTTCAACACTCACTATTTACTTATTCTCTCTATTAATTAAAATTCATACTTAGAATCTTTATCAAGAATAAATTAGTAAATAGAGTGATTCAAATATGAGGTTTTGTGTTTTTTTTTTTTAATCAGATACATTTTACAAAGGGATATGATTATTCTTTTATCCTAATTTCAGATATGAAAACAAAGAACTGAAACAATTTATGTTAAATGTCACACGGTAGACAGTCACCAGAGCTTGCAATAGAATGGAAATTGCATGGGTCTTTATCTCTCCTGCAGACATTGCCCACAATAGCAGTAGAAGTATGGTGAAGTGATGTGATCACATTCCAAAGCTGACAGTGTGCAAGGCAGATTTTTATATGCCTCAGGTTCAGGGCAGTGTCAATGCAGGATATCCCAGACGGAAGCCCAAACTGGCAAATTCCCACAGCTTTACACTGTGCCACATGGACTTGCTTATTCAGTTTTTTGATGGTTCACAAATTCCTGCAGCAGGTTCTGGGTTCTAGTGTGACAAATCTCATCATTATTAAGGCATCCCATTGATGTCACTTTCAGAATTAGCTCTTCCATGCAGTGATTTTCAGACTCTCCTAGTTTGTTCTCTGTTGTTCAAACTACGTATTTATATAAAGTCATTTGTGTCCAATCTTAGCCCTTTTTCATTTTTTCCATGCTGGGGTGGCATTTTGGGGACACAGGCATGCCATAATGCTTTTTCTACTATAACTAATTTAGAAAGCTCATTAAAAAACATCTATTAATCCTAATTCATCTGTTCACATAGTCATTCTGACAGTAAAGATATTTCCCTTCTGGCAATTTTATTAAGTGTAAGGAAGGTATCAGCTCTGAGTTTCACTGCTTCTAAGTCATTCTAGAACACAGGATGCGCACATCATCTTCAATAGCCTCATGCTTATTTGACTCAGATTGGTTGCTCAGAGTCCCCTTGTGGGTTGAAAGGTCAATAATGAGGCATGAGGGGAAAAAATGGATTTTTTGACAAAACTGACCTACATAGCATTCCCAGTTAAGCTCCATCAGAGGATATCTAGCAGGCTTCTGGGTAACCAGCAGCGAAAGCAAAGTGCAGCAAATTAACTGTTGTGATTTACTAAGTGAAAAGGCAGTCCTGTATCAGTGGGAAAACCCAGAAAATCTGATAGCAATCTGCAGATGGCAGTGTTAAACCCTTTGCATATGGCTCTCACTTTTGATGTCAATAGAAATATCAAAGAGATCAGGATTGGGCCAGACACTCCCTATTCAATATCTCTGGATGCACAGTCTCAGTATAAAATTACATAAAACATCTCATGTTCCCAAAATCTAAATACATAATTTGTGATTATATGTGTTTGCAGCTGGCAGTGAAGGGTGATATATTGTTAATGTCTTTCTGTAAATGTTGGATGAATAGCTATCAAAACTTTACCATCTATATTGGCATTCATATAGCATAGTCTAAAAATACTTCAATCTTTCTCAATAACTCACTCTCTCACTACCATCTAAAACTAGAGATTTTACTATTTTTCACATCATTTGAATTTTTATTACATCTAAATAATAAAATGCATTATTAGGATCAATCTAAATCCATGGTATTTGCAGTTTTAGGATTTACTCTACAGATTTGGCTCTGCTCTTCAGAATCTAAGCCATCCCTTTACAGAACTGAACTTTCTCTTGCCTTCCTGGTTTGCAAAGGTATCTTGGCAAGATTTAAATGCTGCACCTCTCCAATATCTGGCTTAGTGTTGAGCAGAGACGGATTGAATTCAAAATTTCAAGCCACATTCCATTTATAAAATGAAGTCTAATTAAAAAAAAAAAAAAAAAAAAAGAAAAGCTTATTTGGCTGCAGATAGGGTAGTCATGCTAGAAAATGTGTTTCAAACTCTTTATAGCATTTGTAGGGTTTATTTAAAATAAAATTAATAGAAAATGAATGTGATAGATGCATTATTTTCCAGTTGCAATGAATTTGAATAATATGTAATAATGTATCTAAAAATAATTGCTGCTCTTAATCATAGGTTTTGCTTCAGTGCTATCTGCTTAAATGACCCTAAGTCATAGAGTACTTTTTAGTGTCTCTTCCCATTTCTTAAAAATTGAATTGCTCTTGCTAAATGAGTGGTGGCTGTCTCTATTCCCTCCCCACAGACCACAGAGGAAGAGAAAGGAAATATTATCTTGCTTCTATTTCAGAACATTTAGCTAGCTTTAGAGATCTTCTTGACTATCTACCTAGGAAATTCCCTAGTCAGAGAGGCTGCATCTGGCTGGGTGTAAGATCCATGTAACTTAGAAATGGTGTCCCAAGTCAGCGAATCCCAAGAGCAGCTTGGGAGATGCAAGGAACCACCTCCCAGGGTCAAAATTACCCTGCCACCTCACCAGCAGGGAACAGAGGAGCACAGTCAATTATCCAGTACCACCACAGGGTCATCAGTCCCTAACCACAAGCTCACTTGTCTGTCATTGTTAAGAGAGAGTATCTCTACTGCAAACAAGATGAAATCTTTTTGTTTTTTGCAGAAAGAAATTTTCTGCCACAGTGTGCCTACCTGAGTGACCCATCTGTGGGCTCTGCCTGTGGCTCTTAATCGGCCTGGGGGTCCCAGAGCTGCTGTGAAGTGAGTGACTGGCAGTGAGTGGAAAACCACTCAGCTCTCAGGACTTTGGCACCCAGCCCCACATATCATCTGAGTCCTGCAGTATCTGGTGCAAGCAGTGACAGCTAGAGAAGACATTACCATCTCTTTTGGTAAGATACAGAAGCTGACGTTTTGTGGGGTATCTTAAGGACAGAAGGGAGCTATAGGAAAAGCACATACCCCATTCTCTGTTCAGACATCAAAGGTATGGACGCATGCCATCTCACAGATGCAGCTCAGCCAAGTGATATGGAGCCTGATGCCATGACAGCAAGTGTCACACAGCAAGAGAAAGAGGACCAAAGCTCCCATGGACTTCTTGATAGCTCACATCTGAGAAGAACCCTGGAGACAAAAGGCATGATTTCTCCAAGGACGATACAGTCCTAAAGCATAATAGGACAGTTCAAAAATTCTTAAACTCATGAGATTGGGTACTGGTAGCAATTCAGCCATGTCAGTAGAGACCCTTATTCTGACAAATTTGCCCTAAGTGTCTTAATACAGGGCCTTTGTGAATCTGTCATGGTCTCTGCTGGGAGAAATACAGCACGATCTCTTCTCCACAGCTCATCAGCGTTCACCCACCTTTCAAAGTCCCAAGTTCCCTGAGAACTTCAGGAAGATGTCTGCTTACATCCAGGGGCTTTCAAGTTGCCTTCTAATCTTTTAAAAAGCTTTGTTTTACAACTTTTACTATGGCATGTGTGAAGTGTAGACTTGAATTTGGGTTTTTCATTTGGGAAGAGAGAGAAGCCAGAGGTTCAATCTCCATGCTCCAGAGCTGTGGAGCTTGCCTTGAAAAAAGCTATGCCTGGGACCTTCAGGAAGGCAGTCCCAAAAGATCCATGTAAAGCCTGGAGGCCTGGCAGAACCCATTAGTCCATAGTGTTGGCTTCATACCAAACTACTAGTCTTGGCAGTAAAGTGTGCCGTGTTTTTAAAAGGTGGGTTTTATTTGTTGAAAGGATTAAACATTTGTAAAATGTTTGACAAATCATACCTTGATTCAAATAAAGATAAGATGGCAAAAGCACTGCATATATTCAATGCTTGGATGTCAAAAGGTGTTTTAGCTCCAAAAATACTCCAAATCCACACCTTACTGGTTTTCTTTGCAGAAGTTTCCAAGGATTCCTAAGTGCCACTATGAAATGATACAAAGTGATTTGTTAACCCACAGAGCTCACCAGTCAGAGCATGGGCAATAATAAACAACCAAATAAACAGGCAAAGAGTAGAAAGACAACTGGTTAAAAACAGCAGAGTTCCAGAAAACATTAATTACAGAGGTATTGATGTTCGCAGCAGGCTGCCATTTTTGCCAACCCTGTTTCTCATGATTCATGCCAGAGAAGCAGGGTCAGTTTTGCCCCATATTTATTACTCATTTAACATGAAGTACATTTTAAAAGGATTTTGTACCATGGGCTCTGGATTTACTTAAGTGAGAGATACCAAGCAGCCTTGAGACCTATTAAGTACAAACAAACAAAAAAAAATACAGAGGTTTTTGCTGGACATAGAGTGCAAATTATCCATTCTGAGTCTCAAGGAAGCTAAACTACTATCAGCTGGGTTTTCTGAAATTATATTGCATGGGCCAAAACTCGAAAATTCATCAGAATGCCCATATAGCAGAGTACTTAGGTAGCTGGTTAAGTCAATAAGTCATTTACATTTTTAACAATTACTGTAGAATGTTGGAGCACACACATTCTGCAGTAAAAAGAAACTAAGGAAAAATGCACATAAATCCTGTTTTCTGGTAAAAGCCATAACAGCATCCAGTTGCTTTTTCCAGTGCAGGTTTTGCAATGTGTACTAATTCCAAGCAAATATGGCTTGGTTTGATACTGTTCATTTCTTTGTTTTATGGTATGACTCTGGGAAATAACCAGGTGATAAATGCATTGACTAGCCATGGTTCTTGCCATCTGTACAAAGTTTACTTCATTTTTCCCTCTTTACTGGTTAAATCCCACTAGCTTATCCCCATCAGTCAAGGCTTTTGTGAAGTAGTGATCCAGCCAGCCTGAGGCTAAGCAAAGCAATGTTTCAGCCCTGTCTGACTTTGGTTGTATTAGGTTACCTGTGATATTCTCCAAACAAGAGAGAAGTGCAGCGCTATTGAGAAGTGACACAGGGGCTTGTCTCACCATGGCAGCCTGCTTCCTGAGAAGCTAGCTGTTCTAGTCAAGCTGAAAGTGAAATTTTAATATGGCCTTGGCAGCACTCCATTGGCATGTCCCCAAATTTACACTAGCATAACCAAGATCAGTGCCTGGGCCAGCATCTGTATTATATTAAAGATAAATTGGACAAGATGTGTTCATATCTGACCTAAACTCAGCAAATAAGAAATGAACTTAATAAAATCAGATGGTCTGACTCATCCTCTTTTGAGAGATCCTGATAAAATATGGCTGTTCCAGAAGCTCTGATGTGATCTTAATAAAAGATGACACTGTGAAAAAGGCAGGGGGGGAAGCACGGCAGGCGGGAAACTTGACAAAAAGAAGTTTTTACTGTGCCCGGATCCCAGCTCATATAAATGGAAATAGATGAGAAACCTCAGCTTCCTTCATTGGCATTTGCAGCAAAAATCACTGCATAAGGAGAACACTGTGAGCATGCCCAGTAGGTAGGCACCAAACTATAATTTCTTGTTCAAAATACCAAAATGCACCAGTTTAACTGAAAGAATGAGGACATGATATGAAACAGGCATGAGCTAAACTACAAAACAGGAGGGATGACTGGAGCCCACCTCCTCCTACTTCCGAAAAAGCTGCTTAATCATTAGCCTGGGGAGCCATGCTTTCACTAGCCTTTTCTCCTTTTCTCAGTGAATTCAAACCATTTTTCTGCACAGTGGTACTGCTTCATGAGGAGTGGTAAAGCATTCCCAGAAAAACCTATAGTCTAATGACTAGAAGTGTTTGAATTATTTCTAAAGAACATAGAAACTGAGTGTGGATTTCCTACTTTCTAAACCCTAGGCTGATGAAAGATAGAAATGGTGGTGGTTGCTTTTCTACAAGTTTTTTTTAAAACACAGTGAGGTCTTCAGAGAGTTTTACAAGGAACTTGGTCTGGCCGGGCCGCACTAAGCATGCTCTGAGAGCATCTCCAAAACCCATCAAGGGGATGCTGTGTCCTGTTGTTTGATCATTACTGTGAAGGAGGGGGTTGAGCAGATAATTTGTTTTCATACCTTGATGGACTGAAGGGATGGTAGTTAAGAGGGAGAGAATATGAGCATAACAGTAAAGGAAGAATTATTTACTTCAGGACTACAGAAAGTACCTTTGGATGACAGTCACAGATCTATTGCCATATCCCACAATGTCTTCTTTAACTGCCTACTTGCTGAGTGTTTGGTCACATATTAGTAGCAATATTCCTTTATCTGTCTTATTTTACATACCCTTGTGTCATCTGTAGGGGTTATATCCTGAGATCTGGGCCCATTCCATCACTGCAGAGGACAGTGTCTCCTGCTGCACGCCCTAGCTCCCATGGACATCAAGCCCAGGAGCTGCAGCCAGAGTGAGACCACAGGGTTCTTAAAACCATTCTACTCTATGGAAGCTGAGGAAGCAGACAACACACAGGAGAGGGATGCCACTCTGCAGATGGCCACAGGTGAGATCAGATGCAGCCAGAGAATACAAAGGATCAGTCAAATGGTTTCCATGGAACTTCCTCTCCAATGGTACTTACAGCCTTGCCAGCAAAGCCTGTGTCCTTCAGAGCTTGAACCCAAGACACTGAGTGTAAGAGAGTTCCCATGTGAACTCTGGCAGTTCTTTATCAGTAAAGTCAAGGAAAGAGATAATAACACAGCAAGGCATGAGAAGACCTTTGTAATGGGGTCATTAAGATCAACCTGAGAGTACATTCAAAAATATCATGACAACATTGTGGATGCTAAGTGCTATCTAAAAAATGCACTCCTGTCTAAGTGCTAGTATTAGACAGGTGCATTCTTGTCAAATACTGTTTGGTCCAGTAATTGAAAAGGATCATTAAACATTTACTGAAAGTCAAACTGGAAACACATGGATGAATGGAGCTGTACTTGAATACCCCATAGCTGTCACTGATACCACAGATTAAGTGGCAGCACGTTACAGGTTTCCAGGAGAGGAGAGACAGTATTCACACACATACACATGCAGCTAAGGAAGGTGACACTGAAAGGGGACACCTTTGCATGTGTGATTATCCTCCGTGCTCTTGTCTTAAACCACTGGATGTCAAGTTATAGCAAAGCATCGCAATTTGCACTTGCACTCCATTCATACAGACACACCTACAAATTTATTTCACATGAATATTTGATATGACAACAGATTTGATATCAAGTAGGCAGAGTGAATTATTTAATTGTTTTCTAGAGTATTTTATTTTTATTATTTAATGAACAATTACTTTGTGATTGGAGCTGGACAACCATGAAGAGAGCATTAAATCCAATGTGCTCATGAGCTGACCTAATGAAGTCATAGAATCCTAGAATGGTTTGAGTTGGAAGGGACCTTGAAGACCACCTACTTCCAGTCCCCCTGTCCTTGGCAGGGAAATCTTCCACTAGACCAGGTTGCTCAAAGTTCCATCCAGCCTGGCCTTGGTTGGCCTTCATGGCTTTGAGGAATTCTAGCCTCCATTAAATTCTGATGCATTATGTCATCTCAACACAGCCTTCAAGATTAACCAGACTGGCACCAAACCTACAGCTGAACACTGAGATTGTCTCCTCATAAAACAGCCCATGGATCAGTGTCAAACCCAGGATCAGGATTTCTGTAAACTCCCATATCCCTTCTCCCCTCCTCTTATCCACCCCTTAGCTGCAGCAGACAGAACTTTTCTCAAGATTTGATGTGGCGTGTTTAAGATGTGAAAACAACAGAGGAAAAATTAAAATGTTTGTGATCCATTATGCAGAAGGCACATATTCTGCATGAAAATTATTTACTTGAGTTTTCTATTCTAAAACTTGATTTTGTATTCAAGATTTAAGGTCTCCATGGAGGTGGAAAAACACTTTGAGACTCTGAGGCTTTGAAATGCTGAATTGCCTTGTATAAGATAAAATCGATATTTGGAAAAAAAAAAGCAAAGTGGAAATTAATGTTCTTGTAATAGGTGAGTAGCTTTTACACAATTATTTCATGGTGATAGACTTGGTTTTGATGTAGCTTAATTAGCAGAATATAAATTATATATGTTTTTTTAAAGATGTGCATATGTATATTACAAGATTTTTTTATTTCATTGTGGAGCAAACCATTTGATGTGGCTCTGCAAAAAGCTCTAATACACATCAAAAAGCAATCAACAAACTCTTTGAGTACATCAAGCAGGATAATTTAGATGGTTTTTAATCAGGATTATGAAAATATAATTAGGTGGTTTCATGTTGGTTGGTGAGTGCGTAGGGAAAAGTGATTCTCCAAACAGAAAAATATGGATAACATTACCCAGGAGCCGTGAAACAACCACACACACATGCATACACAAACCAAACAGAAAAGACTTCTGGCCTGCTCCTCTAGTAGATCAGCAGGTAACATGTTTAAATAGAATGTCATTTCCTTTAGGATGTCAAGAAGATTCTTATTTAACAGACAGATTACACAGAAGGAGCTTTGGAAAAGTGCCCCTTTTTAATGTGCTTGAAATCATTAGTCTGCAGTTTAATAAAATAAAATCCTCTTTTCAGAATTTAGTCAATGAGCAGAAGATGCACTTTGGGTCTAATCAAACTAGAGTTTTACTGAAGGAAACAAGAGAGTGCTTTAACTATGTCTGGGCCTCTAGTACCAGAGCAAATGCTACATCTGTTTGCAGTGTATTCAGGTGAAGCCTTCTCTCTTCAACCACTGTAAATGCCTGCCATTGCTTAATTCCAAGGAATGCTGACTAACGACTCATTTCTTAAGAGCTACCACATCTAAACCATCTCATCTTTACAGGTTCTCTTTTCATGTTTTCATTGCTCAAAGCTTCCCTTTGCTTTCAGTTCTTTTTGATGTGCTGATCCTGATGTCTGTTTCCCAAAACCTGACTTTGCTCTACAGCATTTGATTAATCCTGGACACTGTGTGCCATGTGCCACAATGCTTCACCCACTTACACGAAAGTATCTTAAATATTTGAAGTGTTATTCTTAAGTCCTTTACTTTTATGTGTTAACATTGCATTTCTGGTTGTCTGTGAGCACTGAGCAGATGTTCTTACTATTCAAAGATCCATGTCCTGGCTGGATGTAGATAATCCATAATCCCACAGTACCCTCAGAACATGCCTGTCTATACATAATCCTTACACCAATACTCCCTCTGTCACATTCTTCCCTCATCTGACTGGTTCTGGCAAAACAAGGTTACCACTGTCAGCTTGCCAATACATTAAAGAATTAGAGAGACATATTTTTTACTTTTTGCTGTAGTGAAAACTGTCTTGTTTGTCCTTCATTTCCTTGCCTCTCCTCACTGGGTCCTATTTTTTGCGCCGAGAGAGTAATTATCCCTGTAGTGATTCCTAGAGGTATCTCAATAATCTCTTACCATCTCATGAGGATCCCTAACAAATACTCTCTCCACTTCACACCAAAGGCTAGATCTGTTTTTAGACCGTTTTAGTGACTTAGAGGAAATATATTTCATACTGTTATAGTGATAAAAAGATTACTTCAGATGCTTTTTAAGCAGTCAACTTTTTGTTTTTTAATTTAGATACACAGTTTTGATAGGAATCCTATAAAATCATATATTGGGGGGGGGGGGAATAGCAAGTCTGTAGATGTCTGAAAGTGGTCTGGAGTTTTTTGTCAGCTAAACATGCATTAGCAGTGTGTCCTTAGGCTCTTAAGAAAATACCACCTTCAAGTCAGTCTGTCTGAAGTCAAAAGTAAAGTACTTATGTACTGAAGTAGCAATCACAAATCACAGCATACGTGAAAGTCAGAAGTTTGTTTTTTTAAGACTAAATGAAACAGCAATTAAATGCCCTTTAATTTAATCACAGAAGAAACAATAGAAGTCATTGCCCAGAGCATGGCTCAGCTCCGAAAGGCAAGAGCAAAAAGGGCAGGAGCAGAGAGCAAACCCAGCAGTTCTCTTGGGTAAAGTTGTGAGTGAAACAGCTGGGGGGGGGGGGTTGCATGTTGTAGGTGGATGTGTGAGGGAATGAAAAATAATGAGAAAAGAGAAGACATTGGGAAAGATACCTGCAGGAATGGAAAGGTGCACTGTAAGGGGATCAAACAAAAATACAGTTCTTCTTGGCTGAGTGCTCCCTTAAAAGAGACTTACACTTCCAAACATGGAACTACTTTTCTTGCTCCTGCCTTGCTGTAATAGCAAGGAAATAAACAAGGCCTTTCCCAAGAAATCCTGGGTTCCCATCATCCTGTTCCATTCCTAATGCAGCAAAGACAGCAAGGCACAACAGATTTTGGATAGCTACTAGTACCATGGGGACAAAAATACTAGCTGGCATCAGAGCCTGTGCTGCACAGATTAAATCTTCTTATCTCAAGAGTTAGAGAGATGAAGAACTACTGCTCTCTGCCCAGGAGGATGGGGTCCATGCCTTCCCATGTGCTGTTGCAGGCAACACTGCTTTCTTCCCTTTGGAAGACTGCTAAAAACTCTGGCCTGATCTATTACTGCTGAAGTGAATGGGAGTTTTGCCACTGACTTCAAGGAGACAAGAAGCGAATCGGGCCCTCTGCTTGCAAATCCAGTCTTTATAGTCCTTTCCACATACTAAATAAAACTGTGCTTGGAAGTAATTTGAATGCCAGCAAGCTGGGCCAGTTTGCCATGGATTTCAAAGATGCCCAACAATGTGATGTTTATTAGGATACAAAAAAAGTGTCTTCTTCACAGTGTAATGTGCAATTTACTTCTCAGTAAAAATATAAACGTGCCTTATGTGCAAACAATTTTAGCATTTCTGTTTTTATGCCCATCTTACTGACAAGAAACTCCCAGCTGTTATAATTTGTTTCATCCTTCTCTCTCTTGTAGAACCAGCCTTTGTTCCTTTTTGCAGTGCCAGGGACTTGCTGAGCTCCACCTGATGTGATTTGTCCAGGCATTAATAATGCATCTTCAAGATGCAAGATGCATGAATTCCTTTAGCAACAGATCCGCCGGCAGACTGCCGCACCGTATTGTGGCGCTTTCCCGAGATGGGGGAGGCAAGAAGCCACGCAGGCATCATGCACCCGCGCAGGTCAGCCGCCTCGGGAGCGAGGAGGTCCTGTTATTTACGAGGGGGTCACTACAACCTCACGACGAGGTCAGGCTGAGGATAATGAACATTACAGGAGACGTTCCTCCAGCAGGCAGGTCCTTACCCGCCATCCAAGGAATCCCTGTGGGACGACCTAAGGTGTCCACAATGACAGTGACTTTAGGAGAGCTGGCAAGCAGGGGTCGAGTGCTGCCCGCTGGCGAGTGCTGTCCCTAAACACCACCAAACCAAATCAGCTTTGCCTCCGAGCGCTCCTCTCAGCCTCCCCTCCCGCCCGGACAGCACGGGTCGGGAGCTCGGCACTCGAGGATGCGCTTTATGGACAGGGTTGCTGCGGCAGGGAGGCTCGCCCTGAGCAGACGCCGCACACGCCTGGTCCTCACCCATCCGGGCACCGCGGAGGGATTTGACGGCCACCTTCCGCACCAGATCCGCTCAGTGCTGCTTTCTCCGTGCAGGAATGTGTATGTGTCTGTATACGTACCTATATCTATATCTCTATATCTCGTTTAATCGATACGATCGCTCGCAGAGCGGCGCGCCCCCACCGCGGCTCGGCTCTGCCGGCGTAGCCATGGCAACGGCTACGGCTCCTGGCGTGGGGCCGCCCCGCAGCCCTGGCCCAGGCGCCGGCCCCGCCAGGACAACCCCGGCACGGCCCCGACCCCGCCAGGACAACCCCGGCACGGCCCCGACCCCGCCAGGACAACCCCGGCACGGCCCCGACCCCGCCGGCACAGCCCCGCACCGGCCCCGACCCCGCCGGCACAGCCCCGGCACGGCCCCGACCCCGCCGGCAACCCCACACGGCCCCGACCCCGCCGGCAAGCCCCGGCACGGCCCCGACCCCGCCGGCACAGCCCGCACGCCGACACGGCGGCACAGCCGACGCCCGCCCGCGGCACAGCCCCGGCACGGCCCCGACCCCGCCGGCACAGCCCCGGCACCTCCTCCGCATAGCCCCGACCCCGGCCCCGGCAGCACAGACCCGGCACTGCCCCAGCCCCGGCAGCGCAGTCCCGGCACTGCCCTGGTCCCGCCGGCACAGCCTGGGCCCCATCGCCCCGTCGTCTGTGCAGGTGCTCTTAATGTCTCCGCATGTTTGTGTCTCTCAGGACTCGCATGTGTTGCTGCCAGTGACCCGCAAGGTTACAGACCGCAGGCCCAGCCCTGCCTTCTGCGGCTGTGTCTATATGTACCCACGTATAGGTACATTCTATGCACACAGGAGCCTAGGGGTCCTGATAGACAACGAGCTGTTAGGGAACCAGCTGTCCAAGACCAGTGGTATACTGGGATGCATTAGGAAGAGCATTGCCAGCAGGTTGAAGGAGATGATCCTGACCCACTACTCAGCCCTGATGAGGCCACGTCTGGAATGCTGGAATGCTGTGTTCAGTTCTGGGATTCCCAGTACAAGAGAGGCATGGAGCTTCTGGAGTCCTCTGGAGGGCAACAAGGGTGGCTGGTGGGACTGCAGTACAAGAAGCGGCTGAGGCAACTGGGCCTGTTCAACCTCAAAAGGAGCCAAGTCAGAGGGGATCTCATCAATGTGTATGAATATCTAAAAGAGAGTGTCAAGAAGATGTAACCAGGCTCTTCTCAGTGGTCGCAAGCAATAGGATACAAGGCAACGGACAGAAACTGATAAACAAGGATTTCCGCCTGAATATGAGGAAGAACTTCTTTACTGTGTGAGTGACCACATATTGGAACAGATCGCTCAGAGAGCTTGTGAAGTCTGTCTCACTGGAAATATTCAAGAATAATCTGCATGCAATCCTGTGCCATGAGCTCTAGGATGACCCTGCTTGAGCTGGAAGGTTGGACCAGATGATCCACTGCAGTCCTTTCCAGCCTTACCCAATCAGTGATTCTATGAAACACAACCCATTTCCAAAATAACATTTCTGGTAAAGTTTTCAAGCTTCCCAGTGCATGGCAATGGTCAGACATCACTGAGGTCCTTGAGAGAGACTTCCCCAAAGTCCTTGGCAATCAGCAAGGGAACCATAAAGCAGCTCAGTATGAATGCAGTCAACACCAACAGCCAGTCTGCTCTGCCATCTGAAATCCTTGCACAAAATTTTCCATCAAAAGCCACTGAAGCTGGTGCAGGCAAGCCTGGCACAGCTGTTTTGGTGTGGGCTGCAGATAGCAGCCGCCTTGGGCTGATGGATGTCTGTTATGTCCCCTCCACACACAAGAACCGCCAAGTCTGGTGGGCTGTACTTAGTGTGACACTTTTCTCTGTTTGATGGGCTTTTGAACTTTTCTGGAAAGGATAAGCTGCTTCTTTTCATGTTCACAGAATCACAGAATGGGTCAGGTTTGGAGATATAGTGAGTCATCTGGTCCAACCTCCTTGTTCAATCAAGGTCATCCTAAGAGCACATTGCACAGGCTGTGTCCAGATGGGTTTTCAGTGAGGGAGACACCACAACCTCTCTGAACAATCTGTTCCAGTGCACAGTCATCCACATGGTAAAGAACTTCTTCCTCATGTTCAGGTAGAGCTTCCTGTGCATCAGTTTCTGCCTGTTGCCTCTTGTCCTGGTGATTGGCACCACCACTGCCTCTGCCCTTTGGACACCAACCCTTTGCATCCTTACCCACATTAATGTGATGCCCTTCTCACTTATGTCTTTTCGAGGTCAAACAGGCAATTTTTCTTTTACGTTTCTGAAATCACATTGCCATATGTGTTTCTTTTTAAATAAAGGCCTTCCTCCAAGCTGTCAGCCGGGAAGAATATAAAAAATTATCAAAGTGTCTCTGAGACCAGTGAGGTGCCAACAGGTAGGGGAATAATGGGAAAGATAGGAAAGGAGGACAGTCTCTCTGAGGATCAATTTTAAGAATCCAAGGAAGACAAAAATTAACCAAAACCCTCCACTCTTTTAATTGGACAATAATTTTGCCATTTTATCCACAGTGAACTTTGTGGGATTCTTTTTGATTTGAGTCAGAATATTTCTGCTGCTTTCAATAGGAGTTTGACAGAGTTTTTGCATACACATAGTAGGAGAAATGTTTGTACATAAATTTATATTAAAAAAAGACAGTGAAACAAATACTCCTGTGAATTTTGTTTCCAAAAAGCTTCCAAACTGTCTGCAGAAGTCATCTCGAAATCACTATATTTTTGAAGACTATGCACCTAGAGACCAGAAACAATAGACTGGGATTCTACTGATCCTTCATTTACAAACTGAATTACAACTAACAAAAACTCTGTTACACCATCCAGTCTGCAAGCAATACAAAGACTGAAATATATTCAGATTAACAAGTCACAGAAGAATTTATACAGCAAATAAAATTAATAGAAATTAAAATGTGGTCGTTGATCAACCACAATTAGCAAACGGAGCTAAATTCAACAAATCAGCTGTTTGCAACTAATAGTTTTCCTAGGTCTCATGATAGATGTGGGTAAATGTTGACTTACTAATTATGACAACAGAACTGAAGAGAGAGCTGAGAAATCAAAATTAACTCGTGCCTTTCCTGAATTGGTATCAGAATATGTTGACAGGTCTGGAGCGTTGCCGTGAAATGTCTCGAGTTCACAGGCTAGGCTTTTTTTTTTTTTTTTTTTTTTTTAAATAAGTGGTTTGTAAAAGTCTGCAAAAGAAGTCTTGACTTTCTCTCTTGATATAAGGAAAGAAAAAGGCATAATTTTTTAATATTAAAATTTGACTGAGTTCTGGGCAACTGGAAAATGGTTGCATGCTGCAAACTATCAAGCAGTCTTTCTAGCTCCATCATTTCCTGCATTTTGAAGAGAAGAAATGTACCAGGCTCCTGCGAGTTGTGAGCTGGCCTTGCAGATCCTCCAGCATATCAAAGAAAAGGAAGCTTCCCACCAGGAGAGGCAAGTAAACAGACAAAATATTACCTGGCAGATCTGGCCTTGCATCAGGCTGGGTTCAGACTCAGAAATTATCAAAGGCAATATTAAGCTCCCTACCCTCAGCTTCCAGCTTCTTAGTTTTAAGGGGATTTCTATACATGCCAAGGAATATTTCATCAATCTGCACCACATTGGATCACTGCAAGAATTTTGTGTAAGGAAGTCTAGTTATTCTAAGTGCAAAATACAATTTGAATGTCCCCTCTGTTCCACATGATTTTCTTCTTGTTGCTTCAGGAGGCTGGAAATGATATTACAGTTTTCCTCATGTTAATTCTGGCAATATCTTATTTGAAAAACTTTGTTAGAAGAATCCTTTAAAACTGAGTGAAATGATGGAAAATGCCTTGTGATGTTTCTGTGTCACATGTATGACTATTCTGAAAACAGACTTCCTATTGTGTCAAGATTGGAGATTTTGAGACATTTTCTTGTCATATACTCAGATCTTTAAAATTTTGCGTGAACTGCTGTTCTAAGAGCAACCCAGTATGGAAAAAGCTGAGAATTTTACTGTGATGCATTTTTTAAAAGATTTATTTTGACTTCAGTTTTCATTAAACTTCAGTAGCCCTAATTTATGGCACTCAATTAAGCAGAATGGTTTGCTATTCATTACACTTTCTTCCCAAAAACATTTTGCATAACAATAATTCAGTTAAGTTCTTGCTTTGTGAACCCTTCTGGTTTTAATGATTTCTGATTTTTGCATTTTTCAGAGCAGGGCAAAAATGTTTAACATTACTTCTGAATGTTGGTTTTTTCATGTAGAAATTGGAGGTCCAAGTTGCACATGGCAGACAGGGCTACCACAATTTATATCACAGGAGACATGGGACCAGCCCTAGCACATCCTTTCTGGTCCACACAGGATGCTTCTAGAATTGCCATAATTATCTGTTTCCTACAATTTTCTGTGACCCTTGTCATCACTATCAGATGTTCATTGAGACCCATCAATTGTTTCTCAGACAAATGTCATGCTAAATAACCCCCTTCCTCTCCTACTGAGGAGGTTTGATTAGAAGTCCACAACTAGCAACACCGTTTGCAAAATGGGTTTCTCAGAAGTGGTGAGCTCAAGGTGAAGAAGCAAAGGGACTTCACAGAGCACTGGATGGGGACAGCCTCACAGGAGCCCCACTAAAAACACAGCACAACACTGACCTTGGCCCACAGCTCCCTGACCAGGGAGCATGGAGTATTAGTGGGCAAAGAGAACAAGTCTTACAGGAGCAGCTGAGGGAGCTGGGGTTGTTTAGCCTGGAGAAAAGGAGGCTTAGAAAAGATCTTATCATTCTCTACAACAACCTGAGAGGAGGTCATAGCAAGGTAGGTATTTGTGTCTTCTCCTGAAAAGTAACTGACTAGAAGAAATGTCCTCAAGTTGTGCCAGAGGAAGTTTAGATGGGATATTTGGAAAAAGGGCTGTCAAGCATTGGAACAGGCTGCCCAGGGAAGTGGCTGAGTCACCATCTTTGGAGGTGTTTGTTTATAAGAAGAGTAGCTGTTGCACTTAAAAACGTGATATGATGGAGTTGGCAGTGCTGGGTTAATGTTTGGATTCAACTCTAAAGGTCTTTCCCAGCCTGAAACATTCTATGATTGTGTGATTTCAAGACTTCTGTGCACTGTATATTCCCCCTTCCCTTGCACACCACTTGAAGAGTTGGACATAGCTGTTGTTCAGGCATAACCCCATGAATGTCTAGACATGAGAAGGCACAACACCTCGCCTCTGGATGTTGTGCTATTGACAGTCACGGGAATGACCGGGAGGGTAAGCACTGCTAAACTCAAACACATCAGGAGCTGGGAAGAACTGATTACAACTGCCTGCACCAGGTCCCAGCGGTAGCAGAACTGATGCATTCAGGCAAGGTGATACAGGTCACTGTTGCTGGGATAGTGAGGGAAAGATAAGAAAGCGAGAAGAGAAGAGCATCTCTTCCTCACTGCCCAGGCCCGTTGGGCAGATAAACCGCACGCCTGCATGCAGCCAAGAGAGCCTGGCTGGCCCCAGTGGAGGTGGTCCCTTGACATCCCCGAGGCAGCCCAGGCCATGGCAGAGGATCCAACCATCGAGGAAGCAGCTGGCCTTAGCAGGCAAAAAAACAAAAAAAAAAAAAAATCCAAAACAGAACAGAGCCAGAGGCAACAGCAGTGGAAGAGGCAGGGGGGAACTGGTTTAAGAGCTGTTTATTCGGAGACACTACCACTGTGCCTTACAACCCACCACAAATACAATCTTTTTTTGTAGGTATATGCATTTTATAGTAAAAAGTTATGGAGCTTTAATGTTTCCTTAACTGCACTCATCTATAAATATTAATAGCCACACTGTCTCTTGTATATACAGAATTTCATAACAATAGAGTGTGTCCCAGCTTTGCAAAGCCACAGTCATCTATTTCCCATGGGTGAGTAATTTCTTACAAGAGACAAGAGTATTCAGACTTTCTTTCTCAACATTTACGGAGAAACAGGGAGATTTAGGGGCTCGCTATGGTAAACGTTCAAGATTTCAAGAAACTCACAACATTTCAATATTTTGATGATCTCCTGAAGGTTACCCTGCTATAGCTTTTTTTTTTGTTAGTTTATTCATTTGGGGTTTACATCATTATGTAGCCTGCTATGATATAATTTTCTTTGCATCAAAGAAAATCAAACTGGAATATGTACAAAGAAGGTAATGGTAACTGTTTCTGCTAAGTATTTAGTGCTTTAACCAAATTCTGATGTATACTGTGCAAGGATTTTAATCACTGCACTATTAGATGTAAGGACAGTAGAGGTAATTCCCCCTTTTCTCCCTTCCCCTCTAATCTTCATCACAGGTATCAGCAGCAGGATTCCACTTGGAGACCGAGAAAACCTTTTATTTGTGGATCTCAAAAAAGATTAGACTGACACAGTAGCTGAACGTTGCCAAGGTTGTTAAAGGTGTTCAGAGAACATGAACTTTAGAAATCCACTATAAGGTGGATCTTTAGCACTTCCAGACATATTCAGGAGTTTTAGGATCACAAGTCCAGACTTGGGCACCTGCAGGTAGACTAAGAGCAGTATTAGGTACCTGACCTTTTCTTTTGCACCTAACCCCAAAGTACATTTCAAAGGGTACAGGATACAACTCCACAGTTTTGACCATGACCCTGATTTAATAAGTTCTTGCACACTGGAAAGCATTTGTTCTTAGGTCAAAAATTCATTATTCTGCAATTATGGTGGTACCATTGCCATGCTTTTAACTGGTTTGCTAGAATTAAGTCTCCACTTCAGAGAGAAAAACCAAGTTTTAACTGGTTTTGCTGCCAAAGCCAATTTGTTGCTTAACTGAATCCTTGGTCCCTTCGACTGTTAAGTTGCTTGTGAAAAAATTATTCGTTGTCCCTGAACTGATGTGGTGAGTGTGCCAACAGCCTTCTCAGAAGCCTCACCATCCTGCTGTCTCTGGGCTCAGATCAGCAAGGCAACCAAGCACATGCTTTCCTTCAGGTATGTACTTAGTCCCCTTAACTTGCTGCTTTCACAGCAGGTTAGAAAAGTGAAGCACATACTTTAAGGTAGGCGTATACATACCTTTCCCCTTCCTTATTACAGCACTAGCTGTAGCCAAATTCCTGTTTCTACTAATTCTGAAAACAAGCACAAATGTTTACATAAAATATTAATATGCTTACCATATCTTATCTTGACATAATTGCTTTAATTAAAGGAATTTATAAAAACTAATGTTATGCCTATGTGCCCTAGCAGTAATGTATGAGAATAATGGAATTTAGAGTGGTTGATTTGTTAATCTTAAAATATCTACTTGGAGTGAAACAGGTAAAATTGTAAATTGGGGAGAAATACATGTAAATATTGGGATTTATAATTTAGTCTTGGATGAGTTGTGTTTATACCTGTATAGGTTTACACTATCTGATTAGATTTGAACATATTTTTTCATGTTAATAATCTATAAAATAGAAAAAATAAATATAAAGCATGTCATTTTACTGCTTCTGATAGAATTTTTTAGATTGTATTGACCTTTGATGTGGACAAAAATTACAAGGCAAAATTACCAAGCTCTTTAATACTTTATGTACACCAATATTAATATTATGTACTTCATATACTTGTATAACTTGTCTGCTACCCTGTACCTACACACATACACGTGTCTTTCTCCAATGTATTTCCTTCTCTGCTCCATGGAAAACTTCCTTCAATCTGTGTCCAGTGCCTTGCAAAAAGGTGAAGTCTTCATTGACCTCTTCATAGCCATCTCTGCCCAACTTAACCTGTGAACAACTTCAGATATCATTCCCCTAATTTTTTCTGTAAATCTGATTTTCCTTTGGCTTCTCTGTCTCCTTCTACCTGTCCTTCTGCCTCTGTAATTTCTTTTTTGGTATGTCCTAGTGCTTTGCAACCACCACTGACCATGTTATCCAACATCACTTCACTGGTTTACATTTACTTCCTGCCAGCATCCCTCAGTCATCTTCTGGTTGTTAAGTATATCACAAACACATGGAAAGAACCATCTTTGTCTTCCACATTAATACAATGTTCAGTACTGGGCCGATTTCTAAGAAGTACATGTTAATGTCTGGCTCCTGTGGCATAGGAACTACCTGAAGCTAAGGGTATATTTTACTTGCTAATTTGTTTAAACAATTGTTAAAGGAATGGCTATGTATTGTTTACACGCATTTGTTTCATGTCTTCTTACGACACTGCCCTATCTAATGTGATTATGCAGCAAAATAAACAATGTCAAATCATGACTTCTTTGTAGGGAAGTCTAGTCTCTTAGACTACAAGTCTGGCATACTAGCCAAAAACATACATAATTTAAAAGGCACTTTGAATACTGCCAGAAAAATTGTGTGAAATATTGGTGAGCTTGAAGGGAAGAAACTACACAGAGGTTGAGTTGCATGAGAATCTTTTTCCCAGCTAAGATGCCATTAGAAAATAAATTACGGGGTTTTTTGCATGCATATATTCACATCAGTGATGTGGTACAGCTCACAAACTGGAAGAGACCCCATGTCAAGAATGTATTTGTTTGTGTCCCCACCTGTTTGGAAAAGCACACAGTCGATCAGTGCAAGAAATACGATTATGTACTCTGAGTAGGAGTGCTAAGATGTTCAAGGTTAGACAAGCTCACTGTACAGGTCATCTTTTTTTGATACAGATGTTCTTACTCAACCACCTTCACTCCTTACCAGCATGCTCAGTGAGATGAAGAACTACTAAACCAACAAGAACTGAATAAGGCACAAAGTGGAATGTAACTTTGCTTCAATCTTGAGTCAGCCTAGATGCAATAACTGCACACAGAAATTTAATTTGACAATTACAGATTTTGAGTTTAGAGAACATTTTGCTGTTGCTTATCTCTGCCCTTGCCTTTGAGTTCTGAACTGGAGTTCATAAGGTCATTAATTCTAATAGCAATGGGAAAGCAGGAGAAAGAGGCACATCATGGCATGAAACAAAAATCTGAAAAGCAAGAGTGATTTAATGTTTAAATCCAATCTCCTTCCTATTATGTTAGGGAATTTGAGATGTGCTTTTTTAATCTTATCTTCTAGGATTTTTTTTTCCACAGGAAAACTTCCCCATAAATTCACAAAACGTTCTGGCACTTGGTATGGTTTTACACCCTGAGAATTTATTATTCATGAAATAGGTCTTTTGAAGTACAATTTCTAAGTACTGATGTTTTATCTTTAAGCAGTGAACATGAGCAGAGGCTTAAAGACCCACTGACAATCACTCAGGAATAGCTCAACTGCTCATGTCTAGGCAAGGTCTTCCCCACACAGGGAACCTTTTGTAAATATTAGTTACTAGAATCACAACACTAATACATGTAGTTAATAATTATCACTATGTGCCAAAACTGCACAGTTTGCTCCCTGATTACAATATTAAATTGCTATTGAGCTATGGTATTTGCTTCAGGCAATACTACTGAGAAGCCTCCAAAGACTTTGGTTGGCCTCCCTGAACAAGCTTGGGAAATGCATGCCTGCACAGAAAGCAGAGACAGTGCTGGGGTTTGCCAGAAAACAAACAAACCTCAGACAATAGAAGGGAAGTTTTATCAGAGCTGAAGTGTCCTTTCACTTGGGAACTGTCATCTCATGAAAGTAAAATTCACACACACACTTGATTAGGGCTTTTATGGCAGACCATTACCAAGAGCGAGGTGATTCAAGCTGTGTGTGGAGCATCCTGCACAGCCAGCTCTGAAAGCTTTGTTTTAGTTGCTTTTGATGACATCTAAAAAGCTGCTAATCCACTTCAGAAAAGTTCAGAGGTTCTGCCTGACATGTTTGTGTTCATCTATCAATGGGTGTTTTCTGCTGATACTATTGTCAGTTGTCCTGCAGTAGTAGATGAAGTAGTTTGGGATGGCCAGTGGGAAGCACCATTGCTGGTACCATTGTTCATCTTGGTCACGCATTCAAAATCATGATGGGTCTAAACACAAACCCTAATCTTCAGCTTCCGGTCTTGATTCTTTATCTTTCTAAATCCATGAACCAAACTGCCCAATTTACAGAGTTTCCATTTGAATAAAAGATTAAAAAATGTTTCAGTCTATCTCCTTAGATTTAGTGCATTTGGACTGGTATCAACATGCAGACAAGCTTAGGAAAGGGTCTAAAAGGTACAATGGGTACAGTGGTGTCTGAACCCAGATCAGGTCACAGGTTACAGTTTCTGCTTGAGAACAAGAGCTGGAAAATGTCTCTGCACTGTCGTCTAACTAGTGCTCAGTAATCTGCTACTGTAAATGTAGCCCTTATTTGGTGAGAGAAGGTGTGACAAACCTATCAGATGCAAAGTTTCAGACTCAGGATTTCAGATTCAGGATTCTTTGCCTGTGATCAAAGATGACTTCTCTGTAATTTTTCTAAAGTGAATGCATTCAATGTTTAGTGAAGTTCTGAAGACAGTGAAGGATTGCAGTTTTCTAGGGTGTCAGTAGGAGTAGCCCAAGAATGTGATTTGCACGTACAGATTCCAATCCTTGCATTTAGAAAAGGCTGTTGAAAGAGCGAATGCAGGCTTTTGACTCCTTCTATAAAGCTAAGCCAGGTGTTTGCACTAGGAAAGTGCAGGTGCAAGTTTATGTACTTGAGTTTATCAGGCCCAAGTTGAAACCATATCCCTTATGAGATAATAGGCTATTGTCCAGCTTCTGCATTATTAAGGCATGCTATTCATGTAGGTTCTGGGACAGTCTTGAAATCACTGTGCTGGGTTTTCTAACTCTTTGGTGAGTTTTATGGTTTCTTTTACTAAGCTATGTGAGTTACATGGGGCAAGGCTTCCCTGCTCCTTCAGAAACCATATGTTAAATCAAAATAGTAGTAATATTATAATCCCTAGAAGGAGAAACAAAGAGAAAGGGACACATGTTTGCTGGCTGCATGCCCAAACAAGCATACGGGGCATAGGTACCTCAGATGAATTCAGTATTTCATTTCAGCATTTGAAACTCACCCCTGATGTTTCCTCAGAGAAGATCCTAGCAGTACTTGTCCTTTTTATTTATGTACTTGCAGAATTGCAGAATGTTTCAGGTCTCAGCTGTCAGCCTTATACCATGGGCCTCTTGTCCAGAATGAAATGTCATTCTTAAATTAAATCACAAAGGTGTTAAAAAGAAAAAGGAAAATTTTGTCTCTAGATCACTTTCAGGGTTCTTCTGAAGCCCAAATATAAAACCAAATCGAAAGAAACTGTTGTGGCATTAAAGCTATCCTGCTATGAGCTTATGCTTTTTCCCTAGTACCTATTTTATGGGACATTACAGTGCTCTATTTTAAATGTTCCAAGCAAAAATTGTATCTATGCGTTCTTTTGGTTCATGTACCAAACTCAGAAAAAGGTAGATACTGCCTTTTTCTTCTGATTCTTTCCTGCCAGGAACAGCTGAGATATTTTATAGCCTGTCAACAGCCCCTCTTCAAGAATAACCTGAGAAAACAGGTAGGCTATTACACTAGTAACAAGGGTCTGCTCCCTTTCTTCCAGTTTCTTCTTCTACAATAGCTACCACAGAAAAAGATCAAGGATTGTCGTGAAAAAAACAAAAAGCAGAGAACTAACTGGTGTTATCTGTTACACTGGCAAGTGCAATTAATTATTTATGTAGTACCATGGATAAAGCAACAGACAGGTCAGGTTCCTGAATCTGCTGTCTGTGTTTTGCTGATGTATGTCAGCTTCATTCTTGGTCAAATATTATGGCCCCATCCTGCTGCTGACTGTATGTGTCTTTTATTTGTGAATTTCCACCAGAGAAAAGGCATAGAACTGGCAGGAAAAGAGCTTCTCAAATAGCATATATGTGTTTTGTTGATTCTGGATTGTACAATAATTTCGTTCTGATCTTTCAGCCTCGATTCTGGGCAAAAATTATTGGATTTGAAACTGTAACAGCTGGAGTAGCTGTATTTAGTATGCATAATTTCCAAGGCACAACTAGAAATCTGAAATCTTTATAAAGGCTAAAATGAAGAGAAAGAGACAAGCTGGGGTTGGTGGCATTTTGAAGCTTATATAAAAGTTGTTGGTATGGGGTTTTTTCCTAGCTTTTCTTTTTCTCGTCCTTTCTAATATACCTCCCTCTTCCACTGACTTCTCACCAAATTTAAAGAATATCTCATCCATACCCTTGAAACTCTCATCCTGTATTTCATAATCACCCCTTACCACTACAAGCATGGATTCAAATGGGCTGTGACTTCTCTATCTGCTCCTCCTAGGGAAGATCTGCCATCAGTGCTGACGAGCTGCAGCAGCCTCTCTGGTTACATGGAACATCTCGCTGACAAAATATCCCATCAACCAGTATTAGTCTGAAGAGCATGTCTCTCCCCAGAAGGCCTATGTCGTCACCACAAGTTACAATGTGAAAGCCCTACCATCAGGGTGTCAGTCAAAATTTATTCTCAGGCTGGCCTCACATGTTAACTTATCACCAAACTAAACTCTTTGCTGAAAGACTGGAGCTTATATTCACAGAGGGTGAAAATTGGTTCCACTGGGAAAGCTTCAAAGTCATTTCAGCCATTAAACTGTGGCTGGATGTATCATAAGTACAGGAGAGGTCGAGGCACTGCCTGTGAACCAGGGGACTTGGTGAAGAAGTTCCTGCTGAAATTGGCAGCTCAATTTTGTATTCTGTTTCAGTCCGACTCTGCAGCAGGAGCAAGTCGCGTTTGTACATGAGACTCATTATGCTTCCCCTGTTTAACATACCAATTACTTTCTGTATTTACCATGTTTAGAGTGACTTCATGTCAAAAATTAATAATGCTAAAATAAAGAGCTGTGCTGAGGTATGCTAAAGGGGAAGCATAGCAAACTAATAGAATGTGTAATGGAAGCAGAAGATGGATTTGCAGCTGTGGGGATCACATCCTGATGAATTTCACAGTGTGCCATGGGGGTGTCTCACAGAGGCTCCTGTGCTCTTTGATGCACACTTCAGACTGTGATAAGTGTATATCTTGAGAGGTCGCAGTGCCTAAGTAATTTCACTCTGTAAGCAGTGCAAATATGTAGCGGTTCCAGTCAATCCCTCTATGTGCTTCACTCCTCCAAATTTCCTGGCTCTCTCTCCACGTTGGACAGAAGTGTATGGGGAACAAATAATTCAGTTTGGGGGACAAGATGTTTTTGCCTTTTTTAACTGACCTTTGTACAAGTTTGGGCAACTAAAGAAACCCTGACTCATCCCTGCTGGTCCTGGGAAAACTGTATTAGCAGTAGATCTCTGATCTTCAAAACTCAGGAGTCTACTAAGGATTTCACCCAGATTCCTAGAGAACCTGACAACTCCACTGGATTGACCCTTCCTTACAAATTTTGAATTCAACATTTCTGTGGTACTGGGGTTTGAAATCCTTTCAGTGTCTCTAGTAGACACGGACAAGCTGTCATGCACTGAGGAATATTTCCTTCCTCATGTTGGCCAACATAGGCAGCAGAGTGGCCAACCTCCTAATGGGAAATAACAGTAAGAGGACTATTGGTTAGTGATGTTTTAACAGATGTCATTAATGAAGATAATAAGAGCAGTGACAACATTTGTAATAAGAGATGGAAAGTTTATATTTTCATTAAAAGAGTGTCTCTGCTTATGAAGACCTCAACAAGCAACCAGTATACAGGCTTGCCCTTTTATTTGTTACTTCCAGTTTCAGTGGTGCACCGCTCTAGGTTGGCATGGGAAAGATGATGGCTTCTGAATCACTTTGCTCACAAGCTGTGATTCCTTTCTGAGGAACAGTGTGAGGAGTAAAGGGGAGAAGCTCTGACTCTGCATACTAGCTTCAGTAGTAATGGGTAATGTTTTAATACTTTCCTGTTTTTCTGGCTTTGGAAAGCTAATCCATACTTAAGCAAACAGGTTGTTTTTAAAATAAACACACACTCAGTGCTGAGAGCTTGCCTCATGTTTGCCCTTTTGAAAAGACAAACTCCACTAAGAAATCTGTATTTGGTAGTCCATTCAGTAAAGTTTTAAGATATGCTTCATGTGCATAAACTTTCTCAGAACCAAATCCCAAGCTCTTTGCTCACTTCTTTCCCATTTGAACACCCGTGTGCCTTAGCAGAAGTTGTTTTTTGTAGATCTCTGCTATTTAATGGTCACTTTTTGTCCACTGCAAACTCAGCCACACTCAAAAGACAAAACAAAACTCTTTCTTTACAATGCATCACCTACATATCATGAAATATTTGCTAGCAAAGATATGCAAGCATTATTGTTGTGTAAACATTATTGGTCTCTGAAACGAGAAGAGATTTCACTCATGCTGACACTAAATGGGAAAAAGGGATATATCCAGGAACATTTGTTAACAATCAGTGTGTTTACTGACTGATTAATAGATAGGAGTAAAGAGTTTTATTAATGATACAATAGAGAGAAACCAGCTCACTTGTCCTGAAGAGGGTTGGTTTTGCAGGGCTAAAAACAATAAAGTTTTTCGTTCTGATCACAGGCATCAATGGTCCACAATACACAAGAACAGATCTGCTGAGTAAGAAGGTACTATTTTTATAATATTGCTTTCAGAAAAATACTTACATAAGTATCTGCTGTTAAACAGGCTCACTGTTTTTCTTATAGCAGAAAGATCAAAAATACATGATAGGAAATATAAATCACTGTTTCATCCTGCTTGGACTGAATGTAGGGCTACTTGCCTCTTGCTGACTATGTGAAAGATAATGCAAGTGCCGGAAAACCTCAGATTTCAATACCCTCCAGAAGACCTCCTTCTCATGGTTTAGTGAATGATGGGGTAGGGCTCCTAGCAAAGAGAGGTTGGAGTTGTCATAATTGCGAGTAGGAAGCACAAAAAATGATACCAGCTTCATGGCCAGAGGTTACACCCAGCCATGGAAGGTACTTAGCAATACTTTATATGCTGAATTCCAGAAATTAAGAGTAATAAACGCAACAGAGTGAATATCTGTTTGTTTTTGCAATTAAAGCACTCTTTATTTTATTAAGCTCAAGACAGAAGGGGGCCCAGTGGTGCCAGCACCTGCTGTGTAGGTGTTAGAAGTGGCCAGTCTGTGGTGGTGTGTTTCAGCTGGGTGACAACACGGAGCTATTGGATGCTTGCGCTGAGGTCTCTGCTTGCTCTGCAGCACAGTCCCTGAGAGCAGTCACTCCAGGGTTTGCCTCAAATGGATTAACTAGTGTCAGTCAGCAGCTTCTTGATGCTACAGACCAATTGTCTAAACAAACTTTCCAGTGAGAGGCCTTCAAGGAGGATTTTTCCTGATGTCATGGTGAAAATCAGTCCATCTGGTGAGAGCATTAATTTAGGCTAGAAGACAACATTCTTGCGCTATTTTAATCAGAGTAAGGACTTTTCCCTTATCCAAAGTGAATGTTTTTATTTCATTATCATCTAAATCAGATCCCAGTTTAGAAAACAACACATATTTTCACAGTACTGGAGAAGCCATTTCTCTGCATGCCCTGAGTTTTAACTCTCTAAGACATTCGCTAAAAGCTATCTATATTATAAATTATGCTACAAAACCTAGCTACTTGCTGTAATTACAGGATTCGGTTAATAGCGGTAATTTGTAACTGTTCAAAGTTATGGATAACTCAATAATTTCAGAGCAGTTCATTGCCTGGACCTGGAGGAACCTCCTTCTTTGAATCCTAATAGGTATTTTTAAAGTAATATCATCTCTTGCCAGCAGCTTAGCAAAAATGTTAGGTGGAAGGGTAGGGAGTTCAGAGATTCATATGAGAATATGAATAATAAGCAAAGATGCGACTGTGTTGGGATTCCAGAAAAAAAACCCAGAAATCTCACACCAAAAGTCTGGTAAATAACTTATGGATAAATAACATTTTATTTATCAAAAACATGCTATAATTTGCATGGGTCACATTAGGAATATACAACCGATTTCATGCAAGTGAAGGTAGTCAAGAAGTCTGAATCTGAAGTCTGTCTCCAGCAAGTAATGTGCACCTTCCTATGTGATGACTGCACAACTTGAGGCCATCCACAAAATGCAAACGGAATAATTAATATCTCCCTCCTAACATAAAATGGTGGCATGGACTAATGTTGTTTGATCTCTTTGAGTCCTCTCCTTGTAATAAGCTCTTATTTTGTATTGCATTATACATAGTATATTCACTCACGCCTCACTGTTGCACTGTTTTCTACCAAGACAATGAAAATACGGGCCCCCTTTTACATGAACCCACACCACAGATTGCCAGAAGTAGCTTACATCTAACCTGAGGCCAATAGCTGCTGGGAAGTAATTAGTTGTAGTGCTGCTATAATCCCTTAGTAAATGTAAGCGCAGCTCCTATTTGTGCTGAAGGTGAAATGTTTGTGGTAACAAATGCCCTTTTCTCTGAATAAAAATGTATTTACTTTTAATCAATCAGGGACTCATTATCAGCATTGTCTTCATCTCCCTAAACCTTGGTCTTCTGTGTATGATTTTAGTGTTGGGGGAGAGTGTCTGCAAGGCTATTAAGAGAATGTTGCAAAATAGCTCTAATGACCTGAATCAGCTAGGGATAGACAGTCAGAAATTACAAGGCAGTCCTTGTACCTCCTGGCACCTCCAGACTCTCATCAGAACCTCCCAGACCTCAGAAGGAGAGGAGGACATTATTGCTGTTCCTATCGAAGCAGTGGGCACATTCACACGTTGCATGACGTGTACATGAGCACGTCATGTGAAGAGCAGCCCCAGGAGGAGAGGGCTCTGGGGCTTTGCTGCTGAGGGCTGTGACCTGCAGGCTTTGGAAGGTGACATGGAGAATTGGCTGCCTTAATTTAGGGAATGGAGCTGGCTCAGGAGCTGGGGGATGGCTGGGGGTAGTCTGTGGGAGCTGAGGGGAGCCTGAACTCTGCAGTCCATGATCCCAGGCTGGCCGTGGGGCTGCCCACGCCTGCTGGGCTCCTGTTTCTGCAGTGCTGAGTCTGCAACATGTCACAGCCATGCAAGGCGATGGGGAGCTGTGGTCTGGCTTCTCCCCCAAGGCATCCAAGAGCCCCTCTCCCCAAGAGTGCTGCAAAACCAAGGCATGCAGCTGAGTAAGGGTGTCCTGGCCACAAGCAGCCCTTGAAGACCCTCTAGATGGCTGCAGCTCTTTCCCCTCCACCCACCTCTGCAGAGACATAGCATCCAGAGCAGGGCTGAAGTCTGAGCAATAAAGTTTTGCTGCTTTTAAAATCTGAGAAGGGAACTCTGGGAATTGGTTGCCATGAAATAAGGCAGTTGCTTTAGTTATTTTCAGTTTCCCCAATATACTTCTCTTGGCCAGCCCTGGAAATAAAAGTTACTAAAGTATTACGGTATGTAACTTCCCAGCAGAGGCCCTGCTGTGTGATAAGGCAAAGGGTCTTTCCAACATGCAGTCTGCTTTTCCAGGACGTGCACAGAACAGAGGAGAATCCTGTGCATATGAATGGTGCTCCACCTCACTCACCTTCTGGGCCTTCATGTTTGGCCCAGAAAAGCACCCACATCTAACAAGCATGTCATCAGGGATGGGAGAGTATTGCAAGAAGTGAAAAGAATGTCATTGTAGCAATCCACCTTAAATAATTAAAAGGATTTTCTGAATTCGTGGCTTCTTCATCCAGCTATCCTACGACAGCCTGTTCTCCTGTGTGGTTAGCTTTGCAAGTTATTTTTCCCCTACCTCTTATTTGGTGTTCTACTCCCAGCAAGGAGGGATGTGACTGATATTGCTGGATGTAAGAAAGTAGCGCTGACTTCAGATATGGCTGCTCTACCTGATATTACTTTGGAAATTTGTTTTTAATTTTTTCATTAGTTGAGATTTCTACGTTGATTATAAAATATTATGAGCAATGAGAATGAGGAAATCTTATTAGCAAGCTCACTTTAGAGAGGAGAAACTCAGAATCAGTGTCTTTTCCCTGTGGAGGTAATCTGTTATCCCTCAATATACAGACAAGTCTTCCACAGACAAATGAAATGGCAGTGCATGGCATGTGTGTGCTATGAAAGGAGCACAGAGCTATCTATGGTAGAAAGTATATGTGTTGCAGAGGCAAATTTTGATTCTGAACAATAGTTAGCTTTTGATACAAAACTCCACCATGACAAACTGTGATCTAGACTTATTATTATCTGCTTCTAGGATCACCTTCTATAACATCAGCAATGCTGAATCAAGGCAGCATATTTGACTTACAAGAACAGCTTTAGCAAAGGGCAAATTGTGATAAAAATTGTCTCCTTCCTTGTTTCTTTGTACAGTGTAGATCAAGTGATACACTCTCAGCAGTAATGCAGCCTGATCATTACTGAGCACTCTCCCTGGCATGCCTATGAGCAAACTTTCTATTGTTTCAATTAGATGATCTTGGGCATTCTGGGAATTTAATACTGATGGAGCTCAGCTCCTAAAATCCTAGAAATTAGAGCCTGAGAGAACCTAGGGAATCATCTTGTCCATCCCCTGACAATGCAGATTATTTTCTACTGTATTTTTACTGTGGGTTTTTTCCAGTCTATTTTTAATGATTCTAGCAACGGGGTTTCCATCACTTTTCCTGGGGGACTATTCCACATTCTAATAGATCTCACTGTTAGAAAAATTTTCCTGATATTCAGTCTAAATTTTCCTTTGCTCAATTTCATCCCATTACTCCTAGATATGCCCAGTAGAGGCGGGTGAAAACTGGAAGTGAGTAGGCAAACCTGACACATTATGTGTGCTCAGAGCCAATTTACAGCAGCGGGTAAAGTGATAGAGTCAATTTGCAGCATTCTGTAAGTGACAGAGAGGGTCTTAGGACATGCACTCTCTGAAAATGGTTCTGAATCTTGATGAAAATCCCAAAGTATAGAAAAATATCCAGAAGCTGTAATGGCTTTATATTTTTTGCAACACTCAGGTTGAACACATCAAGAGTCCTCTATGAAGAGATAACAGATAGGGCACCTTGTTTATGCTATGGCTGCCAATAAAACTTAAATTTAAACAGGCATCTAAATAGCATAGGTTCTGTTGCACCAAACAATGCAAATTGTCATTTACTTGTACATGCTAGGCAGAATTAAAATCCATCTCAGAATACTTGAGCTATTACCCACTAGATAATGAAACCCAGAGCTGAAAATTGCATTTATATTGTAAATGTTCTTGTGTAAGTAACTTTATGTCTGCATAATTTTCTGGTACCCTGCTAATAAACTATCTAACAAAAGAAATTTGCTTAATCCCCTCTGCATACATGCACATCGCTCTTTTTTTCTAGTTTCTCTTTTTTTCTCTTTTCATCCTTTCTTGCACTATTATGAGCCTTACCTCTGTTTTCTTCCTCACTGCTAATTCATTTCCAAAGACGCTGCCAGTCCTGCAAAGACTTTGTTGCACACATCACTAAACCTTTCAGATCATTCACCTGCTTTTCTTATGGTATATAAAGTTCATAGATGTCCTCTCTTTATTCTTGGACATACCTATATCCTTTCTACTCCAACACCTTGTATTCCCGAAAAAACTCTTGCATCTTACTCCTTATTTATATCCTTTCTCATATCACATCTTGCCCAGCACCTTTTACCGATGGTCCCCGAAAGCCTTTCTGCATCAGTCTTCATCCAGTGTTTGTGTCTAATGGAAACTGCAGCATTCTCAGGTGGGGACAGTGGCTTCCCTTATATCCATAATGGAAGATGACAGAAAGCTTGGGAAGTCGTTTGCAGCGGGGAGCGGTAAGGCCCCTGCAACAGGAAAAGAAGATGGTTTACACAGCCTGTTGAACAGCAATCCAGCCTCTATTGAAACTGTAAAAGGTTCAGCAGACAAAAGAAGACTAAAACGCTATGTTAATCTCATAGTGATCTGAGGAACTCTGCAGGGACATGGTCAGAGCTGAATCCAGACACTTAGCTAGTGGCTAGACTTGGTTAGTCATAAAAAGACCCATGGAAATGGTCTGCTGGTGACAAAGTAGGTATATCTGGAAGAAATACAAGTCACAGGCACTGGAACTGCTGGCTGATCCACAGTCATGTGCTACAAATTCCACCCTTGGGGAGGGCTTCAGAAACTGGGACAGGCAAGGAAAAGAAGGGGCTCGTGTGAGACTGTAAGGAAATGCCAGTACTTATAAAAAGCCACAGCGTGATGAGGGCAAGGAACAAAAGCTATGTCTGAGACTCATGGGCAGTGGAGAGGACTGTGCAGTCCACAGGACAGGAAAAGAGGGTGAGGCATTAGAAGAAACATCAGCTTGAGTGTTGGGGATGCATGTCTGACGACTCATTGTTGGGGGTATTGGGGCTGCATGAGTCCCTGGCAGAAACATGAATATATCAGAATGGTTAAGAGGGGGAGTCATCTTTCCAGACACTTAGCACAGCCTCAGAAACATGCTGTCCAAGGATCTGTGTGTGCAATCCTGTGGTTTTGGTCAAGAGGATGGTCACCAGAGTATATCACAACTATTTCTTCTGATCTTGGATTTTGTTAATCCAAGTGATATTTTCTATTTTCCTCACCTTTCCTTCTTTTCCAGTGACTCCAACTACTGCTCCAGATGCCACTTTTTTCTCACTTGTATTTAATCATGTTAACCACCTGATTTTCACCTTGAAGGATCTTTCGGTTTTTTAGTCTTTTTTTAGTTGGAACTCAAGATATGTGTTTTTAGCAAAACAAACAAAAAAAAACCAAACCCATCTACATCATTGTAGATCTGTTAAATTAATATGTTGTCTCGCCTTCTAGCAAACTGCTAGAGCCGAGGCCAACAGATGCATTCAAACTGGAATTATGTCAGTATCTGGGACAGTGATCATCTCCTGCAGGGAAATTCTGGTCCAAGAATTCTGCTCTAAAAATTCACTTCTCACCACAGTCCTGTAAAGTCCTCCACATGCCTTACCACTACTGCCCTTTTGATTGTCCTCTCCCAAAGCTGAGTAAGTTAACAACACTTATAATTAGCAGTGTTCTTAATCAGAAGTTGTCCTGGTACAGAACAGGCATTAATCCTTAAATGTATTTAGGAATCAGAAGAAAATGTTGTATCAACTCCGTCTTCGTTGTTTGTTAGGGGAACATTCAGAATCTCATCTTTGTGCTCCTTTCATCATGTTTCCCTCATTGATCCCATATTTCTCTGACTGCTGCTCACGGTGCTCCCTGTGACCCCTTCTTCACCCCTGCTCTCTGCCTTCTTTCATGCCATTTGAGCTATCTTTTCCCATCTCCTTCCTCTAGGTCTTGCCTTAAAACCCATGGGAGTGTTATCCTGAGATTCTCACCACTTGTGTTCCCAAGCCCTTTTACTTCTCAGCATTGATTGTAATTTGTTTTGATCTGTTAACTCATAAGCCCTTTTGGACAACAATCTTGACTCCTCGATTCTTCCAACAGTTGTCAGATATTTTGCCAGCTATCTGATGAAAGGCTCTGTCTGTGTGGTGATAAGTGCTAAGCCTAAATTTCAAATGTTGTCCTTCATTTAGGATATCTATTAAAGGAGGTTAGTTGAAGTCTCCAACTGAATATAGGACATATAAAACTTAGGAGTGTTAGAGATACAAAGGATATGCTGAGATGGAGCTGTTCAGAAGAGACTGTGTACAAGGAGAAAGAAGATGCAGCCATCTGAACATATCTAATGCACAGTTTCTCAGCATTGCTGTGCCTGTCTTAGGGAACAATCCTCTCTCCTGGGGGCCCAAAATAGGCTCACATTTGGGGTTGATCTTATAAGAGTCATAGAAAGCAGAATGCATTTCACCTCTAACACCATCCGACAGTTGTCTACTCTACAGAATTTATATCTTTTTCTGTTTGTCACTGGTTTCAGAACATTACACTTTTGTCCTGTCTGTGACTCTTTGGCTAGGCATACTTACCTCTGTCTGTGACTGAAGGAAGTGTCTCCTTAAGGTGTTTCTGCCTTTGGTGTGCAGATCTGTGACCTTCACACAGGCCCCAAGAGAAGGATAATAGTGGGATATTTTTTTTGGACAGGATTCTGGCAGAGAGGGCTGTGGGCAAGAAATCTGTGCATGATTAACACTTCCCCTCAAAAAGCAGAACATTGTACATTCTTACAAATTATCAGAATTGTATCTAAAGTATCTCCCTCATCAATTTCTCATTCTAATTGAAATAACCTGGTCAGGTCACAAGATAAAAGCCTGGTGTCAACACTGGGATGCCATTCAAACAGAGAAATTATGAGCTTGTATTCTTGAACCAATAACAAATCTGCTCTCAGAAAACAAAACTGGCCAAAAAGAAATAAAGCAAGACCAGAAGGCGCTAAAACAAGAGCTGGAAACTTTACAAAAGGAATTAGAGCGGTATCTGGAGGTTTCCCAGAAATGGCTGAAGTGATTTGCAGGCAAAGGTGAACTTTCTGTTGGAGTAATGACTATAAAATGTCCTAACAAATTGAGAAGACCAGTCTGAATTGGTAAGGACAAAAGATAAAAGGCAACAACACTGCCATAGCTGCTTCTAGGCAGGGAGTCACCAGCCGGGAACCCACTCGCAGGGATGAAGAGGAACAAGGACTCACTGGCTACAATTCAGCTCCAGAAATAAATGTCTGGTCACATCATGGTAGCCAGACATCTGGATGTTCAGTTGGGCCAGTCAGAGAGCTTCGGCAAAAACATTTACTGCACTTCATCTACTTGGTTGCCGAAGTCAAAGAGTCCCATCAGAGAGGCTGGACTTTCCGAGGACAAATAATGCAAATACCTAATATCTTTTAGGAAAAGACTCTGTTTGAGACTTACTTTACTAAGTATAACATTATGGACTAAATGAAAGCTGATGAGTATGGAGAAGAGTTCTAGCAGCAAGCCTGAATAACCTTGCCCAGAGAGTGGCACAGCTCTGATTTCCCAAAACCAAGCTTCAGGCAAACCTTTGCTTCTTGATTAAAGTCATCCACAGATCTAAGCTGATCCAGGCCCAACTAAAAGTCAGAAGAAAAAGAAAAAGGAAAGAGAAAATCCTTCAGGAACTGCAAGAGAATCTGCAGAAACTTGAGTTCCTGGCATGTGCAGATAACAGTGAGGACTTACAAGGATAAACTGGAGAGGGATTGATTCGAAGGTACTCAACTGGACTTAGGCTTTTACACTAAGGTCAGGGAATGGCAGCCAAAGACACTCCAAGGATTTCTGAAGTTTGTCATGGAAGCTGAGATTCTCCTTTTGCACTTGTAGACCAGAGGAAGAAGCAGTTTCCAGTGACAGAGATGAAAAACAGTCATTACAAATTTTCTAAGTGCTGTTCTCTAACAGGGAAAGAGAATACAAATGTGCCTCATGATGTTATTGAAAAATAATAAAATTAAATTTGGCCCAGTAAAATGAAACTGAGAATAATATGAAGCTCATTTGAAAATTTGGCTTGTGAAATTAAATATGGCCAGAACCTGGAGGTTGTTCTATACCACCTCACATCATTGCCACGGGCAATCAAAGGGACAATCCTCCAGTCAATGATGGCACAGTTGGGTGGTCGGGTATTGTCAGGGTTTTCCTCTTAGTACAATGGTGAGCAATCATGTGAATTGTTTGCCTTTTGTACCCTGCTATAATATTGCTGCTGTTACTGAATTTCCTTATCTCGTCTCTCTTTCCAGTAAATTGTTCTTATCTCAACCCATGATCTTTACCATTTGTGCTTCCAGTTCCCCTCTCCAGCCCAACACAGGGGTGGGACAGGGAAGAGGGCAGTGAGCGGACGAGACACAGTTTGGCATGTGTCAGTGGGAACACTGAATTGGGGAATACAATTCCTGAACTACAACACTTGAGCAGACCACCATTGCTTCATCTAGAGCTTCTCTTTCAGCTCAAGGAATGGATGGACATCAAGCAGAACCAGCAAAACTCATGCTTGTGTAAAAGGAGCAGCACGCCATTTTCATTTCAAGCTGGACAACTAACAACAATAATGGGAATTTTGGGGTTTGAAAGTGTAATAGAATTGATGAAATGTGAAGGAATTGTAGACATTGCCTCAAACCTTACATTTATTAGACCAGACAAGCCAAAAAGACTGGGGATTTGGGAGATTCAAAACAGAGCCTCCTAATTGATTTCAAATGGAGAGGATATCTGGGGAATCTGAAGGCATCCAAAACTGGAAAAGCAGATTCAGAAACTGGGACCTCTGTAATTTGAACAAGAAATGTGAGTAACTGAGGTAATACATGAGCTAATACATGAGATAGAGTTTATCATACCTAGTAACAATAGGAAAGGTGTATTCCAAATATGATCTTTGAAGGTTCCTTTTGAAGATAAAGGCTAGCTGAAACAAATCTATAAATGTGGGAAAGCTTAACCTTTATGTAATTTTGTTTTGTTAAACTGTGGGAAAACCTTATAATGACCTTGACTAAAATAAGGAAACATCATTGCAGTGATATGAGTTGAGGGAAAGGATGTAGGGCAGGTCATCTCTTTCAGATCACTGTGTCTAGCTGTCTGCCTTTAAGATAACTTTAAGAGGTAGATAAACATGTATTTTCACCATGAATAGGAAAAAGGTGATACAGAAAAGAGGCTTTTCTTGGTGGTTTTTTTTTTTTTTTGAGACACATGGGGATTGTGTATAACCCAAGTAGACAAGACACAGATCAACCCAAGAGCAAGAGAAAGGATACTTGCATTTTTAAGGGGAGTTGCAAAGAAGCTTCAGGCAAGGAAATTGCCTGTCTCTGAATCCTTCTCATGTCAAGAAATCAGGATTTGGTACATTTATTTAAATATACTACATGTATGTGAATAAACATATTTTATCAAATACACAATCTCCATCACCAATTTCCCCTCCTAGTTAGAATTATATAAAGTTCTAACTACCTGCTCACATCTAAAGAAGTCACAAAACTTCCCATCTTGATGATGAGATGCAGTACAGTAAAGAGGATTAATATTAATTGATCCATATTTTCTAGCAAAAAAATTAAATACAAAGATCCAGGCTCAAAAGGATCTTCTGCCATGTTCCTTACAAAATTCTTCCATGAGTTAATGAAAAGTTTGGTTCTCAGAAGAATAACCCAGATTTAGACGTACTTTTTTTCCCTAGTTGCAGTATGTAGAAAACAACATATATTTGAGTAGGAAAAACTCACAGAAACATAAAAAGTGATGTAGAATGACAGGGTGGATATTCTTTACTGATAAGGAGAGACAAGTTTGTGAGGAGGAAAACATTATGATCAATAATCAGCCACAGTTCAAACTGAGTGGCTAAGAAGCAAATTGAACAAGTGGAGCAGCACCTGATGTGGCTTGTTTTCTTTCCTGATGGACTGCTGGGTTTGATCTTTGTGTAAAAGTCTTGGATGATATCTACAGAGTCTGAAAAAGACATCCCTAAAGTCTCACCTATTTATTCCTTTATTTTGCAGATAGTCTGTGGAGAGCAAGGTTTGATCCACAACAGAGGATCCTTTGAGTTGATGTGTTTACCATGCTATCTCTAAGCCCTAACTGCTTCCTTCTTTGTAATTTGATTATTTGGTCACGCCCTGGAATGCAAAGTATTACTCTGATGTATTTGTATAAACCTAGGCTCTTCAAACACAGTAAGTAGCTGAATGATGTATGTTAATGACATGCTCTCAATAATTTTTATAATGCGAGATCTCAGCCCAGATTTAATGCTTAATATCCCTGGGATTCACATTGAAATTATTACACACATTATGTATTCCATTCCTTGGACTTAGAATTAATTTCAAAACAGAACAACTCAAAAAAGAGCAAAGGTGCATCCTATTTGTTTTCTTGAGGGAGTTTGCATCGGTAACAGTCTATTTATTCTGGAGTTTCTGAAGTTAGAAATACCTTTTCCCTTTGCTATCTTTGATCTATCCTGACGAATTGTGCAGAACATTTCATTTCTGAGTCTTGTCTTAGTTATGTCGTTTTCTCATTCACTTGAAAAATATTTACTGTAGAAAAATTTACCTCCTTAAATAAAGGGCACAGGTTGTTACAAAACAGTCTCAGGGAATCTTTGACATAAATCTGTCTGCCAAAAATAAGCAGGAAAAAAAATAGCTGCTTCTCTAGGTCCCTTTTATGGAAGACTGCATAGGAGAATTCATAATCTGCATTGCTTTGATCGATCATTCAATCTTTGCATTGGTGATGTTTCTAATACAGGGGCTTAGCCTCTGGAATGACTCCAAACAGGATGGAACAAAGCAGCTAAACGTGTGTTAGGTTGTGATCTGAGTACTCTCAGGCAATAAATCTTTAATTTACAAGATTGGCAAGTGTCTCAAAATTAGAATTAAAGGAACATTTAGCATTAGTGATGTTCTCAGTGTTGTGAGGAATTGCTTTCCTAGACAATTTTTGAAAGACTAGATCTTACTTCCAAGCATACTTCTAAGATACCCACTAAACCACCTTTTTGTTCCCCTCTTAAAAAATCAAGCCCAAAAGGCAGCAAAAAGATGTAAAAGAGGAAAGGAAGCTGAGGCTCATATTTATTATAGGTCCACCTGATGGGATGATTTGTTCTAGCTGTGTTTCTATCCATCCTCTTGTCCCTGAGCAGGCCTTTTAGCTTGAACAGTACGGAGAGAAAACCCCAGTGTGAACTAGTCTGCTTAGGAAAGGGGAATTTTCCCTCAGGCATGGGGACAGCACCATGCTAATGTTGTGTGTGTAAGGGCAGAACAATCTCCCGTGGTGGCTGAAGGAGGATTTCAGGTTTACCTATGCAGGTAGGCTTAAGCCTCAGGTGTGCATGGTTGCTTGGACACACAATCCTCCTAGACTAGAGACAGAGAGGGTTCTAATTTCTCCTTCAGGCCTGCTAAATCAAAATCTATCTGGTTCCCAGCTTTCCCTTTCTGCTTGATGTGTTCCCATGCACGGGTGAGCATCACACAGCTGGGATGCTGAAACAGTCCCACCTATTTCACAAAACACCTTATCCTCTCCACCTCTGGTGAATGCTCCAGCAAGTATTCTCTTAACAGCTCCAGCATCATACCAGGCAGAGCAATGGGGAAATAACACCTCTTCTCATCTAAATACTCCATGAAGTTTTTATATTAAGTAGAGCAGGAACTAAAACATCCCAAGTGAGTGTCCTAATCCCCCTGCCTTGCCTCCATACTTGCTCTCCCTGGCTACTTAATTCTCTCTTACAAAATTGAGCTGCTTCACTGGCGACAAATTGGGAACAATCCCCCGCAGTCCCTGGCCTGTTAGTTATGGTATTCCCCCATGAGATACAAGCTTGAAGCTTTTTCCAGTAGAAAAGTGAACTGAGGTCTCCTACAGCCACCGAAATACTTCTCCTAACCATGAAATGAGGCACATCTCCGAAGAACTGTGTTCCTGCCAATGTGCCTTTCCGTTTGCAATTACCTTCTCCCCTGCTCTTCTTTGGGATGGGGAAGAAGTGGGAATTTGGCCCTGAATGAAAGATTATTAGCTTCTTTCTCGGTGAGGGAAAGGACAGGGACATACAATAAGAATATTAATTTTAATGAGAAACTCAGACTGGCAAGAGAACTTTATTGGCAGAAGTGAAATTAGCTTTTCTACATAAACAGTTAGTGGTGTCAAGGGAGTAGTCATTCATTGCCCAGAAGGAAAAAAACAAAACAAAACACAAGAGTCTTTAAGGGTCCTTACTCTCAAGAATGCTCTTCACTGTTTAGTACAGAGAGGATTTGCTTTGTACTTCAGAAAAAATCTAGTATGAAAGATATCATCCCTTTCCAGCATTTTGAAGCAGTAAATATCCAAATGGAACAAAGTACTTCAGGCTTCTCTCTTTACCTTTTGCCTTCTTCCACACAGACATATGCTCACATGCTCTACATATTTATTTTTAAAAGCCATTTCCCAAGTCAGAAGGTGAGTTAAATGTAAAAATCTTCATGCTCATAGACCCAACCAGACCCATTTCTGCTTTGGTCCATTCTTGCAAGACTCACTTTTCCTTGTCATGCTTTTCCTCTCACCCTCTCTCTTGCCACCCTGATCATGGACAACAAACTGCTAAAGTTGGACTGTCCTTTTTTCCTGTTTTCCCCTTTCCAACTTCCCTGCGCTTGGAGGAATGGAGGGGGCACCAGGGGTCAAGGCCCCCATTAGGTGGCAGATCACATGGGGACCTACCAGTGAGAGTCCCAAACCAAAGGCTGTTTCTTGCTGCTGGTACCACACCTGTTAAGATAACCTCTGTACTGCCAGGGCAAAAGCCAGCTCTGTAGCCTACTCAGTGGTTTTCTTCTGTGTGTGTTCACTGGTGAGATGGGATTTGACCCACAGAGTAGAAAACCATGGAAGAATTACAGATTATACAGTTTCCCAGAAGGAAGGTTTTATCTTGCTCCCACCTGATATCGTGAAGAAAAATAACAGTTTATGTTGGAGAACAAGAATGCAGCCAGCCTGCTGCAAACAGAGCTATGTAGTAGAAGTGATCCTATTTTATACTTGACAGTAGAGCCAAAAGGAGAATAGTCACTAAGGCTTATTTCTTCACAGAAACTGGACTCATCTGATAATGTCATTTTGTTGGTTTTGGGGTTGTTTTTTACCCCAGCACAATATGAGGCAAATGCATTTAGATGCTCTAATATTTCCACTTCTGTACTGTCCAGCCATGACTGCTACTTTGCCTGTATCAGAGGCCAGCAAAACCAGGATGGTGAGGACATACAGGGTGAAGCTACTGCTGGCAAGAGGTAAAAGAAAAAAAAGCAAAATACACCTAGAACCCTGTAGTTGTGTCCTGACTTCTCTGGGTTCCAAGTTGTAGCAAGATCAGTAATCTTTTGAGGGGTTTCCCCTCACTGCATCCCAAAACCTTGCTCTGGTTTCTCCCTTCAGGGCCAGAGCAGCCAGGCAGACACATGTGGGAGACTTGCCTCTGCCTCTGTGGTGCAAACATGCATGGAGGGAGACTCATTTACACCATGTGTAAATGTGGCTGTGCATCTATTGACTAATCAGGATGCAGTTTGTCAAGGAATAATTATTGCTCATGCATCAACATTCACTTCAGGTTTTTTTTTTCTGAAGATAAACTAAATCCCATTTACATCCAGCTGCCACATTCTGGTAATTCTGAACACATTCAGTTTACGTATGGCTTTGTTCATCCTTTTTCTCATATTGAAAACAGGATAAAAATCTATCTCAGAATATATTCTGCTATAATTTAACAAATGCATTCAAGATTCAGAGCCATCTGTATTTCATACCATACTTCATAATGTCTCAATATCACAAACTCCAAGGAGTAACACTATACATTAATGGGAACATGTGTCTTATCTACTTGCTCTTTACGACTTACAGGCTATCTATATTATCCCCATGTCTCCAAATCTCTGAAAACAAGTGTAAATAGTAATTCTTATTAACTGCAGAGACACCTGCACTGATATGGACAAATCTGGTCAACAGCAGGTTCCCCTGCTGTTTTACTAAGCCTGCAACATGCTCCTGTCTCTGGCAGATGCTCCTGTTTTGTATTACTTCTAAGCAGATATCAACTTTATACACTTTTTGAAATTCCTTTCAGGAACCACTGTCCTTCTGGCTACCAAGGGCCTTTTGCTGGAACAAAGCAATGAAGAGATCAGGGAGGTACCAGGAGACTGAATTTTGGTCCTGAAAATTATTGGCAGTTTTTGTAATCTTTTCATATCCCTTCTGCTAGGGATTAGCAGCAGAAAGAAGAGGAGGTTTACTGGAGAAGTCTTGTAAAATAAACAAACATTACCAGTGTAGGCATCCACCCATTAAATACCAGTCAAATTACCAGTTAAAGCAGCTAGGATTGCTAAATACCTTTCTTGAGCACACTAATAGGTAATACTTCTCTTCTTGAAAGCTCTGAGTATTTGTATGAAGCAAGAACAGCATGAGGCAAAAAAGTAACATAGCATCAGCCTGGGAAAATACAGCAATAAACAAACCCAAATGAATCATAAATGGAACACTCTCCACAGTGGATTTTGACTGTTCTTGCAGCTCATGGAAACGCAGTGCTGAGGGGATCCCTTGGATCATTTAGTGCAAAGCTGGGTGGTGATAGACAGCAATTTAACATCATTCTTTTCTTAAAATGAAGAAGCAATATTGTAACACTTTCCAGGGTCCTGTCCTGGTTTTTTTTCTGCCAGACACCTCTTCCCAAGCCATACTGCTGGTTGTTTGCCTCGTGTGAGTCCTGCAGGGAGATACCTCTCTTGCAGAGGCAGGGCACTGCTGGGCAGCATCAGAGGCAATGCAGGTCTCCATGAGGCATTGCTCTTTCCAACTCAGCTCCACATCCCCATGGCTTTCCTGGCACCCCATCTGTTTTCAAAGTCTTGAGGCTATTAGAACAGTATCAAACATGAAGGGCCAGAATCTTATAAGAGTCTGAAAGTCCTGAAAAATTTACTAGCTTCCTTCGCAATGGGCCATTTTCCTTTTTGTTGCAATTCTTGGAGGAAGAAACAACTGGGTTTGCAAGGGTTTTTAAACCCTTTGTTCCCAGAGATACAGAAGAGGACAGTCAAGAGCTGCACACCACAGACTGACACCTGAACAGTTTCACCCACAAAGGCACAGCTCTGCCTGTGTGGCCCAGCTCGGGACTCGGGCCCCTCTGACAGAGGGCGTTTCTGCCCCAGAACCACCGTGATTAAATCACTGCATGGTGTTTCCAAGTAAATGTAGCCAACTAAGGAATGGGCAGAGCAGCTTGTGAAGCTATGTAGAGCTTTCCATTGTTCAGAAGCAAGAGTAGATCCAATATAGGTACATAAACTAGCTCCTTCTATGTCTTAAATAAAAATACAGACATCTGATTACTAAACCAGAGCCTACAAGCGACATGCCAGCATGGCAATTAGGAGCACACAGAAAAATGAATACAGGCAGTGAAATTAAAAGCAGCATTGTTGGAATTGTTAATTGTATGGTAATTGGAAGTCAAAGCAAGGACTATTTAAAAATCCAGGTTGTCTACTAGGAGTTCATAGACCAACAGCACGTCAACAAAAATTAGGAAAGTAGTCCAGATTTTAATTGTAAATGGGATACTAATCAGCAGCAGCTCAGTTTCCCAAGTGTCAGTCAGAGGTGGTTGCTTGACATTTTACATTTTACATTTTACTTTTTGCTTTAACAAAAGCTCACCAATGGCCTGTATAGGGGAAAGTTCCTAGTAACTGGTAACTACTACATGTTTAACTACACAGCAGAGGTATCTACTAGGATAAATCTCCAAAGCCCCACATATAAATGTCTACATCCTAATTATGTACTTAGGGGTGTGAGTACATACAAGATGTCTGCAGCAAACAGTTGTAGAGTGGTGGAGGAGTCAGCACTGCATGTAACTATTGCTACTCATTTTTCCTGCACTCCAGCTTTGCTGAAAGACAGGTCAGAGAACTATTCTTTATCATATTTCTTGGGAAACATTGCAGAGTTAAACGCCAGGGGTAACATGGGTAGTTCTCAGAAAGACAGATATTAACAGTTCCCTGACTCCTTTCTTGTCTACACAGGGAATGTACAGCACATTGTGCTGGGGTCACACACAGGGGTTTTCACTCATTCCTTGGGATGACACCTGGGGCATACCAAGAACATCTCCCTGGACACTTAGACCAAAATATCTACTACACTCTCAATGTGAGTATCCTCATTTTAAGCTGAGACATTTAGCTCAGAGAGGTTTCAACCAGATGAAGATAATCTATAAATTGAGGTAATTTCACAAGGCAAACTCCCCACTGGAGCTGAGATGAATTTGTCTCATCCCACCACAGCTAAGTGCACAAGTAACTACCTCCTGGCATCAGGTATTTCTCTTCTGTGCGCAGGGATGACAGAAGTATAATTTGCAGAAGCCTCATCCTCTTTAAGTAATTTTCTGCTGTTTTGTCCATTAGCAATGGGAGAAAACATGGCCATTGCTGAATGCCAGGTAGGCAATTAATACAATCATTTCTTCTTTGTTGCTGGTCCCTAAGACTCCAGAACTCCTCAGCAGTTGAGGATTAGAACAACAACCTCAGTCACCATGACTGACTCAAAAACTTTGTGTGACCATGTGCCTGGGCATGCAGGGCTTCCATTCTCTGAGGCACTCTGGTCATCATCAGCTTGTGTTTGGCCAGCAATATGGATAATAATAACAATCCTGAGAGTCTAAAGTTTCCCCAAAACATGCAGCTCCCAAGGGGCTCCAATCCTGAGTGATGTATTTCTGCTAATGATTTTGCCACAAAATATTTTAATAGATACAGAGATTTTTCTAAGATGACTTTACAAGTTATTTCTTGTACAGCCTGAGCTAGGCACTCAGGAAAGGTTTTTGGGAAGGGTTTATCAAGAATTATTCATTCATTAATTTCCAATTTTCTGTGTAAAGCCATCTGGCCATGTATGTACCATTATCCTATATCCACCACCATGGTTTCTAAGAGCCCTCTTCATGCCCCTATTTATATTCATTATTCACAAACCTTTGTGCACACAGGATTTTGTTCCCTGTGAAGGTTTGGAGAAGTACTGCTCTTCATACAAATGGCCACATTCACTTGTTAACATGAGTGTCTGTGCACAACAAAATGTTCATTAACAAGGCCTATCTACTACAAATCATTCATTCCTCTGTTTCAAATGTTTTCTGTACCCAGCCAAGAGACTTCAGTGACTGCTTATTACCTCAGCACCAACAATGTGTAGTAGAAGGGTACAGCTTGTGAAGACCTCCCCCAAACTACAAGCACCCTCTTATAATGACACCTAACACAGCTAAGCCCTGGTCCCTCATAGTAATTGCCACCATCCTAGTGCTGCCTCAGAAGAAATCTGTGTTTTCTCACCAGCAGACAGAAAACAGAGTAAAAGTCATGTTCCTCAAGCAAGTGGTTCAAAATTCCAGAGGGAACCAATGGGCACCATTTTTCTTCTAACCAAGGGTTTTGTGTACCCAAAACACTTCTAGTTTACTGTCCCATGTCCAGTTTCATCGAGGGTTGCACAAAGTGGATATGTATTCAAACAACAAGATGCCATTTTCATACTGAAAGGACTGAAGCCAAAGTGGAAGATTTCCTCTGCCGTAGTGCAGACAGCCCTGCGTCTCCAAAATCAAATTAATAGGAATTGCTCTGCTATCAGAGCATTTCTACCTAAAGCATCTGTCTAGGAATGCAAATATTTGCTCTGATCTCTACGTTTTTACCTCCCATTCTGAAATCTTGTCTGACGTATAGTCCTGTAAATTGACTGCAAGGTCAAGGCATAAAACTTAGCAAGTGAATAGTGCAAAATCCTGAAATAAACACCAAGGAATGTGGGAGTGCCAATGCAAAAATAGCAGTAAAGAGCATTTAAATGTCTCATATAAATAGCTAATATAAACCTGATGACATCCTGTTCATCAGCAATGCACCTCAAGCCATGCCTTTGCAAACAATTAGGTGCAATGAAACTTTGCAGGCACATTTGTCAGGAGTGCAGTAGGAGATTGAGTCACACAGGGAATATGATGCATATAAATACAAGCCAAAACTGCTTACTGCTACGAGTAGCCTGCATAAAATCAGATCAGAGAGCAGGAAAAACAAAATGTGGTAAGAGACAGCTGAAAATTGGTTTGGACACCTCTCTATATAGCATACAAACTTAATGCCACCTGTTTGTTCAGTAGCAAGCAGAATCCAAGGGTTTGTTTGAAAGGTGACTTTCAAAAATATTTAGCAGCAGGAGATGTCATGGAGCGAAAGCTTAAATCTCCCAGAGTTACTGTCTTGCCTATGCAAGATGTTGTGTGGCCTCCACGGTCTTCCAGTGTGGCAAATGCTTCCCAGGATGCTCTGGGAGAGCTGACACACTGAACTAATCTTTAATTTATTGATGTGCTACTTCACTGAGAGATGTACTATATCAATAAATAGCTTTAGTTAAGAAGCTAAGGTCTAAGAAGCAGTGGTAGGTGCTCACAAAAGTACATCAAAGCTTACAGAAAATAAAATCAAGAGCTTGTGGGAGAAAATTGATGTCTAGGAAGGACATAAAGAGCAAACAAACATAAAAAACTTTTAAGTAAGAGTTTTGTAGAAGACAGTGTGGTTGGCCATCTTAAACATTTATACATTTTGCTGTTTTCTACATTCTTCCAGTTTTCCAGTAGCTTATGAACAGATTATTAGGGAGCAAATAGCAGCAGTCACCAGTAAAAAAACCCAATGGCCTTGTGATGAAATAGGAAATCACTGTCCCACCAAGGGTAATGTGGCCTGATAACTGATAGATTTTTTGCAATGATAAACCCCAAATCACTTAATCTGCTACTGCAGTGGGTGGCACTTGTGGTCTTGTTGGGCTCAAAATAGAGGGATAGGAGTAAAAGCAAGTCTGAGTTCCCTCAACAAAAGATACAGTATTTATGGGCTTTTTCCTTTAACTCCTATCTTTTGATTTTTTTCTAAAAGCAATGGAAAAATGGGAAAAGTAGGATATCCACAACAACTGGAGAAGTGAAGTACCTCCCTACAGCTGGTATCTCTGCATACATCTGTTTTTTTCTCATCTTCTGCACATGAGTGTGTTAATGGTCTCCCCTTGCCCAGCCCATGGAGGAGGTGCATTGCCCTGTGCCCCATTCCCAATCCCACCCCACAGGTTGGTGCTAGCTGGCTGGATCCCTCAGCCCACTCACACCTTTCTCTGCATTACCCCAAAGGATGTGCAGCTGGCACTGGATGCAGGAGAAGGCAGGTCCCTTCACACAGCAGACAAACATATGAAACCAAGAAAAGCCATTGGTCCATGTTTAGCAAGGCCTGTTGTGGTTGAATGAGAGGTAATGGTTTGAAACTAAACAAAATCAACTTTTTTATATTTATATATATTATTTAATTATGTATTACATATGATTATATATGAGGAAGAAGATTCTTACAATGAGGGTCGTAAAACACTGGAACAGGTTGCCCAGAATGATGCCTTAAGTTTTGGCCTTTATTTTTTTTAGATCTGTTCTGTTTTGGTGTGTAGTTCTGCGTTTCACATTAAGTGCTGGTAAGCTCTCTTCACAGAGTAGATAGACAAAACAATTCCTTTTCCAGCTTGGGACCAAGGACACCTTTCAGGCCCAAGAACAAAAACAACGGTGAAGTGAAAAGAAAAAACAAGGAGGATGAAGCTTCATAACCTGAAGCTCTAATAGGGCAATTAACTCCCATGTGCTAATTGACCAGAACCTATGAAAGTGTGAGACCTTGTGATTATTCATCCATTTTGTCACCATTTTGGGGTTCATCCAGCTGGGCTCTTGTGCTGCCCAATTGTACCATTGAGGCTTTTTAATAAATACCTACTTTAGCCTTTTGCCCTGTCTAGTCTCTGTTCCAGGTCAGCCTCACAAGGCATCAAGAGAGGGAGGTGGTGGATGACCTGTCCCTGGAAACATTCAAGGTCAGGTTGCCTGGGGCTTTGAGCACCCTGATCTAGTTGATGATGTCCTGCTCATGGTAGGGAAATTGAACCAGATGGTCCTTAAAGGTCCCTTCCCAAAGTATCCTATTTTTCTAAGATCTGTGCTGCAGTGGAAAGGATCCCCTTCTTCTAAAGGTTTTTATAAAATAATTAAAGCTACATCTGTAGATGAAATGCTGGTATTATTGGTTTTGCTTTTGGAAAGCTGCTGGAGATAAAGGAAGAAGCTTTTTCAATTGATGAGATGTGCTAGAATACTTAAGGCAGATACTGCTCCTTGCTCCTGGATGCAACTATTCAGAAAATGGAACTGCTCTCCTCCCCATGGGAAAATGCCATGCTACAACCTTGACACATTACTGCAGAGAACAACTGTTTTTTCACATTTTCCTGCTAGAATTGGGAAATTTTCTCAAAAACATTGTGTTTTCTGTCACCTCAATTTCCCACCAATATTCCCCTGGTTCTACGACCCTTAAGTTCTTGGGAGCCCCAGACAGGACAGGGAGTCTATGTTACCAAATGCAAAGAGCTAAAAACAGACAAAAAAGAGCCTGATCTTGCCACCTAACAGTGGCATTGATGGAGAAGATGTACAACCACAAGCCCCAGTCCTGCTTTTACTTCTGCTGCTCCTACTTTTTGGGCAGTCATGAGACACAAAGTTCTGCCTCATAAATTAACTTAACTGAGCTGCAGGCCCAGCTTATGCCCTTGTACCAGACATGTCCTTGTTTTCCATGACCCCTGGTTCATTGTGTGGATGAACTAAGGTGATCCCTGGACAGACAACAAGCCTGAGCAGTGATGAAATTTTTGATTCAAAATAAAAACCAAAAAGCCACGAAAATAGTGGTGCCTAGTCTGCTGTTGCTGCTTCACTTCCCTACTTCATTGTTCTCTTAAAAGGTTTTCCAGTTCTCCATTCTTCACTTGAACTTTTCCTCTGACATGGCCCTTTCCCTTCAGCCTATTGCATCTGGAGGATGCTCAGTGGTCTCTTCTGGCCTTGCTGCAGCTCCAGCTCTCTCCCTGAAGCTCCTCTTTTCCTTCAGAAGAGCTAAGACAAGTGCCAGCTAAAGAAGCAAGACTTATCTCTGCTAACAGCTGCTCCTTAAAAACTTGTAAAATCAGTAAGTGCTGGGAAGATTGTTCATCCAGGGGTTACAGCTCCAGAGAACACTGTGGTCCCAGCCCTTTCCTCTCTGATGGGTTCTTGAACTCGAGTGGAGCTGTTGAACAATCCTTTACTGCATTCTTTTCTATGCCAGACACATCTTATCAGATGCAAATCACTTATGCCCCAATGCACTGTTTTACATTCAGGAACACCACAGCACTCATTTATTGCAGATTTTACTTGTGCACAGCCTGTATTCATGTTGCAAAGTCATTTAGCACATAGCTCTTAATGTCACAGACATATCCTAGCATTTTAGGCAGGACATCCAGGTCATCCCTGGAGATGTTTTGGCAGGTGTCTGGCCATGGAGGTCTTTGCTGTCCCAAGATCTGAGACACCTTTCAGTATCACTGCTCCAGCTTTTGCTTTTAATGAATCCCATGGTCATGAATTTCTAGTGTCTTTGCAGTTTCAAAGCTTCCTCTTGAATTTCATACTTAGGCAGAGCTGCCAGTGAAAACAATGAGCCGTTTGCCTGAGTAATGAGCATAAAATTGGAGCTGAGGTCAGTAAAAATTATTGCAGGAGAAAGGTTGCAATAGCTGAGCCTATGCAGCACTCCTGTTAGCTCTCTGTTGAAAGACTACATACAATTTAATTTTGTGAATCTTTTTATAAACCCCCCTAGCTTTCAATTTTCTCTATAAAACAACAATGGATTTAATTTGGCTTTTAAAGAACAGAAGGAGAGGAAACGCCCCGTACCTGATCTGCATCTGAAAGGTAAAGAGGGAATTTTACATAAAGCAGAGCAAGTCAGAACTTTTTTATTTCAGTCTTTATTGGGGCTCTGATTTTACGTCAGAGAGCATTTCATAGAATCTCATGTTCTGCTGGTTTTGTTTCCCAGTGATACGTTTTTAATCCTCGGCTTTGCCGGTAGTCAATTGCTTCTCCTGTCCCTTGCTGCCCACCTCTGCCTTGCTGTCAGTATTTCTGGCTGACTCTATTCACAGCCCTCCCTTGCTAAGCTCCAGGTCTGCGCTGAGATCTCTCCCTACAGCTGTGAAGCCAAAAGCCTTAATATAAGCTGGAAACCCAGAAAAGTCAGTGGCAAGAGACTGAATGGGAGAGGGGAAAAAAACACTAAATGTGTGCACTGAGAACTCAATATGGATTTATTGTGGGAACTAGAAACAGAGTAGAAACTGACCTGAAAACACAAAACAAGTGTTGGGGGTGGGGTAAATCCATATATTTATTTTTATTATGTGAAACCTATCACCCCTATAAACCATTAGTAAGATGGGTTGGCATAAAGGTTCTTAAATTTTTGTTCTAAAGGGTAAATTGTATCTGTCTTGATTTTTCAGGATTGTATGCAACTGACTGCAAAGCTTGTATTTCTGTCAGAAACTTGACAGAAACTAAACTTGAAAAAATGAGGGTAACAAACTTCTATTTAGAGGATTTAAAGCTATTACCTTTTTTTTTTTTTTTTTTTTGTAGAATCTCTTTACCATACCCCCCCCAAAAAAAAGAGTAAGATATTTATTCTTGTCCTTACCTTATGTATCAAATGGAATGAAAGAAAAGTGTCAAAACCTAGAAATTAATGTTTATTATTTCAATATGCCTATGCTTTATGCAATCCTTTTTTACCTTATTCCAGGACACATTCCAAGATGCCACTTGCATGACTTTTAAGGAGGACCACATAAAAATGTCAGACTACTTTTTAAAAAAGCTTAGAGGCAAGTAGCACACTCTTCCTCTCACTTTAATAGGATTAAAAGTGACAATAATGGTTTATTATTGTGATTTTGAACAATCTCCAGAAGAAGCACACAATCTAAGAAAGGGAGGATGCCATGATCACTTTCAAGATTCTTGAAAGTAATCTGCTGGCAGTTGGTAGACATTTGATTTACAATTCTTTAAAAATTTCAGACTTGTTTGGCTCCATTCATTCCATCCCAGCTTCGTTATAGAATGGCTTTGGTCAAACAGAAGTAGCATTATTTAGTGAATAAAGTAGATTCAGCCTAAAATCTTCCTTAGCTCTTCTGGTGGTTCTCAATATTCAAGCGGAAGTCTATAAACCAAGACTTTCCCCTTGTCCTTTCAAAGCCACCAGGGAAAAACAGCCAAGAAGGACAAATGCAACAAGAAGATAGCAAAATTCTTTAAAAGACTTCATTAATGATATATAGAAATACTTTCTTGTGAAGGCAGATTAATCTTAAATTCCTTCCAGGAAGAGTCCAGTTTTGAAGAACGATGAGAACATTTAGGTTTCTTCATTAAAAATGCTAAGGGCAGCATGTAAGTTTCTCACCATAGTGAGTTTTCTTAAGGAGTGAAAGAGAATTGAAACTGTTTTTCAGAAGACAGTTATTCAATATGTCTTATGCTAACAGTTTGCTGTTCCAGAGAAAGTCTTTGGAGAAAAGAGTGGAGGCAAAAAGACCAACACAGAGGCACCAGCAGCAACAGGCTCCTTATGTCTAGCTGACAGTTTTGGCAGAGTAGAAGACCAACTGGGGTTAGATGTCATCAACTATTTTAGGGGATTTGTGTGTTTATTTATGACATTTTTGCATTTTGAAAGGGGAGAATCATGCTGCTGCTCTATTGATGGCACTGTGCACTTTTTAAAAAGTCTTGGCAAATTTTAATACCCACAACCCAACCTAACAATTAATAGGAACTGCATGCATAAATTCTAATTCCCCATTCAGATTCCTCTTCCTTCCCACAAGAAATGTGATTGCTGAGAGGTAAGTATTTTCTTTCCAGGGAACAGAAAAGAAATCACCTGACCTCCCAGCTGACTGGCATTGCCTGACCTCTCATTGACCTCGCTGCAATTGCATACCCACAGCTTAGACAAAAAAAGCCACCTTTCAAAATAGGCCACTTAAACACTGTGCTTGGGGAAGATGATGGGAAAAGGAACTACCTGTTCAGTTTTAACATTTTAATAATTTGACAAAATACACAGCAAGGAGAGACAAAGTTCTGGAAATGCCTTGGGCTAACTTTTTTCTTCATTACCAACGTCCTTTCCCTTGTTGTTCAATGAGTTTGTCATCCATCTATTACAAAAGTCACAAAAAACCCAAGAAAATTAACAACTTCTTTACCTGTTTTCTATTTGGTCACTTTCAGAAAGTGCAAAAAACTCTCAAGATCAGTAGTTAACATTTTTCATAATGAAGTTTGAAATAACCAGTGCCTTTAGGAAACATCTGGGCAGGTGGGTCACTCAGATCAAGCTCTTCAGAGAGCAAAACACAAATCACTTTGGATCTCCTTTGTCCTCTGGAGCTCCATCAGGACTGATTTACTCTCTGAATCTTGATGTGTCTTTTCTCCATTGGTAATTTACCGACACTCCCCACTTTTGTGTTTTTTAAGCACCTTTTCCAGAAAAGGCAATACAAAAACAATAGGGTCTTGAGGTACCTCTGATGAGTTCCCCACATTCTCTGTTCCCAGCCCCACAGGCCCTCTTTCCTTGAGTGGCCAGGAACCAAGTGAGACAAATGCACAGGGTGTATGGGTGCCCAGGAAATGGTTTCTATAGCAACAGCAACTACATTAAAGCATTTTGAAATTTCTTCCTACTCATCAGACTTTTCAACACAAGGTTTCAAACATTGTGGAGACTCTGATCAGGAAAATGCTATTTCCTCATAGTGTTCTCTGGTTTGTTATCATCAATACCAGTTTTGTGTTGAGGGGAATTCTGCATTGGGACATTTAAAAGAAGATGTGGCAAAACAGCAATATATAAGCAGCTGAGAACAATGCTTACTGTCCAGGGGAGGAGTGAGGTAGGATGATCTGCTAGATATAGGCCACCTTTAGGATCTCTGTTCCAGCTATGTTTTACTGTTTAAAACCTCATATTATATGCAAGTGACTTCTTCTGTAGCCTGAGTCTTTGGAGAAGAGAGAGTTTGTGTAACTGAATGTTCAATATTTCCTTACCATTAATTCTTATTGAAATGAATGTTCCGTCTGCTTAGTAGCTGTGCTGTGTGACGGACTAATAAACACAAAATAATACAAAAATGGGTATTTTATGTGGTATCTTCCTCCTTCAAAATCTTGCAGATGTTTGGGTCCCAGTGATACTTCTTAGAGGATGGAGATTGCAACTGCTATAATTAAGCAATATAGTACCGTTAAGTCACTCGAGAGGAAATTAGGAACTAAACTAGTGCTGTGTGCCGAGGAAGCCAAAATTGTGAGCTGAGATCTTAATTCAGCGCATGAAAGTCTGCCTTTTTTTCTAGTTTACTTTAAAAGAGGCATTATTCCTATTATACACCATCAGAAGTTGTAAAAAATGAGTTAAATCTGTATTCAATGTATATTTTACATGTAAATTGGGATCTCAGAGTGTGGGTAAAATATGTTTTTGTCACCAGTGCTTTCTGTTTTGCTAGCGCTGTATTAGCTTTTAATGGGAAGAAGAAATGTGCTGATTTGGAGGCTTTCCAGGGGTTTGGCAGTATTCCACTGCATCAGCGCTGAGTAAAGAAGATGTTATTCTTTCTTGTTACAACAAGAACTGGGTAAAAGCACTGCCACTTCTCTGAGCCGTCCTGGCTGAGCTCCACCTACAGAGAGGCAGCTAGACCAAAACAACCAGACTGTGAGAGAGGGAAATGCTGTGTGGTTGGAAATGATCTCCCAGTAACCTGTCTGGAACAGTGCTTGAACACATGGGCTTCTGCTGCAAACTGCCCGATGGCGTCAGGAGTGTTGCATCTCATGAGGAGACGACTGTCTCCCAGACAACACTGAAGGACCAGAGCAGGGATAAACCACTATCACAAGAGCCTCACATCAGAGGACATGTTAGCTCATATGGAGGCTTACAAAGCAGAGGAGAGGTCTCCTGATTGCCTTCTATGATGGTGATTTTAAGACACGCAGAGTGACCCATCTGAATACAACTCAGTCTGGGCACTCGCTTCTGCTTCCTACCAGCAGATCTGCATCTCTGCCAGATTGCCATCTTCTTGGGAATCTGCTGTAGGCATCCCCACAAGGACTGTTGTTTTGTCTTTGACAGCCTACAGGCAACTTTCAACTGGATTCTTGACTTTGAAGCTCTGATGGTCCCCCAAAATACCACAACATTTATCTGTCTTGAAGAAATCTTTGTAGATCCTGAACTTGTCAAAAGTATTATTCTTCCTCTCCTCTTTTCAGCTGTTGTGCTTTTACTCAGCTACATATAGAAGGACCAGCAAGATATTGATGTACATTTTCAATTTAGCTCTTGGACTGATCTTTCTGGCCCTAAATTACCGCTTCAACAAATTACTCTTCTCACTGGTCCTGACATACGTCTCCTGTGATCTTGCACGAGGCTAGAGTCTGGCAGCTTTCATAGATGCCATTATCTATTCTTCCTCTGGTTTCCAGGCCCGTAGACCCTCTTCATTCCTCTCTACTATCCTACCTTGTCTGAACAGAATCTAAGTAAAAGGAATCTCTCTCTTTGCATACAAGCAAATTCATAATTCTACCATAATCTAAGTGATCCCCACAAAGCCTTGCTGCTCTCTCAAAAGGCTACTCATGAACATGTCAAAAGACACCATCAAAGTGCCCCTTCCATGTCACGACAAGGTAAGAATCTTCTGAGGTCAGATTTCAAGTTTGGTCTCTCTGGAGCAAGCTATTAACTGCATTGCAGCAGGAATATCCAGCCGCGAAAAACATCACCCTATTGTGTACACCTTTGTGCAAAACCAGAAAAAATAAAATAAGCAGGAGTCCTTCTTCTACAGGGCCCGGCAAAAAAGTCTTATACAGTGGTTGAACCCACAAAGAGAGTAACCAGGTAAAATTTATTCTGCCCTCTTTTTCCTCAGTGATACACAGGCTCATTTTGATGTGCTACCGTGCAACAGTGGCATAATATATTCAGTAATAGTAATCATCCCACTTTTGTAGTTAGAAAAGAAAGGAGAGGCTTCAGAAGGGGAGGGGGAGGACCTGAACCTACCTGCAGAAGGTATTCCTGTGGGATCCTCTGCAGTCCACCAGATGCCTTCATCTTACCCTAAAAGATGCTGCCTCTGCTCAGAGGTGCACAAGTTCTCTCTGTTCTCTTCAGAGGTTCCAGGAAATGACCTCAGCTTAGACCCATGGCTTTTCACTAGCTTTACTGAGAGACAAATCCCACCATGTGTGACTTGAGAGCAAGTCTGGCAGTGCTGGAAATGAATCTTTTCATAGCCCTTGCGTCCTGGAAGGACATGGTAATTTCTCCAGAAGGAAATAAGTCTTTGAGGGTTATATATAAGGTATGGCAAGATAAAAAATATCCCATTATTGGGTAAAGTCAAATTTATCATGACAGTTATTAGGATGCCAGACACTGCTCAAAGAGTTTTGAAAGGTGAAAATCAGCTTTGTCTCATACCAAGTCTCTGCATAACAGGGAAAAAGAAAAGCCTTGTTTGTCAGCTGCTTCCTTGATTATGTTCAATAAGGATACACAGAGATGTTTTTATTTTCACTTGGCAATTTCTGTGTTGCTATGACTTCACTAATCTCCAGTCCATAAATCATTTGAGTAAACAACACACCAGCAAGCTCAAATCCAGAGGAAATTTCTCCAAGGCAAGTCTTTATTCATCTTTCTATTTTAAAGGGAGAACTCGAGAGAGTCTGCCTACATGGGATGTCACCATGAGAAAAAGACTCCTGACATTCCTGAGGTTTAGCTTAAAGCATATCATTAAGTATAGGTATTAAAGTGAATAGAGAATAGTACAGTATGGTCAGCTGAATTTTTTCCTCTCTCTGAGTTCTGCTCCCTCTTGACCCTTACATGAGGATCCTTCTGTTGACTAGAGGGTCTCTGCTTCTCCTCCCACTTCAAAACCCTTCCTCCTAGCAACAGAAAACTATCGATGTGTGGAGGCTTTCAAGACAGCCCATAGCTGTGCTCCCTTGAATGTCAAAAGAGGCTGGTCTCACAGCTCCAAATCAAACATCATTTTATTTAATAATATATTTCATGGTGGTCTGTGTCTCGTCTGAATTGTTTAGTTGCACATCTACCTTTTGAGTTTTCTCTATAGCTGCAATCCAGTGCAAACAACACGGGTACTGGGGAAATGTGCATTGGCTTTATAACACAACTTAAAATATAATCCCTCAGGGAAAAAACACTTTACAGGAATCAGAGGCAGGAAAAGCAGCATGCGGAGATGCACTTACATGAACAGGTAGTCATCTGGTCTAAGTCTCTGCTGCATTGTATCTTGCCATTAACACAGTGTAGAATGAGTTCAAAACACAAGGAAAACAGTGAAAGACCCAGACAGTAATATTCCCACCATTGCCCACTTTGTGCAGAAGTTAGTAGCCACACAGTATGAAAAAAACAAACAGTGTACCCACAGTTTCCTTCATGAGAGGGTCTACAAAACAAGATAACTCTGGGATAGTCAGAGGTTTTGGAATGTCTTTTGCAGGCTGTGAATAAAGATTTCACATGCCAGCCTCTGGGAACTCCTTGCCTGGACAGATTAATGTTGCCATGGTCTGTCTAGTGAAGGATGCCATGAGTGCCTTGCAATCATCTTCTGCTGAGTGACTTCTACAGTCCTTCTTTTTAATCGAATGATTTTCATATTAGCTGACACACAAATTGATAGGTGAATGACCTGATGCTATCCATGCTTAGGTACAGTTAGATCTACTGTGATGACAGCAAGAAACTCAATTCCACTGGCAACTAGTTTACCTCTCTGTAACAAGGGGCTATTATTTTTCTCATAGTAATGAACAAGCCTAAGGATTTCTTGACACTGTATTTCCTTTCTGCTCACAGAGATTAATTAACTTTTATTTCTAGTGTAGATACTCTGGTCCTTTACTTTTACCCTCAGTCCTTTCAGTAGAAATATGACCATGCACAGTAGAAATAAGACTGTGCACAGTCATGTTAGGATCTGTGTTTTCTTTCTGATCATCAACTTGCCTAATCCTCTTTCTTAAAAGTATCTATACTGAATTTTCCAGTATGTCAAGATATTTTCCTAGCTGTTTTCTGCCTCTTGCTGCCACAGGAGACAGATGTTGAGACAGTATTTGAGAAGCTTTGTTTTCTCCCCATCTGCCTGCATGTGTGGCTCAATTTCATTCTCTGGCCCTTGGCTCTCTTCAGCATTGCTCCAAGTTCACCACTCACAGGAGCCATAGAGGCTTTCTTGCCTGTCAGTTTTTGAGAGAGTTTGCTCTGGCATATCCTTGTGAGAGTCTTCAATAACAATAAGAAATCCCCAGTACGGAGCAATTTAAAGGATGGTAAGAAGGGAGAGACCTGCTTCACAGAAGTCCTGGCTCAGAAAGGAAAGTCCCAAGACACAAATCTCTTTTCTGTTCCTCTTAGGCTTATTTCGTCTTTGCTTCCACTTCCCTTCTTTCACATGAGATGATCTGCCAGAAAATATTTCTTCAACTATCTTCAAATGTTCATCTTCTTTTGACTACCCCAAGGGCAAACTCGGTCCCTGTTTTATTATCACCTTTTTCCTTTTTTTTTTTTTTTTTTCTTTCCCAGAGCCAGCATAGACAATCTCCAAATAAAAGCACTACTTTTTCATCCAAAGTTGTCCAAGTGTTTTACAAAGGTGAGCGGGTGATGAGGGTCCCATCTGCCCAGCACACAATGGGATGTATCAGAGGTCACACTTGACTCATCCTCATCCCAGTCCCATCAGCAAACGCTACTAAATCCATACATTAAGCAAGCACAAACAGGATATCTAGGTAGACAGGTGGAACCTGCCTGAGCAGATTGCTGCAGAAAGTCCTCTAGAAAAAACCCCCAATGGTTATTTGGGAAGAGGAGTTCTCTCTAACAAATGTGAAACTGTCCAGAATGAGTTGTTCATTCTTACTTATAGAAAGAAATTACATTGATTTTTTTTTTCCCTTCTTCATGCCAATCTCTTATTTCTCTGAAGAGTCTTAGCAGCATGACCTGTTTTCTCTGTGAGGAGTCTTTATTTGTGGATGCTTTATGCAGCTGTGCTTGCTACCTGCATCACTAAAGCAGAAGAAATGAGGTTATCAATGAAAATCAGCTGAGTATTATAATTTCTTTCAGATGTTCTCTCCCCTTTTCTTTGAAAAGTTTCCCCTGCACACTTCTAGTCCTCTTATTCTTCTGCCTTCCTCAATCCTCAGTCTCCCTCCAACCAAAAAAATCTACAGCAAAAACCAGCTCATTACCTAAAACAATGATCAGACATATAAAATCACTTATTCTTTTAAGGTAAGTAGGATGCTATTCTTCTTCCCAATAGCTTTCTACTGGGTGGAAGTTTATTTCACTGAAAATTTTTGAGCATCACAAGAAATGTTAATAAAACATAAATTGATCTGCTGAGGTTTTTAAGTTAAAATACATCTGAGTGGGTCAATCTTCAAAGAAAAATAACAAATATAAACTGAACTAATATATTAATTTTTAATATTTAAAAATAGAAATTATGGTAAATTACAAGTTATTTAAATTCAATTTTACAATAGAAGTTTGCAAAATTTCAAAGACATATGTAGAGAAAATTCTCAATTAAAACCCAACCTTTTTGGTCAATTAGTTAATTAGAATGACTGCTGCCAATGTATACAAGTGAAGAAGGCTAATATATGTGTATGTCTGAGTCTTCAACATATCACTGCTTATCATTTATATTTCCACTTGCTGATCCCATGCAGCCAGAGTGGAGAGACAGTAGGCAAAGGAAAGCCTGGACCCCATCCCAATCCCAGGGCTGTGAGGGGGAGGGACAATAGAGACTAAAAAAGAAAATGTTGCATTGGGCAATTAATTACCAGTTTTTAAAGTAAACCAAATGTCGTATAATCATCAGCTAATTTAGATATTTGTGCAGTTGATTGAAAATATGCAAAGAAAGCAGCATTATTGAAAATTATTTTTGAATGTTTGGAATTTATTAGAGTCGACTATGGAAAAGAGATAATTAAGGATGCTAAATATAATTAATGTGTTGAGTTATAAAAAGCACACTGCTTAGGTTAGGGGTTTTCCAGCAGTTAGAGAGATGGCTGACACTGTAATGACAACTTTACATTTAAATATGTTTGCGGTTCACATAAATATGTATTGAAAAATAATTTCTCAGTTGGTGCATAGAGAATATATACCTCTGTCTTCATATACAAGAACGCTTACACAGGAGCAAGTACAGGGGAGGGATGAGGCTGTGGTAGAGAAAAAAAGTCCAAAGTGCTGCATGATACAGATTTCCCTTGTCTTCAGCAAATGCAGATTCCCTACTTGAGCAGGCAAGGTGAGGTGTTAATTTCTGGAGGTGTTAAATGTTGAGGTTTAAATAAAGTTGATACACAAACAATGCAAAACAAGGTGAGATCAGTTGAAGAAAACAAAGGCGCATTTTGCTGGTTTGTTTTTTAATAATCTACGTCTGCAGCCTTTCACTTTGATTTTCTTGAGGGAATTCAACTCATGATTTTTGACCCCTCGAGGTTTACATCCCTAGGGGTAGGGAGGTATCCTCTAGCAAGAGGAGGTCCAGTGTTAAGGGCAGGTCAAAAGCCTCCCTGCAAAGAGGTGGGTTTTTTTCCGTGCCTGCCATTGTAAGGAATGTTTGGGTTTTATAAACAACTTTACCTGTGCATTCCAACCCCAGGGTAACCAAAGCGAAAGCTGGAATACAGGAATATGGAGAAGGTGGGGCTCTGGGAAGGGCCAGCTCAGGCAGCAGGGAGCCAACATCAGTCCCAAAGGATCTACAGCAGTTTAACTGCAAAATCCCTTTGGGGAGACAATACCAGGATGTGCTGCAGAGAGCCATGAAGTGTGCATGCTGTGGGTCACTCATACCCAGGGCATCAGCCTGAGGAGTAGTCCAGACACTCAGACATAGAGCAGAGACATCCAGACTGACTGACAGACTGTATCAAACCATCCTACACCAGCACCAGGCACTGTGGATTTTCTAGGAGGCTGTGAAGCTCAGCTGAAGGACTGCTGCAGGTGCAAACAGCTGCAGGGTGAGCTTCCACATCAGCTGTTGGCATAGCAAACACTTAAAAAAAACAATTTTAAAAATGCACAAAGAATTACAAGATTTAGAATTGTATGGAAAGGCTAGACTTTTCTGACTAGGAGCCTGAGATTTGCACAGACTTTGGCACTCAGTGATTTCCAATAGGTTATAGATGCTTGAAACTCTGTGCCACCGTTTAAACTGGCGCTTCTAAATCTATCAAAACATGGAGTTTGCCACCAGGTACAGTGAGATGTTGTACTTCACCCAGCAGGAAGAGGAGGCTTGCCAGATTCCCCAGCACTGTGCTATTTGGGCTTTGTACTAATCGATCCTCAGGAAAAGTAAATTCAGACTGTTCAAGGGAAAGCAAAGCACAGATGGTGAGCTGGAGTCTGTAGAAGGAAATTCATAGAATTATAGGATGGCCTGAGTTGGAAGGCCATTGTTGGAAGTTAGAAGAAGTTGGAAGGGACCTTACAGTTCATCTTGTTCCAACCCCCACTGCCACAGGGCAGGGACACCTTTCACTAGACAGGGTTGCTCCAAGCATTGTTCAATCTGGCCTTGAAAACTTCCAGGGATGGGGCATCCACAGCTTCTCTGGGCAACCTGTTTCTGTGCCTCACCACCATCACAGTAAAGAATTTCTTCCTAACACCTAATTTATACCTACTCTCTCTCAGTGTGAAGCCATTCCCCTGTGCTGTCATTCCAGGCCTTTGTAAATAGTCTCTCTCCATCTTTCCCGTAGGCTCCCTTCAGGTACTTCATTCTTCTCAAAAGGAAAAATTACAGTATTGTAAACATTTTTTTCTATAGATCAGGTCAGATAAAAGAAAAAGTCTTATTTCTGGTCAGACTAGGACTGTGTTTCTTTGGCATTTGTTTTTTAAGATCTTTATTGTATCTTTGCTATTGCCTGAGTGGCTGCTGCACATGAAGAGCCTCCCTGATGTTTGAGATAAGCACTTAGCCTCCTGGAGAACAAAAGCAGCCAGGGTGAGACTCGTGTAACCTTGACAAACTGAAACCAATCCTTCCTGTAACGACTCTCCCAACTTTTTGCTTTTGTTTTTCTCCAAGCCAAGGAGTATGTCTGAAACCAGTAATACACAGTTCCCTTCCATGGGCATTTCATTATTACCTTTAAAATTAGAACTTACAATCACTATTTGAAAGTCAGGTTTCCTCTTCCCTGGTGCTTTAAATGTGAATTTGAGGCCATAACTTAGTATGGGCTTTAAATGAACTTGAGAGTACTCAATGCTCTGTGTTCAGTTTCGATGAACACAATCTAAATTACTGAGGACAGAAAGTTCTTCGAGATGATGTTTTCCACAGACATCTGAGATTTAAATACTACTAAAAGCCACTCATTGCATAAACCATCATCGATTACAGCAGCATTCAGTGCCTGCTGTCTGCTCCCGAGCACTGTTGCTCATCTCCCTAATTTAGGATATCTTGGCTTTGAATGGGCGTAGTGGCAGAAATCCATCTGACACCCCAAAATGAGTTGAATTTTGTGGCCATTTCTTAAAAAGCTGTGAAAATGCTCCCTCCCCCTCCCTGCTCTCTAAGATCCTTGGAAAAATTATTTGCTGAGGTGTGAGTAAATGCAGAGCTGAGGCTGGAGAGTTCAGTGTCACCTGTCTTCTATAGATGTCATTTTCCCTCATTGCAAACAAGGTCTCTCAAGGAGACAGGCAATGCTTACCTGCCTTTCTGTGTAGTAGGATAGTCATGAAAGGAAAACATATCCCTAAAAGATTATTACGGCTAGTGGAAGATAACAGTATGGAAAGGAAGGAAAGAAGAAGATAAAACTCCCAGATACATGTTGCCTGGTTTTATGGCTTTAATGGGAAAGAAGAGACCTTCTGAGTGGCTAATTTTACTCAGCTTATTCTCCAGTTGCAATCACATTCTTATTTAGGGTGCTGGTATTTGGCAAAGAAAAATCCTTTTTTCCGTTGACAGTGTTTACCCCACTAGAATCTAATGAGATTCTGCTTTTGGGAATAAAACACAGAGAACTAAGGGGTGGCCTCTCAAGATGCCAGCTCTTGGATTGCTCCTGAGATGCCATGGGGAGCAGCAAACAGTGCTGACGCCCAGGGTGTGAGGACAGCACAGCAAGCAGCTGCCAGCCTTGACCATGGCCTCCTTTCACCTGCCAGGTCTCCAGGACCAAGGGGCACCTTGAGGGCTCCATTTTCCCATGTGCCATTCCACCAGCAGACCATTGCTCCATGCTGCAGTGGGTTTTGTGGTGGGATTTCTGTAGGTGCAGAGCCAGGTTGAGCTTGGGGCTGTCATCTGAGAGCAACAGCAGCAGCCCTCCCTGGGGGAGGACACATGACCTGAAAGTGTAAACCTCAGACTTCATGCTCTTCTTCTTCCCCCAGAAGTGAGGAGGAGCATCTGCATTGAGGAGAGAGCAAATGGGCACTGGCAGGACCCCACAAACCACCCACATGTACACACACACACATACACACACACTGTGTGTTTTCTCCGGTCATAAACTTGTGTTTTTGCAGGCAAGAGGGGGACTGAGCTCAGCTGTACTGTACTCCCCTGACTTTGTTTTTCATCCTGATCTCTGCTATGGTGTTACCCATTTCCTCTCCCACATATGATCAGACTAAAAATAAGCCATAAAAGATTCACAATGACTCTAGTTGGAAACAAAATAAGTTATTGTACCTTTCTGGAGCAACTGTTCCCCTCTGCCTGCAAACCCCAGCTGGCAATTGAACCCTACACAGCACCTCGCTCACTTGTCCCTGTGGCATGGGGAAGACATTTGGGAGAGTAAAAGTGAGAAAACTCATCAGTTGTGCTAAAAGCAGATCAATAGGTAAAGCAAAAGCCACACATAAGCAAAGTAAACCAAGGAACATTCACCACTTCCCAGGAACAGGCAGGTGTTCAGCCATCCCCAAGAAAGCTGGGATCCATCACACCTAGCAGTGACTTGGGAAGACAAACTCCATCACGGTGAACATCCCCCCATCCTGTTTCATCCCCCAGCTCTTACTGCTCAGAATGATGCCATATGGGCTGGGATACCCTCTGGTCAGCTGGGGCCAGCTGTCCTGGCTGTGTCCCCTCCCAGCTCCTTCAGCACCCTCGGCCTCCTCACTGGTGGGGTGATGTTGAGGAGCAGAAAAAGCCTTAATTTTGTATAAGCAGAACTCAGCAGTGGCTGAAACACCCTGTACTATCAACACTGTTTACAGCAAAAGTCCAAGCCATAGCCCTTTACCAGCTAGTGTGAAGAAAATTAACTCTATCCCATCCAAAACCATCACAGGAATTCATGAGACTGAAATGAAAACTTTGGAAGGTGGGAAGGGGAGCTGCCATGGAACTCAGTGCCAAAGGGATATGACAAAAAGTCACACAGACTTGCCTCCACAGGCAGAGTCAATCTTTCAGAAGTTGTTTCCCTCTTCTGCAGTTGTTTCTGTCAAAGAGAATGATTAGGTTGACTATAAATGATATTAAGGTTGTCCTTAAAAAGTCATAAGGAACTCTGCTGTAAGTCAGCCTTCTGTTCCCCTGGAATACAGAAATGTGCCTGGTTGTTTCCCAAACAGTCATTTGCTGCAGACAGAGTAAAAGGGCATCAAAAAGTGGTTGAAAAAGTGGGAGAGTTGGGAAGCACTACTGGAGCAGCATAGCCAGGGCTCTCCTGCAGCCCCATGTTCAATATCAGAATACACTAGGTGGATTTGTCGTTGTTATGGAGTTGGGGAGGTTTAGAAGAGTCACAACAAAATTTTCAATTTAGAAGTTATTTTATTCCCATATCGTATTAGCTGTATTTCCCTTTTGTCGTTGTCATTTACAAGAATATTGACATATAAACCAATGTTTGTTTTGTTAAGCTCATTTTCTCTTCCTACCTACTTCCCCTCTGAAATCATGAGGTGAACTATTTGCAGAAACAATATATTTGATAAATAAACTCTTTTTCCTTTTCACAAATTATCTGGGAATAGACATTGATTTTTTTATTACTTTGTTCATTATCTAAAGCATTCGTCAAATTCTTTCCAATAAAATTCCAAACCATGCATTGCTGTCACAGCTATCGTTAACAATTTGACTTAGTGATTTACTTTCTGGAGCCGGATCTTGAATAATTCTTCATGTCATTTCCAAATCCCAAAGACACTGTTAATTTGCTTTGCAGGAGCATCTTCTAGTTCCTGCCATGCATCAGGATGACACTGTGCTAGGTGCTGCATAAAAGATTTAAGAATTCTTACTCCAATACCCAGTCGAAGTCTAGAAACAGCTGGATACTACCAGGAAAGACAGAGCACAGCAACAGGTGGGTATGATGGACACTGGTGCAGCATGCAAGCAGTCAAACAGTTGTCACATATTTTGTAGGCATTATAGCAGAGTCTGTCTAAGCAGAGACTGAAAAAACAATGAGGTATTTTAAATAGGTACTGAAATTATTTTGGTTTATTCATTGATCTGATAGTTATGGCCCCCTATACTATGTAATGCTGCTTGATTTCTTCCCAAAACTTGCAGGCTAGCTGCAGGAATAACTTCGGTATCAAAATGTCTAGAGAAACGGATTTGTAGAGATATTTCTAATCTCCATCAATATTTCTTGTAATTACATTTTCAGAGAGTAAAAGAGCTCACAAACACAATCAGAGCAAATATTAGAAAACGTACTTTCTCAACCTTTAGTTTAAAAGTCAATTTTCTAAGTTCAATCAGGAAACACTCTCATTTTAACTGCAGTCTTCCTGCCTGAAAAGGGAAGAGTTTGCAAAAAGAGAGAGAGAAAAGACTCCACACATGAAGAATTTTCCCTATAATTTTTCAAGAGAAGCTCGCAGCTCTTTAAAACTAATAATCATCATTTCAATATATAAAATCAAGCTTAAGCAGAATCAGGCAAGAGTGTATCATATGTGACTGCTGGGATTATATAATGGGAAAGTTCTCATTGATTTTTATAAAGTGTTGGATCCCAGAGATTTTAAAATTAGGCATGAGGTTGACCCAGTTTGGGTGGAAAAAGCTCACAGAATCCCAGGGAAGAGCACAGCCCAGGGAGAAGTCTCAGGAGGTACAGTTATTTTTAACCTTTTGGACCTGCAAGACAAAGAATGAATTCTGAAAACTCTGGGTAGAAAAGAGGTATTTAGTTTTGAAATTTCAGAATCCTCTACCCCTTCCTCTAGATCCTGACCCTGGTAGAAAACTTGTACAGTAAACTTTTTTTTTTGTATTAAAAAATAATTTGGTGTAGACTGAAGCTGGCATTCCACTCATCCCTCCAGAAGCATGGAAGACAAAAGTAAAACATTTTCTAGCATGTGATTCAAGGAAAGAACAGAATATGCAGGGTTAGACCTCCAAAACAGAAAGGGTTCTTGTTTTAGCTGAAATCAAGAAAGTTAAATTTATAACCAAACATGACAAAGATAAACTGTTGAATAAAAAGATGAACTTACTCTTAGAATTAACATTTGAAAATTGGTCCAAAAAATCCCAGTGATAAAGTGTGCCTCATTAGATGATTCAAAGAAAATTTCACTTGGACAAGTATTCTTTAGAAATTGTAATTGAATTTTCTTTCAACATATAAGAAATATTCAGCCCTTCTTATAAATATGAAGGGACCATTATCTGAATAGACTCTGTTATACATGCTGAACAGCGATTCAGATACAAATTTATTTGCAGTGGAGTAATGTTAATCAGGCATTCGTGTTTCAAATCAGGTGAGGATGAGATGCTTGTGTTGGTACCTGATCTTATCATACCAGTGTAGATATTTGTAGGTGCTCTGAAATGGGAAGAGGACAGAGTAGACTTTTTTTAAAAAAACAATTTTGTTATATGGTACTAGCTATATGCTTCTAGATTGAAATCCCCACCACTGTTCTAGCCTCACTCTACCACATGAGAAGGTAGACTAGGGCTCCAACATGCTTCTTTTCTCTCATCCCTAAGGACAGGTCGTACAAACACAAGCAGAACAAGGATGGGTACCTTGGGTCTAATTTCCAAAGACCGTTCTAAAACCTAGGGCACAAATTAGGATGGGGAGCCTCCAGTGAAACAGCCAGATTTGCTGGTGTATGACTTCTGTAGCATTCTCCACGGTCATTTATTATGCTTTTATTAAGCAGTGTGGGAATTATACAATATGTGACTTTGGAGGAGCTTTGGCCAGAGAAAGCCAGGAGAACCTCTCTAGACACAAGGCTCAGCCCTCCCTGAGCCTTTCCACTCCTGCCCATGCTGGGATCTTCCCCAGACAACCCCAGCATGCCAGGCCCTCTGAAGGCAGGACAGGCAGCTCCAGCCTTGCAAACCACAAGGTTTGCAAAGAGCCCCAGTTGTTTGCTGATTTGGGCAGTCCAGTCTGGGTTATCCCCTGCATCTGCTGTCTCTTATTCTTGCCATTCTATGCCTGTCAGGTGTCAGGACAATACTGCTGGCAATAGCTTAAGGGATTTATCTTGTTGTTTAGGTTTGAGGTTTTGAGGGTTTTTAATGTTTTCTTATTTTTTTCCTCAAGCCAGATGAAATTCCGGGTCATGTCCAAGTCCTGGCACAAATGTGAAGGCAAGGCACTGTGGTACTGACAGAAGGGTGCAGTGCCTTAAGCTGGTACTGCCAGTGAGGACACAGGCAATTTCTCAGATGGAAATCACTGGCCTCACAGCCATGTTTTGTTAACAGAGCTGAACGTTCCTCATTCATTGCAAACTGGCATTGTTTGAGAGTCCTACTCCTGATTTTCAGTGGCAGAAAAATAATTCTTAGTCACTGCATCAGAAATTTAATTTTGGGTTTTTTTTTTTTTTTTTTTTTTTTTTTTTTTTTTGGTTTGGTTTTTTTTACATAATAATCTTCCCTAGCTCTTGCAAACTTTTCCTTATTTATCTACAAATGTTTAGTATTGCCACCTTAGCCCAAAAGTCAGCATTGCGGTCCTGCCCTGTTGATCCTCAGCCATCTGCTGAAAGACACAACACAAAGAACACAACTGCTGAAAGTAGCCTGGACAAACTTCATTCTAAGGCAAAGACTCGGATTTCATTGATCTACAATTTGACATTCAGTTCCTGCAACTGAATAGAAAAAAGGCATTTATAACCTATTAAAAACCCAAGGATGATTTTAGTATTTTTTTTTTCTTGTTGGAGAAATCACTCTTTCAGAATAGCCAGGGAGTTGCAAATAAAAAAGAACTTTGCTATGTTTATTTAGAGAACCTAACCCCTTGGAGCCAGCATTTTCACTAATGCATTTTACATTAGCGGGCTGCATCAGGAAATCCTGACTTTTGGTGCCAGGGGGGTAATTAATATCAGATCATGTTTGCAAAATGGTTGTGTTTATGTGGGAATGAGGACTGAGCTCTAACTAACAGGGTTTGAGGTACTCAACTTTTGCTATGAAGCTTCCATAACTTGCTAGGATGGGATATTGAAATTAAAGGACTAGGTCTTGATAACTTGGTAGAGCTATAGCTGCTGAGGAGAGCTGCAGCCTTTAGGATTCTGTTCAGAAACCTTTAAGGGGAGTATGAAGAAACCTTTAAGAGTCTGAAGAGTCTTAAGAGCATGAGGAGATAACATACGAATAGTTGTTTTGCTCCTGTGGTCTCAGATACCGCAGGAAGTGCCCATAATACACATACTAGGATTGTTGTTTCCCAGTACATCCCACCTCCATAGCTCCCAGATCCCTGTGCTTACTAGATAAGGAGTATCCATAGGTTGTAAAATGCCTTTTATCAGCACATCTCAGAAGCAGTACTTGCTTTTGTGCAAGCAAAAGCATCAGCCAGCATGGTCCAAACAGGGGCGGGTCAGGTAAGTAACACCAAAACCCAGTTTTCTCCTGAGCTCTGTGACTTGCAGGGGATCTGTGGTGCCATTCCAGTGCCCCCCACACTAGGAAGTGCAGATCCCCTGCACTTGGCACTCAGCTGCTCTGCACATTTGCTTCTTCCTCCCGAGAAGGAGGAAGCATACAAGATCTTCTTTACCCCCTCTTCCTCCCAACTTAAAGCCAGGGTGTTTAGGAAACGGGAACTCTACTTTCCCTACACAGGCACTGTCTACAGCTCTATCTGGGACATCTCCAGCTCAGCTGAAGAGGATGATGAAAGGATATCCTGAGCAGCATTACGTTCTTGGTATCGAAAAAACTATAGAAGACGGTTTGAGCAACCTGATCTAGTGGAAGGTGTGCCTGCCCATGCAGGGGAGTGGAACTATGTGACCTTTAAGGTTGCTTCCAACCCAAGCTATTCTTTGATTCTAAGATGGTGCCTAAGAACAGCCTGTTTACTAAAGACCTTGGGTTCTCACCTCCCCAGAAATCAGTTTCTTAACACCACTTAGGAATCTTGAAATAAAGCTTAAAAGGGTCGAAAATCACTCAGGAGTACAGGACCCACTGAATTGGCATAGGCAAAGTTGAAAATTAAAGGATATTTATTGAAGTTGAAAAGAGGAAGAGTGCAACTGAATAACAGCAGCAACTGATGTTCAAAATGGGTTTTATCTGCTGGTTTCCCAGCATCCATTTCCATGGGATGTGGCAGCTAGCAGGTTCTCTGCAAGACCATTTATTTACTCTCTCCCCCTAAGATCCTTTGCTGGAAGTTCATGACTCCCTCAGCGCTGGTGGGGATTAAAAGTAAAGGTGTAATCTATGTTAGAGCTAATATATGTTTTGTACTATAATGAGCCAATATACTATTATGGATCTTGTGGTCAGCTCACTGTGTTTGATAAATATGATCAATAGATGTTATTCCCCTCTGAGATGCCCCCACCATCATCTTTCCATACTCACCTCTTGCCAGTAGTCATTTGGGGATAATTATCCCCACCAAGATCCTACCTCTAATGTGCCCACTGTCTTTCCTTCTGTCATAAATTGGTCTGATAAGATAACAAATCTGAACTCTATTGCTCTTATTGCTGTTATTTTACTAGTTCCTTGATCCTAGAGCAGGGCTAGCAGTCTTTGTGGCAACAATAGTAAAATTCTATGTACCTAGTGAATTTTTCTTCATCTGGTATTTGTGTAACTGATTATTCCTACCTAAGTCTAGGAACAATGTCCTAAGCTTGAATATTCTTCGGCAACAGTCTACAGCTTTTGTTCTCTGAGAAGTAATGGACCACCACTTCTTTTTTATTAATGAATATCTCTCAATAATTGTAGTTCATTTTGTTGCTTGCCTTGATTTTATTTCAATGTTCTACTGTTATTTTAAGCCTATTCCTAACAATGAGAGTCTTCAGTGCACTTTCTCCTTTGTTTGAAGACACTGATAAACTCTTGATCCTCCACACTGGGATAGTTTGTGCACCTACCATAGTGTAATTTTCTTTAAGGACTTGCTAGGTTTTCTTCCTTTTTTAGACTTTTTTCCCCCATTAAAGTTTCCTTTGGTAAGGTCTCACCATGATGACTGCATTTGGTCTCTTCCAACTTCTTGTTGCTATGCATTCTCAACTGGTCAATCTTCCATGCCTCAGAGAAAATGTACTGCCTTATTCATTGACAAAGCATCTACTCTCCAATTTGTAAAAAGATGCCTGTATGTTAATGTTCAAAACTAGTAAATAAACAAATAGAACCATGTCTGATATGCTTATGTAGCTATAGCTTCAATCATATGCTTATGGATTTTCCTGTATATTCCTGCATTTATTGTATTTATGCACAAACATCTGGAGTTTTAAGCTTTTTTTTTTTTTTTTTTTTTTTTTTAAAAAAAAAAAAAAAAAGACAAGCAATTCAATATCCTCATTCTTATTCATCCTCTAATCTTATAAAATAAACCACCTCATTCTACAAAATCTTTGGTTCCTGACACTGTTTCTGGGTACTGACGTCTTTGACTGTTGGGGACTGACTGTGCATGAGGACCTCCTGTGTCCAGGCTTGCCCTATCCTCAGCAAAGGAATTGATGAAGTGGAGCAAATTCAGTGGAGGGACCCCAGACTGGAGCACTTGCCATTTGAGAGCAGGTAGTGGGCACAGGTCTTGTCCAGCTGAGATGAGATGGTTTAGGATGGGACCTACAAGCAGTGTACCTCTAAGTATGTAAAGGCAGGTTAGCAAGACCAAGCAGGAATGTCATGGCAGTGCATGGTTGGACAGCAAGAGACAACAGACATGAGCTGAAGCATAAGAGGTTCAGACTTGCTAAAAGAAGAAACTTCTTCACATGGAGGAAGGAGGAAAGTCAGTCAGGGAAACATGGTTCCAGGGAGGTTGTTGCAGTCTGTTCTCAGAAGATGGTCAACCTGATCTGAACCAGGCTTGAAGCAGGTGGCTGGACTAGAGACCTCCTTAGGTCCCTTCCAATCTGTATTAGTTTATATCTGACTTGTTGCCTTCTGAGAATATCATCAGTCATCAAAGTTGTTGTAAGCCATCTAATTCTCCCCTTTTCCCATCTGTACTGGCACTGGTGCTACAGACTCTCCCTTGTCCTTGCAAGTCTCCTGGGTTTATGCCTTTATGCTTATTATCAATAAGCTTTTATGCTTATTGATGTCTCTAAGTTTCACTATCTATTGCTCCTCCTAAGCTTCCTACACTCTCCTTTTACTCAAACATGGTTTTTTTTTGGTTTGCCTTTTTTTTTTTTTTTTCTTTGAGAGGATACATAGCTCTCAGATGCATCTGCATGCAGTATGGTGGATAAATGGAATCTTTTCATGACCCTATGCCACAACTGTGGCACAACTTCCCAGAGCATACTTAGGAAGCCACTCTCCTTGGATATTTATTTGGAGAAAACACGAGCACTGGTCCCTCCCACTATCAAGACCTACTTGTGCAGGAGATGGTGGAAAGAAGGGTGTCCCAGTTTGGGCCAATGAGGTCAGTAAGTACATATGTGAAAATCTAGGAATCATCATATAAAAGGAGTAGCAAACTCATCTTGTTGATAGAGTCACAGGTGCTCATAGTGCTAGAAATTGAGGACTCAGTGCTGGGATAGGTTCCACAAAATCTTACAGATTTTGCCAGGCAAAATTTGCCAAGGCAGCTTTTGTCCATCTTCCTTGGAGTAGACTTTCCCACTCCTAAGTCATCAGTCAGTGAGCAACAGAATCAAACCTCTTGGGCACCCTCTCCCTCACATGCACTGGTGCTTGGAAGATGCTGTGGTATTTTAGAAACTCAGGGAGCAGTTCACTATAGAGATCTTCACCCAGAAGCCCTGCTTCCAAATATAATGTAATCCCACTAATTCATAGCTATCTCTTGGACTATCTCAGAGCCCACACACAACAATGGAGAGAACAGTCTCAAAACACACACCACGTCACAGGTATCTCCCAGTATCTCCAGCAGCAATTCTGCCTTTGCATCTTTATCAGGTATCCAGGAGAGTCTTGGCTGTTAACATTCTAGAAGATGAGCATGGTTAAAAGGAAAGCTGCCGTGGCTTACAACAAACAGATGGCGAACATGGTCCCACTATGACAAACAGCAGCAAAGGAGAGAGCTTCTTAATAATCTACATATACAAACTGTCTGCACTACTGATGCCACAACATGGGGTAGCCTACAAGTTACTGAATGATTGGATCAACCTGTTGCAAAGACACAACCACACACTCACCAGCACCACAGAATGCTGCAGCATCCTTCTGCAACAACTCTCAGTGAAAATCAGGCAGACCAAAAGGCACTTTGACCCACGAGCTAGCTCTTACCAAACAGCTGATACAAGCTGGACGTGCAGCAAAGTGCCAAGCTGCTGTCAGGGATAAAAACAGTGATAATGGGGCATAGTATCAAGAAATCCTGGACGGCCGGTCACCTCTGCTGTGCATGGCCCGTAGATCTCAGGTCTGACACATTTTAAACTTCAGATTTCTAAACAGTCAAAAGAACTACTGAAGCAGTCAAATCAATTACTCTCAAGTTCCTTGTCAGCAGAATGAATCTCAGGTAAGGCTCCTGCTTTTCTGCCTTTTTTTTGCAGCCAGCGGGCCAGAAAACATGAAGCAATGTGAAACTGATGGCAAATAACACAGGCAACTTAAAACTAAGCTTCTTAGGCAACAGAGTATCAGTGCTCTCTTTACAGCAAGATCACAGCAAGAGCTGTAACAAGCACCAATGAACACAGCCTCCATTAGACCTGTTAGCACGCACACCAGGTGCTTGTAGCCATGACAGATATCCTCATACTTACCACACATCTATTTTGGTCCTAAAATCAACCTCTTGCTGTCAACCAAAAACTCCGGGGGATACAACAGAAACTTTCATGCTGCCTCATGCTACATGTGGCAAACCTTTCCCAACCCTACACGGACACTGAAACAGGCAATAAATCCTAAGCCAGTGTCACTCTAGCAAATACTTTGTCATATTCAGATGGGCAGGATCTCTGCTCTTATAAAATCAGAAACTCTGATGTTTATAGGCAGAACCCTTTTCACGCAACAGTAAGCTTCCAAAGCAAGCGTTCTGCGATAGAAGGCAAACATTTTTGCCGAGCTGGAAACAGTGTTGTGAGAAGATAGTTATCTAGGCACTCAAGTAAGAACTAGCTCGTAAATAATCCTTGCTGGGGTTAAAAAAAAAAAAAAAAAAAAAAAGAGATTCGGATCATTAACCTTTGAGACTGACACCGAATCAACCTGCCAAAAAACTATCTTAACAAGTAAGGCCCTAATTAACATTAGAAAAAAACTCTAAGAACTTCGGTACTTGTTTACATTGTACCCTTGTGGAAAGAAAGTCTAAAGGCTCTAAAGGCTCTGGGCTGAGAAAAGGAGGGTGTGGAAAAACGTGCATGTGACAACTTAATACCAGACCAAAAATTCTTGACTTGAAATTTGCTAAAAGCGTCAGGAAGTACAACTGATGGAACTTAATTTCATAAAACAAAATGTGTGTTTCTACCAAGCCTGCCTTCACAAATGGCATTTTTCTGTAGAAGTATCTGTAATGTACCTGTGCCAAAATTCCAGTGCACTTCTGGCAACACCAACTGCAGAAGGTGATTAGAATTTATGCTGTGTAAAATTAACTTTGAGATTAAATGAAAATTATGAACCAAAATGCAGAAGCATTTATATGGCAATTCACCTACAGCATCTGTTTAAAAAGTGCCAAGGCAAGTGAAAATAACAAAGTGCCCTGAAGAGTTCACAGACTATTCGGTCTGGCTATTCCAGCAGCTTCCTTTCCAGCCTCACAGCTCACCTCCCCAAAAACTCGAGGTGTACCTATGTGAAGCCACTGACATACTGAACTACCTTCATTTCCTAAGACCAACAGGTGAATAGCTAAGAGAAAATTAGAAAACTTAACTATAGAAAACAGAAAAATCTCTTGTAAAATCATCAGATCTCAAGCAAGAAAAAACAAGACATTCTCCTGGGTTAGTCACAATTTTCCTAAAAAATTGTCATGGGAAGCTTAAGAGAGTTGAGTGAAAGTACCCAGCCAGCATCTTGCAAGACTGAAATGTAAATATTTCACTGTTCACATTATTTTGGAAATATATTTCACCATAGCAAAATAAAAAAAAAAAAGCTTTCTCAATCCACACTGCTACCTCAGTTCAGCTCATTTGATTCTGGAATGTACAGCAAGTTTTCTGCTAGTGCTGACTACTTTCAGACTTTGCAGTGACATTCTAAATGTGACAATTACAAAAAAATCAAATTATACTCCCAATATTTACTGCCAGGGCACCAACAGAAAAATATATTCTAGACTCTAGAATGCTGCTTATTGTATAAAGCTGTGAGACATGAGGTTTTAACACTCTTTCAAATTAAACTTTTCATCTGCCCAAATTTAATTGTTCACATGGAATGAGGTTGCAGCAAAGTGAGGGTCAAGCTTTTCTCCCAGATAACAGGTGATAGGACAAGAGTCCTATTCTCTACTTACCAAGATACCAAATTGCACATGGGGAGATTTAGATTTGGTATCTGGAAAAAAATTCTCTTCCAAAAGGGTTGTCAAGCATTGGAACAGACTGCCCAGTGAAGTGGGGGAGTTGGCATCCCTGGAGGTATTTAAGAGACATGGCACTTGGGGACATGGACTACTGGTACACTTGGCCATGCTGGCCTAATGGTTGCACTCGCTGGTCTTAAAGGTCTTTTCTCGCCTAACCAATTTTACATTATTGTACATATATCCAATTCATTTCTTAATCCTACTAAACCCATGGGACTGAGTCTGCAGTTCTGCATGCCATAAGAAGCATTTTATCAATTTCAAAGGTGTTGCTTTTAATTTTGGTCATGATGTCTGTATCCTTACAAAAACTACACTATCTGTTATTTACTGCTGGTTTACACATACTGACATTTGACATAATCTCAAACATGCTGTATTCGTCCTTGGTCATTTGTTACCCACTTACCTTTTACCTGAGCTATCTTTCTGATATGTGAGAGACAAGATCGAACACAGTAATTCTGAACTGAAAAAAACCTCTTATCAGTATTATGGTATTTCATCAAGCATTCCATAGCACAGCTTTTTGCATATTTTGGTAGCACTGTGACACCTAACACCCACTGAATAGAAATTTTGCCATGTTATAGCTGCTGGACTACTCCAGCTGAATAGCTGACCACAAGTAAAAAGGAATTACCTCACCCAGTACTGTATTATTAAGCATCAGTAATTTCTGCTATGTATGTTCCATTGCATTTCTAGTTTTAAATCCTGCATAATCTAAGTAGCACCACTTCCACCTCATGTTGATATTGAAATATTCTTTTCTCCAATTTATTTTTAGGTGTTAATCAGTGATCCCTAGAGAGCTCCAGCATGACTTACTACCAACCTCCCTCACTTGTGCTATTTAGCATCTATTCCTATTCTCCCTTTGCCACCTTATCCCATTCCTAGTGCTTCACAGTCAACCTTACTCCATGGCTTATTTTTATGATAGCAGCTTTTTAGAGAACTTCAGGCTTTGTGAACATAAAGATCAACTGCATCAGACTGTGCTATGAGTTGTTACTATAATTCTACCAGACCGAGGGTCAGCTTTTATTGTCTTTTTTTTTTTTTTTTTTTTTTTTTTTTTTTTTTTTTTATGAACATAACATTTAGCTTAGGTTGTTTTGTTCTTTTTTAACTTACTACTTTATCTAGGTATGTATTCATGTCAGGTTTGTTTGGCTTCACTTCCCAGGATTTGACTCTTATGCTTCTGTTTTATGATACAGCAATTGTTGTTCATGTAGCGAAAGCCTGCTACTTTATTTTTTAACTTCAGGGCTTCTGGCAGAATTCCACCTAGACTCGCTGAAATAACAATTTCTTTTAATTTTGTAAATTTAAATATTCTTTTTTTTTAATCTAAAAATATGATTTTTTTTTAAATCACATTGTGGTCTTTCAGCATCCTCTGTGGTGAAAACTGTAGAAATACAACAATATTTTTGCACTGAAGTTGTTGCCCCTCTTTAATCAGGCGCATTTTCTCAAAAAAAACCCCACAATTACTTTACAGATTTTAGAGTAATATAGGTATGAAAATAGAAGTGTGTCTTTTGCAAAATGATACATTTACCCTGCCTATAAAGCAGCACATTTCCTTCCTTATGGTCAACATTGTAAAGTCAATTTCATCTGAAACAGGGAGCCAGCTTCTCCATTCTGAGTCATTCACAGAGCAGAAAAGGAAATAAAACAGTCTAAACAGAGAAAAATACAACAGCGAAAATTGTAACCCTATGATAACTAAAAGTCACTGAATACATTAACCCCCCCTTTGCTTTTTTTACATTTTTATACTTTCTGCTCATGTATTTGATTTGCTGTGTCAGACCCCCTCTTATTTTCTATATTCAGAATGTAAAATGCCAGTTGCAACACCTTTTTTATAGTTTCCTGTTGGGTGGATTTTATTTAGTAAGGAAGACTTACTAAAATGAACCTTGTATCTTGCCATTTCCTCCTGGTCCTGTTGTGCACTCCTGCTTCTTCTTTTGTTTAGGGAACACATGTTACTTTTTAATATATAGTTTTAGTAGAAATACTTCTGCATGGAGCTATCTCCTCTCAAGTTGTTCTTTTGGCATAGTATCAGAGGAATAAGGTAATTTTTGTCACCACCAATTAAAAAGTTTTACGAAACAGGACTGTTATAAAACAATTAAACCTTGCAAATGCAGTAGTCTCTAGGAGGGAAACCCTGGAGGAAATTCTGCTTATTAAAACTGCAATTTTAGTTTCCATTAAAAAGGAGAATAAGACAACAGAAGATGGGCTGGCAAGACAAATTATTTCTTAATGTCAGTTGAGCCTATTTCAAATGAGATAACATATCTACACCAGGTTGGGTTCAACACATTTTTGCCTCGTCAACTCATTTATCTAATTCAGTCATCTTGATTATAGCCTCATGGACCTTCATTTTCAGAGGAAGAATTTCTTAACAAACAACCTACACAACATGCTGATTACTGAACAGTTAATTCTAATTAACTTGGCTATGGCAAGAGAATTTGATAAAGTCCTAGACTGCAAATAAGGTTTTGGTTATTCTGGCCAAACATCTTTAAAATCAAAACCCACAGCAGAGTCTCCAGATGAGACATCAGAGTGATAGGGATCTAATTTAAAGAAACAAATGAGAAAATTAAAATCACAAATAATTTATTCTTCCGTTAGAATTGATGGAGTACAGTTTTAAATAGCAATGAAGTACACAGTGGTGGAAAATTGGCACAGAACCTACAAGCTTTTAATTCATTATAATGTTCCTCATGCCATATTTGTTCAAACTTTGATGTTTATTTTCTATTGACTTTAAGAAAACCATTTTCCCATTAGAAAGGATGCACAAATTGAAAAGCCTGTCTTCCATATATAATGTCACACATAATATGAACTCCAGTTGGGTTTTTTCCCCCTGAACATTGATTGCAAACTGAAAAAAACCCAAAAATATTATTTTACTCCTGGGTTAATTTTATCATTTATAAATGGGATTCCTGAATGCATATATTTCTGCAGAATAGAATATCCATTTATTTATCTGAAACACAGTTGCAGGGCACTTTCAAAACCAATTTTTTTGTGCAGTATTGCTATTGATCAAGGTGCTGCCTCTCTCTCACATGCAACACTGTAAGCATTAATGCAGTTCAAAACAAAATTTGGCATTTGCCTCACCAACAGGTTTTATACTTGGTGTTATAGAACATCCCCTTGGTCTCATGTTAAACAATAAGAAAAATGGGCAAAACCAAAATGCCCCTTTTCTGAAGTTATGAAAGCTGTCCTGGTTCCGGCCAGGACAGCGTTAATTTTTGCAGTAGCCAGGAGGGGACACCTCGTTTTGGGACCCTTCCAGGCTGTGCAGCGTGGGGTGGAACCGGGCCCTGCGTGGTGAGCAATCAACCGCGCAGGAAGCCTTCGCCTCTGTCTTGCACCCTCTGGCACTGGTATTGCTGCCATTACTTTTGTTTTCTTATGTCATTGCTGTTTCCAGTAAAGTGTTCTCTCAAGCCGTAATCTTTACCTTTTGTGCCTCCAATTCTCCTCTCCAGCCTGCCACAAGGGAAGGGGAGGGAGAGTGGGGAGCAAGCGGGCGGCATGTGGTTTGGAGTGTGTCAGTGGGAAGACTAAAATTGGGGAATACCATTCCTAAACCACGACAAAAGTTTAGATAGGTTTTATAAAGTCCTCTAGGCTATTCTGATACATACAAATCATTGAACTAAAGGTTAAAATACACTTATACAATACAGTCCTGTTCTCCATATTCTTTTTCAAGTTCTTTGCATATTCAAGCCAAGTAAAATTAACACTTGTCATTTTCTTTGTTATTGCAATTATTAAGAAGGATTACAGCTTGCTTATGCAAAGCTCTGACAAAACACTTGAGAAATAAAACCCAAACATTTATCTTGTTGCCCAAAAAATGTTGCAGAAAATCGTCAAACTATGTTAGAAACAAATTTTACAAAACCGCTTCACTCAGAAAAATTGGAAAGCTTAAAAAATTCATCTTTGCACAAGACTATATTACACTGTCCTTAATTATGTTCCCATTTAGATAACTGGGATTCTTAATCTTTGTACATGAACCCATCAGTGACATAGAATGCTCTCCATCTTTTCACTGTTATCTTTATTGTACACCATTTCCAGACTACTACAATCAAGCATTTACCATGCCCCTACCCATTTTTAACAGTAGATTTGTTATCTTGCCCAGCGAGTAGTGTACTGTCTTGCATATTCACCACATGAAAAACATAATATACAAAATATTGCTGCTGTAAAAAGAGTGCATTTCCCCTTTCCCCTTACAAAAAAAGTCTGTGGAAAAAATATTAAATTCCCATAACCTTCATAAACATACAAAGCTGTTCGCACCTCACAGTCTGTAACAGTATATTTGACATACAGTTCTCAACTCAATGCAATTGTTATGTCACAGATTTTCTGTCCAATATTGCCATCTAGAGTAGAGATGTGAAACTAGTTTCTGAGAATCTACAGTCTTTAACAATTAATCCATCCATAAAGACTGTATACCATAAAACAGCCACAAGATTTTTCCAAAGTCTAGATGGAATGGGAGGCTCTCATCTTGGGAAGATGTCCACAGTGCTGAAGAGACAATATGGCTGCTAATAGATTTTGCCTACCGGAATGTGAGTACTTTTTCACTGTTGATAATTTCCATACTGACCCTAAAAAAAAATCCAAAATACATAATTAGACCACAAGGTATATTTTCCTGCATTAAAAGCTGTAATTGGAAGACCATCTAAATAAACTGTGATATTAAAAGGTGGAAACAAATAAAATTAAATGATATACTGATGTGAGTAACTAGTGTAGTCTCACCTCACTAAAAATACTTTGTGCTTTAATGGAGAGGTAAGACCAAAGACATGAATTTAAGGCCAGGAACCTAACTGATCAAAAGAGTATACCTTCACATTCAATAGGCTGCTGTGAAATTAGTAGAACATCATCAAAAAACAAAAGATGGGGATTACTTTCCACCTGAACTTCGAAAATTAGTTCAAAAAGTCAAGGTCACCAAAATTCAAAGTAATTTAGGAAACTAACCCTGACATGGAGGTACCTAAAATTATTACTCTATCAAGCATTACAGAATACTGGTACATGTATTTCAAAACCAAGGCACATCCCGGTGAACATGAAGAACTAGTCCATATATCCTACAGAAGGCAATTATTCCAGAGATCTGATACACAGAATTACCATCCTTATTGATATTCCCTATTTCCTCTGACAGCATGTCATGCACTGCAGAGGTGGGCAGAGATGAAAGCATCAGTGCTATAAGCTTACCTTCACCACAGGATTTGAGGCTTGCAGAAAGAAGTACTGTGCTAGCAAGCCAACTGATCCTGCCACCATCCCATGTAAAGTATTACCACAACAAGGCACTGTTTTACATTTTAGTTTTATGTTGCAATGTCAGTTATGTTCCAATATAATATAACAATCGGTCATGAAGAAGAGTTTCACAACAGCTACCAGATGAGAATATAAGCAGTGCAATTCCTATGGGAATGGATGGTACGAAAGAGAGGTCTTCTATAATTGAGTTTTTCCCAGCGGAACTTAAGACTACATAAACTGGAAGAGCAAAGCTTATCAAAAGAGAGTTATTTCACTTCTACTGGAAGGAAATCTGGAAAAATCTCAACAAATTGTGATTAAGTTTCCTTGACCCTGTACTGGCCACAAGCAAAGAATTCTCCTTAGCTTATTGTTTTCAGAGGAAGCTACTGGTTCAGTGCATAAACATTTTATCTGTTAAATAATTAAAAGTAACTGCATCTCTAAACTACCATACTGAGAGACTTTGTTCCTTCTTCCTTGTCTTTTCTAATTTCTGTAGAAAGAAAGCCAACTGTTCTTTAAAATCATGAGCAATTCTCACTTCCTCAGAGAAGTTTTTCTTTAAAGTTCAACTGATCTTCTACTGACATAACAGGATTTTATCTAAACATTAGAATCTCAGCTTCATCATTTAGTTAATCTTTATGTTATTTATACCAAGGAAAGTAATAATATACATTTTAATGATGTTTCTGAATGATTCATAGTGAAAAGTTTGGATTTTTACAAGTTAATACCTTTCACAGGAACAAAACCTGTTTCATCCTTTAATTCTAAGACAGTTCAGATTTTTTACATGAGCCCTTCACTGTAACTCAAAGTTTTGGTGGTATTTATTTGCTGGTTTTAATCTTGTCTTAGCAGTGATAGGAATGAAGGAGTTGACTTTCAGGTCATTCTTTCCCATGTTCACTGCCCTCTTATACTGCTCAGAGAAAATCTGTGCAAAATCAGGTTTCATGTCTCCCCATAAGCTCTGCAATTGAAGGACCTCAGCTGCATGCCTGAGGTGCTCTTGCAACTGAAGAGGAAGATTAGGATTTGTGATTGTGAAAAATAAATTCAACCATTTCTATTGTAAAGCAGTAATGAAAAATGATCCATCATGAGATTTAGAAGCCTCATCTTTCATATTAGTCATTCACCATAAGGCTATGAAACACATCACTTTAATTTTTAAGGTCCAAAAATACTGCTGGGAAGGCCACTTTGCCAAATTGCATTAAACCTTAGGAAACTCAGGAGAGAATGACTAATCACAGTTCCATACAAATGACTCTTGGTAACTAACCAAGAAATAAACTCCAGGAGAATTGTATGTACATACCTGAAAGACCATGTTCTCAAATTTGTTAATGTAAATACCCAGAATCGAAGATTATGAAATAAGTGTGTAAGAATCACAACTTTCTCATCAAATAAAAGAATACCTGGTCATATCCATAAGGCCTCTGCTGTGGTGGCTGTGGTGGCCCAGGCTGTGTGGGTCTGTAACCCCCATACTGCTGTCCTTGTCCTTGTGGATAATTGGGATACTGAGGCCCTGGACCACTCTGGGAAGGACCTGGGGATCATTAAATGAAAAAAAAAAAAAAATTGCTTAAGACGTTGGAAAGAAGAGAACAGGAAAAACACTGAATTTTACAGCTAACCAGGACTAAGAAATACCACTACTGTGCAATTAGGTCTTTTGAGCAGCCCACCCCCCTCCCCTCAAAAGCACCTTTGCTGCCAGGGCCTGTGCTCCAACCACAAAAACATTTACTTTTATTTATATATTCATTATTTAATATCGATGCATGAGTCCTTTCAAGGATTTAGGAAGGCAGTCTCCTGATGTATGCTGCTTCAGTTCCAGAATTTTCTAATGCCAAGAGCAGCCAGATCATCAGCTATATTAAACATTTGGACTTTCTGAAGAGACCTGCAGCACTGTGCTGCCAGAAAGTGAAGTCTCACACCACAGCAGGCAATCATGGACAGGGAGTCAGGCAAGCAAGTTATAGATGTATAAAATGTGAGATGTGACAAGCAGTAAAAGCTATTGTGAGATGGAAAAAAGCACCCTCTACTCTATACTCCTTTGGTAATACTAACTTTCCAGAAAAAGACTAAGAAAAAAACCCAAAACTTGGACTCCAGTCTTTTTTGTCTGTAAAAGAAGTAGTTCTTTTGCAAGCATAACTTTCTATTACTATTCACAAGGACTTGGCCTGTCTACCACTGGAAGCTTCACGTTACCACCATCAGGCAGTGCAGCCATGTTCCAAACAAAATTATCCCTGTCCTCTCCAGCACTGGGAGAGATATACTCTGTATTTCAGTGGCACTACCTATGAATCCTCTGCAGTGGATCTGTTAGCTTTTTCAACACCACCCCTTAAAAACTGGGTCTGTGTTTTTCAGAGCTGAAGATCTGCAGCTCTTCAGAAGCACTTTCTTTTAAACAAACCAACACTATTTTTTCCCTCCCCTCAAAAGAAACAGATGTGTTTTAGCAACTGTGATTCAGTGCTAGAGAGGTTTAGTTTTAGCTATAGGCATTGAACATTTAGATGACATCAGCTGGTAACTCCTTAAGTAATTCTGGATCTATAAGACAGTGAAAAGATGACCCGGAGAAGAAAAGCTCCATAAGCTATTACCAGTCTCCTCAGGCCTCAAATCCCCTTGAAGTCTGCAGTTTCACCTTTCCACAGTGAAACAAAACCTTAAAAATTGATAATAATGACTGAGATATTGATTTATTTTTTAAAATTAGAAAGCAATTAAATATTAAGTTGAGCAAGAATACGACATCCTAAAAGTGCTGTGTTCATCTGAAAAATTAACATGGGTTTATTTATTCGTGGTAATTCTTTATAGCTGAATTCTAAATATTTACTGACACATTTCACAGAAAACAAATGGAACTTCAGTAACAATTTTTGCTAAAAACCAGAAACTGAAAAATACCTTCTGTTTTATGAATTATGTTGCATAAGTGGCTCCAAAAGATTTCCTAATTCCTTTTCTTCTAGTATTTCTTTACCTAAACTTTCAGAATAAATCAGATTTTATTTCTTTACTTACAAAGTTCAGAGCAGAGATCTACACAGACCTCCACTCTGATCTTCAGTCTGATCTAATATCACGTTTAGTAGAATGCAGGTACAAGTATTACTTTAGAACTATCAAATCATCCATAACCTCCAGAAGTAGAACACTTGGTAAATCTCAGTGGATCCTCTTAAAACTTAACTCTGTCTCAACATAACTGGATTTCATGTGAATCTGGCATTTATCTACATGGCAAACAAATTACCCACACATTTCCTCACACACACACATTGCTGAAAGTTTTAGCATTTAAGCCTGGAAAAGAGCTGAAAGCTAAAATACATGGATGGAATTTAAGGAATTTCAGAGACTCCTTCTTCTGTCATAAATATATATGACTTTACAATATGCAAGCAAGTAAAACTTAAAAGAGCAATAGTTTCAGTATGTTCTTTGACATGAAGCTTTTTAGAATTAATGCACCAAAATTACATTCTACTGCTTTAAGTTTCCTTTTTGGGCGGTTTTCCTTGAATCCAGGGACGTGTGGCAGAGGATTTCTCATTCCTGCTGGGTATCAGAAGGTTAGAACTACTAGTGTGAATTTATAAGGCAGTTTCTTTAAAGCTGCACTGCCAATGCTTATAGTCATTTCTCTACTGATCAATACATGAATTTGAAAAAAATGATTCATTTGTGCTGAATGAAGTTTTAAGTCAGTTTTTAGAAGACTGTTTTGATTGGCAAATCCACAGATGAAATGGGTTTTTTGTCATCTTTGTGAGTGTGTTCACCTACAGAAGACAGGAGAGAGCAGAATCTTTCCAGGTCCTTCTAAATTACAGACACCCATTACAATGCTGTTCAGTCACCTTCAGTTTTCTGCACTACCAGACTCTCCTGACTGCCAACAGATCAAATTCCCAGAAGACGCTGCCTTCTACGTTTTCTTGTCTCGGCCCAGTGGAACTGCAGGCACAGAGCTGTTCTGTGCAAGCCTGGCCTCTGGACACAGTCAAACAGAGATGAGTAACACACAAGGGTCTCTCTCTTAGTCCTTTCTGTGACAGCTGTCTGCATCCTCAGGTTCTTACCATAACCCTGCTGTTGTCCTGGATAGCCTTGTTGGCCGGGATATTGCTGCTGTTGTGGTGGATAACCCTGCTGTTGGGGTGGTCCTTGATACGCATCTTGCTGCTGACCATATTGCGAGTTTCCTGTAAGATCATTGCAAGAAAGCAAAAACTCATAAAGATACCTATTTTACTATTTTATTCTTCTAAGATGCACAGCCAACAACACAAGAACAGAATGAAAATGCAATATTGATTTCAAAAACTGAACAAAACAAAGAAAACTCAAACCAAACAGAAGGAACTCGGCCAAACAAACTGCAGTTAAAGCCAATTTTGCAAAGTTGAACTGCAGCATTTTCAGCATCTCTGCCAAACGAGCATTACATTTACTGGAACATCACAGTCATAAGATCATGACTATGCTAAATAAAATAAAAAACAAAAAAAAGACAAAATTAAGGACAGCTACAAGAGCACAGACTAGCTACACAAGATCAGCAAGCTGTTTCCTAACGGCACTATAATTATACAAAATATATACACACACAAAAAGATATACAACTGAACCAACAAATTTATGTTAAAATAAAAATTTCCATTGAGGTAAAAAAAAAATCTCTAAAGTGTTTTAGTCATTTTACTGTTGTTAGAATGGCAAATTGTGGTTATATATTTTAGGTGTTTGCAAGAAATTATTCTGAAGGCTTCAAGTTCCCTGCCATTTCCAAGACAGCCAGCAACTAGTATTCTACAAGAGCTTTGCATGGGTATAAGTTGTGTTGTGCAAGAATTTCTGTTCCCGTTGAGGGTGGGGGAGGAAAGGGAATGTATGTGCGTATGTGTGTGAAGGTATATAGATACCTCCTTCGTAGTAATGTTGTGAGGAATCCTCATAAGGCCTATCGTAGCCTTGTTCAGGATACGACGGTTGCTGATAACCGTAATCATTATGACCTACATCAATTCGACAAGAGACAGGAAGAAACGTTAATGGCCTCTGAGTGAAAACCCTAAAAATATTTCATTTTTCAGAAAAATGAAAAAAAAAAAAAAATTCAACTGGATATACATGAAAAAGAATTTTCAATTGTATTAGCCAAAGACTTATTAATATGATTTCCTTTCATATTGAATTAACATGTGACAGGGGAAAAAAAAGGCTTAATGCAGTAGTTCTAGAAACATCACAGCAAGGGATGGTCTTAACCTTCCGATAATCCTTGTTGGGGGAGTGGGGGGGGGAAGTACTTCATCTTTCACTCAAAAAAAAAATGAAAGCATTTAGGCCTTTCACATGTAAATAACCTGAATTAAATTAGAATGAACAAAGAAAGCAATTATCATACTTTGTCTAACACCTGTTCTGCTGATCTCCAATTCAAAAGCATATGCTAAAAGCAGTGTGAAATATAACAAATAAAGCTCAATGAAGTTATGAACCATCATCTACATTAAATTCTGGTTTTGAATGACAGAAATATAACACTCTCAAGGTTTTTCCTACAAACAGAATTCCTACTTAAAGTCTTAAGAAAACTTTTCCTCTTACATTCCAGTCCTAAGCAGATTCATTACAAACAAACCTTTCTATTCAGAGACTACAGGCATCTCGGATTAAGAAACCAATACATGCAGTAAGCACCCCACCTGTTGCTGGTTTCAGCACACATATATTTTGTTTCACACATGATCAAAATATATCTTATTGCTAACTTGGTCAAGAATATGTGCCAAAATTTTGTTTATATTTGAAATTAAATGATACAAATTTGGAATAAAATTTTTAGATACAAGTAAGGAAAGGAGGAAACAGTTCTGAAACTCAGTGTTTTTGTTATCAGGTCTGCAACTATACAATACTTCACTGACTGAATCCTACATACATACATAACCATTAAAAGAAGTCTTAAAATATGCTCCTTGTATTCTACATAAGAGTAACAACGAGGTAATGGTAAAGATGACTCTTTAGAAGGAATAGATCTTAGAAGTAATCTGTGCTGCCACAGAGCAGCTGATGGTAACATCAAACTGGCCTTACTAGAGTAAATTGCCTGGAACAATTTAGTGTTCATGTGTGTACATAAAAGTTCCAAAATGAAAGCTGAATAATTACCAGTTAATGCAACTTGTAAAATAACTCTGCACACATACCTCCAGAAGTTAACACATGTAAGCTTATACAGATATGGCTTGATGTATTGTAAAATCGATTTGATGGAAATTAAATTCAAACTGATTTGCATCCCTTTATTTGGTATGAATAGTTGCTTTGGCAATTGCAAAGCTTTGCTTTGTATACATTTTTTATATATTAACATCTACCACATTTCTTGAGCTTCATAAGATACCATTAAGTTGCACACGTGGTTATGACAGTAGTCAGGAGTCAGCATCTTTGTTCTCCCAGTCTCTGCTCAGCCTGAAAACAAGTTCATTTTAACTTTTCTAACTTAAAACACAATCCAATAGTCTTCAGCACTCCATATTCCAAGAGGTAGGAGGACAGATTTATGAAATTCAAAGTTTGAGTTTTGTCTTGAAAGCACTGAGGGGACATGTAAAGAGGATTCACATTTTACAATATCCTCAGGGCAGGGACCACTTTATTCCTATATAAATGTTAAACTGAAGGCCCATACCATGTCAGCAATAACACATTTGTGCGACTTATATGAAAATGAAACGCTAAGTTAAAAAAAGTATTTACAGAAAAAACCCACATTGTTTTAGCAAGTTTCTTCAGTTCAGTAAAATTTTTAATAAAAGGATATTGCCCCCTCTCTTATTGATAATAAAGGTATGACTGTTTAAATTCATCGTAATTATATCGGATATGCTAAGGAACTCCATTCTTTGAGAGAAACCAATTATGTCCACTCTTTTGAAATACTAAAACTGTTGTTAAGAGTTTCAAATGGGAGTAATACAAATTACATGCTTTAAGTTGTAAATTTAACTAGTCATAGTAACTTAAACTGTAGTAACAATTCTGAATTTGGAAGGTTTTGTAAATGTGAGGTATGATATCCAATTACTATTTTTGCCTCATCCCCTAATTTTGGGCATATGACTACATTAGTATTGGGCAGGTATAGAAAATGGGAAAGTTAACATTTATGAGAGATTACCATCAGGGTAATATTGCTGGTTCATGCCTTCTGGAGGACCTTGTCCACCATGACTGTATTGGTCCCCATAATAGTCTTCCTGGCCTGAGTACTGCTGTGGTGGGCCTGAAAAACCACAACCAGTCAATACGTAAATAACTTGTTTTCTCTGTTATAAAGCCTGCTAATTTCTGATTTTAGTATCAGAAATATTTCTCAAATGTATTCCCCACCCATATTGTTGCATTACAGACAACATATGTAATCCGGTTTAATTAAAAAAATAAGTAAATGTATCTATCTACATATACAAACACACAGTTGTTTGGCTGCACTAGACTGAGACTATATATATCAAACTTCAGTTTTGAGCTCATTTCAGGAATATGTGTATAACAGACTCAGGTGTTAAAAATAAAATTATTCCTTGTTGAAAAGGACTAAAAAGAAAAAAGAAAACCAGTATTGTGGAACATCGTTCCTTTTTTTGTAACTGAATGAATTCAGAACCAAGTAGGTATTCTGTTCCTTTTCTTTACCTATCATTTAAGTATCAAAACAGAATTCTGCATCAGCATATGTGAGATGCACAATTTCAGAATGCATAATCTCAGAAAGAACCAAAAAGAAAACAATCTTGTCTTCACATTTCATGGTGAGAGCAGTAATCTCTTGCTGCAAGAACCACCCTTAAAAAGGGCAACAAAAAGACTGTGCAAACAAAGTCTGCCACACCAAATGACTTGATAGAAATTTGGTGTAAGTAAGAAGTGATGTAAATTGGTTTTAGATGTGGTTATTTAAAATCGATGTAAAAATACTGAAGTGAATTCCTACCTTGCTGTGGCGGTCTGTATGGAGGAATCTGTCTCTGCCCCATCATGTGATTTCCTTGGTTAACTTGGCCCATCATTCCCATCGGTGGCTGCTGCCCCTGGTAATGCTGGCCACCTGCCTGCGGCATGTTGTATTGCTGGGAGGGAGGCTGCTGGTGCATCATTGGACCTGAAAAAGGAGAAGCAGCAAAAATGTCAAATATGCAAAAATGATTTGTGATTAAGCCTTTCCAAAAGAACATGGAAAACCCAACCTTTAAAAATGGACCAAAAAAAGGATCTGTATATGCACTGCTCTGACAAGGGCTTGTTGTTTCTGGACCTATGCAAATGTAGGGGAACAATTCAGTAACCAAACTACAAAACAGAAGTCAGCCTAAATAAGGTTGCCTTTTAGATGATTTTTCTTCAAAAACCACAGATATTAGTTTACACATACACAAAGATAACTGAAACACTTTTACGACTTTTTGTTTCTAAAAATATCTTCAAAAAAATTGTAGGTGAAAACCTGATGGCGAAACCTTGATAAGTCATAGAAAAAATATTTAACATTTGTGATCTCCTTGGAGCATAGTTTAAATACACACACAGTCGTTGTTATATTCCATCAACAAATCACTAAACTGTTATCACAAAATCAACAATTTTATTTATCCTGTAAAGGCAAACCACGTGAACCAGAGAGGCATTACACAGCAAGGCATATACAGAAGGCCCACACAGGCTCTGCCTGACACTGGACAGTCCCAAATAGTCTGTAACAACAAAATCTTTCGTAACAAGTTGCAAAAAGTTTCTATGAACCACAGGAAGAGACCAGGAGAGATAAGTACTGTCCATGTTTTATCAACTGACAAAATCTGATTAAGGCTGTACTTGGAGAAATGCAAATTTCAGTAATGAAAACAGACAGTTAAAGAGCACCCTACTGACACCACACAGCAATGAAAATGATGATTACACCATTTCATTATATGAGATTGCAGGTTAGACTGATACAACATTTAACAAAGAACAGCCTCTGTGCCTCCTCTGCAGTACCACTTCAGAATAGATTTATTGTAGTATCAAAATCACGAGGAGGAAAAAGTTGTGACAAGGGGCTCAACTTTTTTATACAGATTTTTGTAATATATTAATTCAAACCACTTCACACATACTGCCCAGTCTATAATGGTGAAACCCTAAGCGTTCTTGCCTTTTAAAAAAATAACTTATTTTATAAACTACAAAGACAACAAGCAGCCTCACTAAAAACTAAAACAAACCATTACATCAAACATCAAACTAGCAGAGTTAGGAGAAGAACTCCTAAGTGCCATCCAAGGAGAAAAAGGAAGATATCACCTACTTTCTTTATGCTTACATTTTTCCAGTCCATTTAGTATTTTTAAACAACTAGGTGGTGAAGCACAAGCAGGAAGTCCTGTGTGAAACTACAGTACTGGAAAAATATCTAGACACAACCAAGTGACAATGGATTTATACAGGCAAAGATATATGTAGTCACTTAGATCCTGTCTATGGAGAGTTATGACGGAAAGTTAAGACAAATAAATTAATCATATGAATTCAAAGTGCATTAGTTACATCTCATAAAAACCCTGTGTGGGATCTCTCATTGAGAAGTAAAGTGGCCTAAGCTTCATTTTCCTCTAAAGATAAGTATTAGCCACTCTTAAGATGATCCAGTTATGCTTCTGTCCTTCAGCATGTCAAGTTTCTGTTTAATAAAAGGGTTAATTTTAGCTATTGGCAAGATACATTTCCTTTTTTGATCTTCTAAATGAGTAGGTAATTTAGATTATTCCATTTCACTGCTCCTCTCTTTGGAGCTACTGAGAAACATCAGGCAGTCTTCAAGAAAAAAATAAACTTGTTGCCATAATATTCCTAGATCTCAAGAAAGCTTGTTAATTAACAATATTAATATTAGTCACAATACAATGTGATAAAATGTGTTGGGTCCCCATGGTGCAATGTAGAGATTTTCTGTTTGCTTTTTAAATTAGAACTTCATTAATGCTTTGTAGAGCCACAATGAGAATTCACTACCCTATACTAGGCTGTGTGTTGTGTTCATAGCAGACGGCCTGGCTTCCTTCCAGTTTGGTTCTTCTTATTAAGAAGATACTTAAAAGAACCACATGGTCTCTACTGCTTCATGGAACATACCATTTTATGCAGCATTCTGAGGGATGAGGGGACTTCGAATTTATTCTTTCATTTGAAAAATCTAGCCTAGTAGAAAGCTAAGTTTATTCATTGTGTAATACTTAATATAACATAAAATCCCAAAACTTAATAAAAAACTTAAGACTATTAATTCATTATCTACTTGGATATGGACAAACTTGAGAAGTGGGCCCAAGAGAACCTCATGAAGTTCAACAAGTCCAAGTGCAAGGTGCAGCACCTTAGTCAGGTCAAACCCAGACATTAGTACAGTGTGGGAAACTCACTGAGAGCAGCCCTGAGAAGAACTTGAGTGTTCGCACTGATGAAAAGCGGGGTCTGATCTAAAAACGTGGGCCCTGCAGCCCAAAAAACCAACTGTATCCTGGGCTGCATGAAAAAACATGGCCAAAAGGCCAGGCAAGTTGATTCTGCCCCTCTATTCTGCTCCGGTGAGATCCCACCCAGAGTGCTGTAGGGTGTCCAGAACAGTAAAGACAGACCTGCTGGAGCAAGTCTAGAAGAAGGCCACAAGGATTATCAGAGGGATAGAGCACCTCTCCTATAAGGAAACGCTGAGAGACCATGGAGAAGAGAAAGCTCCAGAGACACCTCATTGTGGCCTTCCACTATTTTAAAGGGGCTTTATTAAAGGGAGGGAGACAGACTTTTCATACAGGCAGATAGTGACAGGACAAGGGGCAATGGTTTTAAATTGAAAGAGGGTAGGTATAGATTGGATATTAGGAGGAAATTCTTCACTGTGAGGATGGTGAAGCACTGGAACAGGTTGCGTGAAGTTGTGAATGGCCCATCCCTGGATGTGTTTAAGACCAGAATGGATGGGGCTCTGAGAAACCTGGGCTAGCTGCAGCACAGACAGGGAAGATGGAACTGTATGATCTTTCAGGTCCCTTCCAACCCAATCCATTCAATGATTCTATAATGTTTTCTAATATTTGTGGCACGTATTTTTACAAGCACCCTAAAACACAGCTCTAGAATCTCTGATCAGGTAACAACAAACTACATTTGGTGGAAGTCATGATCTCTTCCAGACCTGGAGATATACAAAGCTCACATAACTGTGAGCTGCAAGAGAATGCTCACTGCTTTCAAAAACTCCATAGAAACATTTTTTCTGTGAATTTCTAGAACTATTTAATCCAGAGAGGACAAAGTACCTTATTCGCACACAGTTCAAAATGCACCCAAAGAAATATTGTGTTAACATTATCTCTGTAAAATATGCAAGTAGAGAATTTAACTGGTCTACATTATCACGAACACACATTTTTGTTTAGTAGGTATAGGCAACTTTGAGCAGTTGAGGAAAAAAAATAACTTCTACTCCAGCCAGTAAATCACAAAGAGGCCTCATGCACAAGGGAAGAAACGGTACATGAATTAAAGCAAAAATGAACTACTACCTGATCTTGCACATTATAGTGACACAATGGCAGTCTTCTGACAAGAAAGGACTTTTGGAAACTGACAACCTAGTCTTCACACAGGTAAGATTAAGAGAAAGAAACAGAAATACAAACTGAAAGTAGGTCCCAGATAAAGCTAATAAATCTGAGACCAGAAGTGCAGAGGATGAAAGGGCTGCAGAAATGTTTAGTGGTTTAAAAATGTCTCCTTAGCATCATCCCTTATGCTGAAACTCAGATACTGGTGATAAACACCATGAGACGACAAGAATAATTGCAGACATGGCTGAACCTTTTGAGGAAGCAGAGAAGTGAGGAACCACTCACAGAGGAACTGGTGACTCTGCTGTTCTGACTAAAGAGCTATGGGAACAGGTGGTTATGACCAAAAAGAAGCAGTACAAGCTACTGATTCTTCAGTCTTCCAAATTACGCTGGTTATGTTGCTCAGGGGTCTATTCTTTTGGCATTTCACAATGTACACTTGCATAGATGAAGCAACTGGATATCCATGCCTAGAGTATGAGCAAAGCCTACCATGCCAGACTTACCATGGTCCATCTCATCACTGTATCTATTTTTACAAAAATAACAAAATATGTATCACTGCAGCAGCCCTCAGCAAAACTTTTTTTGCTCTTTTTCCATATTTAAAAAAAATCCTTGTTTTTTAAATGACAGTTTTAAACCTTGTGAAAGCTATCTTAGAAACTAAAATGTAGGGTCAATTTAAAACTTAACACTACAATTCAGATGTGCTTAGTCAAATGAACCACCATCCTAAAGGTGTATTAACACCAGGAGCACTTTAAACATTATCTCAAAAGACTTTGAGGATACAAAAATTTTTGACACTCCTAATGTATGATTCAGGCAGCAAATTAAAGACAGTAGACACTTCTTCACACTTTATTCCTCCACAAACTTCTCCTCTCAAACTGAACCATAATTTCAGGTATCATTTTAAAAAAACTAGAACATAAAATGTCACAGAAAAAAACTCCTTAGTTACCAACACTGCCTTTCATGTTTTACCCTAGGGAAAGAAGATGAAAGCACAAGCTCTGTGGCAGCTGTTTACATGTTTTGTTTTTTCATGACAAAACTACAGTGTCTTCTACAGCTAGACATCCTACTCAATGCAGCTACAGCATGATCGTGTTTCACAATGTGGAGGCAATTTTATTTCCCTTTAATAGGTTAGATTAAAAAAAAAAAAAAAAGAGAGACTGCCCTACTTTTTCCAAAACATCTTGACTACTGTAAGCAGTTGAGGCACTGAAATTTAACAGTCTCAGCTTACATGGGAGAGAACAGATGGCAAGACATTCACAAAAGGTAGTCAAACTCAGAAATCACTTTATCCTTGTCTGCCATATCCTGAATATGCTTATATTTTAGCGAACATTGGATGTTTCTATCTTTATGTTCCCTTCTTTATGTGCACAACAAAAGAACCAGAATCTGCATCTGCCTCATCTCTACTCTTTCCATATCTTCATATTTGCTTGTAAGAGAAAGAGCTCTGAAATTTGAATGGGATTTTTCTAAGATTATACAAATGAAAATATCATTAAAAAGTTTCAGCACCACATTTGACAACTGGTCTGCAAATGACTGACTCAACATGATATTGTCCTGTAGAAGTCACCTGAAACTAGTTCTCCTCCCTTACCACAAGCAACACATAATACTCATTCAATAGAGACTGGGAGTATGGCAACTTTGTGTCAAGCTCTTCTAGCAAGGGAATGGATCCAGAAAAAGGATCTGAGAAAATAAGAGATCTAAGAAATAAGAAAAAAAAAAAAAAAAAAAAAAAAAAAGTAATTTCCTTTTGCAAGTTTTGGAAAAATCATGCCTACATCTCCCCTCTGAAAAGTCAAAAACTGGCAACACTTGAAATTTTTTTTCAACCTAAGTAGTTTACCATACACAAGAAGAAATGCACCCATAAGAACAGAGTTTTTCCCCATATTCATTCAGTTCATTCTGCTTCCCATCTTTTCCAAAAAGGTAGCCAATATTCCTTGAAGATATCCCAGGCTGCTGTATTAACTTTTCAATGAAGAGTCATCTAAAGAAACTTCCACTTAAAACATTCTGCTTTTTAAGTCAAAAATTACTAGAATCCCTCTTTTAAACTGGACTGACTATATAAAATCAATACCATGAAAACTTCGCTTCTCATTATGGTATTCCTCTGGACAGCATTTTATAACTAGTGCAAATCAATAAGGAGTGGATACAAAAAGTAAATCCAGCAAACAGTTCTGTTACTATGCATTTTATTTCTTAATTAGCACTTTCTCATTTTTTTCTTGCTAACACCATCTGCCTCACAAGGTGTATATACAGCAAGACGTTTTGGTAGCAAGTGCACATAAAGAGGTTATGCTCAAGCATAACCCAAGCGTTAGAGCATTTCTGAGTGTTATGGTGATTTTATCTATTATATAATAGTACACTTTCTTTCCCCTAGAAGTACTGGCTTCATTTAGTACACTGTAGGTATTAATCACTGAAAAATTATTTCGGTATTTTCCTTCTTCCTAATAGTTCATGTGAGATGTGATGCCTAGTCAAACACTGTAGACAGAATTATTAATTTATTCATAGGTTTTCTTATGGCACCCATAAGTAATCTGTCCAAATCTTCATAATGAATATACTTTGAGAACTCTCCTGTGAAATCAGATGGTATCATAATCTTACCATCAGATTCATTTCTCTACAGATGAGAAACCCACATAGGGAAAGATTAAGGTGAAAAACATCTACTGATTTTTAACAGCCAACTTGAGATGCTTAGACCTCATCTTGTGGAATATTTAGCATTATATTTAGCTAGTGATGTTATTAACTGACAGATGTAGTAGGATCTCTCATTTTCAGTACGGATCACTCCTGTTAGACAAAGAAACGAAGCATACTTAGGGGCTCACAAATGTCTCCTGACAACAAAACTGAGGTTCAGAAATTTCGGTTCACTTGTGTTTCTGAATTGTTGCACATGCAACCAATTAAGAAATCGTGAGTCACAATCTGCTTATTCCCTTTTTGTTAAACTGCACTGAGTGCATTTCCTAGCAGCTCATTCTTGTTTCTTCACTTAGGTGAGAAGCCTAAAATGGTCATGCTTCGCTGAGACCTCTGCCCAGCTGGACTGGGGCTTGGCTGCTTACCTCAAAAATTCTCATGGTCTCACAGAAGACTCTGTCATTCTCTGCCTGGTGGTCTTGGGAGTTACAAGAGAGTGAAGATATAAAAATACTTCCTCGAATTTGTCATCAAACTTCAATACACATGTAACAACTAAAAGCAGAAAATGGAGGAAATGTACTAAGCAGACCTGATTGGGAAGCATCTTAGATCAAAATAACAAAGATGCCTATCTTCAGACTCAAGACTTCCTCTCTCACAGATATTTGGAACAATATTTTCATTAAACAGCAAATAGCACTTTGCTTGCATAACAGACAAGTTTAAAGCTTTGCTCTAAAGAAAAGGGCACCTGTACTCCGACATTTATATATGAAGTGCTCTGTTTACTAATGTTTTTGTGAGACATTGAAACATTTTAAATAATGCAATGTTTCACCCCACTGCCCTCTACTTCTGTGAAGCCTCTGCAAAAAACAGAACCAGCCTTGAAGAAGACACTTGGAATGGAAAAAGTCTCAGTCTACAGGTCAAAACTTGGCAGAATTAGAATCACACAATGTGAAAGCTTGCTGTGGCAATGGTACCATTGTTCTAACTAAAGATTTTGCTCTTGTTCTTGAACCTATAACTTGGTTAATACTGTTTTATTCTTTATTCCCCAAAGTCACTTCAGTACCATTATTTGTTCAGAACAGAAACTTTTTAAGTTTATTTCTGTTTAGTTTCTAATGACCAATTTTCAAGTTTGATAGAGTACTGAAAACGCAACAGAGGAATATTATGAGGAAGAATAAAGAAAGCTACTTTGAGACAAAATCACCTCCTAAATTTTAGGCCAGTCACACAAAATTGTTTGCTGTAGAGTGACTTACTAGATGGCTCCCTCATACATACTGCTACATAATTATTGCTAACTCTGCAACTAAAAAATCTGAACTGAAACAGCACAGGGCTTTTTCAAAGCATCTTACAACATTCGCAAAATTGCTACACTATGTAATGCCCAGAATACAGAGAGAACTTGCCAGTTTAGAGAGACGGTCAAAAATTCTCTCACTTATGATTTCCTCTGCTTTGTGTCTATCTTTTCTTTCTTCCATTGTTATAGTTTAAGAAAAACGTTATTAACTATGTGGATGTTGAAGGCTTCAGACCTCCCACTTTCTCTACTGGTAAGAAAAGTGCAGAAACAGCTTCTCTCATCATGACAATTTTAGTCTCTCCTTAAGATAGTCTTTTGTCTGTTTTGCACCTTTCTGTAACCTAATAGTCAAACTGATCAGTACGACCTGGTCTGTCTGTATACCTCAGGAACAGATGGTATCTACATATAAAAAAGTGGAGCTTTGGTTTGTCATATGTCTTCTAGCAGGTGCTATGTACAGATCCAGTGCAGTAACAGACTTAACAGGTAAGCTGATAATACTGACTGCTGACTTGTAAAGCACCTCTATAAAAATATGCAGTACAAATACAACTTAATAAATTGCTGTGCTGTGACTCTAATGCAGTATTTTAATTCCACAATGTCCTTGCACTTCAACAAGGACATCAAAACACCAATGGAAATATCTTCGATATAAAATAAGTTTTAATTTTTACTATATACACAAGGAAATCTCATGAAAACAGCAGGGAGTACCAGATTTGTTCCTGGAACTGAATTTTGCTTCTCTAAGACTAAATAGACATTCCATGCTAACACAGCATGCAGCAGAAAACAAAGACTAACTAGGCATAACAATCTGAGGGCTATCTGACTCTAATTTTTCAATTTAACCAAGAGACTTAAAAGCAGAATTTTTTTAATCAACCTAATAACAATAACACTTAGCTAGAAGTGTAAAGTCTGAAAAAGACAATCAGTAGTTCCAGCTTAAAACTGACGAAAACAGATCCATTCCCAGATTCTCACATACCTGAAAATAGTTCAATGTCTGCAAATAAACAAAACAAAATAAACAAAATGTCACAGGTTGACACTGTGACGTCATGGAGAGGCGCAACAGAGATGACAAAGTCAGAGTGAGAGGAGAAAGAGAGAAGTTTACTTTTTTGACTTTACTTTATATACCTTTCGCAGAAAGGGACCACATTGGAAGATAGAGGTTCAACCTCTTCAATTCTACTGGTCTTAGAAAATGTCCATCAGTTGTCCCTCCTAACTGCAAGGAATGTCAACAATAATATTGTTTATAGAAAATTCATGAGAAACTGACTCCCAAATATGTAAATAATCAGAAGGCTAGAAAGAACAGCAAAAGAACAATGCGACAGCAGATACACAGGAGAAAAGAGATGTAGAATCCTCCAAACATAGGTAAAGAATATTCACAGAGTATTCTGAGATTATCGTTCCATACAGATCATTGAGTCCATGTAAATGGCCCATAGGGTGATTGAAGTCACAATCTTTGTGTTCTCAGCACCATGCCCTAACCAAGCGAGCCAATCTCAGGGTACAAACACATTTAGAGGAAGGAACTCTACAAGATAAGACCTTTAAAAAAATCTGCACCCAAGACATTTTCCTTAAACAGAAGTTAACAAACACCTCACTTACCTTGGTTTGGTTGCATATTCATGTTTGGTCTGGGCCCATAGTTGCCCATCGGCTGACCCTGGCTCATTGTCATCTGATTCTGCACTGGCATGCTTTGCGACGATGGCACTGAGTGATTATAGCCACCCATGGACCCATGGCTACTTGAAGGCATATTCATGGAACTGTTTGTCATATTGAGTTGGTTAGGTCCTGGTCCTTGCATAGGCATATGGTTGGGTCCTTCGGAAAGAAAACAGGGAAAAAAGTTGTACATTACGCATCATAAAAGAAGGTGAAAACAGTCATACTGAATCACAAAACTAAACAGAAGTCATTAAATACAATTACATGAAAATAAATTTAAAATACAGTCTGCATGTGATTTCATCACTTTAAAATAAGAAAGTGAACATCAAAATTCATGAATACTATGAAGTACTTTTTCTTTTATTGAGTAGCTAAAGGTACTGAAACAAAGGTTAATTATCATCTTCTATCCATATCATACACAAAACTAGTCTTCAGTACTTGCATAAAACAGCCTGAATTTTGTTCTGAATGGCACAAGACCAGTGTAACAGACAGCTTGATAAGGCCATCAGAGCTTAATTGTTACAACAGCTATAACATTTCTGTGTATTCAAACAACCTATTCTAGACAATTTTTTGAAACTAACAATTGTTACTACTTTTAAACACAGGCAGTATTAACACTGAGATGGTATAATTACATAGAATCATAGAAACATTTTGGTTGGAAAAGATCAGTAAGACTGTCAAGTCCAACAACAAATTTAACACTGCCAAGTACACCATTAAATGCTAACTTAGGGTAACTTTCATTCAAATGATTATACAGTTACCCAGAGAAGAAACAGAAGGTGACAAGCACTCCATGGATCACTGATATAACAGCAAAGCTTTTATGGAAAACCCGTGAGCCAAATTAATTCTTCTACAGAGCTGTTTTAATGCACCTGTAGAAAAAAATATAGCCCAAAGTTGTTCATGACAAGAAGACAACTCCTGAGTTTATCTCCTGAGATAGGAATGAGAACAAATCTCTGTGGTAAGACACCAAGACTTTTTTTTTGATACTTCAATCATGACTTTTTTCTAAGAATGACATGTAAATGGAAAGCATTTAATAACCTATGTTAGTAAACCCCATCACCTTTGCTGTGCATATGTAAAAGAACAACCTTGGAAATCAGAGAAAGATGTGAAAAAAGAAACAAAGAAAAATGTTACAGACAATGCACTGCATCTCTTCTACTTGTAAATAAGGTGGAAATTTTCAACACAACAGAAATTCAATGTTTTTCATTTCTAATGGACCTAGAATTGCAGTGATTCAGATAGTAAAAAACAATGTAGAATAAAAATTGCTAAAGAACTATTTAACATTTTTTGATCATATACTATACATCCAATATTCTGCAACTGTATTTGCAGATTATTATAGTGGAGGATGATGACTGGAAGGACTGTCTCCAAATTATCAGTTCAACTTGCCAAGATGCAAAGGAAAAGCAACTTGTTCGTACACCCACGAGCCAACATCTTTTCACCTTTTATGTTCCTTCTTCCTGACAACAGCTTGAATTTTGATTATTCTCTGAATTCAATCTACTCACAATGAGTATTTTAACAAGTATGACATTACAATACCATCTGGTCAGTTTACTCATTACTTTAGGTGGAATAGGTGAACAGATACTAAAACTCAAATTAGTAAGAGGTGGGACTGGATATAACTATGGTAAGTAAAAAAAAAGTAGATGAAATGCATGGATTATGCCCATGACAAGCACCACATGAAGACCTCACGAAAATACATACAACCGGAAGACACGACAGACCAGGTCATCTGTAAACAAGGCAAATGCTGATACATACAGATTTTACCAAGAAGATGCTGCTGTTGCTGAACATGCCATGGATTTTTTGTTAAGGTAGAAAAGTCTAAGAAGAGGAATCTGAAAGAAACCACACTAGTAGAGCTGTAGGAAGGTACTGATTTGTTTACGTATTTCCTAGTGAAAAATTTAAAGAACCACACACACCCCCTCTGCCTTCAGATGTAAACAGTTCCTAAGTCCTTGGCTAATGAAAAAACAGCACTAATCTAGGGTAGAATTAAGACAGAAATAAGGACACAGAGAGCTACACACAAGGTCACAGAGACAATACTAACTGACTGAAACAAAAAGATGCAGAAGAAAAAGATAACAATGATAAATGAACACAGCTATTAAAGCCAAAGTGAAGAAACAAAGAATAAGTTTTAAAATGTTTTTATCTTCTTGCCCTTTTTAAGACACCTTACTGAAATAAACCTATTTTGTCAAGCAAAGTGTAAAAGCTGAAAAAGGTATCATACATGCAGTTCACTGTCCCTGCAAAATAAGGTGAGCACAGATTGCTGAAATGTACAAAGGCATGTCTACCACAAATACAGAGAAAGTAATTCAGTGAATAGGATTATGCCCACAAGAGTACTACAGATGCCGATACTACCCCTCTTCAATTCAACTGCTTAATTCAGTAATAATGAGAACGTGGAGACAGTTTAATTATGAAAAAGTGAGCTTGTCTCTAACCATGAGCTCAATCATGAATGTGTTCATAGATAAAACTACAGTGAAGAAAAGCTTTCAACTGTAGTGCCAAGCAACTATTGCAGAGCTGCTAGAAGACCACTTTCCAAATTAAAGGAAGGAATACACAGGGTTAATGCCAGAAAGTTAGGGCCTGGGAGTGGTTTTGTTTCTTTCTGATTAAAGGAAGACATTGTCAATGAGTTAAGCAAGAACACAGAGAAGCAAGTTTTTAAAAATTGGTAATGCAAGAAGCAAACTGAGGAAAGCAAAAATCATTGCAAGAGGTAACTTGAAAAAATAAAACACCTTCTCTAAAAGGCTGGTTTGCGCTTCATGTCTCAGGTAGCACTAGAACAGGAGAAAGCACTCCTAAGCAAAAGCTGTCATATGAAATGCAAGGCATGTGTATTTTCTGTGGTCAAAATCTGGGGGTTTGTTAGTGAGAAGCTAGAAAACAAGGACAGAGAAAAAGTTCAGACCATGGGATCAAAAGCCTTGCAAATGAAAAATAATAAAAACACACTTTACAATATAATATATATGTTTTTATATATTTTATCACAAAATTAGATGGAGTTCTCTTGCGTATGAAGACAAAACTATTGATTTTCTTTTTTATATGCAATAGGAAGCAGAGAATATGAAGTGTGAGTGAATTAATGAGGCTTGAAGTATGCATGTCCACTTTAAAGTAAGTGCTTTAAATGTTATACTTAGATATATGTAATTAGATATGTGTTATAATGAAGTTAACAGAGTAACTATCTACCCTGAGTAAAAACAGAAGTCCTTTTTCCTCTTAACCACCTATGCACAACACCTTTCCTTCAAGAAACTGTAATACAAACTAAATACATCTGTGACTACATTTGAAGGAAGACTTTGAGAGATCTTGTTGGGAACACACAAACACCTGTGTTGTGGTTTAGAAATGCTATTCCCCAGTTTACTGTTTCCACTAAAAAACTTCAAATCACACAACACTTTGCTCGCTCCCCTGTATCCCCTTTCCTGTGCTGGGCTGGAGAGGAGAACTGGAGGCAAAAAAAGTAAAGATTACAAGTTGAGATAAGAACAATTTACTTGAAACAGTAATGAAATAAGAAAAAGAATAGTAACAGCAACAGTATTAATAACAGTGTACAAGATGCAAAAGAGTCACAGGCAACTGCTCACCATGCAGAATCCCCGACATTATCCTGCAGGTCAGAATAACCACCAGGTCCTGGCCATGCCTTCTCCTAGCTACTGCAAAAATTAACCCTGTTCTGGTTGGAACCAGGACAACCTGTTGTTCAGAAAGGTCACCTACCAGTGCCACGAGAAAGGTCAAAGACCCCTACAGCTAGTCTTAGCTTTCAACTTTTTACGTGTGAGAAAACAACTTCAAGAAATCATTAAGAGAACCTGCCCCCAGCACAACTTAGTTCATCATCTCCTTCCAAATCCAGATCACCCTTACTTTGCATCACATAAACTCAGTCAAAGTAATCTTGAGACAGCTAAAACCCACAATCTGTTACAGGTACAGATAACACTCAAATGTATCACCAGCTGAAAAAGGTTTGTCATGACTGTCTTCTCTGGCAAAAAGATACAGATGCACATTTGTCAGGGGATGTAATTAAGGGCCCCAGCAACACTTCAGGTTCTGAATTAACCAGGACACGAGTATAAGAAAAATCATCCTTTGCCCTTCAGGCAATGGGATAGGTCTACAGCAGAACTTTAAAATTACTCATGCCCTGAATCACTAGGCAGTTCTTCTAATCTCATCAAGCCATCTCCTCTTCTACTCAGGTCTGTGGAAGCCCCTGCTTCAATAATACCTGAAATTCTTAGCTGGCATTTTTAAGAGACCACATTTTATTTTTTCCAGACTGGTCACCTGGTATCAGTCCTGGATTCTCTCGATTTAGGATTAGAGACTTTACTTCTTTTACACAGATAATCTTTACAGTTATTTAAGATTTTGTATCTGTTTTTTAGCACAAATGTTTATGTAAGCTCAGACTAAGTGCCCTAAAACCAGAAAGCAAATGCATACACTGCAGAAATTATTAGAAATACATCTCTGAAATAGAGAAATGCTCAAAAGCAGGTAAACTAACACACACTTGAAAAGATATGTGTAATTCAGCTACACACTTAACAAGATGATTCTGTTTCCCTTTTTCCAACGCCTACCTATGAAATGATTTTAGCATGCCCTTCTGATATTAGAGATGCCCTCATCCTAAGCTGTTTATCTTCACATCCTCTGAGAAAACTTCAAACTGAGAAGGAAAGAACAGACATTCAAGAAAGGGAATATGTTGGAGGAAAGGCTAAATTAAAGCTTAGTTGGAAACTGTATTTAAGTATCTGTCTAGGTGAATACCAAAACAAAGCTATTTACCTTTCACATATTTTCCTAAGAGCTCTTTTCTTATTCTATCTAATTACAAAATATGTATGTTTAAGGAGTGACTTTTCTCCCCTGTGGCTCCGCAGTGAAGTCATTATGCTCACATTGTGACTTAGTAATCCTTCTCCTTGGAAAAGATCACTATAAAAACAATAATATGATTACACTTGAGGGTCAAAGAGACTGATTTTTTGAGAGGCAATGCTATTCTCCATGGGAACTGATGGATCTTAGATGGATAAAGGACACCATAATCAGAATATTTCTGCCCTACTTAGGGAGCAGCATATATTGTTCTTTACACTTCCAAATGCCGACCATGACCAACATGTATGATGAAACTAACTTCTCTAGATCTTTTATTGCACTTCTTACACTCAGTCTCTGGAGGCTATTCAAGCTACTCTTTCAGAAAAGGTGCCATTATCAAGTCCATTTTATCAAGATTTTCAAAGAAATTAGAGACTACAGCAATTGTTATATTTTTTACTTTGTATTAAGTTTTTCATAGTAATTACTGTGTTTGCTGTCAGGAAGGTTATCCTTGACACCAGTGAGAGATGAATTTTCAAAGATCCTTTGACAGTAGTTTCCTTTCCTGAAAGTACCAATACCTCGAGGAGCTTTTGTAGGATAAGTTCCTCCGTAACAAAAAAAAAAAAAAAAAAAAAAAAGAAAAGAAAAAGGAAGGATCCTGAACAAAAGCAATCCTGGGAATGCAATTTTATGCTGAAAGCCATTTCACATGAAATAGGCAGTATGATTTTACAAGTGGAAATTCAGGAAAACAGCCTCTGTATAAAGAAGCATGCTCTTCCATTGCCTACTCCACTCTGATCTGACTGCTAAAGGGAATAGTTACCCCGAAGCCAGTATTGGTAGGTACAATGTGGAATTTTATCATCCTCTTTCTCTGCTTTGTTTCTGTCTTCCCAAATACTTTTCTTTTTATTACAAAACAGAATGGCATAGAAACTGACTTAAAATTTACACCTAGAACAATAATCTGGAGACCATTTCTTTACAAATCCCTTACGATTCAACACATCCTCAATAATAAAGAACACAGGAGATTAGTGGATGCTATACAAAAGCAATCTTTTTTTTCCTTTTAAACATTTACCCAACTCAGAAACAGCCTCTTTCAGATGTATCTATTTTATTATTATCTAATTATTTAGCAACAATGATTTTACATTATCTTTTTATGGAAGGATTTGTGTTCGCTCAGCCACAGGCCAATACCTTTCCCCAGTAAGCCCTCTAAAGCCAGCTGTACTGCATGGTTTCAAACAGACTAAATTTAGCCAGTTCTGTTCATCAGAGGAATGCTGTGTGTCAGCTACATCAAAGCCCAAGGGCAGCCTGATAAACACTGAATACAGGTCACGTAGCTCTGTAGCTAACAAACTCTAAGAGAGCTTGTACTCCGGGGCATTCAAAGCAGTTTTGTCATCAACAATCTAGTATCCCTTGAGCCCCCATGTCGTTTCAGTTGCCAGGCAACGCTGGTGTTAATGTCTTAGAGGAGAAAAACTTACCAGGCATCTGGCCGTTCATCTGGTTCTGCATGTGTGGTGCAGGAGGGCCCCCACCTACCATACCATCTGAAGACATGTTGTGCGAGCGCGGGGGTGGGGGAGGGCCGCTCTGACTCATCCCGCCCGGACCCATAGGCATATTCTGTGTGGGTGGCTGAAAGGAGACAGTTTAGTCAAACACGAGAAGCAGTTAGCCTGACAAATATATTATATGTACATACGGTACAGCACTTGCCTATATTGTTCAACGGCGTATGAAAGAAAGCACTGAAACGCATTTCTTTCTCAATCTGATATGTTTAACTCCTCCCAACATTAATTATGGCAAAACACTTAACATTTTAATCAATTTTACACGAAGTATTACATGCAGACAACACCACAGCACCTTTGAGCACCACTTTAAAATAAAGAAAACACAAATCAATGCCTCATTAAAAAATTAGTTTAAGATTGCTGGAGTCACTCCCTCACACACACACAAAAGCTCTCATTCAACAGAGAAATAAGTCTTCACTGTAATTCTCTCACATCAACAATTTGTTGCTGTTAACAGACCTTGCACTGGGACAAAACAGGTACAACATGAGATGAAAGCCTCTGAATACTCATACACCAGCAAAAAATTTGCACCAGGGTGTGGTAAATGCTAGCGATCTCTCCCCCGCTCTCCCCCAAAGCGGTGAAGGCCTAGTTCATAATTCCGTGCCAAACACCCCCTACAGACTGGAAGCACATTAGTGCTGGCCTCCAAAGGTCCAGAGACAGCTGCCTAGAAAGGATGTTTTTGGCAAATTTCCTAATGAAATTGTGAGGAAAATAACTGAATAACCTTGAGAGTTCAAAGAGGGAGAGCAAGAAAAACAATAAACACAAGGGGGAATTTACTGGTAGGTTCTACTCATGGCAATGTAAGGAGACACAGAAACTGCTAGTAGCCAGCTTTGTTTTCTACTACAAACACCTTTGAGACTACAGTCTTCCTCACATACCTTAGCCAAGCACTTTCAGGGGAGTAAAAGTCATCTCAGTGAGAGCAAATTCCTGGCTCTCTAGCATTTGAGGACTCTGTCTACAGGTTATATCTATTCTAGAAAAACCCTACCCATGAGACAAACATATGTGCATTTTTCAACATTTCTTCTCAGATACCGAACCAAGAGGGTGAACCCCGTCTAGTCCGGTCTGTGCTTAAGCCTACACTATCCATCAGGTTCGTAAAGACAAAACACAATACAGGAGTAAAGAGTAAGGCTTTCCCAGCGAGTGTATGTTGGAGATGGTAACAGCAGGGTAACACATGAACACACATATTCACTTGCCAGGGGAGAGGAGTGAACGGTAGTAATTTATTGTCTCAACATTTCTTCAAATATCTCAAGCAGGTATTATTTTCCCTGCAGTACTTTAAAAAACTCCTCAGGAAATTGTGAAGGCTTTTTTTCAGCAGGAAGAAGGAAGGAGATGAAGAAAAATATAAGCAAGTAGGTAACTTCTCTTACTAAATTCCTTTCATTCTTCCATGATGAAGAAAATGACATTTTACATGCAAAGTTCCTTCCTCAGCCTATACAAGACGTGGGAGGAGGGAAAGAAGGTAAGAGTGAAATGTGGCTCTACTCTCTGAACATTGTGAGTGAAATGCTGGTCCATTTTGCTTGTTCTTCCTCCACTGATGAGAAAATAAGGCAAGGCTGCTTCATCTCAGTTAAGTCTTCTGCCCCTTCACCTTCAAAACTCACTATCATCCTAATTTTGCATCTAACAAAATCTAAGAGAAATTATCTAAAACTGATATACAAAGAAACAAACAAAAAAGAAAACAGACTAATTTTTTTTTTTTGAAAGTATGTTCAGGAATACTAGCAAAACCAACATGTGAACAGACAGAGCTCAGAGCCCATCCCTCATCAGCCTCAGAGCAGTCCCATGCCAGAAAACTGAGAGAAAAGTCAAAAATCATCCAAGCTGACATGTTTTTAGAATTAAAATTAACTTCTTCAATTCCAACTATAAAACATTAGAAAGTCCAATGAAGTACTAAAGAAGATCAGCTCCTACCTAGGTTTTAGGTATTCTGCATATGATATTGTACAAACATGGAAATGCCCTTGTCTCTGGAAAGATGGATGAAAAAAGCTCCCAGGATTATTTAGACAAAAGTATATATATTTCAACTCTATTTAGTCTGAAGTTTTCAAAAGAACTAGCCTTCAATAAAAACACTGCCGTTATCAAAAAGACAGCACGAGAGAGTACAGACATGCAAGGACAGGAAAGAAAAAAGTATTAAGGACTTTAGATACAAAAACCTGCAAGAGTCTTCACAAATCACAGGGAATTAAGACAACTAAGGAAGCAATTAAAAACACTCAAAAAGGTACCACCAGAAAGTAATTCATCAAGAGAAGCTTCTGCATATGGAAACAGCCCAAAGACCTATATGAATCCATATCAGATTCTTGAAAATAATGCAAGAAAAAGGTTCAAGCTGCTAAAAAAATTTCAATCTTCCATTAAAAGAAACTACCCCATCAGATGACTAGAAGGTAGACAAACACTGTACTCTATTTATAAAATTCTAGGAATTATGGACCTGTGAGCCTTTTCTCGGAGCTACAGGTAAAGTGATGAAAATAATTAAATATTATAAAATTCCAAGTACAGTAAAGCTGAGTTAGTACTGTCAATATAGTAAAGTAAAACCTAATTTACTAAATATAATTTTTAAAAATATAATTTAAACCACCTAGCTGCATAATTAACAAATACTTCTTAACACAAAGTTTTTGACAAAACCTTTTGGAGCAATACATTGTCCAGTGGCACTTACCAGAAACTGCCCAAAGGGAAGTTTGTGAAGTTCAAAGAGTAAAGGAACATACAGAGATCTCCTGAAAATATTTTAGTAAATGTCAACATGTGAAGCTACTGCAACATTACTGAAAATGTGGAAGAAAGATTAAGCAGAAGGTGCCAAGTGATGTGGATAAATATATGGCAATTACACTGAACTGTAAACCATTTTCTTCAGAAAGAGTAAGCTCCTATTTGCATTAATCCAGAAAAAAATCTAACAAACAAAATACAATTGACCACAATCCTTAGAGTTTGGTGGGGGGAAAAAACCCAAACCAAAACCAAAAAACACAACAAAATGAACAGAAATCTCAAAACACCATAAAATCTATTCATAATACCTGTGGTAACTTGCTGATTATCTTCAGTAATATCCAAAGTGAGGCAGAATATTAAAGAAAAAATTGCCAAGGTATTTGATACCATAACACGCATTTGATTTGGGCAAAGTAATCTCAAAAAGATAGTGTAAAAATAGAAGGATTCTAAAGAAAGGCAATCAGTGATTAAAAACTTTCAATGTTTACACCCTAAACAGCAAAAAGGACAGATTTTTTTTTTTTTGCATATAAAGGAATATAAAGTAAGAGGACATGACAGAAATACAATTTAATGTATGATACATACAAAAAGTAGATCATCCAATTTATGGCTTAACAAGAAAGAAAACCTCAGGAGAATAGTCAGTAAATTAAGGAATAACACTAAACATACGAGACACCCCATAAATCACATAAACCTGAGGTATTCATCAACACAGTATGCTACAACTAAGTTTAAATAAGATTAAGAGATAATTACACATACATATATGCAAAAGAAACAGTTATATAGGCTATTATATAGGATATTTTCAAAGAGCATTACAAGCCTTTTTGTCAGACCATAAACCAATCACAACCTGATAGTAATTAAAATGAAATGTCTCCTGCAGATATAATTATTCCCCAGTGAAATTCCTCCAGAGGATTTTTCTAGTGGATGCAGACAGAAGAAAACAAGAAAAAATTGTTTTGAAATGGCAACTTCCCGATTTCTATTGGACTTGATCCAGACTTTTACAGATAATAAACTTCTTTAAATTAATTTTAATTTAAAAACCCCACAACAAAAACCCCAGCCAGTTACATAAACTAGATTATTTAACCTTTTTGTTCTTTAAAGCAGTTAAGAAAATTGACTATCCCCAGGAACATGCAGTACATATAGCAAAGACTTTTTAAAATGCAAAAAGATCACACAGTATTCAAAAGAAACAATCCACCCTCTGTGAAAGAAAAGCTACCCAAAATGAACCCTAGCCATTAAACCTATGTATGAAGGGTGAAATTACATCCAAACATCGTTAGGTTAACAGAACCAAAGGAAAGGCTACTACCCTTCTTTTTGCTGGATGTGTGACAAAAAGGAATGAAAATTGAAATCACTGCTGATTTTATTCCAATTATGTAACAGAAAATGTTACATATTTCACTTCCAATAAAAAGCAAATTAAAGACTTAGAAAATGTTAGATATAGCTTCAGTTGCTTAACACTAACTTTTGGTTCATTTCCCCAAACACACAGATTACATTTATAGCCACTGTGAGCATTTAAAATTTATCAGAGCATGAAAAAAAAATAATTATAAGCTATTTAGTGAAACTCTGGAAATCTGAACTGGAAAAAGACTGAAACTGACCCAAGAGTTGTAACAAAAAAACAAAACAAAAAAACCCACCCAAAACAAACAACAACAACAACCAAAAATACAAAAAAAATACAAACAAAAAACAAACAAACAAAAAAAGACAATAAGAAAAAATTAGATTTTAACTGACTACTTCCAGCAAACAAAATCCTACTAAATAAAAAAAATTATTTGAAAGCATGCATTTAAGACAACAGCTACACTGCATTTTTTAGAGGATTTTCTTTTAAATAATAAAACAGATCAAATGCAAGATGCAACAATAAAATCTCCCAGAGTAGAAATATGCACCTGAAGATGGAAAGATTTTTCTTACCACCACCAGCAGGTACAAAGACTTGAATATGGAACATCTATTGCTGTAAACTGAGGTGGAATACCAACTCGGACACCAAAAAATAAAAGCAAAAATCAGGAAATACTGTTAAGCACATTAAAACACAATATTGCTAAACAATACAACTAGTGATACATATTTAAGCGATACTATCAAAAATACAATTTTCTTGAAATTCTCGCAGAGTAACAATTAAAAGGTACAGGCAATGAAAACATAAATAGCCTTTCTTTTTTTCCAAGAGAAGCCCTAACTCGGGATTTAATCAATCATCTTTGTTTTCAGTTCTCAAATTCCATTTTCTGCAAAGCAAAACACCCCTTCCCAGGGGGTACTCTTCCCTGCTCATATCACATTGCTAATATCACAGGACCTGTCCCAGTCTCAGAGAGCAGTACTCTGTTGATAGGTGGTGATGGCACCTGTGGAGGACTTACTAAGGTGTCAGACTGGGAAATAAGATCGTAAAGGAATATGGCTTTGAGATTTGAAAGAGCAGAGATTTAACTGGGTGACAACTCTTCTTCTACAAGGTACTGGGTATTCTAGTACTGAGTGTCTTAAATGAAAAAATAAAGACCCTGTATCAATGTTCAGCTAGTGTAATTATCTGGGGGTAGGGAGGATTTCTAGAGGAAAAGCATTTACAATCATGTCTAAATAGTGAAGTTAATTATAAATGTAATGTGTGTTCTCACTGTTAGATTACCCGTTGTGATGCTCAGAGTACGGAATTTTAAATTTAGAATGACAACCAGTTTATGTATCTTGACTTACACCAGTATCGTCAAAAATCAGAGAAATTCTTATTTAATATTTGAACAAACATTAAAATAGTGCATAATGTAATACTTAAACATTCTGTTTAAAGAGGAAATTGTTTCATACTGCATCATAAAAATATTTTATCATCCCAATATTCTTTGACAACACTTTAACAAACAAAATTTAACCCTAAAATATCTGATGTCCTCTTAGCAATAGCTACTCTGATACTTAAAAACATATCCCCCAAAAATTCTTTCTGGGGCTTTAGTAGAACTAAAAATTATTTAAATCATAAATTTAAAAAATTGTATTAATTCATATGAGTTTATTAAAAGTGACCATGAATAAATTAACTGTGGATGTTAACTCAGTGATCACTGTATTACAGAAACTAGACAACTTCTGAGGTGCTCTGTAAATCCCCCATAAAATGCAGTTCCTATCTATCCTCAGAAACTTTGTGTTCCACAGCCCTTGCCTCTTTAGCTTTTAAGATGGTTTAACATTTGGTCTGATATTTACAGGTTTTGCTTGCATTTAGTTGCCTAAGAGAAAAATTCACCTCTGTTCTTGCTAAAAGGCTTTACGTAAATTCAACTAAAGCAGAAAGAATCCTGCAGAACCCTCACAGCAAGGCATTTGGGAAAGAGCAAAACCATACAGGCTCTGTACCTACATTACCAGATGACCTGGTACAGCTCTGAGGAAACTGCATACGGTTGAAAAGGTATTTATTATGCAGATACTGCAATACAGAGAGGCAAATCACATCTTCCAGTATGAAAGAATTACACTTTAGGGCATACACCTCATTCAAACTGGCAGCGATTTTTACTGATTCCTAAATCAGCCACAGAAGTTCACAGGCAATAAATGTAGTTTTTTGTGTACAGTGCACTAGCTCCCCATGTGGACACACCTGATTAACAATATATGCAAATTAACTTACAGAACTTAGATCGATCCTCTGGTTTAAAGTGGCAGCTAGCAGGCTCTGAATTCACTCCTAACAACTTCAATTCCTTTATTTATTTTTTCTTAATGTAGTTGCTGGGTTAAGAAGGTCCCTCCAGTGACTCTTCATCTCCAACAGCACCCTCTCAGTTGTGCCAACACAGCCACCTTTTTCTCTCATAACATCTTAAGAAATTATTTTTTTTTCAAAGCTATTTAACTTTTAATCAGAACAATTATTCTTCAAAATCCAAGCTCCAGTAATGACTAATAGTTCCTTGCCTCTTAACAGGAAACATTCAATCTTCCTTTTGCTCTCTTCTCTATTAATTCAGTTTACAAATAGCTGAACTTAAACTAGGCATGGACTTGGGTTCTGAAAGGCTAATGCACAATTATGCACCATACTGCACATACCACAAACAGATTTTCTGCTAGGCTACCTGTCCAGATTTCTGCTAGGATAGAGTTAATTTTCTTCCCAGTAGCTGGTGCAGTGCTGGGTTTTGGATTCAGTAGAATAACACTGATAACACACTGATGTTTTAGTTCCTGCTAAGCAGTGCTTACTCTGAAGTGAAAGATTTTTTCAGTTTCCCAGGCTCTGCCAGCAAGGAGTGCAAGAAGTCAGAAGGGAGCGCATCTGGCACAGCAAACCAAAACTGGCCAAAAGGATAATCCACACCATAGAGCATCAGACTCAAGCTGGGCACTGGTCTGTGGTTTTACTGTCGCATTTTTAATTACATTACAATCTTACTGTAGTATTTTATTTCAATTATTAAACTGCTCTTATCTCAACCCATAGGTTTCAACTTTTCTTCTGATTCTCCTGCCCAGCCCACTGCAAGGGGAAGGAAGTTGAATGGGGTGACAAAGCAGCTGCATCGTACTTAGCTGGCAGCTGGGGTTAAACCATAACACCACCACAGCTATCAAACTTTCCCAGGCATTTGGTACATAACCAGACAAGAATCTCATTAATTTAGGATTCCTCTCATCATCAGTAACAAAAGTTTTATTTTGAAAGTTTATTTTAAAGCGTGAAAATTTTTAAACTGAGCCATGTTTTTTTATTCTCAGGATGCCATCTGTTGTTTTTTTTTTTTTTTAAAGAAGCCAAGTCAAGGTAAATCAATTAACATGTATTTTAGACAACTTTTATGTTCAAAATAAAGGCTACTAAAAAAACAGCGTGCACAGCTCAGTTCCTAATACTCCAACATTTTTCTACAACCACATCATAAGTACATTAAAACCATACAATGAACATAACCACTTTGAAAAAGAAAGTGTTTAAAATTATATAAGAGCTCTCATTCTTTGAGTGAAATCATGCTTATATTGAAGATTCCTATTTAGCCTGCAGAGCTCCACAACTTAGAACCATTAAACATCATTACTAATACTTCATGAAAACTTGTCTTAGAGTTAATTTTTGGAAGTATTTTATTATTTTTTGTATGGGCGGTGGCTGTCTTTGGTTTTGGAAATATTTTTGTATTCGTTTGGTTTGTTGTGTTTTGGGTTTTTTCCTATCTCTTGAAGCAGTTGCTTTGGAAATAACCAGCATTTCAGTGCTTGTTTATATTAGGTCTTAATAAAAAGCAATCCTTATCTTATAGAGAAGTATTTTATAACTGAAGTGGCATGGACTCCTCCCTAAACTGCATGACAAGTTTGAGAGCAGCACAGAATAAGGGACTTCACAAGTCCTACAAAAACCTTTATTTTTAAAAGAAACAGCTCAAGAAAAAAAGATCTTGTTTTTGTAATTACAAAGTTTATTAATAAGCTTTCAAATATGAAATTTAGAAAAACTGTTTAATGCAATATCCAGATTCTTCTACTACTTGGACAGCATAAGTTTTCTTGGAAGTCATGACATATAACTTAGTTAAGACTGTAACTTAGAACTTGGAAGAAACTAGCACTTTCAACATAAAAGAAAGCTCAAAGCTACACAAGTAAGCAATAATCAGAAGCACTTATTTTCAAAACCTTCTTGAAATACACACTGAAATCTCATGCTCTGCATGCTGACAGAATTTAAGTAAGAAAACCTGAAAAAAAAATCACTTCCTATACTAAAAAAAGAACCCCAACAAAAAAAACCTCAAACCAAACAAAAAAACCCACACCAAACCAAAAGACCAACAAAAACCCACACAAACATTCCCTAATAATTCCTGCAGATCTCAGTATCTGCCCATTACAAAATGGAAAATTTCCCACTACATACTAAATAAAGTGATGGTCATAGGTTGTTTCCTTAAAAATATTTGGCAAAATGAAGACATATTAAGAGAGGGAAGATGTCCAAATAGAAAAGCTGTTTGGTTGTTTTTTTTTTTTAATTCAGTACTCTTCAATGACTTTTTAAGGGCACTAAAACACTTCAGAAAACAAAAAAATACAAGTCAAGGAGGATAAGATGCTTGTTCTGCAGTTTGAAATTGTTTAGAAACACACACACACATATGGACGCACACTACCTCACCACCACTTTAACTGCATCTTTGCTCTCTACAGTTCAAGGACATCAGTATCTTGCTGTAGCCTCCCTCAAAAGCAGCACCAGTAAAAATCCCAAGAAAGCACGTTCCTCATGGTGCAAAATCCCTTCTTGGGAAGCTAGCTTATCTCATAAGGTGATGATAAAGAGATTCTTGACTGTGATCCAAGAAAGAGAATACCTGACACAACTCAAAAAGAGACAGCAAAAAGTTGCATCAACTTCACAAGTGAACTTAGTCACTGCTCTTATCCAGCTGGGAAGACACCACGTAACAGCCCTGCTCTTCATAATGCTGCTGTTCACACAGCTGAAGAAAGACTGGTTGACTCATGAACCCCACACTTTGTCTTTTAATGTGAAAGGTGTTTTACACCAAAAGCAATAATTTAATACTCTAGCAGGCTGTCGTAGTTTGGAAAAAATGAGTTTTTTCTGAACTTCAGTGGTCAAACCAATGAGTGCTCAGGTTTAAAGACTGGCACCTGGTGTGGCCACTGAGGACAAGGATCTGCCTCTGAGAACACAAGGGGTTAAAAGCAGAGGGCTCCCCGGAAAGCTCTCTCTTGGTTCCGGTCCCTGAGGACGGAAGGATCTCCCCTGCCCAGCGGCTGGCTGGGCGGGGAGGGGAAGCCATGCGGCCTGGGTGAGGTAGGGCCGGAACCTCGGGCACAGAGGGGGAGAGGAAAATCCTACAGGATGGAAGGGTGGCAGACAGCCTTCTTTTCCCCTTCCCCCCCCCCCTCCCCCCCCGGAAAGAGAAACTGAAAAAAACCAAGTCTGTGATCTTCGTCACCTTGAAATTTAATATCAACAACTAAACAACACAGCCAAAAGAATATGGGGGGGTGGCGTGAAAAAAGTACCCAACAACAAAGATACCGTAAGAGTTCTAGAAAAACAAAGCCCAAGATTTTAACCCTTTTCGTAAATGATAGAAACTTTATAAATACTAATTCTCCTAGATTTAAAGAAGAAAGATAGAAAGAATTAAGCAAAGATGATAGAGTAGGAATACTGAAAAGAATCCTAGGTAAGAAGAGATGATAAAGTGGCTTTAACTAAACTCTTTTGTATAACCATAAACAAACTCATTTTTTTTTCCTGTAACATAGAAACTACATGTAAGGAAAAGCATTAGCTTAAAACCAAGAATAAACAGTAGTATAAACAAAAAAAGAAGTGTCCCAAAATTTGAGAAACTGTCATTTCTTAGAACTAACCAAAACATCTTTAAAAAGAGAAACCCTAAAAACAGCTCTAGTCCATACACAGTGATAAAAACACTGAACATAAAGAAAGAAGCCACGATGTAATACAAGAAAAACTCCTATCTCTCCTCAACGAACTAAGTACTAATTATCAGAAGAGTAGTAATAAACTAAAAATTAATTATCTAAAAAATAATAACGTGATAAAGAATTTTCAGTTTATTTCGTTAAGTTGAGAACTGGGGGGGGGGGGGAGGAAAAGTTTTTTTTTTTAAAGTTTCCATGTTCTTCTGTATGTGTTTTCTTTACCTATTATTAATAATAAAGTTTTTCTCTTGCTTTCTAAATTAAAAACTATTTTACTCTGTTTTTAGTCACATCTCACAACAAATACCAAAAACAGTATATCGTTATAAGGACACTGGCCTTGTGCCAACGTCAAACCTTTGACACAGGCATACAAGATCACAGGAGCTTTGTTATGACACTGAATTTTCAAAGTTTTCCTAGCTCCCTTCACCTAGACCCTGCAGCACTTATTTCACCTGTTTCACCTTTCTACACTTCCAGGTCCCTTTTGTATAAACATTTCTCTGCACAGCGCCATTGGGTCACTACACTTTTTGTTCTCTAATGCAACACCAGAGTTTCAGAAGCTACATGAGTCATTTCAATAGAACAGTGAATTCTAAAAGACAAGGGGAAAGGCACAACAGCTGACTACAAGCATTCTTCCTAACAATATAAAGCATTAAGTGTAAGGAACATTAATATTGCTAGAGGCCACAATGAAGTTCTCATAAGGTTAGAGTAATTTTTGCTTGTATTAAAAATTTCAATGAACCTGGTCATTTATGTCTTGTATTCAGTGTGAATGATATCTGAAAAGCATTCTTTCTCCAACCTCACTTTAGCATATAACTATTACTTTTTATGAAATGCTTTAAAAGTTGTGAAATTTCTTGAGAACTTATTTACCTGATTGAAAAATTAACAGGATAAAATTTAAACAAAAAAGAAAATATAGTTTATTGGGTGGAACAATCTTCCAGAAATTAATAGATGAGACACAACCCAACTTCAGAAGCTATCCAAACTCAAGGTCCTCCAACTTCTGTGGAAAGAAACTGCTATAGTAGTATCATAAAATTGATGTATTTTAGCATTAAAAGTAGTACATGTCTACATACACATTATCCTGCTCTGTATTTAACTGTTACCATCCACACCTTGAATTTAGTAAGACTGATCAACTGCTGATATACAAGCACAGTGAAGAGAATCATGCTAATTCCAAGTCAGCATGAGCCTCATCAGCTCCTACATGAAAAGCCAGTGGAGAAAAAGATTCGGAAGTAGTTCATCTTGCATTGAGAAAAGAAAGATAACAGGATAGCTCACATGTTCCCAAATTCCGTTAGCTAAAATTTGCTAGGAAGACAGAAAGAATTCAAAGAATGTTTTCCTGTAAGTCCCAATAAAAATCATCTTATCTGATTATGCTATATTTTGGGACAATCTTCAAAGATTTTAAGTCAGAGCATCTACATTTAGATAAGACTGAACATCTAAATTTCATTTAGTATTTCTGAAAGAAAACCCAAGAAGCTACTTTTATTCCCTTCCTCACCTGTCCAAAAGAGACTTTCTCTACCCACTCAAACATATACTACGCTATTTTTCATAGCACCATGAAATATTTCTGACATTGAAGATCAGAAACACACTTCTGTCCAGATCTGCAAAAGCCTTTCCCAGCCCTATCTTCATTTTCTTTTAGGAGAATGTCATCACATTCCACTTTAACAACAGAGCTGTCCACCAGGGACTAGAATAAGGTCAAATTCATTTCCAGTTGTCATCAGAACCAGGATATGAATTAAGCCTCCAAAAATGTATTAGTTGAGGAACACACACAACCCTCTTAAAGGTTTCTCCCCCTCCCCCTCAGCTACAAGCATGGATTTATAAAAAGAGAAACCTCTACAGGCACAACAGGTTGGACATAATGAAGCACTGTTTCTATAGTCCTCTAGGTACCAACTTGAAAGGATGTTTCGCTAGTAGCAATGATTGGAGAACACTTCTCCAGAGACCAAAGAAAAAGTAATTCAATTTCAGTTGGTGAAAACCAGTATCTAGAAATGGCTGTTTTATAGACATTCTTTTTAGCTTCATATTACAGAAATGAATCAAGACTATATTAATTCAAGAAAAGTCTTATTACCAAAAAACAAAGAACTTCCTTGTGTTACTCACAATGAACTCCCAAGCTTTCTGATTAGCACAAAAAGCAAACAGATAGCAAGCTATTTTAATGCTGCTGTTTCTTTTCTTACTGCTGCATAAACAATGGAAAAGGGGGAAAATTCGAGGCATCTTATAAAATACAGAGTTCAAGAATACAGACTCAGGAAAAATTCAGACTAAAAAAAGATAGCAAGTAATATCCAAGAAATGTAAATTGATGCAGTGTTTCAAGGGCCTGTGGGCCCTTATTTCTTTCATATTATCATAATCCACCTTAAAAAAAGGTTGTTTTCCAACAGAGGAGGAAAGGCAAAGAATTTGAGATTCACTTAGAAGGTGGAAAAGCAGAAGAAAATTTAACCAGCCTCATTCCACTGGGGCAAGAGAACAGAGGACATTCCAGTGAAAAATAAAAAGATAAGAGAAAAATCCCATTCCCCCACCTTTTCCTAATCTAAGAGGAAAAAGAGTACCGCTGTAGGAGTTGACTAAGAACCATAACACTACAGTTCTCAGATGAGGGGAAAAAAAAAAAGAAAAAAAAAATTCTGTCTTTGACACAGACCAGATAGTTGAGCATTGCATATCTAATTCACAAATAAGAGTCTACACTTAAACAAGTCAGATTTTAAGCAAGACATAAGCAGTAAGATTACTCCAAACACAGCATGAAGAGACAGCATTGTGTATTTACTGTGCAGTAAATCAGAGGCCAAGTGTTTGGTCATTATCTCAAACATTTGGTTGGATAGTTTTTGGTTTGATTTTTTTCCCCTTCAGGAATCCAAATGAAATATACTCCCTACTTTTACGCTATTTTGTACTTACTGCTGGTAGTAGAGACTGCATGTTCTGGTTGGAGTCAGCTATAGTGGCTAGGTAAACCAAGTTTGTATGCAGCATCTGCTGATATCTATCAAAATAAACAAAATAAAACAAATCTTAATTCATAAATACAGCAACATCAGAAATTACTCTAATTCCACAAATGTAAAGAAAGCTTCTTACGTAAAACAAGACTGAAGAGACTTAAAAGAGTACCTTTACTAGGAATCTTAAGCCTTTTCCCTCACACTTATCTATTATCCAATCTTTCCCAATGTCTCCATCATATCTGTGCTGATCTGTACTACTGTCTTGCTATGAAGAAAATCTAAAGCTGGGTGACACTGTTCTCACTTATTTCACTTCCTGCTTTAAACTAAATCACCAGAAGACATACAGGGAGTGTGTTTGTGTCTGGTGCAATTTCCATCACAAACACTAGAGAAAGAGAGCTGTTTATTATGTCCCCATATTCAAGATATCATCGATTTATGTGAGTTGTGATCACATTTCATCAGAATTCTGAGCTTAGGAAGTTTACTATGGAATAATTTTTCTGCTAGAGAACCACAGTCCTGATTCTCAGTATCTAGCCCACAGTCACAAAAATAACCTTGAAAGCTGGAGCAGATTACAAGTACATAACTACAGGCTTGCAAAGAAAAGCACGTATTATTTATGATCCCACTCCTATTCCCAGACAACCAGTTCTCTTCTCAAGGTATTAAGATGCTCTAGCTGTCCACATTTGACTGACTACATGGGTGCCATCATCACCTCATGCCAGAAAAGAGTAACGGGAAAATAACACTCCTTAAAACAATTCACTCTTTCTATAGTTCCTTGAGATCACTCTCCAAAGGCCCCACTAGACAGCAAGTCTATTTTGGCAAGCCAAACTTCTGAGACAAGCCCATTTGTTCTTGGGCAAGTGAAAAGCAGGTAGTTTTCAAACATTCCATCAGGAAGCAGAAAGGTCCGTTTTCCTATATGATTTTGAGAATTTTTCAAACAAAACTACCCTCTTTCCAACAATGTAATTAAGATACAGAGGAAAAATACCCTTGTTATACAGTCCTTATTTTTATGAGCATCATAATAACACCAACTTGCAGAGGGTGAGTTGCAACATTTCAGTGACAGAAATGATACACATGGAGCAAATGAAACCCATCCACCCCCCACAAAAATTTCAAGCGTAGTTTCTGTACCAATACTTTTCTTCACAGCACAGTTCTCCTGTAAGATAAGCTAAACAAATCAAGAATGATGATCTAGATGGAAATTCACCCAGTCCACAGTAGATATGGATTAAGGTCTTACTGAGAGCATTCAGAAGTCTTTCCCTTGTTCTGATAGTCCATTATACACTGGATAAGATGGTTGTTTTCATCCAACATCTGAAACAATAAAGAATAAGTCTGGAGTAAATTTCATGTTCTTTGTGAAAAGAAACTGAAGATAAGTTTGAGTCCTGAGTAATGCTCCTCTTCTTAGTTTTAAAAAAACAATAAAAAAGTTTCTATTGAGAAAGTTCTACTTCACCAATTATTTATAGAACACTGTTTTGCTCCCATTTCCCCCCTATGGTTAGTTTTCAGGTTTTGGCTTAAGGGTTTCATACCACTACCATCAGCAGCTACATTTGTGAAGCAGCCTGTTCAAATACCTATGCTGATTCTGCACCAAGTTCTTAGAAAGTTTTAAAAGTTTACTGCATTCCTTCATTTAATTGCTAATAAGAAATTAAATTCATTAAAAAGTCTATGCTCCAAGTTCCCTTTCTCCTTCGAAAGCCTTGAACTGCTTATAAATTTAATTTTAAAAGGCACTGAAATTGTTACTGATAAAAACTGAGCTGACTGGACTTGTTCAAAGCAAATGCACTGGAAAGCCAGGTGATATTTACATGAAGAACATTTAACTAAGCTGCATTTTATAAGTATTTTTGGTATAATGGCACATTATGGTTTAGGAATGGTACTGCCCAATTTAGTGTTCCCACTGAAACACTCCAAGCCATGCATCCCTCTCCCCTCTGGTGGAGTGGAGGGGAGAACTGGAGGTACAAAGGTTAAGATCACCAGTTAAGATAGCAAAAATTTACTAGAAATAGAATTGAGATAAGAAGAAAACAACAAAAGCAAAAATACTAATAATAGAGGGTACAGAAGGGCAAATGATTCACATGTAAGTGCTCGCCACATAGAGCCCCCAACAATACCTGACCACAGCACACTACATAACCCCTCCTCCATCCCTGGAAAATGAAGTGAGGTGCCACAGAATAACCTCCAGGTCCATGCCATGACCCCTCCTGGCTACCGCTAGAATTAATCCTGTGGTGGCCAGAACCAGGACAAATGGACACAACAGATCTATTATACTTCAGCAGAGTCCATGAAAATGAACACCTATTAATTAATTTTCTGGCCAAAAAAAGAGTAGTTCTAAAAATCACGGGAAATGGCCAATTTCACAACTTTCTACAAAAAGTTCACAAAGTTAGAGTGTTCCAAGCTCTGTAAACAGGAAAAAAACCCACAACCTGGTCTCCAAGTGCACATGTGCCCACACTCATCTTTCTAGCTCATGTTCTGCATACTGGTCGGGCAAGATTCAGCAGAACCATGCCTAATCTGAGCCACCAGCCAAGTTATCCAAGCCAACTTAGAGAAATGGAAAACATACTGCCAAATGCAAAATTTTGCATCAATTTACTCCTTTGCTTTCTCTCACTGGAAAGCTAGATTAGAACCCTTTATCCAGCTGCTGAATTTCACAAAACTAGCAGAATCTTGAAACATCCCACAGATTCTCTCCTTCTTCCAAACACAGTTGGAACAGCTGTGACTAGCTGCGACATCCTTCCACAAGGAAAGCACAACATCATTCCACAACCTTTATTTCCCTAACAAATTCTACAGGGAGGGGAAAAAAAAAAAAAAGAAGTAGTGACACTTTTTTCCGTACCTAATCCATCTCTACTATGAAGAGAGTATGGAGTCAGAAACCTTGTGCGGTTCAGTCAGAACTTCTATCCATGTAAGAACAAGCCAGCCAGCCAAGTTTTCTTAAACTCTAAACAGTAATTCACCAGAATGGACTAAAATGATCCCAGTGCAAGTATTTTGCCTAAAACTGCTGGATCTGGAAACACATTCATTAAGCACTAAACACAGACATAACTGCAGTATTTTCAGCTACTGTATAAACCTCAGAAAACAGGCAAAGCTACAACTGCACTCTCTGAAGAGGATCAGAAACCCACTGCTACACTAGCACACAATACACGTTCTAACTTTAAGTTTTGTAAGAAGCACAGTGGCCATTTTCACCAGGAAATAAAAAAAAAAAAAAAAAAAAAAAAAAAAAAAAAAAAAAAAAAAAAAAGGAGATAATACCTTTGATACCAAAGTCTAATAGAGCACTTGCAAAGGAAGCTGTGAATCATGGCTCTCCTCAGAATATCTCCCACAGTCCTGAGGGAAGCAGCAGAGTCTTAAGGCTTAGCAGACAAGTAGACCTTGAAACTGCTCATTAGATGGTTGCTCTCTTCACTACAGCCATGTAAGCCAGACCTCTTGGGGAGGAAAGGACCGGAGAGGGGCAGGAATGCTAGGGCTAAGAGGAAAGGGAACAAGAAGGAATATAACTGTATCCTAGGTGGGGCTGCAGACAACTGTTTTATACAAGTGTAATTGAGTGTTAGCTGATAGAAAACTGAAATAGTTATAAACATCTACCATCCAAAGAGAATTTAGTTCCAGCTGGATGAAGGTACCTTCAGGGCTTCTGACAACTTAAGTACTTTACAAAAATTCTTCAACTTTAACACTTGGATTTTGCCAGCACACCACCACTGAATTAACGGTCTGACTACAGCACAAGAAAAACTTAATCGTCTGTATTCTCCATATGCACCTCAGCATCCTGAAGTCTCTACTCACTACCTTTGTGCAGCTACCCACACAGTGGATATGTATTTTTCATCTACAACTCCCAAGCACTGACTTCTCCTACAGTACCCTGGAGATTCCACTACAACTCTACGGTCTTCTTTGAGGTCCATATTACTGCAACACCTGTTCTGTAGAGGTTCTAATTCTTTACTAAATCAGAGGCTAGCTCTATCTACCCAAAAGACTCCTCTACATAAGGAGCTGGTAGCAATCTGAAATCTGTTTGATCCACGACCATCCACGCCAATGATGATACGAGTCTTCAGTAAAGTTTCCAAACACCACACAGTTACCAGTGAACTCGAACATGCTCATTTGTTGCTGCTGATACAAAACACTGTGGACTATTATAAATCCTGTATGTGCTCTTCTTTGATCGCTTTAGCGAGTTAACTTGCTCCCTCCCACAAGAGCTTAGGTGGAGTCGTCCGGAGCCGCTGCCATTGGCTCCGACCGCAATACTCTTCTACAATCACACCTAAGGTTTAGTGGGAGGCAGCCTTAACTACCAGGTCGACCAAGTTTGGGAACTGGAGCCGTCTCCTTCCCCGCAGCGCCCGGAGCCAGACACAGGGTCTGGAACAACCCGGCTGCGGTCCTACTGTCAGGGCTCCCCCGCAGGAAGGACTTACTCGACTCCTCCACTTTCAGGCCTTGTGCTTTTGGGTTAATGCAGGCCTGCGGGGGCGATCGGGGCAGCCCAAGTGGAGGAGGAAAAATGATGGCTGGAGAGGCCCAAGGGCATCGCCTGCCTCCGCCCGGCGCCTCCCGCCGTCCCCGGGACCCTCCAACAAGTGTCCAAGCGCAGAGATAGGGGCAGCACCCCGCCAAGGCCGAGCCCCGGGCACCAGCGAGTGCAGCCCGACCGCCTCCCTTCCCCGCCGGATCCTCGGCGCTCCGGGCCTGAGCCGCCGCCGCCCCCATTCCCCGCGCGGCAGAAAGCGGCAGCTGCAGCCCCCGGGGCTGGCCGGGCCCTCCTCCTCGCGCCCTCCTCACCTTCTGGATGGCGGCCGGCGTGATCTCGCCCTTGCCCCGTTGCCTCGGGGCTGCGAACGCCACCGACATGTCTGGCGGGTGTCGGGAGGCTCCGCTACCGCTCCCGCTCCCGCCGTTCGCGCGCGCACCCCACGGACCCAGCAGTGGCGGCGATCCGGGAAGAACGCGGCGCGCGGGGGGGCGGGGGCGCGCGCCCGGTGGGACGGCCCATCCCCATCCCGCCGGGGGAGGGGGTTAAAGAGGACCGGCGGCTCCTTCCTGCTCTTCATCCTGGCGAGGAGGCGCCTCGATGAGACTGTGGCCGCTCCGCACGGCTCGACCAGAATAACTGGACCGAGAGCCGACACTGAGCTGCTCCGAAAGTGACCCCCTCCACAACAGCCTTGTCACGCGCCTTTCTTAGCCACCCCCTTTCCAATCCCGCCACGTTGGTACGTTCCTGCCCCACGCGCCTCATAGCAGGGAAGTGGTACGGCCGGCTGGGGGGGGATTGTGGCAGCGCTGTGGTGCGCACGTTGCAGGGAACACGCTTGGGCTGTGCCGGCAGTCAGTCTCTCCTCCCCCCTCTGCCCAGCGCCGCAGTTGGTTGCACCCGGGCAGCCCGCTCTGGCGGCAGCGCGGGGCGGAGCGGGACGGGACGGGCGGCGCTGAAGGGAGGCGCTGGGTGTGCGAGAGCTGCTGGTCTGCGGTCTGGAGCATCTCTCAAGAAGAGAGACTGCGGGAGCTGACCCTGTTAGTCTAAAGAGACGATTCGTTAGTGCATGTAAACGTCTCAAAGGAGGGTGCCAGGAGAGTAGTGCCCAGCAACAGGACAAGGAGCAATGGCCATAAACTAAAACACAAGAAGTTTCTACTACAACATGAGCAAGGACTTTTTTAAATGGAGGATGGCAGAGCACTGGAACAGGCTGCCCAGGGGCTTGGGGCGGCTTTCCCCCATGAGTTGGCCTGCTGCAGGATCCCTGCCGTGAGAAAGAAATAGAGCAAGAAACTCGGCTGCAAAATTAAACATAAATTACAGACGCTGGACATGCTTGATTTGTTTTAAAGCAGCCACTGGACGGAATCTCGGTGTGGCTCAAAGAGCCTCATGAACGGGGCTGCAAAGTCTAAGACAGTTTTTGGAAGAGTGAAAAGTTGCAACGGACAGTTGGTACAGGGACATTGAAAATCCCCAACAAAAGCATTATAAACCCGCTTTTCCTGGGCACATCCGTTGCTCAAGCCTTTGTGCATTCCAGCTCCACACTGGTACAGAATGGTAGAGAATTCCTCGCCTTTAGCCAGCTGGTGGCCGCTCTTGCAGCTGGCCGAGGTGTGTGTGGCTGGCAGGACACCGGCTGCCCGCTGGCAGGATACCACAGCCCGCGCCACAAGACCTGAATCCTGATCCTTACTTCCTTGCTCCGTTTCTCAGCTGTAGCTGGCAGAAGACCCTGGCTCTTCCCTCCAGCCCTAGCCGGCCCTTTTGGGCACAGCACACGTTTGTCAGTGGCATCCATGGCCACCCCGTGGCTGTGCAGCTGCTTCCCGACTGACCTGCTCTCTCTCCTCAGACTGGGTCTAGGCTGGCTCCTGTCCCCAGCCCCATGACGATTGTTCGTGCTGGCTCTGCTCTCCGAGGATGTGCTGCGACTGCCCATCACCCCTGCTTTTTTCCCTTGACAACCAGTTTCTGGGCTGCTGGCTCCAAGTTGTTGTTGGATTCCTACAGCATCCCGCTCTCCAAAGGCTCGCCGCCTGGGCCTGATGCTCTCTGTTACCAGAATGACACTTCTTCTGCCCTGTCTCTTCAGATTATACAGGACACGGAGTTAATGCAATGCTAACCTGGCTTGCTTTTCTCCAGGAAATACCTGCGGCTCTCTAGGTTATGCTAAGATGGAGCAATGCCAGTGTGTCTGTTACATTGTCTTTCTAATCATTTCAGTCATCACTGTGGTCCATTTTTTGGGCTATTTTAGTCCATTTTTTCCTGTCTGCTATACACTTTATCATCATCATCATCATCATCATCATCATCATCATCATCATCATTGTCATCACTACTTATAATACTTGTAGGAAGCCAAAAATAAAAAAGGAAAATTTGAAGAAACTGTATTTTTCTAACGTTGATATGCTTCATGGTGATCTATGGTTATTATTACAAGGTCTTGGAGTGAACTCAGAGAGTAACTGTTGTACTGAACCTGTGTGTTCATATTGGTACATTTTTAGTCACTACAAACAGCAGCAAAGAACCCTACAAATGAAGAATGTATGATGGCCGTGGCCAAATCAGTGTCACCTCTACCCAGTTAGTAATAGAAATATGAAGACTTTTTTTTTTTTTTTTTTTTTTTTTTTTAGCATACACTTGTCCCTGGAGAACTGGTGAGGTGTCTGAAAATGTCCCAAGGCTGCAGGCATAGCAAGCATGTTCCCATGGAATAAATACACTGAACACTGGGAATGCCACAAAATGTTTTTCTTTCCACAAGTGTGACGTCCAAATGTCATGCTCTGGTTACCTGACTCCTGTGTATAAAGTATTTTGCACTGAGGTGTCTTGGTGATCAGAGTGTTTGAGACAGTGTGGGTTAAATGCCAGCCACATAAACATTGCTCTTAGGATCTGAATGTTCCATTTTGTTCTTCCACATTTTCAGGTTGGCTTTTGAGTTGAGGAAAAAAATAAATAGGCTTGTGGGATGCCACAGGTGAGGAATCTTAAAATTAAAGGAATCATTTCCCATTTTATTTCCCCAAATGGTCCAAACTAAATATATGAATTTTTTAGTACATTCCTGTTTCCATGCAAAATGCAGAACAGTGTTTGAAATTCAACTCTGTCAGTTTCTAGAGGAAAGATATGAAATCATTCATTCATTGTCGTTAAAACAATCTCCTTTGCTTCATTTTGTCTGAGGATTAAATTTAATCCTTTTATTTTTATTTTTTTTTTCCCATTTCTGATGTTTTTTCATTCATGTGTTTAACATTGTGGACTTCCACATTCATAAATAGCAACAGATCTAAAGAAACATTGAAAAAAAGTGAGTCTGAAGCGCTGGGGTTTTTTACCATGCAAAGGGAAATTCACATTCAAAATCAACATTTAAATAATGGCACAGATGCATACGAGCAGGGAAATAGATAGCTACAATGGAAATGTGCCACATGTCTCAGAACACATAACCACAACAGGGTGTCTCTTTTATGACTTCCTTAATGCACTGCAATATGCTTAGATATCAAAGGACATATGGTATATTTTCCCTCTAATTGCACATTTCTTTGCTCTTGTGAGTTACTCACAACCTTAACATTATTTAATTGTAATTTAGATGCATAAATCTCAGTCATCATCAAGAGTTTCAAATGCAAATATGTTTCAGTGAGATCTTGGTTCCACCTCTATTCCAACTTTTGTCAGTGTAGTCTTTCTTTTTTGTTGATGTGCATTTCAGTATGTCATATTTTTTTGGAGAGAGAAGAATTCAGACAGAGGAGGATTAGTCCTTTTCCGGAAGACTTTCTCCTATGTTTCCGACTCATATTTCTTAGGAACAAGTTGTTTTCTGACACTTGTATTATCTGAATTTCCACAGAGTCACAGACATTCCCATCCACAAGAAGGAAAACACAGAATAGCAGTTCATTAACATTTTCAAATGGACATTTGAAATTTAAAAAACTATACATAGTTTTTATGAAGCTATATATGCAAGAAAGGGATAGCAAAGAATTTTATGGTAGTACCATTTTCTTAAAAACCTTCATGACTACAGATCTCGGTATGAAAGTTAAAAATTCTTCCTATGAGCCAGGCGTTTCCTAGACAAAGCTTTTAACATATTTTTTTAACATAATTTTATGTACTCACTCCAACTGACAGCAACCCACCCACTTTCTTTGCTATAGTAAGGATGATAGCTCAGATAATAAGTAATAAAATAAATAATAGATAATAGATAATAAAAAGATAGGACAGTGGTGAATTTGAGTCTCTTTTTCAGAGTAAACTAATTTTTCATCTTGAAATTTAAAAAAATTAAAAGGGAGTGTGTTACTGTGATGCAGATAGAAACACACAGTAACACACACAACAGGTGTTTAGGCAGAGAAGAAGAAAGGAAGTCTCTAGTTTATTGTTGACCTCGTATATATAAGTTTCTGGACAGTGATCAGAGATTGGACAGAGAAGTTACCACCTCTCCATCTTCACTGGTCACTTGAGAAGTCCATCAGGCGATATCTTTTCACAGAGGAATGCAAACATGATTCTTGTTTATCTTAAAATTCATGAGAACTGACTCCACTATACTAAAACAAATCAGAAGGCTTATTTTCAGGGACAACAGGGGTGTTTATGTGGTGTTTCATATCAACAATACCATCAGGAAATAGAGCAGATCCCAAGGAAGAAGGGTCTTTTTGTAGACGAAAAAGGGAAGATGGCAAAAGGGAAAAATGCCATTTGGTGTAGTATTTCTTTACCAACTGAACTTGGTGATCTCATAACTTTTGGGATTTTCTACATGCCCGGTCTCTGTGTTAATTCATTTTGTGGCAAAATGAAGCTTGCACCTGAACGTCTGCGTATGGAAATGGTTGATGTTCAAATTCTCCTTGTTTAAAACCCAGAAACTTGTTATCGAAATACACAACAATACCAGAGTGGGGTTTTTTTGGGTAAATGGTGCTTTTTGTTTCCTAAAAGGGATGATGCTAACAGAATGAATTTGTCTTGAATTTATTCTGCCAGCTTCTTGCCTGTTTCATTTTTTTTTTCCACAGAATTTTGTAATTTCTATTCTGCATTGGCTATTTTATGGAATAGTAATAAAAAGTAGCACTTGAAATGCAAGCCTGTATTTTCCAGTATAAAATAAAGTACTCAAACAGCACTTCACAGTACAAGGAATTTGGTGCCTCTGCCATATTCCAGAGGGGCAATAACAAACCCAGAAAAAAAATCATTGGGATGCTAAACTTTTATTCTACTACCTGTCATTTTAGTCTGAAAATATAAATATTTAGAATAAAGAAGCTCACAGCAGGTTCAGCAGTTTGCACTAATGGGAGTAAGTGCAATATCCGTGGTGAGAAAATCTTTACATGTCCTGATTTTATTCTTCAAAAGGGAATCTCCAGCTACTAGGAACTTATGCCATAAATAAAAAATAGCAGAACATCTAATCTAAGCCTCCTTAGAGCTGAAAATTTCTCAAGTATTCTTAGAGGTTAATATTTTATTTTAGGGCATTGAAGCAAAGTGCTACAGATCACTAAATTCTTTAGTTTTTGAATGTTGAAAGCAAAGCAGGAAAGACAAACATAAGAAGGCACTGTCAAGCCTTGCTGAAGAAAAGGCAGCAAAGATCTTGATGGTCACTGTACTTTCATATCTGGCAAAAAGCCACACATTTGCAGCAGAGAGTCATACTGTTCTTCTGGGGAGTTACTTCTGCATCTGCATCATCTCCAGCATCTGCCTTCTGAAGACTCAGGACCATGAAGGACAGAGATGACCAAACAACTAGAGGGCAGTACTTCCACCTTGTCACAATTCCAATCAACTTCCTGAGGGGGAAAATAAAAGTGCAAATTATGTTAAGTGAGGGAAAGAAGACCTCCCTCATTCTGCTGGCAGTGCTCTTTCCAGTGCTGTCCACAATGCCCTTGCCCTTTGTGGCAAGGGTATGTTGCTGGTTTGCAACCTTGTCCACCAGGACTTCCAGGTACTTTTTGCAAAGTCATCCCTCAGCATGAGGTGGTGCATGGGGCTGATTCTCACCAAGTACAGGACTTTGTTTTCCCCTTTGTTGAGCCTCATATGGTTCATGTCTGACTATTTCTTCAATCCATTGAGGTCATCCAAGAGCAATCCAAATTGCTGAGGATCCAATTCCTGCTGTCATCCAGGTTAGTAATGAAGAAGTCGGAGAGCACTGGCCCCAGCAGTGATTCCTGAGATGTACCACTGTTGAGTAGTCCCCAGCTGGACTGTGTGCTGCTGATCCCAACTCTGTGAGACTGACTGTTCAGCTAATGTTCAGTCCACCTTGCTGTATGCTTATTTAGTCTGCACTTCATCAGCATGCCTATGAGACGGTTGTAGGAGATAATGTCTAAAGACTTAACTAAAGCTGAGTCTACTAAAATATCCCCTCTCCGCTCAGACAGTATTTCTGTAGTATTCCTCCAGATTGCCTGTCCTTGCTTCCACCTCTGGTATGCTGCATTTTTAGGTTTGTTTTTTTTCAGGAGATCCTTGCTCATGTTCATGCAGACTCCTTGCATTTATGCATGTGTGTTTCTTTTCAAGAAGAAGCAAAAAGGAGGAGAAGGAAGATGCTTTGTGTGAGTACAGTCTGTTAGAGGAGAGTCCCAAGGCAGAGAAGGTCTGCTGTGAAAAACAGGAGAAAACATATAAAAATAGTAACTATATTGAATTCTACTATTTATTTTATTTTTAATGCTTTTTTACCATTTCTCTTTTCCTTTTATTCAGCCTGAAATTTTAAAGCATGCCTCTCAGACAAAAAGATACTTTAAAAAAGTGTTATCCTATAATTGCAATATATTCTTTTCCAAGCCAAATAGCAATATAGCTTACTGTTAAATCAGTCTGAAAAACAAGTTAACTTAATTTCGTATAAATAAGAAAAAATTCTAAGTTAAAAGACTAATTAGAAGCCTTGCTGATGGGAATGTGAGCCTTAATAATACTTATGCCTCTTTTCTGTTGATTCTATAGGAATAAGAAAAGAGTCTTTTTTCCTAGATTATAGCCTTCATTATTAAATACTACTAGTCTTCTAGTAATGACAAAATGTGGTTGTGGGTAATTTTCTAAATGCATTCACAGTCTAGCTATTAGTGTGTATATATTTTTGAAGAAATGAGATACAGTTGCTCAAATCAATTCATTATGCCATTTTCTAAATGCTCTATTCTTTTTTAGCCATTCCAAGTTGGCCTTTGATTCTGCTGTCCATGATGCATCATTTTACCCTGCTGATTCAATTAGTGAGAATAATTCAGTTTGGAATAATTATCTTTTGTAGGATTCAATATTTATGTATCTATTGAAAATAATAAGCATGGATTTTATTTTTCTTCGTCTTTCTCAGAATTCCTCATAGATAGTGTCAAGGAAAATAAATTATAACCCAAGAATGAAGAATTGAAATAACTTTGCTCTTGAGAAAGGAACCAAAAAAAACCCCAAAAAAACCCAGACCTGAATTAATCAGAAATTATGACAAGGAGAACCAAGTGGAAGAGAGAATGGCCAAATCTGGTGAAGAGAAGCAGATTAAACCTTCTATGTTTATTGATATTTATTGGTTTAGACCTAATTTTTCTAAGCAATGTAAAGAATTGTAAGGCTAGAACAAAGGACAAAATTTTAGTGGACTGACAATGTAACATGAAATTGGCTATGAAAACTTTCTGCTGGCATATTTTAAAATGGAAGTTTTATGAGCTCTAGAACAAGTAGAATTGATGGTTAGATTGTATGTACCTATTGGCTTGGACTTTTGAAAAGAGCAAACATTTTACAGTAGAAGTATGAAATCATAGCCTGTTATTCTTTTTAAATTACCAAAATATCAGCTTATGTCTTTTAAAATAATATACCGTTTTCTACATATATGCATGTAATATTTTACCCTGTGTGTACTTTACTATTTTTGTATAAAATAGTCACAGAAATTGTAAAGTTTGATGTTGGTTGTCTTATACAAAAGCTCTAGGTAAATGATCAGGAGAATACTTATCATAAGAAAGTTGTGTAAAAAATGGATGAGTTTTGTATGTAGTGTACTATAAGAGTTTTTTTTTCTTGAGTTCTGGGTAAGAAGATACATTTCTTCAAGGAAAGGACTATGTTTGTTCCTATAAGCCCTCTTTTAAATCAATTTGTTAGTGTTAGTAGGAGAGCATCTTTGAGAAAGACTGACTAAGCAAGGGAAGGGTTGCTTATTTTGTATTGATTGTGACTGTATTTCAATCATGCTTAAGATGTTCAGCTCAACATCCTTATTTATTTATCACTGATCCTATCATTCATTTAATTTCTTCAGTCCATTGTCAGATCTGACACAGCAATGGCCACTTTCCTTTTCTTTTTTCATTTACTTTCATATTCTAAGAAAAAGGTTTTATGAGGGGAAGTGATGAGTTTCAAATTGAGTAAGCACCCAAGTTCTTATCTGATCTTGAGATGTTGACTAACATTCATTCCATTAGTATCTCTAAAACATTTTCAAAGCAGTAGTTGTCTCTTTCTTTCTTTCGTTCTTTCTCTTTCTTTCTTTCTTTCGTTCTTTCTTTCGTTCTTTCGTTCTTTCGTTCTTTCTCTCTCTTTCTCTCTTTCTCTCTCTCTCTCTCTTTTCTCCCTCCTTCCCTCCCTCCCTCCCTCCCGTCCATCCGTCCGTCCGTCCGTCCGTCCATCATCCGTCCGTCCTTTTCCTTTCTCTATAAAAGGAGATTCTCTGTAGTGCATCTGCCTTCAAAACTCATGCCCACCAAAATACTTATGAAACCAGTGACAGTATTGAACTTGCAGTCTGGCATTATCTTACCAGCTAAGTAAATCTCACAGCGAGCTGTTACCAAATTCATGTTTTTTCCCTCTACGCTCACTTGTGTTCCCACTCTGTCTCCTGTGCCATCACTTTTACTTATCTGATCATGTAGTGAGATGTTTAAGGAAGCTAAATTGGCGGAAAACGAATTGCCTTTCTTTGAAAGCACTTTTCTGCCTGATCAGTTTCACAGATTGGGAGCAGATGAGTTTCAATATCAAAGCAAGAGAAGATGACTCACGGGGCAGAAGAGTGGAGCAGCTTTACCCTTCTTTGACAGCAGTTAACTTTTAGAAGACTGTAGCCATGACTGCACCTATAAACAGTGAGAATACTACTCACCACATTGATCTGTGCTGACTTGCTATCTGCCTGGGCTCTCATGTCAGTAACCACCTTATTTCCTTTGTTTTCTACTTGATTATAAGCCTTTTGTCCAGGGGATGCCTATCTGTACTGTATTTGTAAACTACAACTTTTGCAAATTCAAAATCTTTTGCTGTGATGTTTACCATACCTTAGAATTTTTCCTTCTTAACAGGTGTAAGACATTATTATTATTTCTAATTTGGGGAGAGGGACACAGCCTCCAGATAACTGTTTGCCAATGTCTTTGTGAAAAGACTTATTACAACATCTCTTCTGCATAACATAAAAGAATATTTGGGATAAGAAAAATTTGTCCTTACGTAACAGGATGGAATTTGAGGGCTGGATACAGCTGTGTTGGGTATACGAAAACAAAAATGCTACCAAACTTCAAGAGGAAAGAACTGTGAAGACAATGTATGCACTAGTTGATCACACCTGTTTGGCTTTTGCAGATATTGTTACCAGTTATTGCACCACAATGTTGCCTTGCAAGTCTATGGTACATAGGAGACCTTTAAAATTGAATTTATGAAGATAATTGAATAACTATGACTTTATAAAGAATATTGTGAGGATGGACACTATGGTTTGGGAGATTGGTACTGGGATGTGAAGGCTTCTACACAACTGTTTTGAATATGGCTGAGGGATTCTTATGGTAATCATTTTGATTTTGCAAAATTATTGGTACTTTTTTTTTAAAAAAAAAAAAAGTCCTCTTTTAGCTGTCTTGTTTGCATCTCATTATTAGGAACAAGCCACTTGGATAGCAGAAGTTGCTCTTTACTAATTCCAATGGCAATAGGCAGACAAAGAGACAAGAAAGGCTAACCTACAGATAAAATTCATCAAAACAAATTAGAATTATATTGGAAATCTTTCTGGAGACTTGGAACATAACTTTGGGCTTAAATCTCTGCTGCTGTCCTCCTCCCCTGCCCTAGATGCTGCCTCTTGACAAGTCCATCTCACAAAAGAGACCCCTCTTCCAAACATATATAAGCCAGCCCTTTAGAACATTTGCATCCATAAGGAATATTTTTCTTCAGATGAGGACCGAATTAAGGCAAAATGCATGGAAGCTCAGCAGACAGTTAGCAGAACTGCCTAGAGCATATATATCATCCCCCTGTACAGTTCCATGGGACCCTTAAAGCTTGTCACGGCTCCCTGGCACCCCAAGGCAGAGGTCCTACCCCTGTAGGCTGTGCTCTCCCACTGTCACTTCTGTGCTGGCCTTGCTGCCTGTCTGGGGTGTGGCAAACCAGGCTGGAAGCACTGCAGGGCAGAGGGGTAAGCCAAGAAAACCAGAGAAGCTTTCTTGCAGTGTTTCACCTAGGCCAGGCGAGAGCCAGCAGAAAAAGAAGAAGAGGAAGCAATTCAAAGAGCAAAGCCACTGCACAGGCTTAGATCAGTCTAAACTCTCACATTAGTGTGTGCTAGTGGGTGGCACTTCCTCCTGCCTCTGCTCTGTCCCAAGCACTGTCATCTCCCTGGTGCCCTTTCTGATGCTGCTTTGGAGCACTTGTGAGTTGACTCAGCTCACCAACCTCCTGGAAAAAAAATTTCACTTGCTTGTTGCATTGATTCAGTGGGCAGCCATATGAATCCCATTCCTGCGAGGAAAAGGGGAATGAAGGAAGAAGTTGGAGGAGGAGATGTAACTGTCCTTTTTTGAGGGTCAGACCATTAATGTCACCCACTGAGGGTGGAATTTGATGTTGCACATAACCAAATGTGCATGTAGGCTGCTCCTGAAGGTAATAATGTTAAACTCACTGATCTGATGCAAAGTGAATTCTTTTTTTGGTGAGTTGCCACAAAGCTGTGTGATTGTTAAATCCAGTTCAAGGAAAGCTGCAGGAATGTCTGTGGAAGTGGTTAGGAAGAACAGAACTGCTGTATTTTGTGGCAATCTCTAGGTTTATGCTATCAGGAGGTGAAACTATCCTCTTTGTGTGCTTTCAGAAGGGATGAAAACAAAATTCAGCTTCTCAAAAACATTTAGTTTTGAGTTGGATCAACATACAGGTCTGTGTAGAACATCTGTAGAACTGCTCATCTTAAAAAAGGAAGAGAATCAAAATATGCAGTGAGGGGTAGAAGAGAGGAGAACATCTTTTGCAGCAGTGGGCTCTTATATTGGCTGATGCTGAACATGGAACTGCTCCCCAAGAAGGGGTGTCTAAGTGATCAAAGAAATTTTCAGCTTTTTGTAGTAAACAGCTCATCAGAATGATCCAACTTAAAAAAAAAAATATATTTTGCCTTTGGAAACTGCATATTTTCATTGGCCTCTCAAGCAAGTAAATTAGTGGGAGAATAAGAGAATAAAGAACTGCACCAGAGAGTGAATAATTTACTACAAAATTGGGAAGTAAGAAATTTACTCAACTGGCTCAACCATCAGAAAAGTTGTAATGTGGTACTGTGCTCTGGATTTTCTACAGTAACTTGTAATGAAGAAGAAAAAGGATTCAACTCAGTGGCACTCTGTTCTTACACACTATTATGCTGCTGGCAACCCCCATTTCCTGGTACTGTGGTTGGTTGGAGTGACACAATACCGGAACCATGATATGTGGTACCTAGGGAAGACAGTGCTTTTTACATGTATTTTTTGAGTGGCTAAATCCATATTTAATTTTTCAAATTAAATTTCTGTAAATTTAGAAACTGTTATGGCCTGATTTCTTTTTACTTAAAATTGCTATTTCTTAGAATAAAGTTACTTCTATGTGCAGTTTTGAATTTGTCTGTTTTCACCTATGTTGTTTTCTTGTTACTGTGATGCAGATAGAAACACACAGTAACACACACAACAGGTGTTTAGGCAGAGAAGAAGAAAGGAAGTCTCTAGTTTATTGTTGACCTCATATATATATGTTTCTGGACAGTGATCAGAGATTGGACAGAGAAATTACCACCTCTCCATCTCCACTGGTCACTTGAGAAGTCCATCAGGTGATATCTTTTCACAGAGGAATGCACATATGATTCTTGTTTATCTTACAATTCATGAGAACTGACTCCATTATACTAAAACAAATCAGAAGGCTTATTTTCAGGGACAACATTTTCTCAGCGGTTTCTGACTTTAAAAAAATTGCAATGGTTTTCTCCTTCCTGAATAATAATTTGTTGTTAATTAATGAAGGACTCTGTGAGGACTTTATTGTTGTGATTATGCAGACCTGACTGCTGGTGCCACAATAATGATTTAAAGCACCCCAGACTGACTCTTGAGGGTCCAGCCACAGTAGAATACATCACACACTGTCTTGCAACTTCAGCAGATAAGTGGTTTGACACTTTTAGGTTTCTGCTTAAAAATGTCAGATGATAGTGAGTATCATGAAAAGGTATGGAAACTGGTTGAGGAAATCCTCTGGCTAAAGGAACAGTCACATATGACAGCAGCTGGTGTTGTCCATACTTTGTACTCAGTCCATCAAGTATTTGCCACTATAATCCAGTGGACTAATTTCACTGCTGAGTTTGTGCTTAGTGAATTCTGAAAGCTCTTCCAGTGCCTGAGCTGATGGGGTGCCTCTTCACAAACAAAACTGCTGAAGACCATGTTTCGTCCTCGAGATCATGGTCAAACCAGCATCTCCTTGCCTCCAGAATGGACCAGCTGTGCCCTGGCTGCAGGTTCCCAGTATGTTCCAGAGACCATTGTAGCAGTAGAGATGAGCATGCTCCAGTGTCTGATTACATCTCTGTTCTGGCACAGGTATAGCTAAAGGCAGCTGGAAGTTGCTGAATGGGATTTGTCTCCCCAATGCACAACAGGAGTGGTGTCCACCTTCACGGCTCAGCTTTGATTAGTTCTCTTTGGTAAGGCTTACTGGGAGAAGAGGAAGGAAGAAAATAGTGCATCAGCACATTTTGTAATTGCTTCCATACTTTAGTTATGACCAAACTGGAACAATTTTTTCTGTAGAACTAAAACTCCCCCAGACCTGTAAGAGTATGTGCCTTGGTGAAGGCAAAATCAAGTCACATTGGCTTTGAGGCAAAGGACTGAAGGACATCAGATCCTTTAAAGTCTTACACTAATTTTATGTATGTTCTGTGTGTTTTATGAATTTCTCTGCTTTTTTCCACCAATGAAATAAAAAATTTCAAAGTTGAATTGTGATTATCACTTCTATTTTGACCTATCTTTTTTTCTATGTGGGTAGTTTTATTACATAAGTATTTCTCATTACTGTGTTGATACTGTAAATACTAGTTTTATCAATTTGATATTCTTGCCAATTTTCTTTAACCTTTAATGCTATTGATGCTTTGATGTAGTTGCTAGAACTGGTAAGTAAGTACACACTTTGTGTTTGCCTCTATTTAAGAACTTTGTTGGGGAAAGTTGCTTTTTGATAATTTGCCAGGTAGTAGCCATTCTTGCTGTTACCATTATCTCCCTCACTATTCCTTTTTGGTCAGAGATTTGGCCTCTTAACTTGGAGGTTATGGACCCAAGGCAATGAGGAGTCCTAACTTCTTCTTTTCTCCTTTCTTAAGTATTGCATGTTTGTTTGTGTGGTTTTATTTTTCCCAAGGTGAGCATAGAGCAGCAGAGTTACTTAACGACGCAAGTGGTGGCGTTTAATTTTGCAGTCTTCTATTGTCTTATACTCTGATGTGCCCATCACACCTTCTTGGCTTCCTGTCCTGATGGGACCTGCCTGTACTTGCCTCTTATTCCCTAGTTTTTGCCTCAAGAGTGTAATTAACTGGATTAATGTTCATGACCTCTACTTGATTCCCAAAAGAGAGAAAGCAGGGAAGCCCTTGACCCCATCTGCTTTTCCCATCCTCTGAATATACTTTTTTTTTTTTTTTCACTGTAAACAGCGCAGAACACCTTTCTTACCATTCTCTTTCTAATTTCAAGAAAATGCTGATGGATGATCCTTGTCTTTAGGACTAGTGAATGTGTGTTGGCAGTTGGACCACCAAGGATATCATTTATTGACAAAATCATGGCACAGGTGAAGATGGTCATAATCAGCTCTTCAGTAAACCCAGGTGAAGCTTCCCACCTTCTGCATCTCTTCTATATGAACAAATGCTACTGGGTTTTTTTAGTGGTATTATATTAGAATAATTCTTCTATTATTAAATTTCAAGGAGGGAAAGATAATAATTGAATCACTAAAAATATTTATTCTCTAGATAATGTAAGAAAAGAAAGCACAGCACTAGAAGCTAGTCTTGCACGTGAGACCATGTGGACAATCTTCAATTCACTAGGAAGTTGATAGTGATTTAGATGCCAATGAAACTGGAAAAAGTTTAGAATTCCATTTAAGAGGAACACTGTGTGTGCCTTTTTTTTTCTTCTCTGATGTAAAGAAGTATGTACCAATCTTTGGCAGTTCTTTCAAACGGAGCTTCTTGGCTGTTTTTGCAAAAAACCCTGTCTAACTCAGCCATGGCATTCTTAAAATGTGCAATATAGATCTACATGGGTTAGTGAAATAGTCTACATCCCAGCTTACTTGGAATGTTTCTACTATGGAAAGAATTTGAGTTGAAGGAACTCAAGGTTGCTCACAGGAGTGTGTTAAAGGATTGAAATTTTTGTGCTTTCCATAGTTGTTGATCAGAAGAAGTCTCAGCAAACAAGAGTTGCCAGAGAAAAAGAAATGGCATAAAAATAGTTGAGAACTGCTGCTCTCATGTATTTATGTTCTTAGATATCCTAAGATGAAGTACTGGATCATTAGCAGAGTCTAAGTACGAACTGCGAAGGGAAATGGTTGCCCTAGAAGACAGGAAAGTTGTGCACTGCATGTTGCACAGTCACTGTGAGGGAGTCCCTTTGCAAAATGTACATGAGCCATTATAAAAGTAATTTAAGCAGGTAAGATCATGCATGAAGTGGTGAGATTTGCAACTTCTTTCTGTCATCTGCAATTGGTGGCAATGCTAAAACTGGGTAAGAGTTTTTGGAACAGAAATACCCCAAAGTTGCTTCAGGAGCTCAAAGGACACCATCAAATTAGCTAAGAAGTTATCCAGTACTAAGTGCATGTTAGAAGCTGCAAGAAAAACCCAGGCCTCCTTCCTTCATGAAAATGCAAAATACCTAGCAAATATACTTGTTTTAATGATTTCATTGTATGTTACACTGTGTGAAAAAAACATTGAACTTACTATAATAAGGAGAAACCAGCCATCTCAGATATGTATTAATGACTCTATAGGAAACAATTATATAAATGGTATGCAAAATCTTCCCACAAAAATTATTCCAGGTGACACCTGTGCATTCAACTTGATGTATGAAATCTCCCATAACATCTGGTGGTACAATGTTAGGTGACTTTTGTAGTGTCTCTGTAGATTGATAGTGCTGGGAGCTATAATGCTTGCTGCTGATTTATAATAGTGTAAGAGACTGTTGGGAACATTTCATGCAGGAAGCAGTGTAGGAAGGTGTATAGCAACATGCTATTTGTGTGGGTTGTATAAGACATTATCATTGTCTTTAAAAATGATGAAAATTATAGCAGTGTTTTAGACTGTAGTGATCCTTATCACAGTGTTTCTGACATGTTGTAGTCCCTTTGTAGCTTAACATCTTCTGTTTCCATCACAAGTGGAAGAAACAGGTTTTAGAGTGTATAAAAAAATCACATTAAAATATTATCAGAATGCAGTGTTCTCAGTTTTTGTAATAGTTACTGTAATACTACCTCTATAAAGTACTGCCAGTAGGTTAAAGGGAGACAAACTTTCCTCTCTTCACAGCACTGGTGAGGCCACACCTGGAGTGCTGTATTCCATTCTGGGCTTCCCAGTACAAGAGAGACATGGATGTACTGGAGACAGTCCAGCAAGGATGATGAAAGGACTGGAGTGTAGCTGTTTCTGGTAGCACACGATATGGACTCCAAATCATCAAGAAGAGTAATACCACTTTTATTAGGGATCATTCTCCCTTATATACAATTTTCCACAGACCACTGTGATTGGTGAGAGAAAGACAAGCCTCTTCACCCACATTGGTCAAACCAGAGTGACATCAAGAGAGATCACTCCTCCCAGAAGAATTCATAACATGGATACCATTACAAAAACAATCCTGGTGTTTATGTTCTTTCCCTGGGAAAGAACTTCAGAAAACCAAAACATCAGAAAAACAGAACTTTAGAAAACCAGAACATGAGGCCTGAAACCAGAATACACTGGAGCATCTCACCTATGAGGTTTAGAGTGCTGGGACTGCTCAGCCAGGAGAAGAGAAGGCTCAGGGAGATAATGTCTATAAATACCTGACGGGAGGGTGCAAAGAGGACAGCTGCAGTGGTGTTCAGTGACAAGACTGGAGTTAACAGGCTCAAACTGAATCACAGGAAGTTATGCTAAACATCAGGCTTTTTTTTTTTTTTTTTAATGAGGTGATGGAGCACCAGAGGGTATTGCCAGTCTCCAGGTAGTCAGCTTGAATAACAAATTTTAATGAGTGTGTACTTTGAAATTCAGTACGCATTTCCTCTCTCCTAGTATGATAGTACTGTAAGTAACTGTGACTTGGGTGTTTTGGAAACAGCACAGAAAAAATAGGGGAGGGAACAAGATGTAAATGCATTTTCCTAAATGTTTAAATAGGGGAAACAATTTACTTTTCATTAATGCTTTTGAAATTAGACTAATTTTTCAGTTTCAACATTTGTTCAAAGTTTAAAATACCACTCTTTCCCCCTTCAAATATGAGAACACTGCGAAGGAAGGAAGAGGAAGGGAAAAAATCTCAATATTTTTATTAATGACCAAAAAAAAAAAAAAAAAAAAAAAATATCCAGGTATTCTTTGCAGGCACTTTTTGATCAAGTAAACCAGTTTCTTTGAATTATCCATGGAAGGAAAATAAGGAAACAAGATTGTAGTTCCAGGTTCAGAAATCATTAGCTTTCTATGCTTTTATGCTCTTTATGTATTAAGGGTAAATCAAATTATGAATTCCAGTGGAAGACAAGCAGTTCAGCTAAAAAACATGCACCTACTTAATCTAGGATGATATGCAAGCATAGGGAGGTGGAAATTTAACACACCACTCTAGCAATAGTTTTCTACAATGTGATATTTGTGAGGATAAAGGAAAAATAGATTGGAGCATCACAATTGGAAATTTATGGCATTAATCATTTTGTTTTACTCAGATTTTTAATGCAAAAAATACAGAAATGCATGTTACAGAAGCAGAGAAGGGAAAAAGGTCTAAGTCACAGAACAATTATGACAGCATAATGTTTTTGAATCTCTAAGAGGCAGTAATTGTCCCCAGCGCAGAGTTGCTGAATTAACTTGTTTCTATCTAAGATGAGTTCTGTGGTTTTCCTGAAACATGATGGAGCTAGAGTTGTGCTACTTCTGATAAGCTTGAGCTGTGTAAGAAGAGGCTTGTTTTTTCCCCTTGCATATATTTGCCACAAAAAAATTACTGACATTTTTTCCAGAAGCTGATGATTGGCCTGGGTTAGTGGTGGTACAGCATATGTAAAATCTGTCAGAACCTCATTTTTCCTCCTTTTTTATTGTAATTTTTGCAAATAGGCTAATTACTGCTCCATGGTACTATAAGTCCAGTAAAGATCTTATTTGTGTTCTGTTTCATTTACTAAGTGTTGCAATACCGTACATTATTCATGAGCAATATCAATAAATAAAACAGGAACACCACTGTACATAATGCTGTATTATTATAGGCCACTGCAGCTTCAGTGATAAAACTCTTTTCTTTTAGTGAGTTTTCCTGGATAGCAAGTAGTATCCAGTATAACTTCATACTATAATTCTGTAATTCTAAACATATTAAGCCTGAGATTAATTGGTTTTATTATCTGTGTTCTGTTGAGAATATATTTGTGCCCAATGGCTAAGCTTTAATACTGTGGATCTCTTTTGCAGAGGCATTCTTCCTGTTACCGTTTCCTGTTACTGTATATTTTCAGCTACTCATGGTTCTTGCTTGTGCCCATCCCTCCCTTCTTTCTTCCTTTGTTCACTTAGTTTTCTGATCTATTTTTCTCACTTAGAGCCAAGCTTGTGTGGCATGTGTGCTTTCCAGACCTTCCCACCTCACCAGCTCACTTCCAGCTGAACAAGAGCCAGCTGTGCTCAGGTGGCCAAGAAGGCCAATGGCATCCTGGCCTGTATCAGCAACGGTGTGGCCAGCAGGACCAGAGCAGTGACCGTCCCCTTGTACTGGGCACTGCTGAGGCTGCACTTCAAATCCTGTGTTCGGTTCTGGGCCCCTCATGACAAGAAGAACATGGCAACAAGAGGAAATGGCCTCCAATTGTGCCAGGGGAAGTTTAGACTGGAGATTAGGAAAAATTCCTTCATGGGACAGGCTGTTGAGCATTCCTTCATGGGAACAGGCTGCCCAGGGAACTGGTTAAGTCACAAATCCCTGAAGGTATTGAAACAGTCAGGATGTGTGGTACTGATGGACAAGGTTTAGTGGTGGACTTGACAGTGCAGGGTAATGGTTGGATTTGATGATCTTGGAGATGTTATGATCTCCAACATAAATGTTTCTGTGACTCTGTGATGTAGCTTGGGGTTCCTCAAATCAGCTGGGACTGCAGATGCACAGCCAGACAGGAATTCCTCTGCTGGGACATCACATGCCTCACTCTTAGCTCTCTTGCTCAGTATAGTCAATCAAACTTTATGTCATATAACGGTATAAAAGTATAGGCCCAATTCTTTTATTATACCATCCTGTTGTACTTTAAAATGTTTTATAAGGTTTTAAAGCTGCAGGGTATTGTACCTCATGGAACAAAGACTTTGATTTATGCAAATCTATATACATTGTGACCTGAATATCTGAAAGAAAGAGGCACCTCCATAAAAAGATCATCAGTCAAGACAGAAAAAAACGGGCAGACTGTATTTCTGACTATAAACAAACAAACTAAAAAAATCTACTGAAATTGCAACCAAAATGCAGGTGTTCTTACTGTTGATATTAAATAGCTATCTGTGATTTTACTTGGTTGTTTTCATTAGTAAATAGATACACATTCACAAGTTTGATTCCCATTACTTAGTCTTTTTGCTCATGTATTCTATTCCTGCATTTCAAACTAAGAGAATATAAAACTTTTGTAAAAAGGATCATGGACAGATTAAAAACCCTTGAAGCATACTAGACAGAGGAAGCTGAAACCCATGTTGTACGTGAAACTGGCTTAAGACCTAAGGAGTTAAAAAGGTTCGTCTTTGGAAGAGTTGAGGCCTGCTGTGTGGACAGAAATTTTGGAGGGCGAGTAGCTTTATGGAGGGTGGTTTGTGTTTTAAATATGCTATTTGAAAACCTCCAGAAAGCTTAGAACAGCACAGACTGCTTCAATGAATACTGTGAAGGTCTCAGCTGTTGGAAACGTATTATGCAGAGCAAACTACAGGCAGTACCTATCTAACCTAATAGCTCCTGGAAAGGAAATCTGAGCTGCTATTTGCTGTAATGCTTTCCTATGCCTGGAAGGTAAACGAGGGACTTCTATATGAATGTCAGATGTGCTCATTCATGGGTTACTCGAAGTATTAGAACAGGTCAGTTTGCCAAGGCTGGATGTTCATGGAATAAACAGTTACATGGTTAGATGCATCTTCAGTTGAAACACAATTACCATGTGTAGCAGTATTCCCCAGACAAAGTCCCAGGGTAAAGAGTGTAGACAAGGATGATGGCTTAATTCAGAGTTTTCAGTGTATGGGTTTGGCTTTTTTTTTTGTGTGTCATTTAGCCAAGAGAATAGAAATTTTTAAAATTCCCAAATCTCCAGGCAATGACAAAACTAACTTCCTTACATGTGCTATAACCTCTTCAGTTATGAAAACAACTCTCACGTTACAGATTCTTTGTTCCTTTTTATTCTGAATGACTTTTTGTATTTCCCTTAACTTTGCCAAGAAAGAATGCATACTGGGCTTCTATGATAACACCTGTTTCCAGTGTGGGAGAAGGACTCTTCCTTTTATTTCCTGTGAAGTTTCATACAACGATGGGTGCCTCTGCTTTGTTTGGAGAAGACACTTATGGCACATTAACTTTTTCATTTTTTTAAAGATATGCATATTTTTAAATCTTCTGGGTATGTTTTCTTTCTCCTCTTTATTGTAATTGGGCTATGCTTTTTCTTGTAATGAATTTCATATTGCTTCCTTCGCTCCTTGATTCATGTACTTCTTTCTCTCAATATGCTTTATTTTCTACTTCCCATTTGCACACACTGCTGTGCTTTGCAGCTTTGGTGCGTATACTTATGTTAGTTACTTATGTCTTTAGCTGTTTCTTTTTGCCTCTTTCAGATATGCTTTCACTCCTGAGCATTTGCATGGAGGGTCTCAGAGATTCCGTCTAAAGTTCAATCGCTGCAAGAAGATAAAATTTTGGCTTAAGAAGCCAACTCCATTCTTCCTGAAGTCCAAGAATAATAAACATGATGCCTTGCTTTGCATCCTCTTCCCTTTTGCCATCAGTCACTGCTGGTCCTTGCTGAAACTGAAGCATCCCTCTCTCCTGATCTCTGTGTATCCTTTGGCATGCAGGAGGTAACTAACAGTGCCCTGGTTGTTACTTTATGTGTGTAACACAGCTTCATATGCATAAGAAGCGATGGAATTTGGTCAGACTTGGCAGAGCTGTAAAAGGCACAGAGGTTGCTCCCTCTTGCGTTACCACCTCTTCTCTTTCACCAACTTCTTAGCTTGCTCTGACATTTGGAAATTGTGACCATTGCTGCTGCCACCTCTGATATTTTGGGCTGATTTGTTCTGGAATAGAATAGGCATGGGAAGAGGTGAGCAAATGTCTCGTTTCTGTTGCTGCTGACAGCAATATAAAGCACTAACACTGTGGAATCAAGCAAAGCTGTTGCTCGAAATGGACAAAAAGAGGAGTGTTTCCCTTTCTTGTCTACATTTCTATCTGAAAAACACAGTTGCAAGGGAGGTTTAATACAAGAGTAATTTTTTTTCCCTCCTAGTATTTTTTGGACTTTGAGTTTTTCATACCACTTTGATGAACCATACATCAATAATCCAGGCCCTGGATTTTGCAATTGCCTACCTTATGCTCAATTTGTGTACTTATAAGCAATACCCCTTAAATTTTATACATAAAATAAACCATGTGCATCGACATGCTTCAGAATGTTTTGAAATTTAACCCAGACTTGGCTATGATACACAACGACCTGAAAGCAGAATTACTGAAGGTCATACTGAGTTCCCTATCACACGTGCAAAAACTTTCCATTATATTCTAACATTTATTTTTTGAGCTCTGTTGTGCGTATTCTGTCAGAATCACACTTGTTTTACAAAGGGGACCGAGTTCAGCCTTTCTTCACGTCGAGCCCCGGGCATGAAGGTCAAACGGGACAACTTTGTCCCCTTCCACCTTTACAGGTCCCTGCTGCTTTCGCTGTCTCGGCCCGTCACCCACCACGACACGACGAACTCTCACACTTGCCGGAGCTGCTGTGGTTTTGTGTTTTTTTGAATGGAAGCCCCAAGGACACCTGCAGCCCAGGTACAGCCGGGGGTGGTCTGGCGCAGGTAGGCGGGCCGGAGGCTGGCACGGCGGGCGGAGCAGCTCCGCGGCTCTGCCGTGGCCGCCCACGCGTCACCCCCATCCAGGGCTCCGGGCGCGTCCCGCTCCGGCAGCCCGGCCTCTCTCCGCTGCCGCCGGCTTCAACGCGGCACGGGAGCGAGAGTCCGCATGGCCCCATAAACACGGGCGGGCTCACAGGGGCGGCGGGGCCGGGCCGGGCGCCGCCGCAGTAGGACGCGCTGGCGGCGTTGGACCGCCCTTCTTCCCTCCTCCCACCCCTCCCGCCGCCGGCAGGGGAGGCCGGGCCGGCCGGGCCCACGTGCGCGGCGCCCGGGAGCCGGAGGAGCGGCGCTGCCATGTGTTTCCGCGGGCGAGCCGCCGGCCGGGGCACCGCCTGAGCGCCCCCCGCCCGCCATGCTGCGGGGCGCCGCGGGGCTCTGCGCGACGCGGCCGCCCCCCGTCCCCTCGCCGCCTCCTCCTCCATGAGCACCTCGGCGGCCCCGGTCAGGCTGATGCCCGGCGGGCACCCGGAGCAGGCGGCCGCCTGCGCCCCAGCCGCGGGCTCGGCGCCCGACCGGGGCAGCCCCGCCGCCGCTGTGCGCGGCGGCCCCGCGCCCGCCGCCGCCGCACCGCGCCCGGCGGCCGCCCCCGCGGGCACCCCGGTGGTGCGGGGCGCCGCTCCCGGGGTCCCCCGGCCGGTGGCGCCCAAGGGGCCGCCCACGGCCACCCTCCAGTTGCCGGCCAACTTGCAGCTGCCCCCAGGTGAGTGATCCGTCCTGGGTTGTCCCGGCTGCGGGCACGTCCCGTATCGCGACTTACCCGGCGTGTCGCGGTCGCCGCTGCCGTAGGGGCGGTGGGCACGAAAGAGGCTGCCGCGCTGCCCTTGCTGCTGGGGACGAGCCGTGGCGAAGGACGGGCCGGGCGGCGGGGGTGATGGTGATGGTGGTGGCGGCGGCGGTGTGTGTTTCGGGCTGGTTGTCTGCCCCAAACTTCTGGGAACCGGACTATGCGTCTGCCTTGCAGGGCATTGGCAGTGAGATTGGGCTCAGTCGGGTAGCGCTGGGGATGCTTACAGCCTGTCTGAAGGATGCATCTGGAAGTCTCTGGATAAAGGCAACTTCTGACTTAGCTAGATAGCACGAAGAGCGGGAGAAGTAACCAAAAACTCAGCGGCCAAGTTACCCTTATACGTGACTTGAAAAAGACTGCTCGAGGCTTTAGTGGAACTTGGAAGGAGGAGTATCCCGGGGAGGGGGGTGTGAGCGCGGGTCGGCGGCTGCAGAGCTCCTCCGTAATTTATGGAGCGGGCCAGGCTGCCCGCACTGCCCCCCAGCCGGGCCGTCCCGCGGCAATTCTTGTCGCTGGCACAACCAGGCCGATGCGACTTTTCCTGGAACAAAATGCTGCCGTGCTTAAGGAGGGCAGAGTTGAGAGTTCATTACGTGTTGCTCCTTGAAACTCTTTTTTTCTGTAAACCCTCTGTGGGAAACGTAAGAGTTCGGAGAGATACCGCCCTTACAGGTGTGCTTCCTATAGCAGCAGTGGCTGATACAGACATCTTAATACTTTGGATAGCAACAGAGGATTAGCCAGGCTTCCACCTGCATTTTCTCTTAAGAGGAAGAAGGTGCTGTTGGTTCTGAACTTTCCACGTCTCCCCGTTAGACTGTATTTAAATGCTTTTTTTTTTAAAAAAAAAAAAAAAAAAAAGAAAAAAGTGACTTTTCTTCCCTGGTTTTGGTCTCACTCTGTTGAGACCCCAAGATATGTAATGACTTTATTGCTATTTGATGCTATAATTGTTTCCTGCCAGGACAGTTCTGTTGTTGGAGCATCTGTTGCAATTACTTTCAGTTTGGATGTTACTGAAAAGGATGACTGGCTTTACAGTAATCCCTGTCCTGGTAGTGCGTATTTACTTTTTTTCCTCATTTTTTTTAATCCCAATGTCTTTATCAAAGACATGCACCTCCCAAGGAAATATATAATGCTAATTAATAAAAAGTCTTTAGTCAGTCAGTTTCGCTGTAGATTTCCCAGCACTCATGATGTTATAATGTCTGGGTAGTCAGCAGTCAAGGATGAGTCTAAATCCTTGCCAACTTTCCTCTGAAATGAAGAATGATAGAAATATATTAACTTCTTGTAGAAGGGATTCCCTGGTGTTCTGGTTTTGTATCTAATATTTTTGCTTTCTGGAATGTATTGACATTCTGTTAAACACCTTTCTGTGAAGGTGGATGCTCATGTGAGTTGCCTGTGGTTTGGGAGCTACAAGTTAGCAAAACTTATGGTTTTTTTGTAGTGGCTTAAGTTTGATTGCATCCAGGTATGCTGTTGAGTGTCATCTGACTTGTATTGTGGTAGGAGGCAGATGTCACATATTATCCCTCAGTTGCATCAGCTTGTTTTCCTTGCTCCTGGGACAATGCAGTCTTTGTATCAGAAGTTGAGGTGCTGGTACTCTGCAGCATTGTAAATTAAAATAACTGTATGGACTTCAGTGCTTCAGAAGAAACTATACATTGTCAGATTTCAAATGGATCAGCATTTCAGGGAAACTTGTCTATGTAATTGTTGTAAGGTTATATAAAAATGCGTTCCTGTCTTCAAAAAGTGTTAGTATTTTACCTCTGTCTTCTAGGTGGATTCAATTTTTAATCAATAATAAAAAATGCGAGATGGATAGCATTAAAGCTACAAGTATTAGCAGTATTTAAAAAAAGAAAGTTGAATAAACTGCCAAATTCCTAGGCTTGAGAAGTTTTTATTTGAAATAAACTGGGAAATCTAGCCATACAGGATAAAATACATAAGGGAGGATGCACTTGGGTTTAAAATGATGGCATTCAACTTTGTGGCACCTGTTAAGAAAAATGCATATAGAAAACATCCTTCTCTTGAGTTTCCAAGGGAAATGTTTGAAGTGGCTTGTTCTGGGAAAGGCTGGACAGCACTGTCCTGACTGGTCATGCTGAGTTACTCATGAGCTGCTTCTGGCCCGTCGTGCGCATTGCTTCCACAGTGCTGCAGTCTGGGGAAGGAGGGGCACCAGCAGAGCTGTGTTTGCCTCTGTGACTTGGAGGGAAGCGGAGGTTCGTGGAAATCTGGGATTTACACTGTTCTTTCACTTCCATCTCTACTTCCTCTTGCTCAGAATAAAGCCCGGAGTTGGGAAAAGCAGATGACTAGATAATGACTGACTCCTCATGTCTCTGAGCACAGACTGCCCATCTTCCAAGTGCCTCTTTTTGTCTGGTTGCCCAGGAAAGATCACTGAACTTTACAAGTTCTCTTGGTCTTGAAGGACTCAGGCTTGCTTGTGAGTATCAAGGATTTTTCATCGCCTTCCTATGATTTCCTCTACAAAGTGCTGGTTTTCAGCAGAGCAGCCACTGTCAGAGCAGTACTGCTGATACCCAAGGCCATCCTCCTGCCCCAGTCCATCCTTGGCTGACCACCACTAGAGGCTTTAGTGTGCAGTAGGACTCCAGCTGGTCTGACTTCAGGATATGGATTTGCATACCATCCGCTCTTAGACTGGATGGTCAGGCTATGTCTGTGGAGAGTCTGGCTAATAAGTGGCTAGAAAGCAAAGGGCATGACAAAATTCACTTAGTAAGGGTTTAGATCTGAAGCGCAAGGACAAGATGACTTTGAGCAACATACAGGATGAGAAAAAAGCACAAGAATGTGAATATCAGAAGAATTGATACACACAAGGCTGAACACCAGGAACAAATCCTGGAGGAGCTAACTTTGAAAGAACAGCGAGTTAACCTTTGGAAGAACAGCCAACAATGAGTTTTGCCAACCAACCATGAGCTATGCCAACCAATGATGAGCATTACTTTTGCAATATGTATGAGCTGATTAACAACTATATAAATGTAGCCTTCTGATCTTAATAAACTGAGACTGATTGATCATTATAGAATGGTGTCTGTCTCCCGCTGTTCCTGCGACATATGTGCTCCCAAATTAAGTGAATTTGGTCTACCAAAGGGACCTTTCCTCAGTTGCCCTCTTTGTTGACAAGAGTGCCAAGGCCAGCAGCATTTCAGAAGTCTTTGCTCATAGCAGTCTGGGTCTGTGGAGAGCAGAGCAGCATGGTGAGTGCAGTGCTGCCTCAGTCCTGAGTTCTGTGTGGCCTGTGCTGATGCGTACAAACCTGCAAAAGTCTCATGTCATGGACCATCTGCTTAATAAGAAATTGTGTTCCTGGTTAACCTGAGCTTAATAGCGGGGGGGGGGGGGGGGGGGGGAGAGGAATGGGTGGGCTGTGCTATTAAACAGGAGGCAATAACTGGGAAGCTGAAGGAGAGACAAGGGCTGTGACAAATGTCTATCGTTCACCTTAGTGTCTTTGGGCCTCTCACTGCTTTGGAGAAGTGGGGGGTAGAAAAAGAGCATAAAAACAACAAAAAGAGTGTTGTTTCTTGGTTTTGTTTATTTTTCTTGAATTTAGGTTTTTGTCTCTTCTGTGTCTGCACTTTCAGTCTATCCCTGGCCCTGGGATGCTCATTACAAGCAGGTGTTGAAAGGACAATTAGTAGATAAATCTGCTTCTCTACTGATGGGATGAAAAAGGACAGAACTGAACCGGATGCCAGGGGATCCTCCACTGTTGCCTTCAGCCTGCTTAGAGCAGGAAAACTCTTCGAAAACCTCACCTCATGGCACTGCTGCTGGCTACAGGGCTGTGGCAGTAGCTGCCATCATTCTCCTCTGTAGCTTTGGCTGCCTCTGGTGTGTGTATTTCTGTTTTGTGCTATCCATTATGTTAATACCAGTGGGCCTGAGCAAGCACAGTATCAGAAAAGAGAGGTTGCCTTGAGTGTGCTATAATTTCACTAGTAATGTGGGGCAAGGCATGGTCTCCGTGTAAGGTTTCCTTTGCACCTGACTCAGAGGGGAACAGCAGCAAGTACAGCTTCTTGGTTTCTGTTTGCGGCTCAGTTGTCTTTGCTTGGATGTTTTGCCTTGTCTGTGGCAGGTTTTCCACTACCTGCAGCTTACCTAGGCTGATCATGGGTAACTTCAAAAAGCACAGGCACTGTTTGAGTCAGGTGGCCGGGCTGTGTGATGTGAAGCAGGCAGGCAGCGTGTGGACTCCTGTGGATGGGAAGGAGAGAACCGCTGCAGGTATTCCAAAACTGCAGTGGGGTGATATGGAGCCTGGTCTTGTCGAGTTTCTGTTAATTGTCTGTAGAACCTAAGATCAGTAACCTGAAGAGGTAAGGGCTGATAAACATCTGGATGCTACTGCCTTCCGCTTTTGGAGTTGACCTAGTACTTCTCATACATGGTGATGTGAATCTCCCTCGTCATTTTCTAGTTGTTGTTTTTCAGTGGTAAAACCATATGAGGTAGATATTTTCATATTTGTATCTGGTCTATTGCTTTAGAATGGGAGGAAATGCTGATTTTAAAACAATTCTTAATTTATATTATGTTTGAGTAGGAGTAGGCGATCTAAAGGTTTGCTTCAACAGGCAGAAAACCATACAAATTACCAGTTTGTAAACAGGCAGTACTATACCTACTTTAAAGTATGCAGTTTCTGGATGTTGATAATCCCATGAAGTCTGAGCGTAGTACTTGTGCTTAGACCAATAGGAGCTTAATAATCAGTGCTTGTAACATTTTGCATCCCAATAACATATTCTCTTTAGCAGGCCGCTGGGGATGGATTCTCTGCAAACTTCTCTCTTTACATTAGGTGACACTGATCAACTTTTTTTTTTTTCCTGAGGAAGGGTGAACAAAGCTTTGGTGGGCTTGAAGAACTAAGTCAAACTTAGATAATAGTGCGGAAATGTCTTGTGCTGTAACCAGCTGAAATTTCAGCTGCACTGTAGGACTTGATTTTGCTTTCAGGACTGTGTTTAGCAAAATAATGCCTTCATATGATTAAATGCACAGCCATGTGGGAATTAAGATTTAAATCTTGGCAGAAGATGTAGAGCTAATGTCTAGATTTATGGTTTTCCAGCACACAGAAAAAAAAAAAAAAGTGATGCATTCAGAATACTAAAGCATGGAAATATGATGCTCAGTAAAATTAATGTTAAATGCTGTTCAGATTTTACAGTCAATTGGAGTGTATGGCAAAGAATTACAGCTACAGTTTGGTGAATAGTAAATATTTTTTAATCCCTAGAGAGGAGAGAACATGAGCCTGACTTGTGCTGCTTTTGCAGTGTTTAAGGACCTTTCAGCTTGTAGCAGTAAAAATAGCATCATCCACACACAAGTGACAGCTGGAAGAAACACTAATTATGTTTCAGTATTCTTCCCGAAGATGCTGATAAAAATCTAGGTAAGCTTATGTGTTATTATTTTGAGTAGTTAACGTAGAGGTTTTTAAAGTCATTTTAGAGAACCAGGTATTTGTTATGCCACTTGATTGGAATCTCTGCTGTGCCTAGTGGGTAGGATTGTATTTACAAATACATGTATATGTGAGTTTTGATGTAAACTGCAACGCTTCTGATAACTATCAAATGTGAATAATTTGTACTGCCTTAAACATTTAGACAAAAGCAAAAGGCAGATACATTTTTTAGAATTCTCTTTGCACGAAGCTACTTTTCTGAAAACTGGCAATGTTAGAAGAAAAGCAGGTATAATTTGCAAAGTGGAAAACATCACCATTGATGTTTTTAAGAGACTTACTATTCAAATTAAGATCTGTTCAAATATCAGGATTAAGGTCTGTTCTGCCAGCTGGATCACCTTTAGAACAAAGTCCACTAACAGATCTTTTCCACCAGTGTCTTAAGGAAATAGTCTCTGATTGCAACTGAAGTGGAGTGAAAACCTCAGGCTGGAAGATGCTTGGTGCTAATGAGCAAATCTAAGGTATGTTAAGGCTGGAGAACTGGTGAAGCTCAGTGGTCTTGCTGTGCTGTAAGAACAGTCTGATGATATGGTAACACTTAATTTTCATAGATCGTGTTCTCAGACTTCTTCCATTACATGCTTCCAGTTTGGTGGAGGCAGAGGAGATGCTTTCATTAGTATTGGCTGCTCCTAGGAGTCGCCTGGAAAATCAGAGTTCCTTGGGTGGATGTCCAGGCTATATTAACGACTGGGTGAAACAGCACGCCCTGATTGGCACGGCACTTGATGACTTTCCCTGGCAGCTTGCCCAGTGTCAGTTGCCACCTAGTCCCAGCGGAGCCCTGGAAGCCAGGCACAGCTGACTGATGGGTGCATCACCTGATGCATTACCAGGCAGTCTCAGTGGGGCAGACAGTGCTCTCTGTTGAAGGGGGTTCATGTAGTCAGAACGCCTTTATACATGGCTTGCATACTAGGCACTTAGCAAGTATCGCACAGTTCTGGTGACAGTTTTCACAGTATCTGTGAAGACAGAAGTTAATGCTTCCCATGAAGGTTTTGCTGTCTTCTGCAATAATTTTTGTTTGCTCTATCACACTTAGAGCAAGGTGGTGATCAGAATTAAAATTCAGTGTTGATCCTTGTTTGCAAGTGAAAAACCATCCAGCCAAGGAGTCAATTTTCACTTTCAGAAGTGGAATTCAACTTTCTTTTGGTCCCCAAGTGAGCAATGAGGAAACAAATGTCCCATTGTAAAATTGATTTGAATTAACTGACTTGATTCTTGTCTTATTTAAAGGAGGCAGAGATTTAAAGGGAACTGATCTTGTCCTTTGTTAAAACACTACCAAGACACCAATGATGTTTTCAGCAACTCTTGGTTTAAAGTTAAGATTTGTGGTTCAACATTTTAGCTTCATATTTCTCTGTAACAGCTGAAAGGCTGTTCAGGAATGGTAAGTGCAGGATGTTGGCATACCTTCTGGTCCTTAGAAAGCCATGTGCTGTATATATATGGCTGCAGTGTGTCACGCATATAACTTGCTATTTGAAGAATTTCACTCCAGTGAATACTAGGAGTACACAAGAGGATGTGGTGTAGAGACTCAATGCTTCTTTCAGTGCAGTAGGAATTGTCTTGAGAGTAAGAAAGTGTCACTTTGCTCCTTTGTGGTACTGTTTCACTGCCATCAACTGAGTGCTCTGCAAATATTTGAAGCTCCTCTATAAGGTAATTTGGGTCCCAGAGAACACTCAAGTCAGATCATCTTAGTTGTAGACAATCCTAGAACTGTCTGATGACTCAGATAGGAAAGCAACCAAGCCTCCAGGTGGAAAGTTGCAAACCACAAAGATGTGATGGGGAAATGCTGATGAGAAATGATCCCAGTTGCTGAAAGTTGTGGCCCAAGGACAAGAGCTAGATGTTATCACAATATCAAATAGGGCTCTGCCTTGTGGTACACAGCATTGACTGGGAATCCCTGAGGCCTACACACAATAAAAACAACACCTCTTGGGATTCAAGTGTAATAAATGCACTCTGAATCCAAATAGAAACAGTAGTGCCGTCTTATAACTATGCCTAGAAAACCTATTGGTTGTTTATATCCCCTCCTAGTACTAGTGCAGTTCCAGATTTTCTTTAGATGGTTGGTATTGACATCTGTTGTTGTTATAAAAAAAAAAAAAAGGTTGACTACCCTTCCAACTGGTACAGTTAAACTTTTGCTTAAGAATTCTACTATAACTGTAAAATTATGTGGATATAAATGTATTCTCAAGGAAAGAAGCTCAGCTGTATGTGCAGTCAAGGAGAATTCTTTTAATTCTGAGATGTGGGCCTGTATTCTGTGAAAGGGCATCAGAAAATGTGAAAAGTATGGGGGCTCAGTTGCTAGACTGTTAAACAGATATCCATCTGGGCACCAAAATGCGTTGATGAGCAGCTAGTCTCACACAGCTTGGATAAGACTTGCTGGTTGAGCAGTGTGTGAAACTTGGCTTCAGATTTTTGCAGTTTTAGCACTTTGTGTCTGCTTCCTGGAGAAAGGGAGTGAGAAGGGACTTTGCACTCTTGAGAAAGATGTGTGGTATCCATTATTCCAGTCTATTTTAAACAGTAAGATATCAGAGTCTTCTTCATCATGCCTAGAAGAGATAGCATCATCCCTTTCCAGGCACCCAACACTTGGGGAGCCTGTGTGCTGGGTATCTCAGGAACTGGTACCCACTGTTAGCACAGAAAGGTGCTTAGCCAGAGAAAGGTTGGAGTTACTGGAGGCAGCAGCTTTTGCTGGGACTGTAAACCCCTCGAGCTGTTAGTGTGTACATGGTGGCTGTTTAAAACACTGCTCACAGCAACCCAGACTGTCTGGGAAACATAAATGCTGGTGGAGCTGTGCTGTCAACTGGACAATGATGTCTGTGAGAAAAGCTGGTCACTGGCTTTGAGAAGGTGAGATGTCAGACATCAGCCTTAAAAGTCATAAGCCAGAGTCTACATGAATCTGCAGTGCAGCTTGTGCAGTTGGCAATGCCATCAACATCTTTGAAGAACTTACAGGTATAATATTGTGTTGTATTTTATATAGACTGTGTTCTGTTGTAGTGTGAAAGAATATGGGGATTATACCCTTTGAATTTTTCTCCTGACATGGAAATTAATAATTTCCATATCAATGGGCAAAACAAGGTGTCTTTCATTGGGCTTCAAAATCTGACATTTCATTGTGACTGCAATATCTACATGCTAGTTATTGGTCCTGAGCCATTGCTATAGAGACCCATTAGTTTAGAAACTTCCCTGGAACAGAAGGAAAGAGCACAGGGTGTGATTTCTGAGATATGTAATTATTTAGTTTGTGAAACAAAATGTGAATGGAATTAATTGGTTGAGAGCCTGGATGTGTGGTGAGTGATTCTGCTTGCTGCAGTAACAGTGCTTGATTGTGGGTTCAGCATTTCCGAATTCTTCTTATATCAGCTAGAATTGACTTCCAAAAGTAGCAGTGATTTGTTGTATGGAGTAAAATGTTTCGTGGGTGTAGTGTTGTCCTGGGTTGAAGTATATTCTATCACCATCTTCATGAACTGTTGAAACCAGGTGAGGCAGTGCTGCCTGCCTCCCCCACTCTGGATTATCTTCTGTTAATGGGCCCATCAGCACCTTGCCACATGACTCACAAGTAACTCCCTCCTGAACTATCTCCTGTTAATGGGCCCATCAGGCCTTATCACATAACTCACCATTCCATTGTGAGATGCTTCCCAGAAGGAGGAACCAAGCATTCCAGCCTGGATATAAGCTGAGACTCTGAACACCAGAGAAGTGCTTACCTACTGGACTCCCAGAGGACAAGAGCTACTGCTGGATCTTCAGACCCATTATTTCTACAAAATCACCACTTCATCAGAACCACTCTGCTTGGACTGCTACCACCATAGAGTGTCAAGTTGTATTCTGTCTTTGTCAGTGTTCTTGTACTACGACATTTATTTATTTATTTAAATTTTGGGTTTGTTTTTTTTTTTCCTATAAAATTATAATTCTGACTTACGATCTCCCACTGGTTTAATTTCAAACTAGTACATATTTTGGCACCCAATGTGAGGCAAGACCTGAGAGAAAGAGTTACAATTTTGTATTAACAGGAAAAGTATTCGCCATGGTGCTCGGCTTGTCTATATGGGTATTGTATCTTGCTCTCTATATTTTCCCTCACATGGGGAACTACCTGCCTGTCATATTGCTCCTGTTGAGACCAGGGAATGGTATGAGAATTGCTTTATTGGTTTATTATGTTTATTGCATGATAACCTGCGAGACAATGCATACCATTCAGAATATATACTTAATTTTGTTTACCTATCGTAGTCTGGGCTGCTCTGTCTGGGACCTCCTCAACAATCTCTCCCTGCCGCTGGTGGGAAGAGTAGAGAGTGGTTTCTTCTGGCCTTTCAGGCCAGGCACAGCCATTTCTGAAAATGTTGATTTCCCTCTAGATATCAAGGATAGTATAGTGTTTTTGTTGGTTCTGCTTTGTCTTTTCTGCACAGCCTGTACCATGCTTAGAGTCAGAATGCTCGGTATGACACATCATCCTTAAAAAGAGAAGAAGGAAAGCAGCAAAGCAACAGCATCCATGTTTACACAGACTGTCACAGAGGAGGAAGAAACCAAACATGCCCTCAGCATCTCCACATAAACCGTCACCGAACCAGAACAGCCTAAACCAGTAGCAGTTGCCCCCGTTCAGAAGAAGAAATCAAAGAGCAAATCAGTCAACATAGTGACTGACAAGGAGGTGGTAGGACCTTTGCACCCAGCAGAGGAGGCAGAGCCAGAAATCATCACTCGCTCCCTATCCCTGGGTGAGCTGCGTGACCTGCCAGAATTCACCTGCCGCACAAACGAGTCCATCCTGACCTGGCTGCTCCGCATCTGGGACGCTGCAGCCAATGACATCATTCTGGACGGAAGTGAGGCCAGGCAACTGGGATCCCTGTCCCGGAATGTGGTCATTGACCGGGGGATTGGGAGAACCCAAGAAACTCAGCCTCTGGCAGTGACTGCTGACAATTGTAAAGGATAGATACCTTTGCAAGGAAGACCTCTAGGTGCACCAAGGAAAATAGAGCACGATGGAACAAGGTATCCAATGCCTGAGGGAACTGGCCCTGCTGAAGATCATTTTCTCAGAAAATGAGAGATTTCCTAAAAGCCCAGATGATGTCCAGTGTACATTGCAAATGTGGTTTAAATTTGCACGTCTTAGACCAGAGATGTACTCCCGTTACCTGGTAATGCTGCGATGGAGGGAAGGCGAGGACAGAGTGGGGGTCTTGGGCAATAAACTAAGAATCTACGAGGACACTGTCACTGCCCCGTTTCCTACCCATGTCTTATCTGTAGAGACACAGCTGGCTGAGCAAGTCGGGAGCTTGATTGAAGAGAGCAATCAAAAACTGAAGAAGGAACTTCAGAAAAGAATTTACCACATCTCTCCAGAGCCAACAAGAGTGTCTACCATCAGGAGCAGGCATTCCCCAATCAGGGAGAGAGGATACACTCCACGACGTAATGTCTGGTCTTTCCTTTGAGAGCATGGAGAAGACATGAGGAAGTGGGATAGAAAACCCACCTCCTCCTTAGCAGTCCGAGTTCGTGAACTAAAAAGAGAGACAACTACCACAAGAAGTCCAGCTAGAGTCAGTGCTGCTCCAGTCTCTCGTAGACAAAACACCAGAAAGTATAAAAATGATAATATGACTAATCTTCTTGAAAGGACTTCAGGAGCATATTCACCAGAGGAGAGCGATGTACACCATGAGCAGAATTAGAAGGGCCCTGCCTCAAGCCAGGTAGAGGAAAGGGATAACCGCATCTATTGGACTGTGTGGGTCTGATGGCCTGGCCCATCTGACCCACAAAGATATACAGCTCTGGTTGATACTAGTGCTCAGTGTATTCTGATGCCATCAAGGTATGTGGGAGCAAAACCCATTTCCATTGCTGGGGTGACAGAAAAATCTCAGGAGCTAACTGTACTGAAAGCTAAAGTAAGTCTAACTGAAAATGAATGGCAGAAACACCCTATTGTGACTGGTCCAGAGGCCCCATGCATTTTAGGCATAAACTATCTCAAAAATGGGTATTTCAAAAACCCAAAAGGATATCACTAGACTTTTAGCATAGCTGCTCTAGAAACAGAAGGCATCAGACAACTAAGTACCTTGCCTAGTCTCTCAGACGACCCCTCTGCTGTGAAACTTCTGAAAGTTGAAGAACAACAAGTACCGATCGCCAGAGCAACAGTGCACTGTCAGCAATACCGCACCGACAGAGACTCTGTGGTTCCCATCCTTAAGATGATTCGTGAGCTGGAGAGCCAGTGGGTGGTCAGCAATGCTCGTTCACCCTTTAATAGCCCTATATGGCCAGTGCGTAAGTCCAGTGGAGAATGGAGACTGACAGTAGATTACTGTGGCCTGAATGAAGTCACACCACCACTGAGCGCTGCCGTACCAGACATATTGGAGCTTCAGTACGAGCTAAAATCCAAGGCAGCAAAATGGTACGTGACCATTAATATTGCAAATGCCTTTTTCTCCATTCTTCTGGCAGCAGAATGCAAGCCTCAGTTTGCCTTCACCTGAAGAGGCGTGCAGTATACCTAAAATCGGCTGCCCCAAAAGTAAAAGCACACTCCCACCATTTGCCATAAACTGATCCAGGCTGCACTGAAAAAAAGTGAAGCTCCAGAACACCTGCAATACATTGACATGTATTGAATGTGGGAAACACAGCGACCAAAGTCTTTAAAAAAAGAGAGAAGATTATTCAGATTCTCCTAAAGACCAGTTTTGCCATCAAGAGGAGCAAAGTCAAGAGACCTGCTCGTGAGATCCAGTTCCTGAGAGTGAAGTGGTAAGACAGACGGCGTCAGATTCCCACCAAAGTCATCAATAAGAACACTACAATATCTCCACCGACCAACAAGAAGGAAACACAAGCTTTCCTAAGTGCCATAGGCTTCTAGAAGATGCACATTCCCCAGTATAGCCAAATCGTGAGCCCTCTCTACCTGGTTACCTGCAAAAAACCCAATTTCCACTGGGGCCCAGAACAGCAGCAAACTTTCGCCCAAATCAAGCAGGAAATCGCTCATGCGGTAGCCCTTGGTCCAGTCAGGACAAGACCAGAAGTAAAGAATGTGCTTTACTCCGCAGCCAAAAGCCATGGTCTGTCATAGAGCCTTTGGCAGAAGGTACCAGGTAAGACTCGGAAATGACCATTGGGATTCTGGAGCCAAAGCTACAGAGGATCAGAAGCCAACTACTCTCCCACAGAGAAAGAAATCTTAGCTGCGTATGAAGAAGTCCAAGCTGCCTCAGTGGTCATTGGTACTGAAGCACAGCTGCTTCTGGCACCCCGACTACCGGTACTGGGGTGGATGTTCAAGGGAAAGGTTCCTACCACACATCACGCCACCGACACCACGTGGAGCAAATTAATTGCCCTGATCACGCAGCGTGCCTGTATTAAAAACCCAAATCGCCCTGAAATTCTAGAAATTATAACAAACTGGCCTGAAGATGAGACCTTTAAATTATCCTCTAAAAAACGGAAGAGCAAGTAACACAAGCCGAGGAAGCCCCACCATACAACGAGCTACCAGAGAGTGAAAGGCGATATGCCCTTTTCACCAACAGTTCCTGCCGAATTGTAGGTGCTAACCAGAAATGGAAAGCTGCTGTATAGAGCCCCACATGACGAGTTGCACAAGCTATTGAAGGAGAAGGTGGATTGAGTCAGGTCGCAGAGCTTAAAGCCATCCAGCTAGCTTTGGATATTGCTGAAAGAGAGAAGTGGCCGAGGCTCTATCTCTACACTGACTCGTGGATAGTAGCTAATGCTCTGTAGAGATGGCTGGACCGCTAGAGAAAGGCCAACTAACAGCGCAGAGGGAAACCCATCTGGGCTGCTGAGATCTGACAAGACATCACCACCCGAGTAGAAAAGCTGACCGTGAAGGTTCGACACGTAAATGCGCACGTGCCCAGGAGTCAGGCTAATAAAGAACATCATAACAACGAGCAGGTAGATAGAGCTGCCAAGGTGAAAGTATCACAGGTTGATCTAGATTGGCAGCACAAAAAAAATTATTCCTAGCTCGCTGGGCTCATGATGCCTCTAGTCATCAAGAGAGAGATGCAACATATCGATAGGCTCGTAACCGAAGAGTAAACATTACTATAAACAACATCTCACAGGCTATCCATAACTGCGAAACCTGCGCTGCAGTCAAACAGGCCAAGCAGGTAAAGCCTCTGTAGTCTAGTGAACAATGGTCAAAGTACAAGTATAAAGAAGCCTAGCAAATTAACTACATCACCCTTCCCCAAACCCGTCAAGGCAAGCACTACGTGCTTATCATAGTGGAAGCAACAACTAAATAGATGGAGACCTACCCTGTGCCTCATGCTACTGCCCGAAACACCATCTTAGGCCTGGAAAAGCAAGTCCTGTAAAGACATAGCACTCCTGAAAAAATCGAGTCAGACAACGAGACTCATTTCAAAAATGGCCTCATAAGCACTTGGGCCAGAAAACACAAAATCAAATAGATATACCATATCCCTTATCACTCACCAGCTGCCAGAAATGTAGAACGCTGCAATAAACTTCTTAAAACTACCCTTAAAGCGTTTAGAAAAAAGACCTTCAAAAATTAAAAACTGAACTTAGCAAAAGCCACCCGAATAGTCAATATCCGAGATTCCATCAATCAAGCTAGTCCTGCCCAGTCTAAATCCTTGCACACAGTAAATGGAGATAAAGTCCCTGTGATACACATGAGAGGCATTTTAAGAAAAACTGTTTAGATTAATCCCACCTAGGGCAAGAGCAAACACATCCATGAAGTTGTCTTTGCTCAAAGACTTATTAACACTTAGTAGGTAATGCAAAAAAATGAGAAAACCCACTGTGTACCACAAGAAGACCTTATTTTAAGTGAAAACTGTGTGTAAAATTTCATTATATATATGTGTGTGTGTGTAGAGTTTAAAAAACATATTAATTTGGAATGATGTAGATAGTAATAAAATAAAAAGCGAATAATGTCCTGAGTCGAAGTATGTTCTATCACCATCTTCATGAACTGTTGAAACCAGGTGAGGCAGTGCTGCCTGCCTCCCCCACTCTGGATTATCTTCTGTTAATGGGCCCATCAGCACCTTGCCACATGACTCACAAGTAACTCCCTCCTGAACTATCTCCTGTTAATGGGCCCATCAGGCCTTATCACATAACTCACCATCCCATTGTGAGATGCTTCCCAGAAGGAGGAACCAAGCATTCCAGCCTGGATATAAGCTGAGACTGAACACCCGAGAAGTGCTTACCTACTGGACTCCCAGAGGACAAGAGCTACTGCTGGATCTTCAGACCCATTATTTCTACAAGATCACCACTTCATCAGAACCACTCTGCTTGGACTGCTACCACCATAGAGTGTCAAGTTGTGTTCTTTGTCAGTGTTCTTGTACTACTGCGTTTATTTATTTCTTTTAATTTTTTAAAAATTTTTTTCCTATAAAATTATAATTCTGACTTACGATCTCCCACTGGTTTAATTTCAAACTTGTACATGTGTACATGCTGAACAATTTATCTTGACCGCAGATAGTGTAGATGAGCCCTCTGCCCTGCTTATCTGGGAAACTGGAAAACAATCACAGGTGTTTTTCACAAGAAAAACCTAAAACAGGTAATCTTTTTGACTTCACAAAAAATCCATTGTCTGAAGTCAATTGCATTTGAAAATAGAAGTTAGACGTCATTATTGGTAACTTGGTATAGCCTCTAGATCATTGTTGTAGTTTCATTCCTAAAATAGTGAAAAGCACTGCTAGATGTTACCTCCAAATTGTGCTGTGGTCCTCGTTTCTTCATCTCCACTACAGAAATTTGCATAGACGTCTAGGAAAACTCCAGTACTAAGTGAGGTTCATAGGGAGTAAGTAGTTCTGCAGGCAGTACAGACCGTACTTCGTCTGAAAATATTACAGTCCCATCATATTAGAAGGATTATGTAGATCATGTAGAAGTTAAGTTACTGTCTTTCACAGTATTTCATTAACACTTGTGCCTCTTTAGCATTTTCAGCTAACCTTTGATATAATGCACATTGATACAATCACTGTCTGAACAGTCTACGTCTCTAATAATGCCCTTTTTTGGTCTGTCTTATCCAGTCCTGTATTATATTTTTTAAAACTTTTGAGAGACCTGTTTTGTGGGATTCAGTGAATGGAAGAGTTAAAACCAGGCTTTTTTTCCCTAAAGGACAACTTTAGAGAGAAAAACTGTATTCAAACATATTACATGGATTAGTAGTGTTTGGTATTTTGTTTTCCAAATTTTGAATGATCCTAAATAGTCCTAAATAGTCAAAGAAACTTAAGAACAATATTCCTTTTTCAGTGCCATTTAGTTTCCTATTGAAACATCCACTTTAAAGCTTGGTCTTAGCTTGAAATAACTGCCTTAAAAGCTATCTCTTTGTTTTGAGTAGCTCTGTGAAAGAATGGGATTTGTTTAGGAACAAAGAGCTCTGACACATTACTGTTTGTTTTAAAACATTTTTGTTGTTCAGCTACTGATTTGGGACCTGGAAGAGTCCCCATTTAGCCTTGTTTTTATGACTGAATTAAAGTGTACTTTACTAAGATTGGCAGCATACCTGATGCAGGAACTCCTTGTTTTGAAATAAGCTAAATTTACCCTTCTTTGAATGCAGCTTTTGTGACTTGTGTTCTCTTAAATGAGTTTGGTCTCATTGTGGTTGTTTCGCGCTTGTATTTTATTTTAGGAGAAAAAGACTTCATTTCCTCATGTTATTCCCTAGCCAGCAGTTCCCAGGAGCTGTTTGGTTGAGAAGTTTGGGTTAGAAACCTTGTATTTGATGTGCTGGCTTCTCTTGACACCTTCAGCTTCACATGTAGTAACAGCATAAGGTGTAACTCCATTGGAGCACAAATGCCAGCTGGTTCATCTCAGGAAATTCCTGGGTGAAGTTCCCCTTCAGAAATGGTCTCAGGCTGTTTTACATGGTGGAAGTTGCTTTGCCTTTATGGTGGGATGCTTTTAGCACACGTTGGTGTTCAGTGCTGCTGGGTGAAGCCCAGAACTTCAGTTGGCAGCACAAGTTTATGTTAACAACATTGTGGTTTCCTTAACACTATTTCCTGAAATGCAGTGAAGCCCATGCAGGTGGCATTACATACAGCAGCATACACAGATCTCTGCTGTTATTCCACAGTTTCTTGCTCATGTCTCCAGTGAGGTTTTTGTGCTTTCTAGTTAAAATGCAGAGGTATCTGGAAGCTGTTCCTCCTGCTAACCTGTGTTTCTTGGTTCCTGGTAGGGTGCTAAACCAAGTTCAAAATAATCTGAGTTTCCTTCACCAATGGTGGTGGGGCAGCGAAAATTTGTAGCAGAGGGATCTCAAGTTTGCGAAATAAAATGAAATTTCATAGAAGGCGTCTGATTTTGCATTGCTTAGAGTGTTGGCATGTCTAGGTAGAGGCTGATCTGGGTGGTGGCTGCCAGAGCTTTGCAGGACTGTTTCCAGGTATTCCTCCTGAAGGCAGGGTACCTGCAGCCCTGGTTCCAGGAGAAGGCAGGGCACTGGGTGTAGATCTCAATGAGACCTCTTCAAGGCATGAAGGTATAGCATGGCTCCTTCTATGTAGCTTTGGAGGAAACTGAGTTGGGTTGTGGTTGTCAGGCACTTCCCTCCAGCCCTCTTCACAGGATTGCAGCTGAAGAGAGGTGTGCAGAGATCAAATGGCTGAAACAGCTGATTGTGTTTTAACTGCCTTCTCTGCCAGTTTGGGAACACCAAATAACTCTCCAAAGTATGTTTATGGCAGGACAGACAGAATATCTAAGGACAGAAGTTCAATTCATTGCAAAAAGGTGAGGGTTTTTTTTAATCTGCAAGACACATCTGAGTCCTCCAGTGAAGCATGTAAGAAATAATCACTGATGGTAACTGGTCACTTTGGTTTGAAAATAGGAAGACTTTTGTAGCCCCAAAGGCATTGTGCCTTGCTCTTACTATCAAAGTGCGTGGATAGTGAGAAAGTCTTCCTGTTCTCTGAAACAACTTCAGTAAAACAATCAGTGTTCTTGGAAGTGCAGCCCAAAAGAGGGCATCTCTGGTGTTACAAGGATGCCTCATTGCTCTTCATTTGCTATCATTGGTGCTGATATTTTCCTCAGATTGCCAATACCTTTTCTGTTTTTAAATGCAGTGCTGAGAGGTTGTCCTCTCAAAGGTGTTAGCTGAAACTTCATGCTTCAGCTATTCAGAGGTCCTGTGTTGTTGTCTCTTCCTTCCCCCTGTTTTCTTGTGGGGTTGCAGTGGCTGCAAGACATGATCTGTTTTCACGTTTATTTTGTTAGTGTTTGCCTTCTTGAATGTGAAAACAGCTCTTGATAGGAAGTACTGGCTTTCCCCCCACCAAGTGAAGAATGTGGATTCTTACACTTATCTTCATTTTTGATAGTAGTGTCTTGGTAGCTGCATGAGTCTATTTACATGACCTTTCTCTTGAGAGCCTCTAGGTTACCATCACCTGCTGTTCCCTCATTTCACACTTGTGCAGATGTATGAAGTGTATAAGACTTCAGGCACTGGTTTTGAGAGCCATGGAAGGAAGCTCTTCTGGCATAAGAGACCTCCTGTGCCTCCTCTTGGAGTCTGTGCTGTTGGCTGCAGTATGGGGTTATTGCTTTTGTTTCTAGGCAGAAACGGAGTATCAAAGTTGTGAAGAACTGTAATTAAGTTGTGGCAACCAGAGGTAAAAAATAAGTGCTGTTCTCAACAGCTTGGAAAATGTTTTAGGCAATTCATGTGTCAGTTTACTGTCCGTTTGTGACATTAGGTTGTAACTGCCCAGAACTGTCCCTTGTGCATGGACAAGATGTGGCTCTTCAGTGTGTGTAACTGTAGCTCTAACAGCTGTTTCAAATTTGCCTTCAGCTTTTCCTGTGCTAGCATCAGGCATCCACAGCACTGAGCCTACAGAAGCAGTAGTTGGTTGATTACTTTAATACTTTTTCTGGAGTTTGGAGTTACAATTTTGCGAGTGACACAAAGAGCTGCTGTCATGAAAAGGTTACTATGCTTTATTAAAAAGTCTGCCAAATGGAACAAAGATAAGTAAGTTATTGTTTGTTCCAAGGGGAATAATTTCTTACTCTAACTTATATGCAAGTAACAGGTATTATCATACTTGAATGTTCCAATCAAGGCTATGACCGCTGGAGTGGCCTTAGGTAACTTCTGTGGATGCTCTCACCAAGTTATTTTAGAGTGTTCTGATTCAGTATGGATGTCATTGTCTTGCCTAATCCTGTTGCTAGGGGGAAAGTTGCCTTATGTTTCAGGTTATATCTTTTTTGGATGAATGCTGTCTTGCTCAAATGTAAAGGGGCTACTTTGACTTGTTAATACCACTGTTAATAATATAGTTGTTTTCTGTTTACCTTTTCCTTTTCTGAGATGTTAATGAATTTACATATGAACTGTATTGTATTTGCATAAACTTTCTAGCTTTGTCCCTCTTGAGGTAATTTCCTGTCAAACAAGTAGATTGTGCTGGAAACTCACCCCATTCAGGTGACTTGAGGATGGGATACTTTTCCAGCAGGGTCTCCATCTCTGGTGAATGCCAACTGAAAATGCAGAACTTTAGTGCAAAACCATCCCTGTAATCAGCTTGACTGGTATCAGTGTGGTTTCTCAAATGCAGAGATAGAAAATGCACTTCTGATAATTTGACTTAACAGACAAATGTAATGACTAGTGACAAAATATCCAAGTACGTAAAAACTAACTCTTAATGCATTCCAAACCTCTAAAAGAATGAAATTTTAGGTTTGTGTCTTCTCAGAGTAGAGCTGCCAATGATGTTTTAAACCAGGCTTATTAAAGAAAAGCCTAAAATCTCCAGTAGCAACACTTCTGCCATTCTGAATGTAGACGTAGAGCAGAGAGAAATGCTATTGCTAGCAAAATGTGGTCAGCTTTTTCAGTGAAATCTGCATAAGCATGTGGTTTGAACAAGGAAAAAAATGCATTATTTCTGGCTGATGATAAATTGTTTGCCATGAATCACTGTCTAAATAAGATGGCCTGAAAAGAAAATGAGAAATCTAATATGTTTTCTATAATTCTGGTTATTCATTGATTAAATTAAATGATCCATCTGTACCTAAATATAATTATAGTCAAGTCATCAGTGGAGGAGGAGAAAGCATAGTTGTCAGATGGAGTTAACACTGTTTTTCTGAATATGCAACTGTTTTGTGCATCTGCCCCATGTAGTAAAAGCTGCTTGAGAAAGGAGGGGATCATGTAGATGATGGTCTTGCAGTTCTCAGTTTGTGTGTGCTATGTAAATGGCAATATGTTGATGTTACAGAATTTTATACCAGGTTTTGTGTTGTCTTGCAATATCCTCTTTTGCTTTTAGATGTGGAGGATGAAAAGCTGTTTCTAAGCATGTGGTTATAGCTTGATTGTTTTTTAAAAAACCCCAAAAGATGCCAAATAAAACACAACTCGTGGAGCTTGTGGCTTTTTCTGTTGTATGCATTTAAACTCAAAACAGAAGCAGTGTTTTAGGCTGTATTGTATGGTAGTATTTTGACAGCTTTCAGACTAACCAGGTAGTAAAAAGACTTTAATTGCAGTCTTCTTTTACACTAGGAAAGATCATAAGTGTGCATAGAAGATCTGGGTTTCAGACATCAGATAACTTGCGGGAAAGCTTTATGCAGTCCTCCAAAAACATTGAGGTAGTCTTATTTGCGTATCTGGATTTTCCTGTACCTCCTCCTTCCTTTTATTTAAAAGGTCAGTGCTAAGTGAGGGTGTTTGAGGATGGTGTTTTCAGTGGTGGACTTTGCAGCAGCTGCTGTTGGAGGCAAAGGAGGCGAGACACCACGAAGGTAGGGTCCTCTGTAGCTCCCTTGAAGGATCAGATGTGGTACAGACCAGGTACCCAGCTGGCATTTTGTATTTATGATTGTTTTGAATTCTCTGAATTTTTCAGAGATGAGCCCTTAGGGGAGGAGGAGGGAGGCTTTGGTAGCTGAATGGTCTTTTTTTTTTTTTTCTTTCTTTTTTGTTTTTAATTCTTTCCCACTGGAATCTCCCTATTTGGCTTCAATCTGCTTCAATAAAACCACTGGTTTTAATGCTTTTGGCCACACCCTCGACAGAGGGACAACTTCAGATATTTCAGTGACGTTGATTTTCATGGGATACCACTGCCCTCTAGATTGGGGAGGATGGTCTTGATACAGGTGGGTGAGTTTATTCTAATCAGGCTTCAGTTCCCACTGCAGTTTTCTGTAAGCTGTGTTTTCACCTCTACGTATGTGCCTAAATGTTCAGAAATTGAAGAGGAAGCCAAGTGTGATAGTGGTGATGAATTTTGCAGGTTGAAGGACTGGTTAAAATTAGTGTTAATGTAATCCCAGAGTGTGTGGATATTTTGTGTGTCTGTCTTTTTAATGTTCAAAGTATCTTTTTGACTCAAATGGTGAACTGCTTTGCAATTTGTATCTTGTGTGCACACAGTGTTTTAGTGTGGCCAGTGATTAAGTTTTTCTCTAATTTAGGAATTCTTTTGTCATAAGATGCATAGTGAAGCTGATGTGCACTTAATTCTTCTACTTCTTGGCAGCTTTTCCTTGGAATAATAAACTCGATTTTGCATTATCAGTGTGGTCTGGTTATTTCTTCCACTGAAATATAGGAAAGCCATAGTACAACTTAATTTCTAACAATCTGAATGTGGTTTTTTTCAACAGGAACTGTTCTTATCAGAAGCAGTAATGGCCACCTAATGCTGGTATCTCAACAGACAATAGCACAAGCACAGAACCAGACACAAAATATCCCAAATGTGAGGCCATCTGTACCGACCAGCACACCTGCAGTCAGAATATGTACTGTGCAGGTAACTTCTCTCATAACTTCAGTTGGATGTAGCTGTATGTTGTGTAGTTATAACAGGGTTTGCAAATGAGTTATGTTAAATAAGCATTTGGACCCTTTCTAAATGGGGTGATGGTGTTTGGTTTTGCACCAATAAACATCACTATATGCTTTGCTTTCTTGCTTGGGAAAAAACTTGTGAGCTGTTACACAGGGTAGATTAGTGAACGCCTCAATGATGGTGATGATGATGATGATGTAAACCATTTTAAGAAAAAAAGCAATGCCAGCCAAAACTGCCGAAATAGTTGCTGACAGTATCTAAAACCTTGTGATCCTCTGTTGGGATATTCCTCTGAAGCTGAGTAAAGCTGAGGACCTTTCCCATGTCCCTAGGATGTTCTTCCTTCCCTGAACTCTGCTGGCTTTTTTCTTCCATCTCTTGTAGTGTGGTCAGCACCCAAGAGTAAGGAGGTACCTAAATAACAATTTATTTATTTCTTTAACCATTTTATTCTGATTATGCATTATCTCTAAATGTCTCTGAATCTGTTTTTGAATATTGAACTGGTAGACAAAGAGCTTTAGTGTTTAAACCATATGGACTATGTGAATGATGCCTGTACTGTTACTGTAAGAGGATGTGTCTCGGTTTGTATCCGACCCCATATTAAATGTATGTTTTGTCATTGACTTGTCTGACAACTGTTCTCTGCCCATGTGTAATTATTTTTTATTTTTATTTTTTCAAAGAATTCTGGCACACAGTTAGTAAAGAAAATAGCAGCTGTTCCTGTGAAAACGTTATCTCAAACAACAAATGCTGTGGTTTCTTCTGTTCAGACACCCGCTGTAATACAGGTACTTGACAAGCTTTATAGTATGGTGGAATAAGTGACAGAAAAAACTAGAGGAAATATGGATGCATTCTTGTTATTTCTAACTGCAATCTGGTTTTCAGTAAGCTTGGTAACCTTTGTCCTCATAACAAATTATTTCCCAAGTCTGTTTTTATAAATGCATAACTTAATTAGGCTTCTGTCAGTGTGTGTCAGATAATCTTATCTCACTGCAGTAGAAAGCAGATGAACAATGAATAAAGTAAATAGTTCAGAGAGCCATTTCCAGTGCTTTTGTATGCTATGACAGAGCTCCTTCAATCTCTTGCTTAATCTTTTCTGGGAGATGTGCTCCTGTTGGGATTCCCTGATTCCCATTGGAGAAAAAGGTATACCTGAGAAGATGTTGAGGGGAAAATGATCTATCTGCACCAATCAAGCTGTTTTTCATGTGTATGATTTTTCCCCCTCATTATAAACTGAAGGAAGGTCATAGCTGAAGACCTGTTCTCTAATTGAGTGTGGCAGATGGGTTCCACAGGTACAATTGTAAATAGGCAGCAGTTGAAAATGCCTTGTTATTTTTAGGTAGTATTTTTGTCTTGTTTCCTAAGTCTTATTTCACTTTTTCTAGTGAAAAATGTTGTAGTCCTCTTCTGAAGAGACTTTTATCACCTGCAGAGTATGAGATTTTTTCCTATGTATGGTTCATCCTCTGTTCTTGGGGACCAGACTTCTGGATAACCATGTGGAATGAAAAGAAAACTACATTTTTCTGCCAATAATATGTTCTGTTCTCGTAATCTGGAGGAGAAATCATGAAGAAGTCTGGCTTGTACCTGTATTTTGTGACAAGAGTTTGAAGGAGACTGAGCTGTAGCAGTTGACAAAACACTCAGTAAATGAGCAGGATTCAAAAAGACCATGCTGGATGTATGTTCTTGACCCTGAGGGTGTTTGTAGGACTGGGGGGGAGCGGTGTTTGCTGACAGTGGTAACAGTCTGACTAACAAGTTCTTCCTTCTGCTGTTCTTCTGTATCAGCAACTGATCACTACTCACACTCTGTGCTATTTTTTCATTTCCCTCTTACTACAGATGGACAATGTTGGGGCTAAAGTGGAAAACCCACAGGCCTCTCCTAATACATTTTCTATTTTGCTTAGAATGGAAACTGTGTATGCTTTGTGTCTAAATACAGTGATGGATATTCCTTACTTTTATTTTGGAATACTAGCTTGCAAACCCTGTGTTTGTGATCTCCATGTAGAAGTCTTTAGGATATAAAAACAATAGTCATCTACTATACTACCTCTGCACTTGGGAAAGATATGAAGGTCATCCATCATCTGATGGATGAAGTTGCATGCATCCTCACACTGTCATGTAGATAAACACTGAGATGCATCATACTAGAAAACTTCTCTTTTTTTAACTTGTATCTGCTGTTGGCTTGGTTTTTCTATGCTTTAATTCAGTTTTGATGTAGTCTATTGAACTCGTGTTCTTCTGAGATATTTAGAGACATAGACATGGAGTATTTTTTATAAGCTATTTTTGTAAGTTTTTTTTTCTCCCCACTGTGGAAACTGGAATACTTGTAATGAGCTGTCGGGCTGGATTTAAACAGCAGGAATGGTGACTCTAGGAAAAATTAATAGAGCTGTTTTTTTTGGAGGGGCTTCCTTGAAGCCCCTCTGTTTTGCAGAGGATTTCAAAGCCCTCTGTATGAACTCCTTGAACAGTGAAAAGTAAATAGATGCAATGTGAATGCATCTTGCCATTACATGGTCACGTTGCTCCTCACCCTGGGGTGGACAAGAGAAGAGTGCTGAAAGGGGAGTCAGTGCAAAAAGTTGATGGAACCGTCTGGGGAAAGGATGGTAGAGCCCTTGAGTCTTATTTCCTTGGCAGCAATTCATTCATGAGTCTTAAAATAACTTCCTGATCTTAGTCTTGACAATTTTTTGAGGTCACAGGAGAGGAGTATTGGTGTAGAAGTATGATGTCATCACAGAAAGTGGTGGAGAGGAAATAATCCTTGGCTATCTTGTGTGAAATACAACCTGGAACACTCTGCAAAACTCTGTAGGCACTGACTTCAGGATTATTCTCCTCATCAACAAGAATATTTTCCTTTTTTGACATTCTTCAATGTTTAAGCTCTGAGGTTAGACAAAATTACCTGCAAATTCTTATTTTTTACCTGTTTCCCAGATGGGAAAACAAAGCTGTAAAGTGTCTAATTAGCATCATGCTGAGGCACTTTCATTTAGATGCAGAGCACTTCTTCTCATGAAATGACTTCAAAATATGCAGGATAAATGCCATTTTTTTGTGGTGACTATTTCTCTGTTGCTCAAAGTGAGAATGAGAATTGTCAGTAGCAAGAAAGGTTGATGGCAGATGACAGAAGTTAATTCCCATATATTCTTTTTCCTGGGAAAAGGGTCCAGCAGACTTCCTGTTGTTTCCTCCCTCTGCTGATAAAATGCTGTTCTAGTCTTGATGTGTAAGCATGCTGGAAATTGCAAGAGATCAGCTCCTGTTTTCGACTTTTAAAAGCCCAGGGCATTGCAGCTTGGCAGGTCTGTGCTGTGTCCCCTTCCATCTACCTCCTGCCCATCTGTTTGTGGGATTCTTGTGCCCAGTTTGCCTCCCTGTGGTCTTAGAGCTGTTGAGTTTCATCCTTGGAAGAGGCAGTGGTGGTGGCAAAGATCCTGCAGAGAGCTATTAAAGTGTTACCAACAGTGGGAGCCTAAGCTAGAAAGCTTTCTGGTAGCTGCCTGCTGCTTTCATGTCAAGCTGGCAGCAACTTGGGGAGGGGAGGACACCCATCCAGGAAAAAAAAATTGTAAATATATGACTAAAGCATTATGGTTTTGCTTTGGCTTTAAGTGTTTGTATATTAATTTTCCCTATCCTGAAAGCCTGATATTCTACATGATATCTGTCCCACTTTTGATTAGTTTTTGTTTTATCCATGGTAGGGTAAGTTAGACTCCTGTCTGTCTTAGGATTGACACAATTAGCAAGTATTAGTTGTGTCTGTTTGACTAAGCTGGGGTGCTTAAGTATGTTAAGAGTCAGTGAAAGCCATTACACTGTGTAGATCTGAACCTAGAGTTTGGACTATAAAACCAAATTTTCCCTTCCTCTTCACAGACTTGGAGGAAAGACGACAACTTTAGGTTTCAAATGTTTACCTGGATCTCTACCTGTGGGTACCTTCTGGCTTTTCAGTTTTTAAGTTGAGAAATCAAAAGTAGTGGGTTTTTTTCATGGGCAGAATCTTTTATTTATATTGTATTCTGTTGTATCAAATGAACTGTGTTGGTTTCTTGGGTATGGTTTGTTTGTTTGTTCTCTTTAAAATCTGAAGTAGAAATACTTCAGTCTAGTGGGTTTTAGATTTAGCCTAGTTTGCAAAGAAGGGAGGTATTTTTTCCTAAATCTTAATTGCTCTCCTTTTGCTGCAGCTTCTGAATCTGTTGGTAAATTATAGTGAGACTTTTTGAGAAGTATCAAATTAACTGAATTTTGTGAGGTTTCTGTCAGGGCAGAGGAGAAGGAGATCCAAATTGCTGTCCAGGAGGAAGAACTTGTTAGGTCCATTTGCTGAGCTGGCTGCTTCTGCTGGCACTTGAATCTTTCCAAAGTGTACATGATGTCTTTTTGCCTCCCCTGTGTGTGATAGGAAAAACAAGGGGTGTTGCAATTGAGAGAGGAACTTCATGGCAAGACTGGAAGATAAATAATCAGTTATGGTTCTGCATATCTTCAGAATAGTATCACCAGGCTTAGCATTGTCTGAAATCCATTAGTCTTAGACTGTAGGAGCCTGGCAAAGTTAATATATCGGTTTCTTCAAGACCATTTTACCTTTCTCTCTGCCTTCAAAATTGCTGGCAGTGCTTTGGTCTGGATGTGCCTTTGTAATTTCTTTCCCCCACCCTTGATTTGTAAATACAATTATGGCTTCGGCTGTCATTTACTGTATTAAATATAGGCTCTCAAAGTAAATGAATCTAAACTCTAAAAACAAAGAGAAAAATTGTTTTTGTGTTTCAAATAGCAGCGTGGAGGGAGGTTGCTACCCTCCACATATGCTAGCAGAATCCAGTATGTTTGTCACGTTGCTCCTTGGTTAAAAAGTGTTAATTTTTCTCTTCAGCCAGCAGCTGCAGCAGCTAGCGTTACTACAGTTACTGCTGTAAAGCCTTTGAGTACTGGAACACCTGTAAAACTTCCAGTTACAGGACCACCTGCACAAGTTATCTCCCAAAAGGCAGTCTCTGTGAAAGCAGAGGGCACAACAGTAGCACAGACCAGCCCTTCTACAGTAAGGAAAAAAACGTTTTTAATTAAAAATTAACATTCTGTACGTTCATCGAAGGTTGAAGAGACAGTGCAACATCTAACAGTCTTCTCTTTATTTCCACACTAGGAGATGCTAGAGAATGTGAAGAAATGCAAGAATTTTCTTGCTACACTAATAAAATTGGCATCTAGTGGACCTCAAGCCCCTGAGATGGGGCAGAACGTGAAGAGTCTGGTGCAAAATCTACTGGTGAGACTTTTTTTCCAAACAAAATCTGCATCATTTGTATATAGATTTTTGACATTTACTTTATGATAGTTTTGTTCCTGATATTTTGTAGCTTTTTTTTTTAGCAACTGAAGAGTTGGATTTGTGGCTGAGTACATCTGACCCTCATTAAGTCTTACATTATAAATCTTATTTTAACTGAATCTCATGCTGCGTTATTTCCCCCCCTCATATTTCTCTTTCATTTTATGCACACAAGTAACTGATAGTAGGAGGAGCTGGTAGTGTTAACACAGCTTCTGGGACTTGTTTCATGTTAGTGTAGTTTCGAGTCCTCAGTAGCAAGAATCTGACGTGGAGGTTGCAGTGCAATGCTAAGTCCATACTGCTGCTTTACTCCAAGACAGAACTGAGCAGTGGAACAAGAATGACATTATCAATAGCTTAAAACGGTAGGATGGAGCAAACAATGTGGTGGCTGCCAGCCTCTCTCGCTTTGCTTCCGTATGGTGCTTTGTGCTGTATCCCAGCACAGCTGGGTTTTCCTGGTAACGATTTCTCCTGCCACTTCTTGTCATGGCATTTGACCGCTGCTGCTGTGTTGCTGTTCCACCGTAGCAGAAGGCTGTGTGCTGGTGGAGGGGGGTGGTTTTGCTAGTGGTACCAAAGGGCTTTTCAGTCTAGGAAGGTGTGATGTAGACAGGTGTAATTTCAGAGAGCAGGTTGTTTGAGGATGCAGCCTTGCAAAAATTTGGTTCCTTAGTCTCTGTCCCTGCTGGACTATACACCTTCCTTCTGTGGGAAAAACAGAGTTGTTCTTTCTTGTGCCTAGAATACTTTTTTTTTTTTCCTAAGAGCAGTTGTTAAGAGACATTAATACATTGTTAACTGCACACTTGTTTGCTTTTTGTAGTATTTAAAAATCTTCCATTTGGTATGTGTATGATTTAAATGCAAAATAAAGTGACTGTTTTGTGTGTATGAGAGAAATGAGTAAATTGCAGTTGGGTAGCAGAATGATCCTTAAGGCATCGTTTTGTGATGGGTGTCAAGCACTCTATATGCACTGAGCCTCAGTGTACCAAACCACTTGCATTGGTATCAGTGAGACCTCAGTGACCCATGTCTGGATCTCAATGAGATCCAACAGGCAACAAATCAAGTAACTAAATGGGAGGGCTGCTGGAAGCTCTGTTTGTCTGCAAACATGGTATTTAAAATCCCTGTTCTGGTTATGTAGCAACTTGGAATAGTTGCTCCAGAGGTGAATATGGGTGAGAGCAGAAATGGAGATTGGTGCTGCTCTTTCTGTGTCTGTACCTTCTTGGAGGAGATGGTGTTCTGACGGCTCTGGGAGGGTGAGGAAGGGCAGCAGAGTCTGGGCTTAGCCCTGTGTACAAGTGAGGGGTCTCAGAAGTTTGCTGCAGCTTCCTAACCCTTCCAAGTCCTTGAGTCAGGCGTTTGAGTTGGGACAGGGTGGAAAGCATTAAGAAAGGAAACAGTACTCTGCAGTTCCATTGGGGGTATGCAGAAGTGTTGTGATTGCTTTTGAAAGACTGTGTTAAGTATTCTGTTTTATTATGCTGTGTACGCATTAGTCTAGAATTGCCTTACAAAAACTGCTAAGCTGTTATTAGTCTTTGATGCCTCTAAGTTTATTTTTATGCAGATAAACTACCTTTATTGAAAGAAGTACTAGTAGTTGATCTAAAATACTAGTATAATAATCATGAGATATTCAAAGGGATCAGTGCTGCTTATAAACTTTTTTCTATCCCTTTACTTCAGTGACTGAGTTTGAACACCTATCCCCAAGTGTGTTAACTGCCTGTAGCTGAAGAAAGCATAAACAACTTGGGTAATACCATATGAACATTACAACATTATTCTATCCTAACTCCCCTTTTTCTTCTTTTTAAAATAAAGCAGGAAAAAAGCATTTGAGTACTGAAATTGAACAGTGCCATGATAATAAAAGTTTCCATGACCTTTTGATACATCTTGGGGAAAAAAGTGCAGTGGATTCAGTTATAACTTAATATTGTAATTATATTTTCCTCTTAGGAAGCAAAAATTGAACCAGAAGAATTTACAAAAAAGCTGTACATAGAGCTTAAATCATCTCCACAACCATATTTAGTTCCTTTTCTCAAGGTAAGTGTCTGATTATGGATTTGTAGTATTTAAAGAGGGAAGGGAGGAGAACCAGGAAAGAAAAGAGTTTGGGCATTCAAATAGGTATTTGTTCAGGATAATTGAAGAATGGTGCTTAGCATAACTCTCTGTGACTCTTGTGCTTGGAAATTCTTAAGAGGAAGGGGGATTTTTGAGAAGTAATTTATGCCGTGTTCCTAATGTTGTTGAGCAATTGCCTTCTAGGTGTTAGTGGAGACTAGTGTTTTGAAAGCTGTGCATCTATCTACAGTAGAGCAGCTATGTTAAGATCACCTCTTACTTTCTCATCAAAATTGTAGCAATTCTGGCTTCTAACTCAGAAGCTGACAACAGTGGTGATGAACAGCTTATGCCATGTTAAAGATCAAAGAATCTGCATAAAGCTATTCATCTTCTGCTGGTTTATGTTTAGCTGGAGGCAGAAAAAATCTTTTCCCCTTTCTCCAGAAAGGGTCTGACAAGACTACTGCAGCTTAAGAAAAGAATCCCAGCAACTCTACTTCTGTTCAAGTAAATAATCATATAAAAGAAAAAAAATGCTTCTTTGAGACTTTTAATCATATGATAAAATAGTATTAACAAAATAAAAATTAATTATACAGCAAGCATTAAATCTCAGTGAAAACATGGAAAACTATGTTAAATTTAATAAATGTCAATGTACACCATACTCTTAGGCTTGTCAGATCTGTACATTTGTTATAGGCATGGTGGAGAATAAAGGAAGAAAAGTTAAGTGGTAAAGCTGGGACAGTTTTTCTGGAGTTTGCCCTTTTCCTTGGTATTTGACAGGCCATGTAACAATGCATGTGATAATGTTGATATTGCTCTAGATTGCTGGTGTTAATCTGCTCAAATTTGGGATAAATTTTTTCTTACAGTGGCAACTTTTAAATGCCTTGCTAGCAAGTTTGCCATGTGTTTGAAAGACTGCAGTCATCTGTGCAGGACCTTAAGCTGAGATGGGAGATTCAGATTTGATGTTAGAAAGAAAAAAAAATCAGTTAGGATGATCAGGCATTGGAATAGGTTTTTGCCTAGGGAGGTGGTGCAGTCACCATCCCTGGAGGTATTTAATGGGATCTGGAGCTGGGTGATAAGATTTAGTGGTTATGGGGATACAGTGGTAGTGTTAGGCTGATGTTTGGACTTGATGATCTTAAAGGTATAAGGTCTCATCCAACCTTGATGATTCTGTGATATGTAAAATTTTCCAATTGGTCATTTATTACCTGTTTAATTTCTTGGAGGCCTCTTAAGTGCCCATGCAGAAGCCAGTAAAATAAGCAGCTCTGAGAACAGGCTTTCTGCATCCAGTGTGGCTCTGGCTGCAGAAGGACTGGGCTGTGAGTACAGGGTCAGTGTCACTGGCACTCACAGAAGAGCTCAGCTGTTTTAAGAAGCCATCCAAGGATATGAAGAGCTGCTACACTTGATGCAGAGAACTCAAGGCAATTCTGCAGGGGTTAAGTTGGGTTCATCAGCGTGGGTCAGACCCTAACCTGTCCCAGCAGAGCCCTTCTGTGTGTCTTCTGCAGTGCGCTGCCAGTACTGGCATCATCTAGGCTTCTCTGATTTGGGCAGGGTCCATACCACATAATCCTTGGCATAATGGTGCTCTCTCCCTGTTGCATGCTATATTAGCAAAGGTACACTGTGACTTCAGAAGTGTTGCTCAGGCATGGTTGGAGTTAGCTGACCTTGCAATGTTACCAGTCCTTTAAAACATCTTGCACCCAGACTGCCTTTTCCTGAAACACTGTAAGGATGTGTGGATGATACACACAATTAAGTTGATCTGTAACTTTGAGCAGCTGTGACAGGACTGAGCGCCAAATGCAGAATGACTTCAGGAGCACTACTCTAAGGTGCTAAGAGGATCAGTGCTGGCCTTGTCTGTGGGGGAAATGTTTGCAGCTTGAGTCTGGAAAGAAATGTGATACGGCTTTTTGCCAATCCACTTTTAGCTAGTGAAGTGGAATTTTAGGGAGGACTCTCTGGAGTCAGCTCTTATCTTCGAGCTGCAGGTTTTTGATGAAGTTGTGCATGTGTTTTGTTTTGGCTGTTCCAAGAGGTGGAAAAAGTACAGTGGCTTTGGCTGTGAAGCTTGCTTGATTTTCAAGTCTGCTGGATGCTTTTGGTACCTAGATTGCATCAGGAGCTGAGCAGCTTTTAAAAAGAAAAAGAAGTGAATGTTAAAAAACAGATGTGGGTTGCAAAAGGCCCGGTTGTGCAAATATGATTCCTTGGTAGGCTAGCATATGAGACATGATCCTTTTTCATGAAGTCTAAAGTGGCAGCACTGTGTTAGGAGCTCTTATAAACTTTAGCAACTGTTAAGAGAAGAAGAAAAAATAACAAGGGTTTTCAAGAATATACAGGTAGCTGCAGAACTGATTTCCCCTGGTTCAGAGCCATAGCAGATTATAAACAGTGAAAGAGAAAAATCCGTAGAGAGTTTGAAGATTATTCTCTCCATTAACCTTCTCATACACAGCTGTAGTAGAAACAAGATGTTGCCAGATTCCTTTACTTTTGTTCTCTTGTTGCAGAGAAGTAGCTGGCTGAAGTTGTGTTGCTGCAGCTCTACGGACATTATTAAAGTGGTATCTCCCCCTAGTGTAGATACAGCTGTATTGATGTAGAAGTGTTCTTGTCTTCAGAGCTTGTTTCTGACTTTATTGGATAATTCGTAGCTCCCTGTCAGGCTTCATGAAATAAACACAGCTGTTCCAATATAGCAGGGGTTTTTGGCAAAACAAAATTATTTGAAATAATAAAACAGTTAAAATCATCTTACTCTGAAACATAAATTCCAAATTGAAAAATCTAAACAGAAGAACAAAATTATATGTGAGTTTCCCCATAGATTGGATTTACTACATGTAGTGTAGCTGGGGGGGTGGTTGACCTTTGCTCAGCTGGTGTTGGTGTTTCTTGTCATCTTCACTGAACAGGATTGTCATCAATTTAAGGATGCCTGAAATTTAGCAAAACTTGTTTGCCATTTATTGTCTTGTGAAAAATTTAATTGGAAAATGAGGAAGAGGATTCAGTTACGAATGTATTATTATTGTGGAAAACTCTGCTGCTACTACATCCAGTGTTTTTTCATTTTTCTTTTAGAAAAGCATGCTTGCCTTACGGCAGCTAATGCCTGATCCTCAGAGTTTTATCCAGCAGTGTATGGAGGAGCCAGCTCCAACCCAAGAAGTGGTTTCAACTTGTACCTCTGCGGTACCAGCTCCTTCGACAGGCGCGGCAGCCTCGGCTGTGGCAACAACCGCTCTTCCAGCTGTAAAACCCACGCCTGCCCCTGCAGCAGCCACAGCCCCTCTGGTTATCACACCAGTCCTTGCCAGCAGGTCGGCAGCAGCTCCCCCGCAGGCCCTGAGGGCTGTTCCTTCCCCCGCAGCCTCCGTGCTCACCACGGCCGTGGCGTCGTGCGGGCTGACTGCCGTCCAGCCCGGCAAGGCGCTCCCCACGTCTGCACTGGCAGCACCCTCTCTGCAGTCTGCAAAGCCAGTGCTGGTCTCTACGGTGGCGTCTGCAGCAGCAACCCTCTCCAGCCTCTGAAGCCAGTCACCCCAATCAGTATTAAAATCTCGCAGCCCAGCCCCATGGTTGCGCAGTCAGTGGGTGCTCAGCAGGTGGTTAAAGTGAAACAGCTGGTAAGATGGATTCTCTGCTTCTCTGTAACTAAACAGGCTCCTTTACTTTGACTCCTAACCTTTAGTAAAGAGGATACCAATTTGGACCTCTGGTTCTTTTTTTTTTTTCTTTTAATATCTGAAGCTAGTCTGTCTTGAGTTCCTCAGTAATGTTTGTCATAGTTTGGAAATACTGAGTCCTTGCTGGAAAGGTGAATATCTAAAGCCAAGCTGTCAGCTTGGTCCCTTGCAAGATGTGTTGACCACCATTTCATGAGACTGAACATCCATCTGGAGACACAAGGGGATACAAGGTCTAACACCCACTATGCACACAGCCAGGCTAGGTTGGCACCTGGAAGAAAAGGCAGGAAATGCAAGTGTCAGAAACAGAAAGTGCTGATGGGATACTTACATTAATTGCTCTTGGACGCCCTGTTAGGGCTGTGTCTTAGCTAGCCACCAGGCATGCCAGTCTCTCCCCTGGTAGCTCCTGCCCTGGGCACTTTGCAGGCACAGGTGGTTCGATGATGTTCAGTGATACATTATCTGAAATGTACGCACTACCTCAAGGAGCTTTTCAGAGCTGAGTTCTGACCTCCACATTTACTAAGACATGTTAATTACCACGTCGTCCAAAAGTGAGTTTTTTCTATCAGGCCTCATTAGCTAACAAATTCCAGGAGGAATAACTGTCTTATTAAAACAATACCCTCCAAAGCAATGTGTTAACATTTTTTATTCTTGGCACAGGTTAACTTCTTGCTAATGTTAATATTAAATACCAAGAAACTGTGGATCACGGGTATACCCGAAAGAGCAACTTTGTGAAATAAATTAGGTTTGACGTATAGGTGTTTAAGATACCAAGTAGCATGGTGTCTAGGTGGCCTACCTGTAAGTAATGCTCTCAAGTATTTTGAGAGAATTAGACTCCCTTTGGCAGATAAAGAATTCAATTCTTGCAAAGGAATTCCTTGTAGAGATTATTTTTCTTTAAAAAGTGGGAAATCCATTAGACTTCTTGTGAAACTAAATTTACTTTCCACAGGTATAGTAGGACATCTGCTGTGTGAGTTTTCTTTTTAGCTTGGATATTGTGTATACTTGATTTAACACTGTTCAGACCCCTAAAATGTTTTGATTTTTCAGTTTCTTTCCTTTCAAAGGGCATGAGGTAGATGTAATACAAGAATCCTGCATTCTAAATGAAGAGTTCATGCTATGGTAGTGTAAGCTTCCATAAGCATCAGCTTTTCATCTTGCCAGACTTGCTTAAAAAGAACAAAACATTTAACTGTATGGGGTGGGTGGGAGTCCTTTTTCTGAGTAGATTTGTTAAAAAAATAGGCAAAATACCCTCAACCCCAAAACTCCAAAGAAGAGTTATTATGCATACGCACTGACAATCTTGGCTCGTAGTAGGTAAAGTCAAATTGGAAAAGGAGTTAGTACTCATATTGTCTTCGAGGACTAAGTTGAAATTCCAGCCAGAAGAAAAGGAGAATTTCTTGGGTAGTACAAGGGCAGGAGAGCAGCTTGTTGGCTACACAGCAAGTCTTGTAATCCAGGGGAAAGGTTGACCATCTGTACAAATAGGCAAGGAAGCTTAGCTCCACACAGGGGAGTCAAAACACTTCTTGAATTTGATATTGGTGAACTCTAGAAATGGCTTCTGCCTCTACACTGCTGCAGTGTGGCAGTCTGCTGCAATTGCTTTTCTTTGCTGTGCCTTACATATATTGAATTGCATACAAAACACGTTTTTATCCTCATTTGGGTACATCCCAGGCACAGTGATTAAAATACTTGCTCTTCTAAGATACAGATGAAGGACCGACTTCACAGCTTAGCCCTATCAGGAGCTTGGTGTTTGTTCAGACAACTTATTAGCACAAAGGCCAAGTTAGTAGAAGTGGCTGTATCTCCTACAGCTTCCCCAATGCCTTTTCTTGAAAGGGCAGAGGATCTATTTTCTCACATAAGAAAACAAATCTGGACCTGCCCTCCCTAAACAGAAGGGTCCTACTGCCAGCTGAAAAAGGGAGCACATTGCAAGCTGTGCAAATCTGTCTGTACAATGCTGCCAGTAATTTTTTCTGTTTCTGGCCCACAGGGATGTCTGATGCCATACAGTCCCTCTGTATGCCCCTTTCTAATTTTGGCCTCTTGTGCTGGAGAGAATTTGAACTTTCACGTACCAGCTCCATTATGATGTTGGTGGTGCTCAAGAATGCAGCACTGCTATATATTTATATCAAATTTGTGTCTGGAGTGATGCAACATAAAACTTTTCATTTCTGTAGCATTAGTATCAAAACTCTGTGGACACTGAGGGACCTGTTCTTCAGGGGTATTGTTGGGATTGATTACACTCCTGCGTTGTGAGAGTTGCGCATTTTGGAGGATTTTTTCCTGTGACTTTCTTAACACCACCTCATTTAAGCGTGTTGGCTTACAAAGAAGTTCCATCTTGGAAGTCAAGTTTGTCTTGCTCTAGTAGTGCTTTGTCTCTTGTTAAAGCACAATAAATGAAAAATTACCTTACCAGATGCTGGCATCCATTGGTGAGAAAGCTGCTATGAGATTACAGCTCCATGTTAGGCATAACCAGATAGGGGTTTATGGTTTAGTCCCCACAGTTACCAGTGAGGCACACTGCCTGGAGGTTATTAATGACTGAACCAGGGAGTGAAGACTTTATGCTGTTGCAACTGCTTGTTCTTAGTGAGTTGTTAGTGTCGAGTCCCCTCAGAGCCGAGCTTTCATGAACAATTTTCTCCATTATTTTTTTTCTCCTGGTTATTGCTTTTGCCTTCAATTAGTGAGGCTTCCTTCATGAAGCAATACTGCTTGTGTGGCGATACCTCAGCATCCCGCTGCTGATCTCCAAACTTTGTTTTAGGAATGTAAAACAGGTTCAGTGAGGCTAATTGAAGTATCTTTCAGGCTGCTGTCCCTTTGTTGTCAGCTGAATGTTGTCGCCTTTTTTTTAACTTAAGAACATCAGTAATTTTATTCTGATGACTGTGTAGCCTGCTTAACAGGGAACAAAGGAACAGTTCCTTTTCTTTATTATTTCTTTCTGCTAACCTGTAGAAAAGAGACAATAACTCCTCCTCACAGATATTACTGATGTTGGTAATGCTTCATTCTGGCATTGGATCCTTGTTGAAATTTCCAGAATTGTTCTCTCCCATTGCAACTCCCAAAGACTTTCGTTGCCAAGTCTAGGGCTAGAATGGCAAAGAGAAAAAGAGCTCTACTGCCAACACATCCTTTCTGTTCTTGACAATGTAGCCTCCTTGGTTACTTGACTTACAGCCCAGTCTCCACTTAGATCATTGTGGCAACATTGCTGTCTCTTTTCTTTTGTCTGCTGTACCTCAGTCTGTAATGCTTCTGTTTCCTCCTGTACTGTTCCAGTGTTTTGCATGCTGAAGATGAAGCATCGTTCTTCCTGGTGGTAAGGAGGATCTCTAGGTGTGTGTTAGTGCTAGTGGAGCCTGTGAGTAGTGTGTCCGAGCTGGTTGGTTCCTCATTAATTACCTGAACTCAAAAAAGACTCTGCTAACATTACTCACAACTTGCAGTTTTGGAAGCCAGATCTTTCTGAGAGATCGAACTGTACTTTGTGGAAAACACATAGAAGTAAACATTAGCATCTCTCCTACTCCATGAGGAAGTGCTGCATATGTGAGCATCACCTCTGTCCACAGTCTGTCCCTGTATTCCTGTAGTTCTTTCCTCCTCTGGATCTTAATATTAACTGTCTGTCAGGCTGTCAGATCAGTTATCTTACTACTGCTGCTACGCCAAGCCTTAGTGCTACCAGTATGGAGATGGTTGAGAGGGTATCTTGACTCTTTGATACACAAAGTGCCTCTTTTTGTGAATGTGTGATGCTTATGTTGGTGATATTTATTAATAGAGAAGTTAGATGACAGGAGAGAGCCTAATTTCTGAAGTATTATAAATGTCAATTCTTTAATTACACTGCGCAGTCTTGCTGTCCAAGCACTCTTTAGACTTTCTAAAGTAAGAATAAAAGATTCAGAGGAGAATAATGGCTTCTTGACCCTGACACTCTCTTTGTTAGTTTTTTGCTGCTAAAAAAATAGGATTCAGTTTGAAGATGTTGATTTTATGCTTTGATGAAGTAACATCTTCCTACTGCCTGTAATCAAGCACCTTTTTAAAGATGTATCAAAGCTGAAGCCCACATTCTGCTAGCTACAATTAGAAGTGAGGTTTTTAGGGATGCTGCAATTTTATTACTTTTTTGCATTTTAATAGCTGCCCCCGATGAGGAAGGATTAGTATTATTGGCTGTGCCTGTAGGTCTTTGTTGTGATGACATCCTTCTGTCTGGTATTGTCTCTTTGAAGAGTCTCTAAACAAAACTATGAACTGCCTTCCTTTTTACCCTTCAGCAGTGTACTGATGTCTGTGTAGAGGCTCTCCTTGCTGTAGGTGTTGCTATTTAGTACTCCATGTTCCTGGTAACCGATGTGTTCAGTGTACTTTAGCGTAACACTTTGAAACTCAGCATCTCAATTTACAATTGATGTTGCAATTCCACAAACACATCAGTAATTTTATAGCATGTACTCTTTAATCCTAGCAGGTAAAGTATTTTGTGCAAGATCTCAGTAGTTTTGGTGTTTTCCCTTTTTGACTAGGTGTTTGTGATACCTACCCTTTAGAAGTTACTGGCAGACTTTAATAGTTAGCCAGCTGAGAAAGACTTACGTAGAGGAAAGCCACTCAGTGTAATGGCTTGTGTGATAATTAATGAAACTTGTCTAATAGAGTTACCAGTAGAGAATAGGGGTGAAGTGTCTGTTAGAGCTCACTGAATGAGCTTAAAGGTCACTACCACTTGTTAAGATTTCTTGACATGAAGTTAAAAAAAGTCTTTTCTGAGCATGCTGTTTGCTTTAAACTGAAAACTAGACAAGCATACCTGCCCATAGGCACTTCTGTCTAAATGGAAACATTGATACTGTTTACTTCTCTGTAGTTTTAGCTCTTCTTACTCTTGATATTGGATATTTCACTTCCAGGTAGTCCAGCAGCCATCAGGAACCATTGTCAAGCAAGTATCCACACTCCCACAGCCCTCAGTGCTCACCCTACAGACGCCTGCTGAGAAGAAGATGCCGCTGAATACACTTGTTCAAACCAACCAGTTTCCTGCAGGTAAAGTGCAGGAACCTCTTTCATGGAGAAGGGGGAGGGCTGCTGAGGTATTGAAGCAAGTGCAAACTGTTGGTAGATTGTAGGAATGCAAGAAGGCGGCTGTCTGTCAGGAGCAACCAGCTCTGTGCATTAACCTGAACATCATTACTGTCTGGAGCTCTGATGAGAAAATCAGTGTCACATCTACTTCTGACACTTGTTAAGAGCATGTTAATCAAATATTTGTATTTGTTAAAATACTATGACTGAGCTCCTTGCAGTGAACTTTCTCTAAGCTGATGATTTTGAGAGTTGTTTCATGAGACCATGCTTTTCCCTGCAACAGTTTCAGGTTGATGCACAATAAGAGTTTGTCTCAGCCAGTCAGTTTTCACTGAAACATTTCCCTGGTCAGCACAGAAGGGAGGATGTTTGCTGAGAGTGCGTGAGGTTTTGGGCATATAGAACTTATGGAATGAAAGATTCTAGAGTGTCTGGTTTTCAAATGGACCCAATTAGGTGTTACTGAGTCTGCAGTAGAATGAATACCTAGAAGAGTAAACTGACTAAACAGTTGTCTTAGCATTTTGCTTTCTATTACAGCATGTTATTTGTTTTGTTTCAGATTCTATTCTGAGGCAAATTTCCTTGCCAAGAAATAAAATTCTGTCGCTTCAAGCGTCTCCTGTTCAGAAAGTGAAAATGAAAGAGAATGGAGCAACATCCTTCAGGTAAAAATGAGCAATATCAGAAGTTAAGTATAGAAAGGAACAAAAGGAAGAGACAAGTACAGAGGTGGGAATGGAGCCCAAAGAAAAGCAACTTTCTTCAGAGGCATTTTTCTGATACATGTTTTTCATGTTATAATACTCATTGGCAATGGGTAACCTTAAAACTTCTACACAGATATTAATTATTCTTAGTACAAGAAAACTGTCCTGGTGAGGTTGAGTTTTGTGTCAGTTTTTCACTGACATGTTTTCCATCCTATGAATATCAATTACTAATCAAATGTTCTTGTATTAAAATCTCTCAACAGGATTAAAGCAGATAGAATCTCTGTTGTTTTGCATATAGTCTGATAGCATTGAACTGTTACTTGGACTGTCTTGTAACCTGTCTAAAGCTCTGTGCTGCATTTCAGAATCTTTTATTAGCTCCTCTTACAAGCTTGTTTCTGTGTGTACAGGTGGAAGTCTTTGACTTCATCTCTAATCATGAATTCTAACATAGTCTCTAGGCCTTTAGATTGCAAGCGTGCTTAAAGCTTTTAGTTCTGGCAACTGATTAACTTTTCAACAGCAGAAGTTATTTTTGCAGCTATGAAGTGTGATGTTGCAACAGAGGTACAGACTGCCATAAGCATTATTAGTGTTACCACTTCAGGGCAAGTTTGACATTGCTCTCCCAAGGGGAAAAAAGCAGACATGATGACATCTCTATCTTGTTGACCAGTTGACTTATCATCTCTTGAAAGCTGCAGCTTTGAATGCACTGGTATAGACAGAGAGCTGTTGCTGTTTACAGTAACATACAGTATCCAGTGAACACTTAAAAACAGTGGTTGCCAGAAGTTGAAATGAAAAGCTCATGTTAAAGCAATAGCTCTGTTCATCTGCCTCAAGGTCTTATGAAATATACTTTAGAATATAATGTGATATGTAATTTTGGGTAGTGATGTTCAAAAAAAAACCCTTCATAAATATTGTAATGAAAAAAAGCAACAACAAACAAACTCATACACAAAAAAAATAAACATTTTTTCTGTGATCTTCCAAATGGAATATATTAGCAGTCTTACATGACAAATTTGGATTCATAGAAATCATTCCCTGAATTGTTAAATTCATAGTGTAGGAAAAAAACTACTTTTGCAATGTGATTCAATAAAGATTTCTCTTCTTGCTTTTGGATTGTAATCTTCAAAGTAGCGTAAGTCCACAAGAATTTAGACAGGAAATCTCTGACTCACCTTAGATTTTCTTTGTAGGGTCTCGTCTCTGAAGAATTTGTCTTTGCATGCACCCCTGGTGTTTCTTCTGTTCACTGCTGTAATTAAACTTTCTGACCTATGATCCATCAAGAGCTGATCATGTGTGAGGCAGAGAGGCACCATGGCCTGCTGTCAGGTTTTGTGATGAAATTTGTTACAAGCAGAGAGTGTGTCTTGTAATTGACGTGATTGTATATGTGGCACTAACGAGAGTGCTCTTACTGTGCACTCTCATTGCCGTGTGTCATCGAGCCTGACTCCCTCTGCCATTGTGTGACTAGGCTAGGTTAGGATTTGAGGAACATTCTACTTACTAAGCTGTACTTAATTAGCTGCAATTTGACCTTGTTTGCTCTTTAACAGGCTGGTTTAGGTTGCCTGAAATAAGCTGTAGAAAGAGTGGTGACTTCCTGCCCCCCAGCAAACGAGCAGAAAAAACCCACAAAACACGAAGCATTCCAACCTTCTAGATGTTGTTTCAGCTAAGAATGGACATTGCACCATGGCATGTCAAGAGATAGTCTTTTTCTAAAAAAAAAAATCAAGGCTTTTGTAAACTTATCTACATGTTTCTATAAAGTATATGCTAGAGCACTCTGGAAAAAAAATAAATTGCATATTTCATCTTCAAATACCTATTTTGAATTTATTCTGTTTGAGTTGTTCTAAAGCAAATGCAACTTTCTGGCTTGGCTGGAATTGTTCTGGCCTGGGTAGTTGTCAGGGATGGTGCACAGAGGTTTGGGTTCAGTGTGTCTTTCTAGTTTTCTGTTTGACTCTTGGATAAAATGGAGTAAAGATAGGGGGGGGTTCAGAAGACAAGTGCAGTCCTCAGACACCAGAGGGTGCAGCAGACTCACTTTTCAGGCAGCAGGCAAATTCATAGATGTGAGGTGCATCTGCATTGCTGGGGCTTCTTTTGCAGCAAATATCCAGTGTAAATGTCAAACCTGACATCGTGTGGTGTATCGCTCAAAGCTCTTGAGTTCTGTTTTCCACCTTGTCCCAGTAAGCTTAAATCACTGGAGACTTACAACAGCTGGGTGAGTTTTTCCTGTTCATTCCTGCTTGTGACATGATCGAATGCAAAGAGCATTAAGGGAAGTGGTGCAGAAAAGGGGCTTTATGGAGGGATTGCTGGAAGTGAAAGCAAGTCAATGTCCACCAGAAACACCTTCATGTACACTCTGTAATATTTTAAATTTATCACCTTAATAGAATGATTTCTGCAGCTTATTCAAAGTACATGATACCTTACTTAAAGTTTGTTAGAACAAAGGGAAAAGAGTAGTAAAAGGTATGAACTTACCATGGCTTCTGAAACTTCCATTAATCTTTAGTGAGCACTTTTCTAAGGAAATATAGTGGTAACTTCTTTGGGTTAAGTAAAATAAGTGCAACAGTGTTTTCATATATTTTGTCCCAGCTAATGGCTCATTGACTTAATGCAAACTTACGTCTCACAATGAAAAAGTAAGAATTGATACCAAAGAACAGTACAGGTAGATATGTCTGCTTGCATATAAACTTTTATATATTTGTACACACTAGAGTGAATGGAAATAATCAAGAAAATAGTAACCTGGTAAAGGCAGGTTACAGAGAAATGAAACTTCTCTATGTAGAAAAATGGATAGATGTACATTATAGAAGTTCATCTATTCTTTGCTTGAGCATTTTGAGTATGTGGCCAGATTAAAAGCAAAAATTATTTCCTGAAACTGCCTGCTATGCAGTTGTACCTGGGATGCAAGCATCCTTCCTGGGATTCCATAAACGGTTCCACTGGAGTAATGTCAGGTTCCAGCATCGATAGCTCATGATGCGTGTTCCTGGTGCTGGTTGCACTGATTTTGTCAGCAGATCCACAGCAGTCACTGTGCTTCAGTGGGATTCTTGTCTCTGCCATCAGCAAAGACTTCTCTGTAGTGGTCACTAAGAGGAGGAAACTGGAATGTAGTCGTGAAGATCAGTTAGCACTCAATTATCATCCTGTGAAGCTTCATTGACACACTTGTTGAAAGTTCAGGTCTCTGTTAGGCTGCTGGAGTCTGAGTATACACTTGGAGCTGCTCAGTTGCTGGTTGAGAAGGGGTAGGAGAGCTGTTCTGGCACTGTTGGCTTCAGCTTTAAATTGTTACTGTGGACATCTAACTGTTCTGACAGTCCTGGGATTTAACACTTTTATTAGCATGATGGATTTGGGGCACAAGCCTGATTGGGAAGCTGTTGTGACTAGTTAGATGTAAAGAACTGAAGCTGGTTTGAGAATATATTGGGTCTCCTTTTCCCTGAACACACCTATATAGGAACTGCTAGCAATGAGGTCTTACAAATGGAAGGAGGGAGGGATAGAAGAAGGCTGGACTCCTTTTCTGTCTGGGTCTCTTGCTGGAAGTTTGCTGAAGAATTGTGCCATAGAAACATACTGACACCCAAAGGAGTAAATACATCTATAGTTTAAAAAAAATATCCTAATATTTTCTTGTGTCTTTTGGGTATTGCTTAAGCTCAACTCATGTTCTAATAACTTTAGCTTCTGTCTGTAGTCAGTCCAAGGATAGCCTCTAAGAAATACCATTTCACCTTAGAATGGCAAATTTCTGGCTAACCCCTTGTTCAAAAGTTACTGAGGCCACACAGTGCTTTCTAAAGGTCAATTTTATCAAACCTTGCCAGAGAATACTTTTCAAGGGGGGGGGGGGGGGGTGGGTGTTGGTTTTGTTTTCTATGCTTTCCAAGTCAAAAGACGTCCAGATTGAGTGATTTTACTTATCTGACCTAATGCTGCAGATGTCTGTTTTGGATTGGTCCTAAATCCTTGAAGTAACCATTAGGGCCTTCATCACGTTGTGAAGTAAAAATGCTTTCTCTTGATCATCTGAACTTATTTGATAATAATTTGGATTGTTTCATTCCTAAGTAGTGCAAAAACTTTTCCATATAAGATTCACTCAGTATTTTAACTTAAATGATTTCTAAAACAAAATTAGGTGGAAGCACACAGGCTATTATAGCTAGTCTGGGTGATGTTCACCCTAAATATGTCAGATTTTAGTTTTTATTTTGAACATATAGTCTAAAGCTGCTACATGAGAACCCAGCTAATGGAGTTTACCAAGCTAGAGCTCTGGCATGGTGCTTCAGAAGCAGTGACATCTTCCCCACTGTGTACATAAGTGTGGTAGGACTTATCCAAAATACAAGGTCTGGATTGGTTCTATTATGTAATCAAGGAGTGTTTGTGTCCTGTGTTTTAAGGGAATTTGCTAAAGAAAACTGAAGATCATGTCTGTGCTAATAAGCCTGTGCTTTAAGCCTCAGTTTGCAAGATATGCATCTTGGTTAGAAAATGGGTTTGTTTGTAGTCCAATGAGTCAACATTCAACTTCATTCCACACTTGGTTCTACCCGGTAAATTAGTTTTAGAACAAATTTCAGGCTGTGAGAGTGGTGGTGCAGGGTTAGGGGTTGTGGGAACTTTTAATCTGGGTTTAACTCACTCCAATGTTTCCAAGCTGGCTCAAAATTTCAGTTTCATATAAAGGATTTGCATGCCTAACAACTGAGGCATTAGCCAAATTAATGTTTCAGAGGCACTTTGCAGAAGTGTGAGAGCTTGTAGAAGCTCCCTGTCCACACCCACACTAAACTTCTGCTGTATATAGGATATGTGAATGTGGCTGCTTGTTGATAGTTCAGACTTTTTCTTTGTGTCTATTCTGAACACAGCATAAAATGTTGGTCTCCTCTTTTGCAGAGATGAAGATGACCTAAATGATGTGACTTCTATGGCTGGGGTTAATCTCAGTGAGGAGAATGCCTGTATTTTGGCAGCAAACTCTGAGCTCATTGGTACAGTGATTCGCTCTTGCTCAGATGAACCATTTCTGTCTTCGGAAGCTCTTCAGAGTAAGATCTTGAACATAGGTGAGAACAAAGCACACATAGCTGATATGTTGGATGTAGTGTTTCCTTGCCTCTCATCAGACAGCCTCCAATCTTTGAAGAAGGACCTGGAACTATTACAATCCGTCATCTCAATTCATGTGTTTCTACCAAACAAAATTGAGTTTTCCCTTCCCCTTCTAGGAAACAACTGTCCTTTAAGGTTTTCTTTACACAGAAAAAGTCTGAAGCACAACCAGAAAAAAGAAACTGATGCCACTTTAATATGCAAGAAGTGAGCAACTTTCTTATTAAACTTAATTCAACACATAACAACCATAAAGGTGCTAGTGTCAAAGCACTTAAATGTGATTTTCTATCTAGGCAGCTTCTAATTTGATGTGTTACACTGACTTCCCTAGCAACTTGTGTATTCCTCAGACTGTTCAGCTATATGTACTCTATTTACTAACATTAGGAAGAAGTTTCAGACTTCCAATACACACAGTGCAGACCTTTGTTTAAGATTCCCTCCAAGGAAAAAACTTTTGCTAATTTTATATGAAAGAGGTGTCGAAGCTGTTTGTCTGTGTAGTGAATAATACTGTGGAATGTCGTTCAATGCCTGTGTTACGGGAGGTTTCTGGTATAGATCGCATTTCAGCTGTTACCTTTTGAGCAAAACTATTAATTGTGGCTTAGCAATGTTGTATTATGTCAGTGCAGGGAGCATGCATTTGTGTAGCAGCATGCTGGCTGGTCTCACTGCTGTTGACAGCAAACTCGATGCATGTTGCTCAGCTCCTTGCTCGTGCCCTCTGCCCAGTACTTGCTGTACTGGAACGTTGAGTTTTATAGCTGGGCATCCAGGAAAGCCTGAATGTGCAGTCACAATTCTGTCACTGTGGCTTAACCACGTGTTCACAAAGTCTTCCTTTTTCCACACACAGCTGGTTCTTAGTCCAGAGTGAGCAGTTATCCTGTAACAAGCGTGTAACCTGCAAGTGCTACCTGTGACCTTAGTGCTCTGGTCAGCCAGATGTGTCATCTCGAGCTGTATGGGGCATAGTAAATGCTGTGTTACTAGTGGCAAAGGGAAAATACACATCAGACCTGGTGCCTAGAAGATGTTCTCAAAATTCAGTAGAAGATTAATCAGTCATTCGTGGGAAGTGGATATAAGAAAAAATAAAGAGCTCTGCAAAAACAAAGAGAGTATTTCTAGAATAATTCGTTGGGTTTGGGTGTAAAGACAATGTGTTGAAAGACAGAAAATAGAAGCCTGGCTGTTTCATAGCTAGAATGGTAGTTGTTCCAAATTAATAATAATAATAGTAATAATTCATGTCATAAATGATAAGTGCTTGTTTGCAAGGAAAGGAATGCTGCCAGGGAGTAGAGCGATTCAGAAAGTTAACATGTCTGCTTTTGAATGAGCCATCTTTGGATTAAGAAATGTGTGTGTTTGTAGGGAGGTCTTGAGGTTTGGGAGGATATTATTTTGTCTTGGTGTTGGTGCTTCTGATAGTCTAGTGAGAAGCTGCAGATGAGGTATTGAAAGGTGCTAGGGCAAAATGAGCTTTGCACTCAGTTAAGTTATAGGCCAGTGCTTACTGATCAAACAAGGGAATGCTTTGGTTGTATCTGGGAAAACATTCTAGGTTCTCCCTGTCTTGAGAGATTGTCCTTAATTTTCAGTTACAGTCCCGAAAGTAAATGAAATAGGTGATTATTTTTTTACAGTGCGCTGTTTATCCATTCTTAACACTTCGCTTGGCAGTAAATACTGAAATGGCTTTTGAAGGTGTGCTGTATATTGCATCATAAAGTATTACAGCTGCTGTAAATGTAGTGTAGGGCAAGGAAAAGTGCTTCTGACAGGTACAACGTATGAGGCGTGTGGAGCCGCTGCCTGCCGTGCCTACCAGGGGAAAGCCGCTGCCGCCCAGGTGTCTCACGGAGCTGCAGCGAGTGACGGATGTGTCAGCCACGGGCAGGCTCCTCCATCGGCAGCCTGTGGCCGCGGGAAGGTCACAGGGGTGATGCCCAGCCCTGGGTCCAGGGCCGGCACAGCCTCGCCCGGAGCTGTCACCAGCCTCGGTCGCAGCTGCCGAGACGCGGCGCGGCAGCCCGAGAGGAAAGGTTGGAGGTGGTGGCAGGATGGCCCAGCTGGGCTGGAACCTGCGCTGGCCGAGCGGCTGCTGTGGGTCCGTCTGCCCCGTGTCCGTCGGTCAAGGCAGTTTGGAGGGTCTCGTGTGCCTGGAATGCGCTGCAAAACCCACTCCTGCTCGTCAAATAAATGTCATGAGTTGTTAACAAGCACGGTGTCAGGCAGGGCAAAATGTAATTCTGTATTTTTTTAATTACTGGAATTAACAGAATATGGCACTAATTTCTACAGCTACCACTTCTCCCCCTCCCTGAACATGAAGCTTGATTTGTGTTCTTATTAACTTTGTCCTATAAATGACCTTGCAAGGAGAGTGGTTCTGGAGGCTAAGTGAAACAATGTCTATATTTTCTGAAGCTCCAGGCTAAGTTTTATTAATGTAATGTCTATGATCTTTGAAGTTGTGACTTTACCAGGAAAATCATAATCTCCAAACCTTTATTCATAATGGGTATGACTTCCAGGGGGAACAGAATACCTGCTGTGCTAATTATTTCAATTATCAGCTACTACTAAAACACGTAATGGATTTTCTCTGCTTCCACAGGTAAAAGGCATGACATTATGGAACTTAACTCTGATGTTGTGAACTTGATCTCCCACGCTACAGAGGAGAGATTACGAGGGCTCCTAGAAAAACTAACTGTAATTGCTCGGCACAGAGTATCAACCCACAAGGTAAAGGAAATCATTAGCAAGTTTTGCACAAAGTTTTCCTGCTTTGCAGCCTTGAAGGTAAGCCTCTTCCAAGTGTGGGCACATCACAGGCACCATTTGTGTTCTCAGTATCTACTACCAAAGGCTGGTTTTGGCTGTGTCTAGCCCAGCATATAACTGTTCCATTTGACTTGGTGGACAGGTGCTCTTAAAACCCAGCATTAGACTAGGTGTATGTGTTTCTTCTCTTCTGTAGCAGTGGTGGCTGTTATACAAAGCCTCTTACAGGGTTAATGGAAAGCTAACTTTGAATGCTCTTGATGGTGGGTTGATTTAGGGGCTTGTGTTTTCCTTATGCATTTACTTTTGGTGGAATTGCAGTCGGTATTGGCTCAGTAAAAAGCCTTGGGAAACTGAATTGATTATTTTACCTTTAGAAAGTACTCCATTAAGGCAGAGGCCCGTCTCATCTTAAGATTTCTTTTTCATCTTAAGTTTTTTTTTTAGCTTCATTCAATATAAAATGTATTGTGTCCCAGTGAGCTAGTATCCCTTAAGATGCTTGTATGGTGCAAATGGGAAGTGATAATTTACTGGCCAAACCAGCTCTTTCTTTTTTCTTTTGTCATTCAATAACAAACTAATCCTTACTTCTTTCAATTTGAAGCTGTTTTAGAAAAAAAAGAAGTGAGAAGCAAATGTATCTGTCAGCTCCTAGTTTCTTGTTTGTTCAGACTGAGTTTTTTTACAAGAACTTTATACTTAATGAAATTTAACAAGAGCAACCAACTGATGGAATAGGAGTTATTTTTTGTACTGAATACTTTTTATAGGCTTTTCAGCACTGGAGTAACAGTAGTAAAGAGGAGCAACTATTTGGAAACTTCTGAGTATTTACAGTGTTTCCTGGAGCAGTTGGAGTATTCTGTTCCTTGCCAGAAGATATAATAGAAAAGAAAATCAATACAGAACAAGTACAGAGTTTTGTATGAAAAGACTTCAGAAATCTGCACATATTGTGTGTTGTTTTCTCCAAAGTGGGAGGTACAATTGAGCTTGTGAGCAAAACTGAGGAGGAAGCTCAAGTCCTGAGTAACCAGTAGGACTTAGCATCTTGCAGATACCAAGAACAGAAGGAAATGTTTTTGAACAGTAGGCTGGATAGGGCTGATTTCTTTCTCATTGAACTTAAGCAATAGAAAAATGGATAGGTTTTTTGTCCGATTGAATTGCCAGAAGCAATGATAAGATTATAAGATTGCAATAAGCTGGCTTTCTTTTCCTCTTTTCTCAAAAGCAAAACAAACAAAAAAAAAATCAGAAGTAATGGGCACAGTAATCTCAGAGGCTCAGATACCCTCTTTTGTTAGGAGGATGGTATTACGTGACAGAGGAGTGTCCTACAAGATTACCTTTGTGAGTAATGTTATTGTGAGAAATGCTGAAATCTTCTCAGGCTTTTAAAAATCTTAAGTTCAAGAAGAGAGCACTGCAGGGTGCTGGAGTCCAATTATGTGTTAATATAGGTATTTATACAGCCCTGTATCCATCTACCCTGGTGCTTACACCCTGTTCTCTTTTCCCTCATGCCTTTTGATTGGTACCCCTGCACAATGTGGGCTACATCTATGTCAGATATATTCTCAGAGCCTTTCCAGGAGGGTTGGGTAGTTGCTCCATAAGGCTTTGTACTGGCCTATCTTCATTACAAAAAACAGTAATAGGGGTAGGTGTGGTGAAACGAAAATAACTATTTTTAGGGTAGGAGTTGGTGTAAAAGGCCAGTAATTCATGGGATTATACTCAGGAAACCCTTCTTCCCAGTTTGCTCGTCTCATGCCTAGCAGCTTTGATCTGATACATAGCCCTGCAGAGAAAGCGAATTGGCAGGGTAAAAGCTTCATGTTATTCCATCACATAGATCTGTCAACTTTTGTCCTTTTTTTGCTAAATTAAAGAAAAAAATTAGAATTGAAAGTCACTGACTTAATTGAAATACAACTATGATGGTGGTCTCCTTATGTGAAGTAGGACCTTTCAGATGTTTGGGAGCTGCTCTCTGTGAGGCAGGTCTTGTTGCAGTGCTTGCATAGTGCACTTTGGAGGACCATAAAGGGAAAGGGTTTTTATGTGGATTCATCCCAGTGTGAAACAGCTGCCATGCTCCTGTAGTTGGAGCCCCTGAGCTCATGGCTCTGAGAGGCAAGGTGTGGTGCTCAGCTGTAAATGATGCTCCATGAAAACATTTTCCCCTCGTGCAGTAGCACAGAAACACCACAACACTAAACTGCATTATCTGTAGGGCCATAGGATGTGGGTGATAATGCTTCATCATAACAGCACTGGCTACAGGTCATGAACAGGGGTACAGTGTAATGTTTCCTTGCAGCAATTCCCTGCTAAATGACCACAGAGAAGTTTACTGATTAGGAAAAAATATAACTGCAGGTGTTCCTCTTTTAAAAATTCTTGGAATAAGCTGTCTTAAAACAGGTGATGAGCTGAAATGGGTGCATTGCATACTGTTATGGATGCACCTATCTCTTGTCCCATATAAGGTCATGGTAGTGCATTGGGAAGCTTCTGGTTGAGAGACTTACATTGCTGGTTGGTATAGGGTCATGGATTTGTCTTAAAATGTATAAATATATCTGGCTATTCCGAAGCGGAACACTTCTAAACTTTGGAAAAAGTAATCTTCTGGTACTACAGCTTTCTTCTTTGTCCTTTTAAAAGGATTGTGGCATGGTGGTGGATTATTATAAACTGCTGCTTCAAAACAAGTTGCACTGATGTACTGAGTGACTCAAGAATAGCGTATGCTTTGTGAGGAGTGGTTAAAAATCTTGAGCAGTGACAGAAGAGGAGGGGAAAGGTTTGTTGGACTTTTTTGCAGAGCCACAGATGCTGCTTGGGGAAGTCTCTGGTTGCAGCATATGGTGTGTTTTGAGCCAGGGTTGGTAATACATAACAATGAGGTGGCTCATTGAAAAGTACCAAACGTAATACCAGAAAAGGGATCGATTTCATGCTCTGACTCCGTTGTGAAAATTCAGATCGGGAGGCAGCAGTGCTCCACAAGAAAACTTTTACTTTTCTTCCATCTTTTCGTGTCTGCTACTGGGTGTGAGAAGAAGAGTCTGAGTATAGTATCCTTGAAAACTAAAAATTTAATAACTGAAGTCACTGATAGTCCACATACTTAACCTTGCCTAAAATACAGCTGAAAAACATTCTGTGCTTCTTTTAGAATAGTTGTATGTCAGAGTTGATTCACTACAATGTGAGGTTGGGCTAAGACAGAACGAAGAGCTGCTGAAAGTATATAGTGTGTTTGGCTGATAAAAGCCACAGGATAAATTTCTCAGGAAAAAAAAAAAAAACAAAAACCAAAAAACAACAAGTTCATGAAGTAACAGAGAAAGAAGACAACTGTAGGATGTGCACTAAAAAGTGGTACAAACAGGTGGCACAAACATGCCTCATCTAGAACGGGCTCTTTGTCTTGTGTTGCCTGAATGCCTCTGGCCAATGCATGGCTCAAGAAGCCTGTCTTTGGAAGAGCAGAGTAGCAAACCCAAGCTTTTCATTGCCAGTTGATCCATGTTTTGGATCTTTGCTCTCTCTGCCTTTCTGAGCTAAAGTAAATGTCAACTCAGGCTTTCCAGTGGGGGCAAAAATAGAACCTAAAATGAACTACTGATTGCTATTCTTTAGACCAAAAGGACCTCAGTCCTGTTTAATGCCTGTGTGTCCGGTGATTGTTAGACTAATACTAATCATTAGTATTCACTGGCCCAGGTTTGTACAGGTGGCTGGACCAGATGACTTCCCTAGGTTACCTTTCAACATAAGCTCTCCTGGGAATTGAAAGCATTCACTGAGGCAAAGATAGGTATTCTTAAAGTTATAATAAACTGTATATAATATATTTCACCTTCTTAACCCCTAAGATTCATTATAACTGCTTCTAAACCACCCCTCCAATACATAAAACATCTTTTTGGAAATACCAGATGATGCTTGTTTCAACTTCTGCATTAAATGGCTGAAACTAGAACACAAAGCACTAGAAATTTAAAATGTCAAATTCTAATTTTTTTTTTATCTTCAAAGGAGAAAAGATATTATGCCCTGTTGCTTTACAATTCCTTTCTTTTTTTTCCCCCTAAGATGTTTACTGGATACAAAGGTGGTGGTGTAAGACAAAATTTCAGTCTTTAGTCTAAGGTTAGGGAAGACTTCTTTTATTATAGTCAGTATAGACTGCATGTCATTAATGTCACTTGTTCAATAACCCCTTACTAATCACAGACACCTGGAAACATGCTTCAGTGGAGAGGAGATGTTTAAATGACTACCTACCACCTGAAGTTTTTCTAAAACAGCCCACTCTTTTCAGATTTGAAAAACAATGTTGTTCTTTTCAGAGCGCTCCCATTAGGTTTATTAGCTCCTGGTTGTAACTTCTTTTTTCAGGAGAGTGATAAGTACGTCGTATGTAGTGACACCAGAGCACAACTGAGATTTCTTGAGAAGCTTGATCACCTAGAAAAGCAGAGAAAAGATGAAGAGGAACGTGAAATGTTGCTTCGAGCTGCCAAGGTAAGACTCTAGAATTCCAAGGAAGTAGTCATGTCCTCTAGATTGGTGACCATCTTCAGGTTTTTCCTACTTCTTCTTCAAATATAGTGACCATTAACCCCATCACTGAAAATCTATAATGTCTAGGACAATTGAGGCTATACAGAAAAGGATTTAACTTACATTTTTTAAAAAGTCCACAATAGTTCTTTGAAATGTGGGGGGGGGGGTGGGGGGGGGGGGTGGTGTGTGTGTGAACTCCTCCTTTGAGTTTATTCCTACTGGTCGAAATGAAGTAAAAATCTATAAATGTCCTTCATGTATTCTTTTTGCCTCTGAAACATTTACTTTGAAATGAAGTAAAAATCTATAAATGTCCTTCATGTATCTTTTTTTGCCTCTGAAACGGAAGCCTGGTGAGATCCACTACCCTTGCCAGGTGTATTTGTTTTCTGTAGTCAAGTTCAGAGGGCTAGCTTTGGAGCTGGCACCACAGCTTCCATGAACCCCTGATGGAGCTGTTCCTAGTACAGTGTAAGTTTCTTCTCTCTTCCCTCCCTCAGGAAGAGGAGGAAAAAAAAACCTATGACAGTAGATGTTGCTTCATCAGCCGTGACTTGACCATCTTCTCTTGATTCTTTTCTTTTGCTTTTGTTTCAAGCTGAATTCTGGAGCTGCTTGGGTAGAAGCCTAATCTTGAGGTGAACGAACTGTGTTGTGCTTGCCTGAATACAATTCCCTTTCTTTCCTATACTTCCTGTCCTTTTCAAGTGTCTGCTGCAGACATGAACAACATCATGCCTAGACTGGACCTGACTGACAGTGTTAGCATCATTTTCAGCTTAATCTTGCCTCTGGCTAGAGCAGAGGCAGCCGGCCCAGATGAGGAGGGGTGTGCACGAATGTGCGTGGAGGGGGATGGAAGCGAGTCTGGATTGAGGCATTCACCCCTGGAGCTAAATCTTTCAATCACCAGAGAAGACTGTCGTTTATTAAATATTTAACGGATAGGATGGTGTTTGGATGCTAGTAATTTCTATTCAATCTTTTTCCTCTTCCTTTGGTAGAGCCGTTCCAATAAAGAAGATCCAGAGCAACTGCGGTTAAAGCAGAAAGCAAAAGAGGTAGGACTTTCCAGTTACCATGCTTGCCTTTGTGTGTTGAGAGAAGGTTGGCAGCCCTGTCCTGGCAATTAGGTCAGGGTTTATTTTGCTGCTGCATACCATTTGCAGAGGCCTTGGGGAAGGACAGGAACTGCCACAGGCAAGGGCAGTGCTTCAAATGAGGTCAATGAATTATGAGCTCTCTTTTTTTAACATTTTATTTTTGCAGTTTCAGTCCTGTCTCGAAACAGTCTTTTGTAAGCTGCAGAAGTACACTTGGTAGGAATATAATGTGGGATTAGAAAAAAAAAAAAAAAAGAAACTTTGAGATTTAGCATCTGTGACTGTACAATAGGCTACATTTTTCCAGGGTAATTGTTCGTTTTGTAAATCTGATACTGCTTATAATTCTTTGGCTGGGAGGCGGTACTGGGATTTAGTTTTAAATGGAAAACGCCTCTGGCTTTTAATTTTCTGGGCCCAGCAGTTTTCTGTTCTGGAATGGAGCCCTTGTTTCACACAGTTCATGTTTAGCTGCAGGGGTTTTAGTTTATAGCTTAGACTGGTTAAGCTTTTACTCCCAGAGGCCTCTGCATAGCAACTGTAGAAATCAACAAATAAGTTCATTTATGTCTGTAGCCTCCTCTCAGTAGCTGACTTTTTACATTTCCCAATATCCATTTCCTGACTTTTCTAGCCTGAGAGAAAAAAGCTCCACTAATTGGAGCTTATTTTAATTGAGCCTTAATATTGGATCTCACTGGAGTTGCCCCCAGAGCTACTGGGAACAGAATGAAATGAAAGTACCTAAGGTTGAAGATGTGTGTGCGTGTGTATGTGTGTGTGAAATTTTTCACTTGACCTACAGATTCTTGTCCCTGCTGAATAAATCATCAAGCCTGTTCACATTTCTGATTAAGGATCTGACAGCAGACGATAATAAAGACAATTGAGGTGTGAGACGTGTGATACAGAGCTGAAGAAATTGGTTTCTATAGTTACTTGACTGATTTCATGCAATTTTTAAGGATCTTTGTGCTAAATGAGAGTGATTTTCTGAGCAACCTTTTTCCTTAACTGTGCCTCTTGAACTATGAAATTTGTTGTTGCTTAACATTGCTGCACTTGGCTCCTAGGTGCCAGCAGCAGTAGCAGCAGGTTATTTATGAATGCTTTAAAGGCCCTTATTGTTTGGATTAATGTAGGGGCCCAGGCAAAACAAATGGAAATCCAGTAAAATAGTATTTGAATCGATGCTCTGGATTTGCACTATAGTAGGCGAAATTTGTAAAATGAGAGAGAAGGAACTTGCGTTACTATCTATCTTTTAATTATTTGTTTCTTCTTACAATGCTTTCTTCATTCCTACAATCTCTGAGTACAAAGTTGCCCTAAAGCTCTTCCCCTTTTGCCTCTAGTGCCACCAGGATCAACAATCAGTGGGTGATGCTAATCTGTCTTGTTTTGTAGGTGACTTTACCTCTGCATCATCTGATCATCTCTAGATGTACTTCCTTTTAATAAAGACTGCAAAGTAATTCATTTATGCAGCTTCTTTTCTCTTGTTTTCTCAACAATAATGTGTAAGATCATGAAAAATATTCTGTGGTTTGCATATTTAGAACACAAGATTAGGTTAGTTCCACTGATTTTTTCATGAGCTCTTTTTTAAAAAAAGTGGCATAGTGGTGTACAAAAAAAAAAGGAGCCAACAGAGTAGAGAAGGCATCTAAGTTTAGTGCTCGGTGTTTTAATATGTCTTGAGTTCCCTCCTTCAGTGCATTCATATTGTGCCAGTCTAACACAACCTGCATGACTCTTTGTCCTGTGTGTTTCTCCATGTTGTGCTGCCCCAGAGTGAGTCTCCCAGCTGCTCCACCAAAAGAAGAGGAGGCAGATGTACCTCTTGGGGCAACACAGATCTTTGTGTTGGTATTCACTTGCCCTCTGTCCTGCTGCTTTGTTCTCCGGAGAATGAGGCAGCCAGAAGCTTCTCCAAGCTTCACATGGAGAATGGGGACACCCACCTTCTGTGCCAGTGGTGCTTTTTCATCTGAGACCATCTCAAGATTGAGTGGAAGTGAGAGAAAATGCAGCTGGAAAAAATTAGCACTGTATTGACAGTTTTGGGAAAACTGGTCAGAACACATTTGCATTGAAAAAAATGCAAGCATGAATCGGACTAGAATAAGAGCAAAATAAAAATCAACAAATATCCCAAGACTAAAACTGGTAACACAGAAGCATGGTGTACAGTGGGATGAAGGCTTGAAATTACTTATTCTTGTCTGTCTGTCTTGTCATATTGTGGTCATAGTCTGCTCCTAAGGAACCAAACTTGGAAACTTTGCTACCTCTGTCAGCTGGAATCAGATCCTTTCTGGGTCACTCCATTCAAGTATCTGCTGGAAAGCCTGATCTGATTGTCTGCTTATAGTTCTCTAAGAATTAATATGGACCTGTCTTCCTCAAAGCTGTCTTTTATATGTTGATGGTGACCCCCTGGTAGAAGGGAGAGGGTGTGGAGTAATGGCACTGTAGCATGTTCTAAAGCAAAGTTTCCCAAAATGCAGGGTGTATATCCTGACAATGAATAGTTATAAATCCAGGATGTGCTGTCATCCAGTAGCTGGAAGCAATATCTTGACATTGCTGGAAGTACATCCAGAGACTCTGCAGTGGATTCTTTTATCCAAAAGACTATACATAATTGCTGTGACCTTTTCATCCCTTCTTGCATGACCTATTGCCTCAGACTTCCCCTATGCTAAGTCATTTACTTTCCTATATTCTTAGCCTATATAGCTTGCCATGAATTGTCTATTTCCCTCTTTCACCTGTTTCAGCAGATTTTAATACCTATGGAAAGTGCACATTCCTTCTGAGACAGCTGCAAGGCTTGCCCCAAGCTGCTGCATTGTGCACTCAAGAATTTTGTCCCTGCTCTCCTCATGGACCTCTTTGTGCAGTGGTGTTCCTGCAGTCTGGGTAAATTACCCCTGTTTTTCATTCTGTCTTATCTGCCTCTTCAAACTGAGAGGATGCTGCCCTCTCATTGTCCCTGATGTTTGCACTATTAAACCATAACTTTTTTTAGGTGGTATCTGCTGTTTCCTGTTCTACTTTCTACAGTGCTTCCAGTTACAAAGAAAATGTTCAGTCAGTATGATTCTTATTGCTGTGTTTATCTGTGGCTTTGTCCCCTTTTCTGAAATGAGCTCTCCTAAATTGAGTAGGTGTAGGATACTATCAAATGTGCAAGCCAGCATTATGAACAGTGCATCCCAGAAGACCTGTAAAAATTTCAGTATTAAACAGTGTGTACTATAATTCTAAATATAAACTCTGATCCCTTAGAATCATTTAGGTTGGAAAAAATCTCGAAGATTATTGAGCCCAACTGTTAACCCAGCACTGCCAAGTCTTAGACCATCACTAAACCATGTCCCTAAGTGCCACATCTAAATATTTTTAAAATCCCTCCAAGGATGGCAACTCAGCTACTTCTTAGGACAGCCTGTTGAAATGCTTGACAACCTTTTTGGTGAAGGAATTTTTCCCAATTTCTTTTTACTTCTGTCCATCCCCTTCAAAAGTGACTGTGCTTTTCCAGTACAGCTTCAGGAATCTTTAGGCTGAGCCAGGGCAAATCTTTCAGAATGTATCTGGGCAAGATACCTGCTTGGGGTTGAGCAGGTGAACAAGTATTTTACTGAGAGCATCTTTGCTTATTTCCATAGGAGCCACCTTTATCCCTGCTCTTACCTTGTGTCACCTTGCAGCATCTGTCAGTGCACGGAGGGGAGCAGCTGCATCTTGAGCTAGGGGAAGGAGTGTGTGGAGCAAGCACCTGATGGACAGCAGATTTGCCTGCTCCATTCCTTGCTCTCTCAGCAGCTCTCTTCACTTGTGACTTGCACAGATCTTCCCACTCCCTTGTTCCTACCTGCTTGTGCATTTTTTGACACAGATACAAGATGACAGTAGATGAGATGCTGAGAAAATTCGATACCTTTAGTATCAACTGACTGGGAAGAAAATGGCAAACCCTAGGGTTTTTGTAGAGACAAAACAACCCCTACAGAAAACATCAAACAAAGAGCCAGCATGATTCCAGTGTGTTCTGGGTCTTACATAGTAGTGACTGAATTTTAGTTGTTCTGTAGTATCTTTTCAGCAGTGGCCATTTTTTTTTTTTTTCCTGTTTCATATAACCTTTTAACTCCCTTATTTCCTCTCACATTCTCGGGTAACAAGTTACTGTAACTTGATTCTTTGCTGCTTGCCCTACTGCCTCCAACTCACATTTTCAAGCTGTTTGTTTTTCCTCTTGTGCTACTTCTCTATCTAGTCTTCTGGACCCAATGGTTCAAGTTATTTAAGACCACTCTTGTGGCAGGGCAGAAGTTAACCAGAACCTCTCAAAAAAGCAAGTACAGCATGCTGCAAGCAAAACAAGATCTCATTGTGATCAATTGGCTTTTTTTATGAGCCTTCAGTGACATCCTGAGAGCTTCTGCTTAATTACCTGATTTATATTGTCTTTATTGTTCTGTAGTATTTCTTACCTACTTCTGCATGTTTTGAAAAACAAAAAACCAAAACATGATAATCAAAGAGACATAAATTTTATTAGCTGCAGTGTAGCCTTACAAATTACAAAGGGCAAACATCACAGATTTGGTGTGTTACAAGTCTTCTAGGAAGTCAGGAATAGAAATTCCATGATGCGTTAGATTACTGGGCAAGCCATAAAAGCAAACTGGATGCCTGTTTGTGGCACTCATATTGGTGTTTTGAAGGAATGTAAGAAAAGAGCAGCTGAAACACTGCATCGAATACCCTAAAACCATCTGGCTGAAAGATGGTAACAAACTACCTTTAGTGAAAAACAGCCCCTCCACAAAACTCCATTAAGCATGCTCTTGGATTTGCAAATAGCCTTTTCACAGTTTGTCTCAGAGACAGAGAATGGACATATAACCGGTTTTAAGTATGGCCTTAGATTAGAAATTTGCTAATAAAGAAACTTTAGGTCTGAAAATACAAAAAAAAAAAAAAAAAAAAAAAAAAAAGATAATGAAGATCCTGAGAGTTGTTTGCCAAGAAGTGTTGGGTGGACTGCATGATGAGATGGACAAACCTGCCTGCTGGTGGTCATTGAACAGTCTTCTCCTAAGCAATAGCATCTGAAACAAAACCTGTGGATACCTTGCACTGGTGTGGGGTGTTGCAGTCTGTTTCCTGTCCTTGCAGCAAAATTAGCCTAGGCAGTGTCTGAAAGCACATGGAGAGCTTGATGCCAGACACCCAAGAACTTCCCTGGCCCTCCAAGTAAGGCAAGCTGACGGGACTGCACAGGGGAAATCATGTTCCAAGTGTCCTAGAAAACACAGAAATGCATCATAATGGTTAAGCAAACAGAAAAAACTGATAAAAGGAAATACACACTCCAACACCTAGGAAATTCTTATCAAGAATGGGCAAAATAAGGAGTCAGAAAGTCACTGTGCCCAGGATTTTTTCCTTGTCCAGAGTTAATTATATATTAGGAAATACCAACTCAAAATACCTTTTTCACCCCCCCCCCCCCCCGCCTCCTTCTATGGGTAGATTACTTAGTGGCTATCCTGGAAAAATGTTCTGTTGTTCTCCAAAACATTTTATTGCAGCCTTTTAGACAGACAAAGCAGCTGGTCTTGGGGCACACAGCCACAGTAGGGCCTGTTCTGCCACTGAAGTAGGAATGTGGGATATTAACCTGAAAGAAATCTACAGTATTACATACAGCTCTGTTATAAGTTAGGACTGCATTTCAAACCAGTGCATGCTATTCTGCCTTTCTGCTGTTAAATCTAAATTACAACAGAGGGAAAAGTCAGTGGAAACTAATTGTATGGCTAATTAAAACAGTTTGAAAGGAAGCAATTGCAAGAAGAGAAATTGCATTATAGGCAAGAGGAGAGGATGGTAAATGTTTAAATATGCAGCCTCCAAGTGTCAGTTTTCCTCAGAGAATGTCCCCCATATGAGAAGTCTGCTATTCAGCCGCATTCAACCTGTAGGGCAGAAAATTTTGTATAGGAAAGGTGGAGGCTGGAGGCAGTAATGCTCATTGAGCTTTATGACAACCAGTGTGAGAGGCTTGGGATTGAAAGCAGATTTTAAGGTTTATTTTTCATTTTCTTCTCAAGTTCCTTAAAATGCTTAAAGGGAATGTGAAAAAAATTGCAGTTCTTTCTTCCAAAGACAATGAAGAGAGAAGTGACTGAGAGCAGCAGACAACTTTCAAAGCACTAAACGGAGGACATAATGAAACCCAGTGAAACCTTGCTTGAAAAAGCTGGTCAAAAGGAGATAATGGATACAAAGAACAGAAAAGTCATTTCAGTGGGATAAGTGGACCCACTAAAAAGGTACCTTGGTATTTAGTTCTTTAAAAATACACAGTAAAGGGCAATAAAAGGCTCATATAGGTCCTGACATTTCTCATTCACAGATGCCAGCTAGAAAAAGGTAGACATTGAAATTTGGTCAGAGTTTCTTTAACTTACTTTGAATTTTACTATTTGTTAATTCATTGTTTACTTTCATTATTGTGGGAGCTGATAGGATTCGGATCTTCTTTATCTTTTGTATGCCTATATTCCTTTCTTTTTTTTTCCCTGCAAGTCTTACACAAATTCTTGTTCATCTACTTTAGTGCTTTTATTACTCCTGATGTACTTATTGCTGGATGGCACACATAACCCTTAGGCATACATTAAGTTGTCTTCAGCCTTCCCTGGTTTCCTTTCCTGCCAGTTCTTCTGTTAGTTTAAATATTTATTTAATCTGTCCTGTACTCTATCTGCCTGTAATGTCATATGTGGAGACATCCCTACTTTTTACTTAATATTAAAGCCAGTATCTTGTAGATACATTTTTAAGTTTTTCTCTTATATTAATTATAACCAAGTCCAGAATTGTGGTGTTTAGCCACATCTGTCTTGCCAGCATTTGTTCTGAGCTCATTTACATCCATGGGGCTGAATTTATTTGTTATTGCATTGCCAAGAAAATTTTTTTGCTTTTTTTTTTTTTTTTTTTCCCAGACATAAGCTCCTAGCATTCAAATAAAGAGAGATTTCTTTTCTCTGCTCCTCAGATTGGTTTCCTAGTACTTTGTATTTTGAAGTGCAGGAGCAGACAGTGGTATGAATTTCTCATGCCAGCATGATGCTGGCATGTCATCTGCTGGACAAGGGCTGCCTGTCTGGCTTTTCTTTAACTGCAGTCCTGTTACTGCTCTGTGAGCCCTGACTAAGAAAGGTGATCTCATCTTTACCTGTAGAAAAACCTTCCCTGGTAAAAAAACATTTTTTGAGGATCTAGAGAGTAACTCTTTCATGTACTTTGTCTTCTATGAATGCTTATGTCGAATTCATGAATCCTGTCCTGGCTACTTTGTGACCACACACAAAGGTTTTCATTTACTCCTTGTCTAAGATGAACTTGAATTCAGCTAGATAAGCCCTTTTTTGCCCCCACTGTGATAATACAGCTACCCTCTGCTGTATACATCATGGATTAGCTACTGTGAATTAATTGACTTTATTTGTAGCAGTGTATACTTTTCTCAGATGCATATGAGGGATTCTTCCTCTTTAGGGAAAGCCTCGAGATTTGCATAACTTGCATTATTGAGGCTCTGATAAGGCAGGCAACCACATTATCACATACTTTGTAACCAAAAGAGTTTAAAATCAATCTGCAGTATTGCTTTGAGTAAAAGTTTCAGCATCTCATAGCTGAAGTACTTCTTGTCTTCTTATACAACTTGAAACTTATTTTTTAATATTAAAGTGCCTCAAAAATGTCATTGGTGTAATAGTAAAAATAGATTTTGCGTATTTTCTGAAATGTGGGGCATGAGACGTGTGAGAATTTCTGTAAGCAGGAAAAAATACTTTTCTCAGAGGATTGAGTGAAGAACAGAGAGGTCAATTTTAAAACCTTTCATTTTGTGTGATTACAGCCATGCTGCAAATGCCATTTCACTATAAGGAAGGGCTTTAAAACATACCTTATTTCCTGATTTCTGCTGCAGGTCAGATTAACTAAAATGGTTATTGTGTCACCCTAGAGATTCCTTCTTGCTGCAAGACCAGACTTTAAACCCTATTTTTATTATTAAAAAGGCCAGCAGCAACAAAGACTATTTTACAAGTTCTGAGACGTTTTCATAGCAATTTGATCTTTATACACAGGTTTTTAGAACTCTTTGTACTGCAATTCTTAGCATATGTGAAATTGGAAAGGGGGGGAAAGAAGCATGAACATTCAATTGCTGCTTACCTGGAACCCATCCCCTCTTAATGCCCTTTTTGGGGAACAAATTCTGAATAGAGTGCATCTTGGATTCTTGCACTGTGATGGAAGAGCAGCACCTTTCAGCAGATGAAGTAGGTCTGGTTGAGGGGCAGCCTGTTAGCTTGAGGGTCTGATGTATGGTGCAGCTTCCCCCTGCTCCTCTGGAATTGCCATCACATGTAGTCTAGTTTCAGGCCTGAAGTTTCTACTTTTATAAAGTTCTTGTTTTCTGATGTTTTAGTTTTCTAAAATTCTTTTCCCAGAGAAAATGGGAAAACCACCATGACTCTTTTTGTTACATTATCTATGTGTACATTCCTTTTGAGATGAGTATCCCTCTTGATGTCCCTCTGGTTTGACCTATGTAGGTGAAGATGTTTGTCTTTCTCTCACCAATTACACTGGTCTGCGGAAAATAGTGTATAAAAGGAAACAATTTCTAATAAAGAGACTTTTTACGCAGCCTTGAAAAAACCACAAAAGGAATCTGTGTTGTGTGTTATCCCACAGCGAAAATCACACACTTCTGTCTTCAGGGAAAAAGATTCACCTGTTGTCAAGTTGAGTATGATGGCATGATTTCACCAGGGTGTGACAGTTCTCTTTGTATCTTATTGTACTCAAAGACAACAATGTTAATAAAACTGACCTCTAGAAGGGAAACCATGCAGCTTCTCTGTTATATTTTAATAAAGTGTATATACTTCTTTTACTGTCCCTAACTTGTGTCCTATAAAACTAGCTGTTAAAGAAAGATTTGATTCCACATAGTCACCTCTTGCTCTTTCCTAATCTTATTTAGGAAAATCTGGCAGTGGTTAGCCAGCCAGTATCCTTGGGTATCCCTTGACATTATCTGCCTGTCTTCTCCTTATCCTGTGCTTTTAACTGCTCACACAATGTTTAGACATTTAATCTGCAATTTTTAATGGAACAAAACTTGATGAAAAGATGATTTTGCTGGCTTCAGCAGGGTAATTTGGATGCCTGCCCATATCACTTAATGGGGATCTGTTGAGTCCATTATAGAAATTGAGTGTTTAAATTCATTTGTCTTAATTATGTTCTCAGAAAAATCCCTGAGATGTGTAGAACACAAGAAGACTATGATTTTTTTTTTCTTTTGTGCCAAACCCCTGCTGAAATTCTGTATGATTTGAAAAATCCTTTGATTAGCTAGGAGGTAGAAAATGTATTGGAGAGAGCAGATCTTGGCAATGACGTGTGATTCCAGCATTGTCTTAGAAACTGCCTGGTCAAAGATGCATCATTTCTGTTTCTAGAAAGCCCATCTCTTTTGTACATTCCCCCAGGTGTCGTCCTCTCCTTTGTTACCTCTGCCAGCACTGCCTCCAGCACACTCCTGCAGTGTGTCTGTACCAGCAGCACGTTTGGTCCGCTTGAATTCCATGGGGTAAATGGTGATGGTGCCAAGGCACTGCCCAGTCCTCAACCAGAGCAATATCCTGGTACTCCACCATGAGAGCCTCAACCTGCCCAATCCCTTCCACCCTGTGCTGATGCCAACCCAAAGCCCTCTTGGTATTTAACTCAGAGCTCTGTCTTTTGTCCTCACACTTGACCATGCTGCCCAACAGCAGCTGTAAAAAGGAGAGAGGGACTTATTTCAATGCTGCTTCAAGCCAAAGGTGTTCAGCAGCCACACGTGTTTGACAAGTCTAAATGCAGTAAAGCTGGTTGGTGTGTGTTTTTTAGGGTTGAGAGAGAAGGGAGATACGTTTTCCAGTGAGTCCCAGGGATGGAAGCACATGGTTAAACTAATAAATGCTTTTGGCTTGTTTTGCTTTGTCTTAAATTTAATGGTTTAAAAAGTCATTTTACTTTGAGCGTAATGGTTCCTAAATTAAAGCAAATCATCTTTCCCCTTCTGGTTTTCTTTTCCACTGGAGCCTTTAGGAGTTTAATCTTTCCTCAGAGGGGTGCTGTGTGCATGGCATGTTGCAGTGGCCCTTCTCATGGCTAAAAGACTGTGTTGTATGTGTGACCATCACGATGACTGAACTACACTGCTGGCAGGAAGGAGTGCTTTACTTCTGCAGGGACGCTTCGTAGCTGCCTGTAAGAGGGGTGGCTCAGGTGGTAAAGGCCTGGGCAGCTGAGGCGGGAAGACAGCACCTGCCTCTGCCAAAAAATCTCAGCATTTTATTGCTGAGATTTAATACTTATTCTAAGCATTTTATTGTTCCTGCTTAAGCAGTTTCTAAGCCTCAATCTTTCACAGTTTGCGAAGTTTCAAATTTTATTTTTTTATTTATTTTCACTTTCCTCCATCTCTGATTGTGTGGAGCGTGTTACTGAATATAAAGATGTGAGATTCAATCTATATATGAGATTAAAAGAAAGTAAATCTTAAATGTTTTATGCTAGTAGGCTGGCTGGAGTTAACCTCAGACAATTGCAAAAGACTAGTAGTTTGAAAGTTTATAGTCTGTAAAATATTCTTGATACAAATATACAATTCTGTGTATTTGGATAAAAAACAAGCTCATTGAATGGAGTGGATTTTGATAAATAAGGTTTTAATTGTGTACACTGCACACAAAAGCAAGAATATCGTGTGTGGTAAATGGGTGATGGTATCTAGCATTGAAGAAGTACTACTGTGTGAAGTACTGTTACAATAGAAGCCTACCTAGGGTGATCAAAGATGACTTGTAAGTAGTGCTGTTTTCAAAACTGAAACATACAAAACCCACAAAAACTCTGTTCTCAACATATTTGCTAAAATCTTGCTTTCCCTGATTTCTGCTGAAAAACCTTGAGCAGTTTGGGTCTTCAGAGAACATTGTCCTTTTAGGAATCTTGCCCTGAAATACTGTTTTTATTTAAATAGCCTAGTTGCTGCAGTACTTGATGTGAAGCTGCCACCATCACTAAAGTCTACTTATATGAAGTAAAATAAGGCTTGTAAAAACACCCATCCAGAAACCACCCAGCCAAAAGCTCTTTACCCTCAAACCCTCCTTCTGAACCCCAAAGTATTTCTTTGTTGTGGATTCATCTTTATTTAAGTGGTAGCAAGTACGAGATTTATACTATGTAGGTGCTGCAAGCTCGGTTGTTATCAGCTGCCCTTCTCCTCTCCAAGTGGGATCTCTGAGAGCTGAAAAGCAAGCAAAATCAAAGGGTGTTGCAAGCTTGGTAAGCAAGGTATCTGTATTGACTGAGTGAGGAAGTCCAGGTAATTCATTTGGCTTATGATAGGGGAGGGGAGGAGATTTGGATGCTTTCCTACCCGTGGTGTGGTTGTACTTTAATTTTTTTAAGATGTGCATACACATCCATGCAGAGAATCCCCATCCGAACAAACTTCTAAGTCCCGGGAATGGGGCGGGTGTGGACTACAGTGCTATCCTAGTTGCAGGTCAGATCATTCCAGGGTTGACATCAAACCAGAGGTTTATCTTTGGAAAGCCTTCCTTCTCACCCATGCTCCATGTTGGACAGCTGACAGATCTGGAAGCAGTATGGTTGTATTAGCATGGTGTCTGATCTAAGACAGTAAGTCTGTCAGCAGAATTGACTGGATTTGAGCTCCAGAGCAGCTGGCATTGATAATTATTGAATAGAATGTATCTCAAAATAAAAGAATATATATATTTTTTTTAATTTTAATCCTCTTTACTGTGGGTTTCTGTCCCATCCCAAGTTTACCTAATGCAGTGTGTTTGTTTTTTAAACCTTGCTTCAGATGTTCCAGAACATTCAAATATGTACTGGAAAAAGAAAGACCAGCTGTCAACTGACAGCATCCTGTTAAGTATTTCACATTTAACAACGTGTACCATGTTTCACAACAGCAATATTAAGTCCTGGGTTTGGGTGATAGAGGAAATTGGGTGTCTCGCTTGTGCAGTCAGGAATGTGGATTTTTAAATAAGAGCAAACCCAGGTCACAACCTGGTAACTTCAATTTTTAATACTAATCCAGCTTCATAAACCAGTTCAGACCAAGATTTTCTGTTAACCAGAAACAACAAACCTTATGAGGCAGCGAAGCAGCTGCAAGGCTTCTGTTAAGACTGCATTGATAGGCTGCAGTGTGGTCTCCATAAAAGATGTTACTTACATGTCTGAGTGCTGGAATTTGTCAAAAGTGACCAGAAAGAGGGGAAAGGTGCTGTGAAATACATTGTTTCTGTAGGAGCTACAGAGCTGTCTGAAATGGTTATAAAAAGAACCTTTAACATAATGTGTGTCATAATTAATGTAGATGTTTTCTTTTTAAATTAGATGCAACAGTTGGAATTAGCACAAATGCAACAAAGAGAAGCCAACCTCACGGCTTTGGCAGCCATTGGACCAAGAAAGAAAAGACCATTGGATTCATCCAACATTGGATCTGGGCTCGAGGTACCGACATGGCTTGCAATGACTTGCGTGGTGTTACATCTTCATACTGGATTACATTTACCTTTCCCTGTAGGAAGAAGTGAGAATTCTCTCACACAAAATGGTTTGTTGCATTCTGTAAGAAACCTAGTTTGTGTGTCAGGCGCTTGAAAGGATTGTTTCTGGTAAATTTGATGGGAGTGTGTAATTGTGTGTTAAAGGAAAGATTGTGCATAAGAGCACTGTGTGTGAAGGACTGAATGAAATGATGACTCAGAGAAATTCACATCTGTAGTGGAGGGTAGCCAAGCTGTGGTGGCCTTCCACAGCAGGTAGTCATCATGGCCCCTCAGTTGAACTCACAGTACCTGGTTTGGATAGCTTTTGAAATAGCTCTTGATTTGACATTTGACTGTGGACATTTATCCATGCACAATGCATAGGGACTCTTCTCAACCTTGGCTAGTTTCTCACAAAAAGCAGTAAATAAGTCAGTAAAGCTAGACCATTCACTTCTTGCAAGGAACCAGATTGTCATCTATGGCTGGCTCATGTTGAATATTGAAAATGCTTTTAACAAATCTTTTCTGAGCAAATCTCTTACTGTGCTGAAGACTAACTGTTCCCAGTACCTGGGAAGCTTTTGTGGCTGCAGAAGTCTTTTCTGAGGAGACTGACAACCTACTTCTGTTGGAGGTCATCTTTACTGGAGATGGGAGAAATTAGCGTTGCTGCCTAATTTCTTTTTTGCCCCTCTATCATGAAGCCTCAATATTGCTCAAGTGAAAGGCTGATTGGCCTGACATAATCACAATGAGTAGGAGCCTGGAAAGTAGCTCTTGTGTGGAGGCAGTGGTGGTAAAGTTGTCCTTTCTGATGAACCTTAAGTCTTTTTCATTCTTGTTGCCTGAGAAGCTTAAATAGATGGTAGGATTCAAAATACAGTCATTTTTGCATAGCAGAGTCTGGAAGGACCTTGTCCTCAGTTATTTGCAGAGTAACTGAGACAGTGGTGACATCTGTCCTGTAATTATTTTCTTCATCTGGACTGTGACAAGAGGCCTTGCTAAGCAGGTAAGATAGAATTGTTTCAGTGAATTTTTAACTTAACTTTTTCCCTGACATGGGTACAGAATTAGATCTTTGAATACTCCCTGTTAACCACAAGTGAAGGGAAGCAATATGTCTAAACAAGATGCAGAAAGCAGTGTTCACAGCTTTTGAGCAGCTTTTCTTCTCTTCTTTGAAGTTTTTGAATGCACTTTCACATGAAGCTAAATGTATGTTGGTTTGTTTTGGGTTTTTTTTATGATACCACTGGAAAAACTTGAAAAAATCAGTCTAGCACAAGAACAGTTTTCCCCATCCTTCTCTCATCTTCTCCCAAGCTTCTATCGGGTAACTATTCCTGTTCTTCGTAGTGGTTTTCTGTAATTGTTGCCGGATTTGTTTCTGAATATTTAACAAGTCTGCCTGTTAAGTACTTTTCAGTTATTTCTCATCATCTGTGGGATGTCTGCTTTATTAAAAGCTTCATGGGATTATGCCAAAGAGAGACAGATAACAGTGTTGCTGTTGAAAGCTGGTGATCCATTATTTACTTTGCCACTTTAAAAGAACGTGGAAATGGCACACCTAAAACTGACCATAAACCTCGATAACATTCCATTGTCACAAATGTACCTGCTGTATTTTAAGCAGCTTCTCATATAAGTTGCCATACTAGACTGATATGTAAGGGCAGTAGGTGAAACTGATTCTAACAGTGAAACTATTTTTGTTTCTTCCATGCAAGCTCACATTCCAGTGCCTAGTTCTTAGGCTTTGTGCTACCAGAGAGCATTTCTCTGCAGACCCTTTTTTTTTCTGTTTTGTGAAATTACGCAGGATAGCAATCCTTGAGAAGGATGTTTAGATTTAAATGTTTCTAAGTGTCCCAATATATCTGAGCAGGATTTATAAAAGGCTTAAGACTTCTCATATAGAATTAAGAATGGTTTTGACAAACACTCTCTAGTTCAAGAAGCAGAACATTTGTAATACATTCATGATAACATGGCAAAACATCCTGAGCAGTAAACAACATTCCATTCTTCAGAGATGAAAGGAGGTCTTTGAAACTGAAAGCAAGTACAATATGGCCTTAGGCTGATACACATTTGGGCATCTTTAAAATCATCTTTTTGGGCAACCTGTCTGAGAATAATTTAAACAGGCAGGATGTGCTTTCTCATTTCAAATTGCAAACACAGACAAAATACAGACAGCTTTACTCTCAAATAGTCTTAAATGTCAGAACTTCTAGACTGTGCAATGGTAAGTAAATCTGTGCATAATACTCCCGTGACGTCGTTATTATTATTATTATTATTATTATTTTTTTTTTTTTTTTTTTTTTTTTTAAAGCATAACAACTTAGTAGACAGGTATGATGGAAGAAGTTATTCCTAAATATGAATGATATTTAACATTATTGAGTGAAATCACTGGATGCTAACTGGATTAAAATTTTTTAACTATGACTTTAACTTTCTTTGGATAATGTTCTTTGTACAATGTGTCTCCTATCGCCATGTCAGCTCTGTACATTTTACTCTGTTTTTTTTATTGTTGCCTACTGCAATAATTAAAGAAAAGGAATTGTTTCAAGCAATTATTGATGCAAACTGAAGCCTTAAGGTATTTGGGCAGACAGGAAAAAATAATCAGTTACAGTACGTATTAAAAAAGTGAAACTCTGTAAGCAAATTTGTCGTATATTTGCCTTTCTTTATTCAGTACCAAAACGTAATGGATACTGGGAAAGTTCAGTTTAGCAGACTGGGTTGGTTGGATCTGCTGCCTACTGTTGCAGTAAGTGTGAAGGGCTCAAACCAGCATTTTAGGGAGCATGGTATGCTCACTTATACACAGATGAGTATCTGTGTTTAACTGGGATGATTCTTCAGCCCAAGGTTTGCTATTTCTCCACACTCCAACAGTGGGCTTTGCTCCTCTTCTGAAGTCTTTTTCCCGAAGTAGTTGAGCACATGATTCCTGCACCTTCATCTTATTTTGATGTCTAAAATGGTGCTTTACTTGGTCTTTCCAGGAGACCTATTATGGGTCATTATAATGTGTGACTAGATCATGTGGTGACACAAAGCATGTGCTTTCCAGCTAGAAGCCTGCTTGCCAGCATCCTCATCACCTCATAGTGTACCAAGTACAGAAAGAGGGTCTTCTCCAGAGGAGTGCCTGTCAACTAATTTGGACCTATAAACAATATAAAAAGAATTATCTATATATTGCCATGATTGCTTATATATATATCTTATGTATCTCTAAAGTTGAAATAGCAAATCATGATGATCATGGAATGAAAAAATAAGGCTAATGCTCTAGGCCTAATTAAAAGAATAAAAGAAAGAAAAGGCATCAGTATAATGGAAATTCTTTTTCCTTTCTTTTTGGAAACACAAGTTTGGGTAGTTTTGCATGTTCTCTTCACTGCAACTTAACATTTGAATGGTATTATTCAGAAAGAGTAATTTGAGAAAGCCTTGGTAAGAAAATCTCTCTATTGTGAAAATGTGTTAATTGGTGCTACTTGTAATCCAGAGGTGGCAATATCTTCATCTCTCTCATTCTTATCCCTCTGGACACTTTTGGATACAATGAAGGGGAGAGGCCTTTGGACTTGATTTATATGTGTCTTGGGGTTTGTGCATTTGTTACCCACCTCTCCTCCTCTCCTAGTCTGAGGGCATGTGGTAAACAGTAATGAATTTAAGGGTAGGAAGAATTGAAAACTAACTCATCTTGGGAAGGGAGGACACTTCTAAAACAAATAAGAAAAAAGTAAACTTGAAACCACAGACTCATTTTCCCAATTCTTTGTTCTGTTTCATAGCTTTTACTGGTTGGTAACACACCCCATAATATTTTCAATGCTGATAAATGGTCAAGGATTTTTTTTTATATTTTTTATTAAGTTTTACTGCTTTTCTGTTGACAAAGCCATTTTGGAAACAACTTTGTCTCATTCCCACTGTAACTGGAATCTTAGAAATTTGAAGACTACAGTTCCAAGTCCTTAAACTTTCTTTCCTTCTATTCAGGGGTGTCTTGGGTGCAAGGTCATCTTTGGCCTTGAACCAAGAGCTGTGTATTTGTGCAGAATCATGCAACAGGGAGGAAAAAAGTCTACAGATATTTCTGAAAGTACACTCAGAAGGCTGGCTGTTACACTTATGGTTGTCATCTGAATACTGTGGTCAGGCATGTCTTCTACTTTGTATAGGAAAACTTAGTTGGATACTTCTATATTGGTTTTTTTTGGGTAGACTACTTGCTTTGCATTACTCTTCTGACTCCAGGATAACACATTAAGTACTTAGAAGCAATGTAGTCTCTCCTGCCCCAAAGTGCTGTTGATGCAGAGTTCTTCATTTGCTTTCTTCCAGGTTGGTTCCTGACTGACTCAGGTGTGTACATCTCATGTCTTTTCTTTCTGTTTGCCAGATCCAATGGCAAAGGAAATTCTTCCTTCCAGATACTGCTTGTGTCTGTTCTGTCCCCTGCCAAGACTGGCTGCTCTGTTAGTAAGTGTGGGTCTTGCCTTGTCACAGGTAGTCTGGCTTTGCTGTGGAAACCTAAGTTACTGCAAGCAGTTGCTACATAAGTAAATCATGCAGCTGATATTCTGTGGTCAGTGCAGAGCAAGTACTTCCTTTCTATCAAACTCCTAGCTCTGCCAACATACTTAAAATAATGTGATAATTCCAGGGCTGTGCACATCTAATACAGCAGTCCACACTTGCATTCTCCTTCTGCAAAGAGATACGGCAAGCAAAAATGGGAGAAATGCCTTGTTTACCACAGTGGTCATTGTTCCATTTTTAGTGTTGACTGTGGTTGGAGGAAATGAGCTTGTCATCTTTTCTTGTGTGTGCCACATCTGATCATTGTTAGCAGCACTTAAACTTACCCTTCTTGCTTTACAATTTTGGGATGCTGGTATGCATGTTGATTAAACATATTCTGTACACAGTGCTTGTCTAAGCTTTGGAAATGTTCTTTAGGTTGACTGAGGAAGAACTAAGCCTTTGAGCAACAAGTTCTTTCTGCAGAATGGAAGTAAACCCAACACTTCCAAGAGACTGGGGAAGAGACATGATTTGTTTTTTTCTGGTGTGCGACAATCCAATGGCTTTTTTTTTCTTTTTCTTTTTTTTTTTCCTTTTTCTTTTTTTTTTTTTGCATTTCCAGAAGGGATTTATGCTCTTATAAGTGGTAACTGTAGAAGCTACTGCCATTGCCATAAGCTCTTCTGATGAGGGAACACACTAGCATAATTCATCAGCTTCAGTATTAGTGCTAAGGACATGACTGTGTCTAAGTGTGAATTTAAAGGCATGAATTGGCTCTGTAGCAAATGATAGCTCCCTGTGCAGTGAGGCCACTGCCTGGTCTTTGGCATGGGTACATGATAGTCTGCTAAAGTATTTTCTTAGAAGCTGCATAAAATTAATTTAAAAGCAATCACTTCAAATTTGGCTACTTATATATAAGTAGGTTTTCATAACCAGGCTACAAAATCTTTTTCTACACTTCAGTGGTTTCCCTCGCTTTCTCTGTCTCTTTCTGTCTCTGTCACTCCTTCCCCCAGCCAGTAGGTACTAAGTGATACTGGAGGGTGAGGTTTTTTCTACTTTGCATATGCTTAATGTATGCAGACTCTTGATTTCAATTTCTCGTTCTTATTTAAGCTCCTGGAGAACTGTAGTGTCTATGACATGGTCATACCTTTGGGGAAGAAGGGAGCTAAAAGTTACTGCAGTTATAAAATGTCTTCAGCATCTTAGTTATCTGTTTCAAGACCTAACAAAGCACAGCTCTGTCAGCTAAAGAGTTTCAGTTTCTGTGCTGAATTTCCTGGCGCCTGTCAGTCTAGGCCATACACTTGATCTGAATATTTTCCCCATGTAAATAGGCAAAAATATTCTCAACTGCCATTCACACACTTCAGGAATACAGTTCATTGGCCCATATCATGCCTTCTCTGTGCTAGAGATGAACTTAATTCTTCTTATATGTGAAAGATATCTGCAATTTAAATGACTAATTGCATTGTAGCTTTAGGCTGAACATATTGGTAATGCACAAATGTTGATGACATGTGAAGGGTCAAGAGATTTATAATTTAGTTGACAATACATTGCTTAAAATGATTTGGCAAAGAGCCAGAAAATTTCAGCTTAATAATTGTCTGTTAACTAACATGACATATTTGTATAGGATTCATTACCTCCAGGTACAGATTAAGCATCTGATGTACCCATATGAAGTGACATGCGTACATGAATCTTGGGCATAATAGTGAATAAACTGACATTGCATTCACAGTAATTTGTTTCAATATGTAAAACATGTTGTTGCCTACATTTGAAAGGACTTGTAGGAATGTTGCAATGAAATCTGAAGAAAAATGTGTAATTGAATGGAGTTTTCTATTATATAGATCTGACAGCTCTGAGGCTTTTTTTGTAGGCTGCAGATAACATCATAAATACACGTTTGTTTTCAGCTGCACAAGAAGAAGTCTGGATGTAGAGATCTGAATCTTTCAGCCATTGGCTTGAGCTACCCTAATGGTCTTTAAGGCTAAAACCAAAAATAAAATCCCCAGACTCCAACCTAACACAACCAATTTAATTTTTAAAAAAGAATCGTATAAATCTTGAGTCATGTAATATTTTAGTGTTTGAATGTGGGAGTGTTTCTGTCAGACCGAGGCTTGTTAGAATAGGCGGCGTCAGTAGGCTGGCTTGCCACCAAACTGCTATCAATTTCTTTCACTTTGTTTTCTCTGGCCTAGATTAGGCATTTCTGTATACGAGCAAAAATGTCACAATTTTGACAGGGTCTGTTCCTTTCCCCCTGTGGTTGCTGGAGGAGACTCAGGTAAGTGCTTGAACACAACAGGTTAATGGTTTTTAACCTTTGTTTCCTCCTATGAGAGAGGAATGTGTTCTGTGTTTTACAGCTGGGAAACCAAGTTCAGCATACACTAGATACCACTGACCATCACTGTGACCACATGTGACAGAGATGTAGATTGAACCTGGATGCTTTTTCTTCAATTCACTAGGTGCTCTTACCACCTTTCAGCAACATCTCTGATGCACACAACTGTCACTTTGCAGTGTTTGGAGATGTCACTGACTTTGCTTCCTTCTGCTGATGGTATTTTTATAATGTGCAGCAGAGCTTCAATAAGAGTTTGCTCTCTTGGGATCTTGGCTCTGGGACTGTGATATGTTTATGCCACACCAAAAACTGAAATGAGAATTCTTGGCTTGACATTTAACATTTGACTGAATACTTTTCTCCCTTAAAGTGTTTCCCTCCCAAGAGTTTAAAATTTTGAATATTGGTTGGTGGGAAGTCATTGAATTTTGGAAGGGAGTGTGTACTCCACCAGGAACAGCTCACTGAACCTGACTGGAGCTTGGTGGGGAGGAAGGTGTCTCGAGGTCTCGAGACCTCTCTGAGCTTTGTGTCAGGGCCTGTAGATTAGCTCTGAGCAGTTTTGAAATCCCTTTTGGTATCCATGATCCAAACTTGCAGATGCCAAGCTCCAGATACCTTGCAGACTAGAAGTAAGGTGGTAGTGGTGGCTCTGTATTAATTTCACTCTTGCCTTTCCAGAGAATTGGTATTTAATTCTCCAGCCAGCCACTGGAGAGAGCTCTAGAGATCTTTAAACAGGTTTCCAGAGCAACCTCTGAACGAAACTGGCTATTCAACTGCTTGGGACTACAGCAGGAGCACTACAATGTGTTCTGCTGCCAAGATCAGTGAGTGTAATTGATCTCTGTCAGGTGTGTAGAAAAGGTTCTAAGGGTGACAATGTGCTGCTGTGGAAAAGGTGTTGATTGGGCTCAATTCTGAGGATAGCTAAAAGGAGGACTGCTGCTGTTGTGATATCCTGGGGCTGATTGTAAGCCAGTTGTGGTCTCAGTACTGGGAAGGGTGGTTTAAAGGGTGCAGTTGTACTGCTGTAGTGCCTTATTTGGCTTCTAAACAGGGTCTGTCAGCTGTGATACCCAGGCTGACTGGTAGAATCTACACTGGCAGTTGGTCCTTCTGGGATGCATATCTCTGTGTCATTTGCCTTTTGGAAGGAAGGCAGGGTGGTGAGGGTTTACCGAAAGGCAGGAACTTCAAGGTAACAAAAAAATAAAAGAGCAAGAAAAAAAGCAGTTGCTAGTTAGAGCACTAATAATTAGATGTTGCAGAAGGGGGGTGCAGGCTGATTGCAGTACCCTTTGCTAGAATTGATTCTACAGGGATGCATTTTCTATTTGCTTATCTTTGTACTTGTCTGTGACCTGGTTGAAAAGCAGAACTTTTCCCCTAGAAATAGACAAAGCTGTCTTGGGGTGTGCTGAAGACTAACAAGGAAGAATCCCCCAAAACAGCAAAACACAAGGGGTTGCTGCCCGAATGGGAGGAGCATAATAGGGAACAAGGAATGGGCTGCTGTTTTTTAGGTCTCAAAACTTTGATGCTTTTAAGAAAGGGGTACGTGAGATCTAAAGGAGAGGATTCTTGACTGTTGCCTAGGGCCAGACAAGGTTGACCTCCTGCCCAACAGGAATTTGCTCAAGTGGAGCAGCAGAGGACCCTCCTCTAAAGTGTCCCTTGTGTCAGTTTGAGAGCTCAGAGTTGGGCATTTCTTGGACATTACAGAGGCATCGGTGATGGTTCTTTGGGATGCACAGATCTCAGACTGTTGGACCACTGCTTGGTCCAAGTTCCAAAAGAAAACCAGGAAAAAGCAGTGTTTCAATACAATTCTGGAAGACAGTAACTAACAGGAGATAGTGCTCAGCACTGTTTAAATTCACTTAAAAATGGGTTCCCCAACATGGTCCCTATCTGGACTGGAACAACGTAGGCTGTCTGTTAGCTTCTTTAAGTTTAAACTATCATGTAATTTGATAGAAGGACGCTTTCTTGTAACTTGTGGTAGGAGCTGTTGGTTGTCAAAGAGTTCCCTGGCCCCTGAAATGCTCTGCTCGGTAGCTTTGATAAGCCAGAGTGATGCTATGGGAAACTTAGAATTGTGAATGGCCGTCTTAGTAAACAGGGGCCCAGGATACTTGGATGTGGTATTACAGGATAATATGGCTTTATCTCTCTGCACTGGGCCTGATGGGTAAGAATTTAAGAATAAACAAATCCATAACTCTGCCTCAAACTCAGGCAGCTTGGTGCTTCTGCCCTGTTGTAGCATCTTGCAGCTACAACAGCTTCCAAAGTGGGCTGGGGGATTTGTGCCGTCTGTCTCGTTTTTTTAAGAGTGAACAGGATTGAGGTGGCTTTGTTTGGCGTCCTTTTAAAGGTAAGACTTCTAGATTAATGACTTATTTAGAGAGAAAATACTTTCACCTCAATAAAGTTCTTTGAATTATAAAGGACATTGCTGTTGGGTTACTGAAAACCCTTGGGGTTTGTTTCATTTATAACATTGCCTCGGGCCTTCTGCTGCATCCTGTTGGACTGACCTCCTTTTCAACCCGTGCTGGCAGCTGCATTGCAGAGCTATCTTTTCCCTGGATCCTTCAGGGTTGTCATATGACAAACTTGAACTGTGACCCTTTTGTGTCTTACCAGGACAGCAGTGCCCTCTGTGCAGCGTGGCCAGCAGTCTTCCCCACGCACGCATTTGTTCCAAGCCATTTAACAAACTGAAAGTTTCAAATGATGGCATTTCATAGTGTTTAATAGTATTGACTGTAAAGCAAATGAAATGGTGTTGAATACCCTGCGTGCTGCTTGTAAAAAATACAGCTTCCATTTCTGCAATGTGCCCTGGGTCTTCTGTGGCTAGTGTGTGCTCTCTGGTGAATCTCTTTATATTTTTAATAAATTTCAATGCTTCCACCCTAACAACAGTAGCTTTTGCTGCTATATGTAGTCCAGCTCTGGTAGTCATTTCTAATAAATGGGGGGTTTAAACAGATTTCTCTAAGCAAAGTGGGCAAAGTCATTTTGCTGAAGTCTTGCAGAGAGTGTTAGGGTAAGAATTGATATAGTTAACACTGCATCCAAGCAACACCATCTCCAAGTGGTGTTGATGCTGGCAGGCATTGCCTTGCTGAAGTTACAGAGACTGAGCACTCGTATTTGTACAAATTACATTCATTACCAAGAACCCTCCAGTAGTGATAAGAGACTGGCTGTGCAGCACAGATTGGCTCCAAGATAAGTAGCCAGTCTATTGTGCAGCTCATGGTAATCTTCCTGTTCCCCACCCCTAATAATAAATCTTGGGGCATTTTGGAAAGCGTGGGGGCTGCTCATTCCAGTAGCTTGAATGTGAAACTACAAGATATCATCATCTCCTACCAATTGTATTTTCATAACCAAGCAAGGCAGCTGAGTGAGATGGATAGGCTAAGATACGGTATTTTGAATATCTGGATGCTTTCACCGAGGATGTGTTGCTCTGTTAAAGGACAGAGCACAGCTGATGGCTGGGATGAGAGTTTTTCCTGGCCATATTCCAAAGCTGGGGTGCACTCACTCTCTTCATTATGAAGAGATGGAAACCTCTGGAACAAGTGGTAGTAAGAGCTGTGCACCACCTGGGGCTCTGCAAAGGTACTGTGTTAGTACCTTCTTCATAGCTGGCTGATCCTTTCTCAGTTCAAGTCTGCTTAGCAGACTTCAGTGGAATGGCAGTTATTTATCTTACCATATTAGTGTAATTTTAAAGGATGAAAGAACTTTGTGGTTGCTTTGACTGAAATAAACAATCAGCTGGCAAGTGTTTGCTTTGTCTTTTTCAGTATCTAATGTGCAAGGATTTTTGGATTGCTGGTTTTCAACGTGGAAAGCTGAACATCAATGGGCTAGTTTTATACAAGTAGGCAGTATAATCCAACCAGTTTAGTTAAAACTTCTATTTACATGAAATTCTAATGTTTCTGATGGGTTTTTTTCTTCCTCTCTTCCCCTTTTAGGGTTTGAACAGCAATGGAATTGCTGGATCATCAGGTTTTAGCCTTACGAAGCAGATGCTCTGTCCAAGAGTAACCCGTGTCTGTCTCAGGGACTTGATATTCTGCATGGAACAAGAGAGGGAGATGAAGCATTCTCTACACTTGTACCGTGCTCTTCTGAAGTGATGTGAATCTCGCATTTCACCGTGCTGTCTACTGCCAAAGAAAACACTGAAGCATTGTTGCACTGTCTTGAAATTCCAGTTTCTGGAAAATGATCCGTTGTAAGGATAACTCTTGTTTACAGATAAACATTTTTATTAAATACCTAATTTAGCACCTGTAAGGTTTTTAATAATACTTGGCTTAAATCAGTCTGTAAACCAGTGAAAACACTGAGCTGCACACATAAGCACCTATCTGCTTGCATTTAACTGTCTTACAGGCTCTGAGGGCTTGGTAAGTGTCCCTAGTTTATGTATGTCACTTGCTTCAGTACTCCAGAGTCTGCAACATCTGTTCTATGTGTAGTGCCACCTTCCAACCTAATCTTATTTAGGGAAATAAATATCACTATAATGGCACAACATCGCATGGCAACTGTATTTAATCATGAACCAGCAGTCAGTAAACATGCTAATGTATTGCCTGTCTGACTTAACATCATCTTAAATTTTCTGGGTTTAGAATTACTACTGGATGGTCATTTGTGGAGATTACAGTAGCGAGCAAAAGGAATGAAGGCTCCTTTCTACCCCACGCTTTTCCTCAATGGCCCTCAGCCTTTCCTCTGAGAAGGTGACTGAGGGAAGGAGGACAAATCAGTCATTCTTGTGATCGAACTACATTACACAGTGTAGTTAGGGCATACTTGGGTAGTCATGGAAAATTTGGAGTTACTAAAAATACAAGGAGTAAAAGATCATAAAAAGGGAGGGTAAACAGAAGAAATAGTTTTATCTTTCTGTGGATACAAAAAATAGCATTGAACTTGAGCATAGATGTGGAAAGATATTAACAAAACCTGTTCTGACTACAAAAAAGAGAAAAGTTGAGATGCATTGAAACTCTGGAGCTGAAGACTCTCCTTGGAGAGGAGCAGTGTTTGCAAAGCACAGGATTCACTGCTTTGGAATATTGTTTTACTACTTTAATGTGGCGTAACAGGGAAGCTTCTCAAATAGAAAGTATTTAGATGGTTGCTTTGTTTCCCTTCAGTGAGGAGGAGGACTGGATTATAAAGACTGTTTGAACAGATTCAAAGGTTGTCTACTCTCTAGTAAAGACTGCCTTGTGGTAGAAGGAAAGCCCTCTGGGTCACCCTTCTCCCCAGCCTTCCAAATATGTTGCCTTCCATGACACAGTGCTGTATAGCATAGCTATTTCCCAGGACTGGTGGGAAAGGCACTGACTGCATTCACAGAATCACAGAATATCCTGAATTGGAAGGGACCCCCGAAGGATCATCAAGTCCAACTCTTAAGTGAACAAACACAGAACAGTTTTAGCACCATGCTCTAACCAACTATTGAATGGCTTCCTGCTGATTTTTTTTTTCTTTGAAAGAACAAGCTTCCTATGGTTACTTGGCATGCTGATTCAAAACTTAAAGCAACTATTCACAGAACTATTCTGCACTGTCAAAACCACTGCAGATGGTTACCAAATTCACAAAGTTGTGAATTGGTTGTGTTGGTTTTTGTTGGAACAGTAGTAAACAAAACTAGTAAATTAATGCTGTAAATTATTTATATATGTATATATAGCATCTATATATATATAAGAAAAGCAGTACTTTGAACTATAATTTGCAAGATATTGATGGCATCGGGCAAAATTGTTTTGTATAATTAAATGCTTGGCTTTACTTTTTATGTAAAGTGCAGCATTTTCCATGTTTGTGTACTGTTATCTTATTGATCAGATGTTAAAAATTATTTTAAATACTGCATTAAAGCAATTATTTTATTAAAAATAATAAATTGGTAACTTTGTTTCCTGACATGAGAAATTCAGCATCTGAAGCTGTCAGCACCGTGACTAACGGTGTGACTTGGAGAGTGAGCCCCAGCTGTCTGCCCGTCACAGAAGCTGGCACGGTTTCCTCACGTGACATATTAACTATGAACATCTCTGTTTGAAGGGGTTTAAACAGAAAGAGGTGGCAGAGAAAAGGATTGCTGGAAAGGGGAGGGGTGGGCAGGGAGAAAAAGCAACATCTCATGTCTGATTTCCTCCTCTCAGTCAGCACAGGGACTGGGTTGTGGGGTTTTTGTTAACAGCTGGGTAGAGGTGAGAGCTTTGCACATGTTCTGGGAAGCGAAACCATGAACTGTGTCAGACTTCAGCAATGTGCTGGGGAAGCACTGTCCTAAATTATTTTTAAAGCAACTCACAATTAACTAAGTACAGGCTGGAGAACCACAAAGAGCCTCTGCATATTGGCCTGCCTATTTCTCTTGAGACCAGTGCAATACTGAAGTGAAATATGTTGGAGGAAATAATTGATAAATAGATATATCTAAAGGATTATGGATGATTAAGGTGTTTTTATGGCCTGCCTATGATGCAGATCACATACTTTTATTGCTGCCAGAGCAAGTTCTCTCACCAGTAGATTCTCCCTGTGTGCTCCTTCTTCCCCATGAGTTGTCCACACAACACTCCCAAAAAACCTCTCAAATTCAAAAATTTTACACTGTAAGGAGTAGCAGATGTTTCAAAAAGTTTTTTCAGCAAGTCTTTAGGCCTAATTTCAGTCAGGGACAGCTTTGTCCTTGGTGCAAAGACTGAAAATACTTGTCTCCTTGCCAAGGGTTCATCCTGCCTCTCACTTGAGTTCAGCTTTGCTTCTGTAGAAAGTGTCCTCTAAAGTGGCATTTAGGAGATACCTGGGCTTTACTCAGCCACATCAGGAATTGAAGAAGAGATCACCAGGGGTTCACTTCAATGCTTTTCCCCATTCTTCCTGTCCTTTATGAGAATACTGAAATTCCAGTCATAAGGTGATGAGGACATAACCTGCTATGATGCTCCCTTGCCTTTTAGTTCTCTGTGTGCTCATGTTCAGGTTTGGGAACCTTGGGGAACTGTCTGTGCCACCAGTGCTGGGAGGGCTCTAAAGCTTGCTCCAGGCTCTTCCTGCTTTCTAGCTGGCCTGCTAGCCTAGTGGCTGTTTCTGATGCACTGAGCTGGCTGGGCAACTATCCCTGTCACTGAAGAGCTCAACTTTCAGAGAAAAGCATATACAGCTGGGGGAGGAAAGCTGTTGTTGCTTGCTCTTTACTACTATCTCAGCAGCCTTCTATGCCAAATCTGTGTGTTACTTGGTGACAAAAGGGGGCCTGTACTGTTTCTCCTCCAACTGCTGCCTTTTCCTTTTATTGCCATTTTCAAGTCTTAGCACTGAATCCAGCCCTTTGCACTGTCTTTGACTCCAGCTTTTCCCTTCTCCCCATGGGAAAGCCTAGCTGGAGTGCACTAACACACCCTGCAGCTTTGTTCGAGGTTTAATGAGGAAGGTAGCAGGGGATCGTGAGACATTGCTGGATGATTCCTCAAAGCCATTGCACTTTCTTGGACACTTTGACACGAGTAGCTTAAGGCTACTGTTTGCATCAAGTTGTTCTAGGCCCCCTCTCTTTGTAGGCACCTGTGTCCTGCCATGTGAGTGCACTGTGCTGAGCAAAAGTGCTGTCAGCTGTTCTCCAGGTTCATCTCTTTGCTCTGTTCTTTGCTTTCCTCTTCATTTGTAATCACTGGGGTGAAAAGAGAAAGACTAAAGCAAGTGAGGATGTCCTGAAGGGGCAGACAGTCCAAGTGATTGGACTTGGTGAAACAGGCTTGTTCCCAGCAGCTTTTCAAATGAGGGCTGCTGGGTTTCTGAGGCCAAGCACTGCGCACAATGTGCCTTCCTGTGCATGTAGCACACAATGTCTGTGCATGTTCTGAAAGTGGGATGCAGCCATTGTTATCCTAGGTCCCACTTCTGTAGCTCTAGAAATAACTACAGTCTGTAGTGAAGGCTTTACTCCTTTGAGGGGTGCAAAGCTGAGTACCAAGGCAAGAGCACAACACACCGGGCCTGTCTGTTTTGCCGCTTTGGGTTCTGGGCTCATTACCATGCGTCAGTGGCTTGTCCCCCCCTCATTGGATACAAAGGCTGCTTGTCTGTAGGCCACAGTACCAGTGTTTCAATTGGTGCAGGCCTTGTGCAACCTACACAAGCACCCCATTTGACTTTGTAACACTGAAGGAATAACATCTTTTCCTTTCAGACATATCAGTTCTTGTTCCTATGTCCTCTTCTTTTGTCTCCTATTACAGGCATGAGCTGGTCACTCATTGCCTGCTCTCTGTAGCTATTCTGGCATGTCAGCTGATAACTGCTACCCAGTCTCCCCTCATGAGCCCCTGCTTCACAGTTCCACTCCAGGAAGCCTGGTTTTGAAAGGGTTTTTTGCTATGAAGAAGGGAGGAAAAGGAGGGTTTTCATACTGGACTTTAATGGTTATTCTGGAGTGGAAGGAGGTGGTGGCACTGGGTCAGCCCACAGCCCTGAGGATGCTACTTTCTGCACTGGGAAGATCCTTGCAGGAAGCTGGTGTTTCATGGTGGCCAAGACTTCCACCATTAAGTCCTGCTTTATTCAAAGGTTTTCTATGAGGTCCTTACAGCAGTAGGTACCTCCCATCTTCCAAGGGATATTTCCCTGGCAGAGCCATCTGAAGTTCCTGCTGGACACCCTATCAGAGATGGTTATCCATCCTCTACCCCAACCCCATCTAACAGTCCCACAGTTCTTCCATGTGCCTCATTGTCTGCCTGTGTCTGTCTCAGAACTAGCAGAGTACGCAGCCTGTTTTTTGTGATTCAGGTGGACACTGAGGGGTGTCAGGACCCACACTGAGGCCCCAAAGGGTGACCAGTGTGTGTTTCACCAGAGTTCTACCCGTTTGCAGTGTCACTGAAAGACTACCTCCCCTGGGGCTGCGCTCTGCTGGGTGGGAGCAAAGGGTTTTCTGCATAGGTACTGCTAAGGCCTAAAGTCCATCTTAGCAGCTTGGTATGCCACGCTCCCACTCCACGGGCTTTGTTTGATAACTGCTCTGCAGTTGTCAGTAAGCAGTTACTGTCTCTACCAGATCACAGGGAATAGTACTTTTAAATCTATTTGAAATGAAAAATTATCTGGCAGATCATCTGTATCTGTTTTTGAGAGCTAATTCATAATTATGTGTAGTTCCCCAAGCTTCTTGAGATATTTGCTCTTCCACTTTGAAGTGTTTAGCGTGACGGGGTTTCTTATTTACAGTTATTTTAAGGTGTTTCTTATTTCTGTTCTTAGAAGCTGGAAGGGAGGATGGAAGTATTTTTTCCAAGTAATTATGTGTGAATATACATGTACTCTGTGTGTATAAGGATGACTGACTAACTTCTAAAAAGAAATACTCTACTTTATGTAAAGACCAAGTTATAACAGTTCCCAGGTGTGACACTCCAGCAACGAGGAGAGAGGGAGGAAGGAGATAAATTACCTTCTTCCTTTAGAGGTTTCAAGTTTTAATGTGTTAAAATCCTTTGATACCTTTGTGCAAAATTGGGCAGAGAATAAAGACTCCCTTGAAGAGCTGATCAGCAGGAAGTCTCAAGAATGAAGGGTAGGAAAAGGAGAATGCATACAGAGGATCGAAAACAGAGCTTGCTCCTCTCTTCAGGAGCTTCAGTGATACATTTACATGCATTCTGGCAGAGGCTTTCTTTTAGAGAAAAGACAGAAAACCTTCCTAGAAACCAAGTAGGTGAGTATGTGTAGGCAGGCTGTGTATTTAATGAAGCGGAGTTACTGAGGAAGAAATCCTTACATTGTTGCTTCCTGCTCAATGCAATTTTCATTTTTAACTTCATGTCTCTTAAAATTTAGAAAACCCTTCTGTTATCACCTCATCTCTCTTTATACTATCACCAGCACAGAACTGAGCTACTGTGGGCTGTGGACCACATCCTGTGGCCCGATGCTGAAAGAAGAGACTGGAACAAGCAGAATATGTGCAGCTACAAATAGACACACCAGGAGAAGTGTAGATGTTGGCTATTCAACATCTCGTAGCTGAAGCAATTTTCCTCTACCGATGTGAATAAAGCACGGTTGAAGGCTTATAGCCCTTGTGATCATCTGCTTTGAGTCAAGATGAGGTAGTAATCAGGCTTGTGCCACCTCCTGTCAGGGCCAAGTCTGTAATTTTCTGCACCTTGCCTTTCACCAGCCCATTCCTTAGCCCTTTGCAGACTGCCTGGCAGGTGGTGCAAACTCAAAGAGGCCTCATCTCACACAGCTCTCAGTCTTTGCTTCTAATTTGAAAGCTTTAGCCTTCTTTATTACAGGGGAAAAAAATTGAAAGTGACCCAAACATCAGGTACAGAGGGCAAATATTAAAAGTAAGCTTGTTTTTGCCTTTGAAATTCCACACTTCTTAGAAGCTTTTGGTGAGTGATGCCCCAGAGCTGAGGAGGATGGCTCCAGAAAAAGATCCCCTCAAGTGTGCAATCAGACTTCACTGCAGTCTGCTGGGGTTGCTGAAAGAGAAATCAGCATTTCGAGTTTTTTTTTCCCATGCGGTAAAGAAGAACCTGTGGGAAGGTCCTGCTTATGTCCTTATACAAAACCAGGATATCCAGTAATTAGTGAGAGATACCTCCAGGGCAAGCTCAAATTTTGCAACACTTCCCAAGGCAGGGAAAGTGCCCTGGGCTAGGGCAGTCTTGGGAAGAGAATGAGTCAGAAGCCTTATTTCTCTCTCTCGCTCTTTTTTTTTTTTTTTTTTTTTTTTCCTTCTCTGTAGGCCTGATCGAGTAAAAACTTTGTAGGGATGAAAACTTTGCAGAGACCCTACTCTTCCAGACCACCCTGTACCTGGCTGAGGTTTCTCCACCTCCTGAGCTAGATGTCTGTCTTTTCAGACTTTTTATCCTTAAAAGGCTCAACTTCCTGCAGTCCTGACCCGCGTCTGGGAGCGGGGAAGCCGAGCTGACCCCAGGTACTGCATCCCCCAAGGAAGAAAGCCCGGGAGGTGCTACCCAGCCCTCGCAGAGTGGAAGGGGTAGGATGCTGCCTCTTTTGGTGATTCTTTCCCCTCCCCCAGGAACACACTGATGATTTAAAGAAGGGATCCAGAAGAGATTTAAAATTCCTGTTTAGCTGTCACCGGCCTCGGGCGGCACCTGACACCTGGGAGAAGCCGACTCAGCTCAGGCTTGGGGCAGAGTGGGCGGCACAGGGGCGATGGATGGCGGGAGCTGGCGCTGGCCCGCGGGCAGCTCCTGCGCGGGGACCCAGCCCCGGGAAGGGCGGAGAGGCTGCGCTGGCGGAGGCAGCCTTGAGAACGCTCCTGCTTGGCTCCGGGCCCAGAGGCGCCGGCACCGCCCTGCTGCCGCAGGGCCGGCGGGCCTGCCCGGCCCGGCCCAGCCCTGGGGCAGGCCCTGCCCGCGGGGAAGGCAGGCCCTGCCCCTCGGTGCGCCGGCGGCTCTCGGCCACAGGGCGGGGGCCTGGCCGGGGCGCTTGGAGCCCTCGCTGAACCGTGATTCCCTGGTGCTCCTTGATGTGACATGGCACCAGCCTCCTCAGGCACGTCTCTCTTTGAGGAGGTCTCCTTGAGAAGCCAGTCTGCATGATGGGCAGTAAGCCCTGCATAAGGTGCACAAGTTCCATACATCGGGATGCAGCACAAACACTCCCTGGCTCTTGGAACAAACATCCCCAGGCACGTCTGACCAGGATGCAGTGGTCAGACGTGCCTCTTTCCCACTCTTGTCCCCTCCATCTGTTTTCTGTGATGTTGGATCTCCCTCCCACCAGTTCTTTACCCCCACAGCTGCCTTAATTTTGCATCCTTCCCCCCTGCTTGTGCCTTGCACAAACCTGCTTAGCACGGCCTGCCTTCCCTTACTGTTCTTGCTGGCCATTGCCCTTTCTCAGTGTTTTAAGCCCTGGGAATGATGTTTTGAAGGTATAAAGTGATCCCCCACTAATAAACAATGCTGGGATAGTGGTGGCAACAGATGAGGACAAGGCTGAGTACTCGACAACTTTTTCGCTTCAGTCTGCAATGACAACCTCTCTTCCACATCTCTCAAGTGGTTGGACAGCAGGTTGGACAGTCTTGGGGAGCAAAGTGTTTTCCACTGCGTAAGCATGACCGCCTGAGGAACCTGAATGTACATTAAGTCTTTGGGACCCGATGAGATTCCTGAGAGAATTGGCTGATGTGCTTTCCATAATATTTGAAAAGTCATGCCACTCAACTGAAGACCTAGGTGACTGAAAAAAGGGAAACACTCTACCCATCTTTAGAAAGAGAAGAATGGAAGACCCTGGGAACTACTTGACTGTCAGCCACAGCTTCATGCCTGTGAAGATCCTCCTGGAAGCTGTGCTAAGGCACACGAAGGACAGGGACATTATTCGGGACAGCCAGCGCAGCTTCTCCAAGGGCATATCCTGACAAAGCCAGTGGGCTTCTATGATGGAGTGACTGCATCAGTGGACAAGGGAAAGGCTACAGATGAACTGAACATCTAACTAACATCTGCTAATTGAACATCTGTAAAGCCTTTGACACAATATTCTACAACATCCTTCCCTCTAAATTACAGAGAAAACAGTCCATCCAATCTGATGGATGAACTGTTAGATGGATTGGTTGGATGATCATATCTGGAGGATAGTGGTCAATGGCTCAGAGCCCTGAAGAGCGTCAGTGACAACTGATGTCCCTCAAGGGTCCATATTGGGACTGGTGTTATTTAGTATCTTCATTAATGACATAGACAGAAGGATCAAGTGCACCTTCAGGAAGTTTGCAGATGACAGCAAGCTGAGTGGTGCAGTTGGCACACCTGAAGGATGCTATCCAGAGCGATCTGGACAAGCTTAAGAAGTAGGCCCATGGAAACCTCATGAGCCTACTCAAGACCAAGTGCCAGTGCTGCACCTTGGTTGGCGCAACCCCAGATATGAGTACAGGTGGGGGAAGAAGTCACTGAGAGCAGCACTGCTGAGAAGGACTTGGGGGTGCTGGTGGATGAGAGGCTGGACATGAGCAGGCAACATGTAGTTGCAGCCTGGAAAACCAACTGTGTTCTGGGCTGCATCATAAGCAGCATGGTCTGAAGATCAAGAAAGGTGATTCAGCCCCTCTATTCCACTATGATGATTCTGTGAATTCTGAACTGTGAGGGAACTCTGCTTCATCCAGGTGCCCTCCAGCCTGACTTGACCTTTTGCTCTTAGGCGAAACCCAAGTGAAATGCTCAAGGACCGACAACACCCAGACCAGGTGTTTCCACCTTCATCTTTTACAGCTGTTGGGCACTTCTGCCCTGCCCAAAAGCCTGACTTCCTCTTCCATTTCCATGGCTGCTCTGATTCTTCTTCCCGTCCCTCAAATAATTTGTTTCTCTTGCATGACTACCATCCCTTCTCAGCCTTCTTCAGGTTTGCTGCTTTGATTGCCTTCCGTAGGAGACATCTCCTGCACGATCTACTCCTCAGCTTCCCCTTGTCTGAGCCGAGAGCTTTATCTCAAACCTTTTGTCAAGGCAGGAATTGTGAGCACTTGTGGGTCCCTGTGGGCATGTCAAGACATTAAATGAATTTGAACAGGGCTAAAATAGGGCTCAGTTACTTTCTCTCCCATTATCTTTGTTAGTGAGTAGGCAGTGTCAGTCCTGTGGTATTTGCCATCTTGATAGCTTCCAAACCTTGAATGTAACTTCTCAAGAGTCTTGAGGAGTGCTGGCTGCAAAAGTCTCTGCTGTCATTTCTGCCTTTCCAAGGCATCAGAGAAGCAGGTTCCCTTTTCCCCATGGAAGGACAGCTGGGGTGGAGCAGTTTTTCTTCCCTAGATTCCTGTGTGCACCTCCTGCAGAAAGTTGCAGTCCCAGGCAGCTGCAGTGCTTTTAGGCTATTAAGCCGTTTCAGATGTCTCGTTCAAGTTGGGCTTTGCTGTGATGCCAATAAAAACTTTTGTGGCATCACAGAGAATGCCATAAGAAGGAAGCACTCACTTCTCAGCAGCTGAAACCCTGCACTGGGGATTTCCCTCCATCTATTTTTTGGTAGCTCCCTTTCCCAATGTGCCATCCTTTGTGGATGTCCATGGCTCATTGCTTGAGGCAGTGTAGACCAAGGACAGCACTATATTATACCTTTCTAAGATTTCCCACAACAAAGCCTTTTCCTGAAATTAGCTGTGAATCCTAAACTGACTGAAAGGTTACATCTTGTAACACCTGAAGTGTGTGGGGCGCTTTGGGGGTGGCACTTTGCAAACCCTCTCCCTCATCCTTTTGCTTCCTGATTCTGCTCTGTCTTCAAATGGGCAGGGAGCTCTCAGAGAAAATGGAGAACAGTCTCCACTCCCATGGGTTCATGGTTTTGCCTTCCATTGTGCCAGCAGCAGGCTGTCTGAGGCAATACAAATGGTGCTCAGCACAGAGCTTGGATAATTAATTCTGTTTCTTTGAGCTACGGTATTACTTATGCCTCTGGTTGATACCTACAGTGATAAAGATGCAGTCCTTTCTATGACTGCACAAGAGAATTAGATGGGAGGAAGAAATGGAATTTTTTGCTGGTCCAAATTAATGTGGGCCCAAAACTCTCACACTAAATCTCCCAGAACAAAACCATCCTATTTTCATGACCCCAGGAAAGGCCCTTAGATGCTCTCCTAGGGGCTTACATGCCTGTGTGTACCCAGACCTCTCTCCTCAGAGCAGCTGAGGGGCCCAGGAGCTCACCTTTCCCACAAAAACATGTGGGGACAGATAGGTCACATCCACCATGATGATACAGGGCTTGTCTGCCACCGTCAGCATGCCTGCAGTGGGGGACAGCATTTTCCTGCTGCTCCTTGGGGAGAAAAGCCCTTGCCCAGTATATCCTGCCCCAAGGCAAAGCAAAAGCTGTGAGGAGTCGTTCTAACCTGCTGTGGTTGGTTTAGACTATAAAATTGTGGGGGATTTTTTTTTTTTTTGCGCGTTATTTAGTGAGCAACTCACTGTGAATTTAATAGATGAGTTTTGCTATCAGTAACAACCCCCCCTAACCCCCAAGCAGTTTATTTCATGTGTACAAGAGTAAAAAGAGGGAAAAGTAAGAACACCTCTGGGGAAAATAAGGGGTTGGGAAATGGCTGTAAGTGTAAGCACAGGATTGCCAAACCCACACGTTCAAAAAGCATGAATCAGATCTCCAGGAATCACAAGACTGGTGGTCTGAATTCCAAGTATGAACTCTGGGCAGTTCCTGAAGGGTATTTCCCTCCATGTTTTCAATGCTCTAGGGGAAGCTGGATGCCCTCCCTTGGGGAGACAATGTTGGTGGGCTGGAGTTGAGGTTTGCACATGCTTATAAATCCATCCTCCCTGTGCTGGAGCCTGAGATGGTCGTCATGCCCTCCAAATCCCCCAAGCCTGCCTCGCTGCAGTGTTCTCCCCAATGTGGGGCATTGCTGCTACTCCCTCATATCCCTGATGAGATGCCTGGAAGGACAGCCAAGCCCCAGTGCCCACCTTGCCACAGTGGGGACAAAAGCTGCTTGCACCAGGGTTATTCTCCTCCCTGTGGATAGGTGGGGAGGAAGAGGCATCTTTATTTAGTCCTCAGACTAAGAGGGAGATGCAACTTTGAGTAGTCCAAAGATATACCTAGCCAGAGCCATAGAACCAGCTCATCACTGCCCAAGGTAGGGAGAGTTGCCCACAACACCTGTTCTGGAGGGACATGAATTGTTTTTCCGTACTATGCAGGAGCTTGCTTTAAGCCAAAGATTAAATTTTTGTATTTGGGGGTACAAATTAATACTTCTCCCCCAAAGTTACCCAAAACCCCCAAAAACCTGAGAAGAAGAGTGCTGTGGTAAAATTCCTCTGTACTAGACCAAGTGGCCCAATTTTTTGGTGCCTGAGCCCCCAGGCAAGGAGCAGACTTCACCCACACCTCCAAATATGGATGTGCTGGCAGGAGAGGGAAGCTTCCTCTGTCTCCTGCCTCACTTGAGGGCCTCTAGATCTATAACTGATCTAAACTGCAGTTACCCAACTCGGCTTTGCAGAGTCAGCTTTGCTGCAAGTCCTTTCTTGTTTCCCTCTGGAGTCCCTCAGTTACTGTCAGTGCCACAACGTTGGTCCATGCAAACTCTTTGGTCATGCTACATTGCTCAGCTACAATAGTCCCCACTGAAGGAACAGCATGACCTCCATGGGAGAGGACTCTCTAGGTGACTGGTGACACAGCACCATGAAATTGTCTACCCAAGCCCAGCATGGTAGTGTCACTTCCCTGTGCTGGACCAACATCTCTTCTGTTTCAGCAGAAGCCACTCTCATCCTTGTGTGTTGCCTCCTTGTTGCTCTTACATCTCAACTCATAGCAGTTGGGACTCATTGGTGTGAAATGTGGGGAAATCCCAGGCTGCATGGCTCTTCCTGAGCTCCTGTTAGGCAAATTACCTATGGAGGGAGAGGATTCAGGAGTTAGAGGGAATTGCATGCAAATGGGAAGAGCAACCAAAGATCCCCAGTTCTCCCAGATCTGCTGAGGCTGTGCAGTTGGCAGTGCACCTGCTTTGGTGAGGAGTGGAGCTGTGACTGTGCAATGGGTAAACCTCACACCCTTTCTCCTTCAAAGCGAAGCATCATATTTTGCTCCAAAGCACTTGTACCACCCACCTGTGGAAGAGGAGTACCTCTTGGAAGTTCAGAGTTGGTAACTTCCAACTGGATGGACAGCAACCAGCAGGCAGCAAAACCTAACACTCACATCTAACAGGAGCTGCAGCTCTTGCAATGGTAGTTGATGAACAGAAGCTGGTCGGTTTCCAGGGCAGGAATGACTCACAGCCCATCTGTGATTACCTGTGAGTCGTCATGCCCGGCTCTGGGATCCCCAGGGCCTGGTGCAGCAACATCTGCTTCCTGAGTTCAGTGAAAGGGAAAAGGCGCCTTGCTCCCTCTTGATGAGTGTGGATTAATTCATTCTTGCCCTAGGTTGGAGGTAATACCAATAACACCAAGCATGCACTCTCTTGCTGCATAGCAAGTATGGGAGTATCCTGGCCTGAAGGACCAGACACAGACCAACCTAACCCGTAAGTGAAGCATCTGCATCAAAGAGGATGTGATATTAACATGTGCACGGACAGCTTGTGGCAGCGACCCTTCTTAACTATGCCTGCTTGCCTCATTAGAGGTCCTTTATCAGGTAGATGGACTCGTTCGCCAATATAAATACACACTTGCCAGCTGAGGTCAAACATAGTGCATAAAGTGCTGGAGAAGCTGGAAGAGCAAAATGCGTCCAGCATACACAGCAATGCCAGGAGAATAGCACCATTGGAGCCCAGGAGAACAGACCCAGCTGTATCAAAGTGTACTTCTTGCTTTGATTCCTCTTCCCCCAGTCTCTATAGCCATGGCTGCCTGAAGGGGAGAGAAAAAACCCAGAAATCTCTCTCAATGCTCGCTGCAATCACATAGAATACATCAGCCCACGCTGTTGGTTGGAGCAAGGTGATGGGACCTTTGGCTGCTCCTGGGCCAGCTCTCTGCATTGTGGTGTCTCCAGAGCAGGAAAGTTCACTCTGTCTTTCACTCTCAGTGTACAACTGGCCTTCACAACCCTCTCTTGTTTGCAACAAGAGAGCAACCTATGGGGGCCATGCTTCCTAGGACATCTGCCAACACAAGACTTGAGCCTCCTGCTCTCCCACAGTGCTGGCTCCAGGGGTGAAGCATGTGGACATAATAAAGATGTCTCTGCCTGCTCCCTCCTGGCAAGAGCTCTGCTACAGTTGTATCTCCATCTGAATGCTGCTCTAGGTCCACACAGTAAGTAACCAGTAAATTTCTGTGGAGTTCCCACTCCTCCCTGGGACTAGGAGTGCACAGTGCAGGATGCAAGGCTTAGCATACCAGGCTTAGCATACCATCGCAAGCCTGATGAGTGATTCCTACTTGCTAGGTTTGCTGAAATGTTTTTCCATGTCCAGATGCTGCCCACAACCTATCTGGAGAGCCATTCTCCACAACCCCATGGTACACTTCTCCTAGCTGTCTCTCTCTTGGAAGTCACATGCAGAGTGGATATTTTGAGATTTGGAATGACAGTCCACAAGCAGCAAGTGAGCACTTTTACCTGTTCCAAGCACCCAATAAAGTTCTCCAGTGTGTGTAGGCTCTGAAGAGCTATCAGGTTGTTTCTATGGCAAAGTACCTGTCTGGTTGTTGCTACACATGCCATCACTCTGATGAACTCTCCTCTCCTTTGAAAGGGGAGAGATTTTCCATCCTTGCTGTGAACTTTGACTCATGACAGAGCACTTCAGTATGGACAAGATGGCCTCGTGAGTGATGGCTCCATTCTGGTGTTCTGAATACCGCTGACTCTTCAAAAGACTGGATTTGCTGCTCAACCTTTCTCTCAGAGTAGCAGCTCTTATCCAGCTAAAATCAACTAGGGGAATTCCACCTGTAAGATGTACAAGTAAGGGCAAAGACATCCTTTGCCTTGTCCCTGTCAAGTTTCTGCTCCCCAAGGCCTTGCTTTCTCTGTTGGTAGTTCCTGCATGCAGCAGCAAGTCTGCTCCCCGTGTGTTTCACTAAAGCCAAGATGCCCACACATTTTTTCCATTGTGAACCTGGCTTCATCCCTGCCAGCTAACGCAAGCAGCTATTGTTAAGTAATTGTTTGAGTCATCCACTGAGCCCACACCCAAGCAGGCTTTTCGGATTTAGCACATGGGAGATTCACTGCTGTTGGCAGTGACTTTGGGGTACCCTACCTCCTGCCTCTGCCCAGGAGGATGGCAGCAATGAACACACTCCATATGGGCCATTTCATGCCTATCCTTGCTTTCCCAGCCTCCAGCCACCAGTAACAGAAACTTAATGCAATACAGAAGAGTCACCATCTCACACCCAAGCTGGAGCAAGGTTTTTTTTCCCCTGATGCTGCTAGAGATCAGAATTTCCCCTTTCTTTCCCTTTTCTCCCTATCCCCATTGTCATTACCAGAGTAAATGTAAGAGCTGCTTCCCTCACCAGTGATGATGCCTGCCCCTCACCCTTACTTGATGAATGAGGTTTATAGTTAAATTTTAGTTTGGCACAGTTGCTACTCCCCAACTCTGGCAATTAGAGGATTTGAGAAGTTCATTACAGAGTCCTGAGTTTTCATATGGTCATTCTGGCTGACACCACGCTTTTTACCACCTTTTTACATACACAGCCAAAATACTTGACACATTTTTAGAAGAGGGAAGATTAAAAACCTAACCAAAAAATAGAAAAAAGAAAACAAACCAAAAAAACCCCAGGAAAAAACCCGAAGTGAATTACTAAAGTTTATAAGGCTAATACTTTATAGGGCTAGTATGCACAGGCCTGGGGCCTTCAAGATAATATAATCTAATACTTGGAGATCCCCTGATGAAAGGCACTATATATGCAAAGTGCTTTATAAACATTAATTAGTTAATGTTGAAAATTTTCCCCAGGGCAAAAAAAAAAAAAAAAAAATCCTACCAAAAATCCCCCTTTCCTCCCTCTCTCTAGTCCCTAACTATACAAAGTTAATGATTCTGTGTGTGCAAACTTAGAGTACATTTTAATTTCTGTTTACTTCTGGGGAGATGGAAGCACTGGAAGTACTTTCATGTACGTTATGCTTCTGCAAGGATTAGTGACATGGTGGCTTCTCCTATCTCCATGAATGATGACACCCCAACATCTACCGGATGACTTTGGACCACAGTGTTTGCAGCAAAACTGTCCAGGCCCTACTCCCTCATCCCTTCATAGTCTGTAATCACCAAACAACACCAACCCATGTGTGAAGGTCTTTGTGACTATAGTTTCAATTCTAGGCCATCTTTTCGAATCTCAGGTAATCAACAGGTGGTTTCAGTGTTGTCACCACATCATATGTCACCACATAATGTATATGCACAAGGAGCAAGGGACAAAGTAATACATGTGTTGCTTAGCACAAAAGGAGGGAGTCTGAAGGACAGAGCAGACCTTGCTCAGAGCACTGTGCTCACTTCCATGTTTTGCAAAGCTTAGGGACCCTCATAGGCAACACTTTTCTCCTGAAAAAATCTTTTGCACCCCCAACAAGGCCCTTACAGAGTCCACTCAGTTCAAGTAAGTCTGCACCATGCATGCTCCTAATATGCCACAAACTACCAAATCAGCTGCCTGACTCAGACTTGTCTTTACCCCATCCACCCTCAAAGGATCAGCAGGCCCCTTGCCCTATGGCCAGAGTGGGTGACTGCTTCCCACCACTCTTCTCCCAGGTGCAAGGGCAGCAAAGTCCCCAAGGGAAAAGGATGTGCAGGCAAGCACCTTCCCTGAAAAGCTGGTAGTATCTTCTGGAGTCCTTTTTCCCCATCTGTCCTGTTGGAACCCCAACCTCATGCCTATCAGCCCAGACACTGGGATAAAAGTGCTTGATGGAGCAGGAGAAACTTTATTAACAAAGAGGCAGAATGAAACTTGCTTGTAGGAGCAGGGTCTGGCCCAGCAGGATTTTTCAAGGCTGGGTCAACCAGATCCCCATGGCAGTGGCTGGATGCAGAGAGACCTTTTATTTTGCATCTGATGCTTTCCCTGCCAGCTAGGGGTTTGCAGGCACCTGATCTTTTCCCAGCACTCGCCACAGCCAGCACTGCCAATGGACCTTTGGTGAGGGATGCTTTTCCTTTCCCTCCCCTGGTCCTGGTGGTCTTGAGGGCTGCTCTTAGCATTTTCACTCCCCACAGTGCTACCCTGTGAGATGTTGCTGTGCACTGGCAACAGGACACTAAGCCAGACATTTTCTGTCTGCCTGGGCTGTCTCTGGGAGAGACAGCATCAAGGGTTGAGACCGAGACCTCTGCAAGGTACCACCATTTCCCTTAGCCTCAGATTTGGTAATCGGTATGAGCAAAGTCTTAAAAGTGAAGTGGAGTCAGCCCAAGTGATCACAGGCCATGCTGATGGTGGCTGTGTTGTGCCTCCAGCCCGACAGCACGGCTTGGGAATGCATCTCCTCTCCAGGTGGTGAAATGATGGGACCGAGGAATCGATACATTCCCAAGGATTTCAGCCCTAATGATAGCCCCCCTTAGTATCAATGGCAGCTATTGATGGAGTCTTTGGAGAATCAAAGGCTGTACAGATTTGCTCGGGTTTGTTCCAGTCTCTGCCAGCTCTGGGCACAGTCAGGGTTCAGCTGAACATCCAACTCAGGCAAGTCATCTCGAGGGAGTTTTGCCTGTACACGAAAGCAAGTGGAGAGTAATCGCTTACACACGTGTCTAATGCGGACGTACCTGAATGAGCTACGCTATACTTTCATCTTGTGCAGTTAGGGATGTTTAATTTTAATCCTGTGTCAATGGGGAAAAAATGGTATGAAGTCCTAATAAATATATTATGCTGCTGAGTGCTCAGATCAGCACATCCTAGCTAGGAGCAGAACAGAAAAAGCCGCCTCCCAGCACTGCAGACTGCTTTAAAACATTCCTTCAAATAGATGTAGTTGTAAGCCAGTGATGCACCAATGCTGTTGTGTTGGCTTCAGATCACAAAGTGTTTGCCATTCTGAGGGTGTACAGCTCTGAGGAAGAAGAAAAATGAGAAATATTTAATAGTTTTTAATGGTCAACTTGAGGACTCCTGAAGAACCCTGATTTTTCAAAATCATTGCGTATTTGCTCTCAGACAGCCTGGCTGCTTTCGGGCATATCACGCTGGGCACCTGCCAGGGCAACCACTGAAATTGCAAGTCTGCTTGGAAAATCTAGATGGGAGATTGTGATGGAGGAAACTGTCTGTGCTGCTATTGCTGAAGTTACTGATTTTTACCTTATCTGTTTTTAAATGACTTTGCAGCATTATTTGCTCTCAAAGAGACAGCTAGGAATGCAAGGAGAAACTGGAGACTGGAAGCATGTTTTATATTGCTGTGGGCAAAAGACTTGATTTTTCTGTGATTTCTTGGATGCTCAGACCCTGGTTAAGTTCCAGGGCAACAACTATCACAGGGAACTGTTGTGTCTAGGTCAGATACCACCAGTTTCACCAAAGCTGTTGGTCTGTGCCACAGCAGAATATATGCAATATATATTAGGACAGAAGCTGTTTACCACCCACTGATGAACTCTAATGTGTAAAATGTCCCTTTCAATTTGGGCTGAAGCAGACACTTGCTCTGATAGTTATATGAAAAAACCCTTAACTTTGCTGTGGGATATTTATAACCAAAGCACACAGAATTATTGCAACGTAAAATCTGCTTTGCTGGATCTTGGTGATATAAAAACGGAAAAAAAAAAAAAAAAAAAGAGGAAGAAAAAGAAGGTTAATATAATAAAGAAAAAAAGACAGATGAGTACACAGAACACACTTCAGATCTACAGTACTATATTGTCCCAGCAATGCCACCAATTCAATTTAAATCCTAAGGAAAAAGCTAATGCTATTGAAGCACTGAAAATTAACAACATCCCTGGCCTTGTACATCACCCCTTCACAACAACCAGCCCATCAAACACCTTTGCAGCTCCACACGAAGACAGAGTGGAGGAAAAGTGAAATGGTTTCTCATTCTCTGCTCTGCCAGAGGCAAGTGCCAGCTCTCACTGTTGTAAACTGTAAGGCAAGGCAATCTGCAGTGCTATGGAAAGAAAACAAATACCACAGTAGCAGGCAGGCAGGCAGGCAAGCAAAATGAGACAGAGATATTTTTAATTGATGCTAGAGGAACATAAATAAATGAAGCTGGCATTAAGCAGCACAGCCCTTTTTCTCTCTCTGCCAGGTACCCATTTACCCGGGCTCATAACCAAAGGCCAACATGACATCAGAAGCCCTGTGGTGTTTTGCCCTTGGGCAACAGCCGGTAAAACTGGTTTCATCTGGCAGATGAGCATGTGAGCTGAGGTAATTGGTGTGTTCTTTTCTGCCTCAGATTCCTTATCTCATCCTGAATATTCCCATAACCTCCCTTTTTCCAGCCCCTTTTGTTTCTCAACAAAAAAAATATTTACATTGAAATAAACAGTGGGAGCCTCTAGATCAAATCGGGAGACACGGTAACTTCACGAACAAAGAGCAGCGCAGTGACAGCTGCAGAAAGGATAAGCTGGAAAGGGGATCTTTTCCTAGTGGGACTGTTCCTGAACAGAAGGGGTTGGAACAAACACCGTTTGATAAAGGAGTCTCACTCAAAATCAGCTGCCCTTACATTTTTTTTTTCACTTCTGAGATCAGTTTGGATTCTTTTTCTGATGTGTTTTGCAACTGCAGAATAAAACCCACCTGAATGTGATCGGAGCACAGTGTGGGAATCTTTCTACGCGCCAAGGCTGAAAACAATCAGGGCTGCCTATTCCTTGGGCTGTTTTAGCAGTGCTTTGGCAGCGCAGCCATCCCAGGCTATGCAGAGGTTGGGCAGGATTCCTGCGGGCACCCCTCACATCTCTGCCTGCTTTGCTCACTGAAAGAGAGCAGGGTCATGGAATAAATACTGCCAGCAAAACTGTGTTTTCTAGCATATCACCGAATGTACATTACTGGTGGTTTTGTTGGATTATCTATGTGGATGAGTGGCTTCACCCATTGCAGCTGTTGTTTAGGGATGGCCACAGCATGTCTGCAGGATACACATGCTCAACACACTACTGTGGGGTAGCAGCACAATCAGGTAATGTGTTACTGAGTAATCTGGGGAATGGGACAGAGATTTCTGGCTTGTTTGGAACATATGAACATCTACAAGCTTTCCCTGGAAAGAAGTTGGAAGGCAAAAAAAGGTTTTCTCCTTCCTTCCTTCCTTCCTTTCAAATATACTACTGATATATATAAATGCAGCAGAAGGACTGCCTAGCTGGGCGATCAGGTTTCTGCGCTGACATGTTGGCTCATATCAGGTAGGATGCTGCCTCCATCTCTGTAACACAAGAAAATTTGGCCTGCTTTTCAGAAACATTGTTTTTTGTACTTAAAGGTCCCTTTGGACCTGGGAAATGCTGGAAGCATAGAGAAGCTTGGGAAATCTGGCAGTAGACATACCCAGACACTTGGGTTTAGCCTCTCACATTTTGAATGTTCTCTCTCTTCTTCTATGGAAATCACTGGCAAAACTTCCCACTGAAGCGAAGCTGGATCCCCATCTGTTAATGCTGACATATTAAGAGGGAGAAGAAAATGCAGAACATAAGATAGAAAAAAGAGCCTCCAACCTGCTAAACAAGGCTAAAACACAAATCTGGTGGTTATGTTAAACAGTCCAAATGAAAATTATCCAAATGTACAGGATTATAGGAGAAGAAAGAAAACAGACAGCTGGAAAGAGATGATGAAAAATGGGCTAAGGGAGGAGGAAGATACAAAAGGTGGGAAATTAATTGGAAAATTCACTTGGGGATGAGAGAGGGGCCAAAGAAGATGTGGAAGGAGGACACAAGTGTAGAAAGGTTGGTGTGGAACACAGGTAGTTCTGGGTGCAGGCACTGATATGAGGGCTTTGACATCTGGGTCTGAGCCTCACAGATGACAGGAAGAAACACCAGAGAAGTATGGACACCTCCAGCACAGCTGGAAAATATCTGAGCTCTTTGTGATCTTTGTGGTTTCTGTGGAGAAAGACATAGAGGAAAATGGAGCAGAGAAGGAATGGAGGGGGGGGTCCCTTGTCTGGCCCTTGTTGGATGTGCCCCAGAGACCAAGCCAGGACTTTTTCCTGAGGGGCTTCAGGGTTTTCAGCAGGACTGAGAAGCCCAGGTCAGGGATGAAGTCCAAGTGGTGAGCAAAGCAAACCCAGGTGGCCCCTCCAGCACATCCCCCTCCCAGACACACACACATCCCTCTTTGCACCACCCTGCTGCTCCCAGCCCACAGTCCAGCACTGTGGGGCTACCCAAGACCTGAGCAGGAAGCCAAAGGGCTGCAGCCTCTGCTGCTCTACACCCCTGCATGGCACATATATATTTGGGAGCCAGAGGACTTAGGAGACTTCTGAGTTCATCCAGGAGTGTGGCTCTTCCCATAGACCCAACCCCACAGTGACAGCATGTGATGCTCCCTGCCTACCAGGTTTTAAACCAGGTCCATACAGACAAAACTGGGGGAGCTGTTTTGACCTCTCCTTCTATCCCTGTCCTCTCTCCTGTGCTGAGAATGTTTTGGCCAGGGTCTTAGCAGCAGAAGGACATGTCCCCCACTGCTTCTCCCTTTGGTGAAATACTAACCAGCACACCACTTCGGCAAGAAGACAAATGCCTCAGGTTCAGAAAACACATTTTGGACTTTTAAGAAGAGTGAAATGAGGCAGCTGCCCATTGTGGGCAATTTAGCTTAATGTGATATTGAATTCAGCTGTTTAATACACCCAGATGCTACAGCAGTGAGTGTATAAACCCCCCCCAACTTCAATAAATAATGAAGATGTGAAGAATTTTTTTTCTGTTTGTTTCCTTTTTTTAATGAAAATGGCAAACCCACTAATTTGCTACTGTACATCTGCATCCGTTATTTAACATGACATCTTGCTATAGTAATAATCCATCAACATCCAGTATTACATATGGATTCATAAAAAGGTTTATGCTTGTGTTGGTGCTTTTGCTGTCTGCCAAATGAATTATATACATTTTACAGTAAATTATACATATTGAACTGAGAACCTGCTGTGCTAATTGCTCACATTTTTGTAGGGGAAAAATGTGGTCATGGAGTGCTTTTTTCATTTTAAGCATATTGAGAACATGGCAGAAGAAGATGTGATGTCTTCAGTTTTTCAGAGCTGAAAAATCAATATTTAGCCCTACAATAAGTAAAACAAAAAATCAGGAAGAAAGAACTTGGGTAAGTTTTCTCTGGTGTGTTCTTTCCTCTCTGTGTCTTCACTCGGTGAGGTATGGAAGTACAAATACAATTACAGTACTGTGAGTGTCCCATGAAATGAAGACCAAACTTCTACTGTACCAAAAGCTAAGGGCCCTATGAAATGCCTCCCCAAATCAGGGCTCCATAAGGAAGATGTGAAGGAGCTCTGCATCTGCATTTCTTGAAGTTCGTTGACAGTGACATATAATTATGAGATACAGCTTCACTGTTCGCAGAATTTCTGTGAGTAATACTTTAAATACAGTTTATTACATTAAGCCCAGCACTTGCACCCAATGGCTTTCAAGATACATTAGGACAGAATCCCCATTCTGCTCCCTACTGAAAAAACCTTAAAAGATCTCTCTTGATTGAAAAGAAAGAGAAGACAGAATTAAAATTCCAGATAATATGACAGTGGCACCAAGTAATGAGGTAGGGCCACATTTCACACTCCCTGAGGAACTTTTCACATCTGAGTCAGTCCAGTCTTCATGGAAATGACAGAACTCATAGAATGGTTGAGGTTGAAAGGAGCCTCTAAGAGATCATCATATTCACTCCCACCTGGCACCAGCAGGGCCACCTTGAGCCTGTTGCCTAGGACTGTGTCCAGGTGCTTTTTTATCTCTAGGGGATCCAGAGGATTTGCCTGATGGTGGAACAGGGAGCTGGGCACCCAGAACCCCTCGCTGCCAGCAGCACTTCTGCCAGCCCCAGCAGTGAGTACAGGCACTGCCCTGGGCTGTACCTCCTCTTGCTGCTGCACCGTTACAGCTGTAACATTTTTTGGGTGGTTTCTCATCACTGGTGCTGCTCTTGCAGCTCTCACTCACGCAGCAAGGCCCCATGAGCTGGAGAGGATGCCATCACAAAGGCTCCGTGGTTACCACACTGCGGTGTGGAGCACCAGCTGAGGCTGGACCAGAGCAGGCTGCTGAGACAAAAATAAAGCCAATCCAAACACTGAGTACAAGTAAATGCCCTAATTTTTAAAGACATGCATTCAAAGGGTGGTTCATCTTGTATTGCAGCTGTTATCAGGACAATAAGAAAAGCAAGAAACAAAAGCAACAACCAAAGACATGGCTAAATTTCTCAAGTTGAACAAAAATATGTACTTTTTAAATGAAAGCATATTAGCTAAAAGATAAGGGGAAAAATCCTCCAAAGAGTAACATAACAGATGCATAGGAACATCCTGGTCCTCATCATGCTACAGCCCCATATCATGTCTTTGATGGAAGAGATTAGGAAAAGACCCATAGCATATACAACAGGGAACAGGAAAGCAGCATTTCCTAAACACTTTAAAAATGTGCACTTTTTTATCCTAGCAAAACAAACTATATGCTGTTGTGATTGATTTATTATCTCAGCATTGCCCTTCAGGCTCAGTGGATATATTAACATTAAGCAGGTAAAGACTTAGAAATAATTTAAAATAGAGTTTACAGCAGTTGCAGATCTGACTGAATTCTGCTGTGGGATGGTGAAAAGGACAGAAATGCTATATTAAATTCAGAGAAAAAGACAGTTGTGTTTAAGTGTGTTAGTGAAAAGAGGCTGAGATTCACTGTGGCTGTCAATTCTCTGCCAAGCTGGCACATGAACATCATGGTACAATTGATTTGGTCTCACAGAGAAGGTCCTTCCTCAGAGCCTGAGATTCCTTCCCTCTCCAAAGAGCAATGGAGGATTTTCCCCTTTTACCAAGGAGCAAAACAATCAGGAATGAACTTAAATGCATGAAACATGTTAAACCCACCAAGTTACATGTACTGTATTTGGTTTTCCTTAAACATTGTCTCTTTGTACTTCTTTGCTAGCCTTCAAAGTATGCCAAGTACTCTGCTCATGCAATATCTGGTTTCAGGCAAAGCAGCATGGCAGTTTGCCTGAGCTGAGAAAATATGCTTGAAGTCGGCATTCACAGGCGGCTTCAACATCCTAAGGAAAATGCTTTGTTTTTGTAGCCTGAAAGTATGTCACAAACATGAATAGAATTATACACTCACTCTCCCTCACCCTCAATCCTCTTTACCTGAGGAAAAAATTATACACTCCCAATTACAGGGCCAGTTAAAATCAATACAAAGGTGGGAGAAAACAGATCATTTTTCTTATGGAAGTAACTGTTTTCATTAATTTTTCATTAGTCCTGCTTTTGTTGTGCTATCCATCACTGAAGAAGCTGGTATGCAGTAGATTACATTTAGGTTATCTTACATGCTTCCAGGATTTAGTAGATATTGCCCGATAAAGCTGCGAGCTTTATGGCTTTAACTTACATCTATCAATAATGTATCAGAAGAGAATTTTTCTGCAGAACAGCTGTCCCTGAGCCAAGCAGCTTTCTTCTGGAATAGCTGCACTGGTTACAGAGGAGATGATAGCATAGCTTTTAAACTACTCATCTAAAGGCTACAACTGTGAGAAAGATGAGCAGATGCTTAAGGAGGAAGATAATCCGTGAGGGTTTGAGCCCTAGTTTCTCACTGTTGTAATTTTTATTGTGGAGCATTTGAAGCTGGGAGCCAGCTGTGCCTTGCCCCATCTCAACAACCACACCTGAAAAACAAATTCCTGCCATCCTGGCATGCAGCAGGATTTTGTTGTGACCACCGTATGAACAAAGCTCTTTCACAAGCTGCACTGGAGCTTTCCCCTTCTCCCATTTTAATGCCTGAGTTCTGTGTTAAGGAACTTAAACATAAACAGAAAATGATAGTCCCTACTGAAAAGCTAAGCCAGAGAAAGGAAATTAAGTAGACCATCAGTAGACTTCACTTAAAACATGTAAAGGAAATTTTATTTAATTTCATTTATTTTTCTCTTACATTGGAAGGAATTAGAAAAAGAAATCCCAGGGTGAGTCAAGCCTAACAGTTGTATTGCTAACATTTTAAACTCATTCAGACGTCCCAGCAATGCCTTCTATGTGCTTGAATAGCTTCTAACTCTCAGCTTTAAAAAGTAAATGTGTCACAGTTCCTCCTTGATTTCCACCTCTTTCTGTACTGCTAGAGGGCTTGATGAAAAGGACAGCTGGGTGGGACTCCAGACGTGCAGTTTGGCACCCAAGTGGGTGACAGCCGAGCTTCTTTAGCCTCCCCAGCTGCAAGGTGAGTTTATTGCTGCCTTCTTCCCTTAGAAGCAGAGAGATGCTTAATTGAAGGTCTGTATGAGGCTTTGAAGAGACCAAGCACTGCATTAGGGCCAGAGTTATTACTCTTGAGCTGCCCAGGCACAGCCTCCAGCAGAAGAAAAACAAACCTCCTGAACTGGAGAAAGCAAGGGAAAGAAATGCACAGCTGCTTTTGGTTTTAATGTAAGCCACCCAGAACTGAAATATTTATTCAGAAGCAGTAGGGATTAATGAAATCATGGCTCCACATCTTCAGAACAAGCATCCATGCTCTGTTTGTTCTGCCTTTTGTTTTTGCAATTTCTTGGCAGCTAATCAAATGAAGTATCAAACATCCACTGGTGAGCCTCACTGAGCCCTCTGGTTTGACATGAAGTCACAATGAATGCAGTACATGAGTTTAGGGGACTTCGACATATGCAGCTTTTGTTTTAAGTCAATGTCATCCTGCCTTTTAGACTGCATCCTAATGGTAAGGAGGCAAGGCCAGCCATCCCATACATCGCATTTTCCTCAGGAAAATTAATAACAACACTGACAAGCTACATAACAGAAGCCACAAGACCATTTAGGGTTGTAGATGAGATCATTTATCAGTCCAAACTCCAGAGCACAGAGAAAAATCTCCCTCTCTCCTCAGACCAGCAAGCCAGAGCTGTGCTCTGAGGACCACAGGACAGGGATCAGTGGGCTGGACTATGGCACCAGCATTCCATGTTCCCCGAGAAGCACAAATACAGTCTGCTCATACTAGCCTCTCCAGAGAGAACTCAAGTATATAATGCTTTAATGAGGCCGAGAGAGTCTCACCAACCCATACTTCCTCTGACCTAAAGTGGAAAATACTGTATTTTTAGGAGCAATAGAGAAGACATACTATTGCTGTGGTTGCAACAACGACAGCCCATGACTACACTGCACCCCTTTGGGTTCTGACTGGGGTGTGAGGCAAGTTCACCATGAGTATGGAAGGCAGAAGATGGGATCTGGCCCACAATCTCTGACATCACCTGAAAAATATTACACTCCTATTATTTTAGGGACACAGGACTCCTCTTAGTCAAAAATAGGACTCCTAGTCAAAAAATGTGAAGAAAAAAAAAAGCCAACAAAAAACACATTCAAGGAGAAGTGGACTTTTCTCCATTTGTCAGAGGACATTTCCATTTCTGGAGCTCTTATTTGTGCAAATAGATGATGCTTCAGCAGGCTAGCACTAGGATTTCCCCACAGCATCAGTGTTAACATCCTGGTTACCAGCTAGCAGAGCTAGCTCAGCTTAGGAGAGGATAAACTTGTGTACGATGTACCTGCATTTTTTCTTTTTAAGAGGAGTTAGGGGCTATGATTTTAGCAGTTTCAGTCTCAAATAGAGGATCCCATATGCTAAGTCAGTTTTAAGGTCTTCAAAAAAAACCCCAAACAAACAGATCAATGGGGCAGCAGCCAAAGCCAACACTGGGACCTGGTGCAACATAAGGATTTTTGGTGGTGGCGATCCCTCCAGACCCTCAAGAAATAATAAACCATTCAAACTGAAGTCTTAGAAAAAGCAACTGGTCTACAGGCCCTAAGGATGTCTTGGTTTCATTTCCACTGTAAATAAACCTCAGGCAGCTTGAATGCCATCATACAAATACCAGTTGTCCGTAGAAATAATTCATAATATAGAATTCTGCAGTGAAGAAATGACAGATGGAAATAAATGTTTTTTATTTCTCTGAAAAACTGACCATGGGTCAATAAAAGTGCTTTTCTTACCCCCCCAAAATCCAACCCTTGCCCTCCCCCGCCCAAGTCATGCAATGGAAACATTAAAGAAAAATTCACTTGACAAGTCATTTGGGTAGCAGTAAAAACCTTGTAATTAGTATAGAAATCAATTTTTAAAGCTTGCTGCAAAAAATTTTGCTTATGAACAAAATGTTTGACTTCAAATTGAATTCAGTGCCTGTTCAGCATAAAGGAAAATAATTGAATGGATGGCTCAGCTTTCATGTTTGCAGAGTTTACTAAGTTTTCCCCATTGGTTTTTATTATGCATTTCAGTGGGCATCATAAAACAATGCATCAACTCGACTTGCTTGTGCCAGTCAAGCACTGAGATGACCAGCTTCCTTCTAGAAACATGTGGCAACAGAGAGGAAAGAAAAGCATTCATTGGGCCAGACTGCCTGGCTAGTACATACCTGAAGACAGACTATACTAGCAGCACCTATCTACCAGTACTGCCTCTGGAAAGAGAGATTAAGCCAGTGACAAAGAGGGACTTCACCTTCTCCAGCACAGAGTAAATTAACTCAGTCTTCAATGGGACACTCAGTTTTAAGGTTCATCCAAGCATGCCAGGATCCATACTTACACTACGCAGCTGTTTGGTACGTTAAGGAGGCAACAGGGGAAGAACTAAACCCTGGGTCGATGGTTATTGCAGAAATCCAGCATTTGCATTACCCAAAGGAAAGCTGAGGACCAAATTCCTCTGTCTGTGTCTCACTGTGGGAAGGGGACTTGGTGCCGTCTGCAATCTCTGCACATCCAGGAGTTCTGGAAGCTGCTTAACCAACTTGCTGAAGTACAACATTGGCAGCTACTGCTCACTGCAGTTCTGCCTCTTGTTATTAAATACAGCACCACTGATGGCATAAAATGGAGTCAGCACTTTCTAATAAAAAATTAGATAAATTCAGATGTCAAAATTACTAACCTCTAGAGAGAAGCTGACAGTAATCTGGACCTTCTTGGTTCCCCCCCCCCACACACACTTTCCTGGAGAAATTGCTCATTTGTTTGTTGATCAGTTTTTCTAAAGAACATTTTAAAAACACATGGTTATAAACTTCGATTGCGAACAGGACTCATTTGCTCTCCAAAAATCTACAGCCAGTTTATTCTTGCATACATTTTTCATCAGCCATTACTTTGAATATTCATGACCTTTTATTCCATGACCCTGTTGTAACTGCAGAGACATTTATATACAGGGTCTCAGAATGATTTTCGACTCCATCGACAATAAAAGCAGTCTTGGTGAGAGGGTGACCAGCCAGTTGAGGATTTGGGAGGAGCACAGTAGTATCTTCAAGGTCATGGACTTGGACAGGTACACGCTGAGCAAGCAAAACCACCAGCAGAGCATAATCTGGCTTTGGGAATCACATGTTGGAAAGCATCAGAGGCAAAGCTCCTCACCTTCCACACCCTGTGGCTGCAGGCAGTGTGAACCCTGCCAGCACTGGGGGGACACTTTTGGGGCTGCTGATGCTCCTGGCCAGGCAGGCTTGTGGTGCCTGCTCGCTAAGGAGCAAGGAAAGGAGCTGCACTCCCTCCAGCTCCAGCCTGCACTGGAGCATAAGCCCATATGCACAGATGGGGGCCAGCAGGTGAGGTCTGGATGTGGGAATACCTTTGGGCTGAACAGAGAGTGTAAACACATTCCCGGGGGGCACTGTGGAGGCCCCAGAAAGTGCAGCTCTGCCTGGATGCAGGGCAGGATTTGTGCAGCAGTCTTTGAAGAATCACATCACCTTGTGCGGGCACCGTGTACTCTCAAGCCCATGGGGACTGGCATCTTTTTGGACATCACAAATTTCATCACTTCTGATGGTTTGAAGATCTGTTAAAAATATTTATTTCCCTGGGTTTTAGATTTCCAACTTCTATGCAGACTAACAACCAAATTGTGGGCAGTAAGAGCAAGCATTTGTTTATTTTGTAAGAGGACTTCTTGCTGCTAATTGAAAACAAGCATTTTCAATGAGGCAGCTGTTTCAGTACTGTGAATAAAGAGATCAGAATCACATTGAAGATCTAATAACTCACTAATTAACCTTAATTTTTAGAGCCCCTTCCCTCACCCATTTTCACATTTTGGTAATTCCAAACCACTGATATATGCTGCCAGTTATTTAAAGATGTCCTCTGACATCTTTTAATAAAAACCAGAAAAAAAATGTAATTTGTTTTTTTTTAGTTATCAGACTACATTAAAAACCTTGTTACATGTATCTAACAGTTTCTTTTTTTCTTTTCTTAAATAAATACGAAAGTGTCACCAAAATGAAGAGAATGCCAGCACCATTGAGTGGATAGAAATTTCCATACTAGGATGAACACACATTCATATTCTGCAACAGTGCATAAAAAGAGACTTTGGAGGAAAGGTGGTGGTTGCTGGTGCATCAACCGTGAGCAGTCTGTGCAGTGGCATTGGGATGTGGGTGCCCCTGCAAAATCTCACAGGCCTGGAGCCAGTGCCTGCAGAGGTGGCCTCAGTGAGACTCTGCAAGAGAGCAGCTGGCAGGACATCTAATGCAGGACATGGACTCACTGCCTGCTACCAAGGAACACGCAGCCAATGGTAACACAAGGTGTGGGCTGTGTCACTCTCTAGGCGGAAGAACGGCTTGAAACAAGGGAAGTGAGCAACCTGACAACCAGACAGGCTGACTAACAAACACTCAGCAAGGCGAGGGCTTGGACAGTCAAAGCTGCCAAGCCCTTAATCAAGAGGGAATGATGCACGGATTCACTGTTACACTGAAGGTTACAGAACCAGGTGCCATTTTTTGATGGGTTTACCTGAGCTGTTGTTATTCTCATGTCTGACCAACAGCTTCTCTTCCAACTGGGACAAAGCTTAAAAGGGACAGCACTGAAGGAATAGCAGCCATGTGCACCACACCAGAAAATCCCTCTGCTCTACTGCCTTTAACTCACTCCACCCTGTGCAGGCACTGCACGCTGCCTTGCCCCTCTACAGACTGCATGCAGTGCAATCCCACCTCTCTGCTTCTCTCTTGGCTTAAACCAGACCCTTGTTATTTTAAACAGGAGTTTATTGTATTTAATACATTATAAAATTTGAAAAAATTGTAGGAAAGCAGCAGATTCAAACCAGAGCATCTCTACCAAATATTAATTATTCTGGCCCCCTTTGAAAAACACAAAACAAAACAACAAAAAAACTCATTCAAAAGAAAAGTTAACCTTTCACATCTGTGAGGGCAGACAAAAAGTGTGCGACTTCTGTACAAACTACATTTAAAATTTCAGCTTTCCAATGAATGGATGGTCGTCTCCTGAACACCTGCCATCCACCTCTAAAAAAGACAGACATAAACCTCCATATGCAAATAAAGTTGAGTCAAGGTGTGTACACATTAAAAAGTGGATGGCTGTTTGGCAATGAAAATGGGTGAAGAGCAGTCTATGAATCCCCCCCGGCAATGGCTTGTACACCGTTAAGTGGGCCCGGGAAGGGCCTAGGACACTTAATGGCCATCACAGCACCAACCTCATCTACCACATTTTGTCATTGCATTTCCTACCCTTTGACATATACATACATATATATATGTACAGACATACATATACATACATATTTTTTAATATGTGTCTCTGTGTGTTTTCTTTTATACCTTGAGGTTATTACTATTATCACTACTAATCCAAGTGTTCCCATATGAATTCAGGTGTGGTCTCTATATTTGATATAAATGTGTCTTTTATTCAATTTTAGTTCCAGGACTTGTTTGGAGTCCAAACTGCACATGAAATGTTCCCCTTTTTTTTTTTTTTTTTCTCTTTGTTTTCCTTTTTTTTTTTTTTTTTTTTTTTTGCATAAAGAAACATGTCCATTTTAGTCCAGAGGCTCTTGCTTTATTCGAATGACAGAGGGTGCACGAGATGTCCTTCTGAGTTCTCGTCTCAGTACATATTCACTGAATTGGGAAGAGTCCACCCCACCTCCACATGAGCCAACAATCTCAAACCCTCTTTGCTGTAACCTCTCAAGTACCTGCAAAAAAGAGGAAACAAACACCAACGTATAAGTAAATAAACAGACTATCTGCTGTCTAATGATAATAACTGTTGTTTTCAAATGGATTCAGCTAGGGAAAAAAAAAGTGATTACATAGCTTAACTGTACTGGATTGATTTCTGCTGACTGTCGCCACTGAACAGTGAAAAAGAAAAAATGAAGAAAAATTTATTTTAATTTTTTATTACTGCCAACAAATCCAGTCTTTTTCTGGCCACAGAAACATAACTAGAAAAACACATTCTCTGCTTCACAGAATTTATGACACAAAAGGGCGAATACATGACTGCACAGCAGATGCTGAGCAAACACCTCAATGAAATGGTGACAGCATAGATAACATAGTTATAATTTCAGAAAACCTACCATGATATTTACTAGAGACTTAAACCCCAAATCTTTGCTACTTTCATCATCATCTTCTCCTATTCTGGGCATCCTTTGCCTCACCTGTGGAGGACACTTCCTGGGATTTACCAGGGTCAGCCTGACATGCACCAGGCCCAAGGATGGGGCTGATACTCCTGGATCCCAGAGGATGTGGGACCCTCTATTCAGCACGACCAGACCTCACAAGGGTTGTGCTGGAGTCAGGTGCCTACCATGGCTTTCCCAGTTGTTTCACCAGCTGTCAAACTGGCTTGCATGTGTGCTGGGACAACACTGGCAAGCAGAACAGCAGAAGGCTGCAAAGTACCAGGGCAGGGGAAGAAGCAAGCTGAGGTTTAAAGATGCTTCAAAGAAGACATGCCACCTCTTTACAGAAAATGCTTGAGGCTGGCAAATGTCTTTCCAAAGTACTTGAGCATGGCTAATTGCACAGCAGTCATATCAAAAACGAAAGGGTAGGAAAAGAGACTTGGAAACAGTGATCAAAACACATGTGATCTTTAGCTTTTAACAATATATGCCAAAATCCTCTGCCCTTGCCCAAATGTGTCTGTGTAAGCCACTGGAAAACAGAACAGGAGAAGTTGGGTCCCAAGAGAAAATGTGGTGGAAACAACTCTGGAAACTAGCTCAGCCCTGGACAACCCATTTGGTCTGTACCTCACTCTTCAGGTCTATTGGTAGTCCTTGTTCTGTGTCCCATTTTTATTAGTACTGGGAGATGCTTACATCCTCCCGCCATAAATGTGGGATCATTACTTCTCTTGAGGCCTGTACATATTTTTCCACTCTGACTCAGGTTTTTCACATCAGTAAATATGCTTTGTAATTCTTATTTGTGCAACAAAAATGTAAGCATCAGAGTAAGTGACAAAGTGCTGAAGGATACAACTGCCTTGATAACTATCATATGATGTAGCTAAGCAGCCATCCTTGAAACTCCTTTTCAATACTAATTTGAAATCTAAGGCTGTCCTAAATATGCATTAATCTCTATGAAAAACCAATTTTGATGTTTCAGCATGACAGTCAAGGCCAGTAAGAGACAACTGTCCAAGCATAACATGGGTTAGATAGGTCTAGATAGGTCTAGATAGGTCTGTCTAGACCCTTGTGTTAAATGCTAGCACAAGTGCAGTGCCTAGCCAGCCTTCAGAGTGTGCCCCAGTGCTCAACTTGCTTCATCTGGAGAAAAACAGGCTCAGGGGTGACCTTCTACAGCCACCTGAAAGGAGGCTGTAGCAAGGTGAGTGTCAGGCTCTTCTACCAGGAAACCAGCAACAGGTCAAGAGGAAATGGCTTCAAGATGCACCAGGGACATTCAGGTTGGGTTGGACATCAGAAAGAATTTCTTCACTATGAGGGTGATTAAGCATTGGAATAGACTACCCAGGGCAGTGGTGGAGTCACTATCCCTGGAAATATTCAGGAAATGACTGGATGTGGCACTTCGTGCTGTGGTTTAATTGTTGTGGTGTTTTCTCAAAGGCTGAACTTGTTGATCTTGGAGATCTTTTCCAGCCTTAATGACCCTGTGATTCTCTACCTGGACAGTGGGACCTGGCAGATGAAAAGTTGCCAAGCTCAGCTTACAAGCCTGTTTTGTACAAGAATTCACTCATGAGCCTGCAGCATTTAGGAAGTGTGTTTAAACCAAACAGCATCAATTGTGCCATAGATGATTTTACATCATCTATGCAGAAGTGCTGGCTTTGTGGGATGTGCTAACTAGGTGCAGGCAGGTGTCTGAAGTTGGTTTCTTTTGATAAAAACATAACACTAACACTGAAGTTGATTATAATTATTCCAGGAATTACCTGCATTTGTCTCCCAGTTTTTTTCTAATCCATTTCAGAACATCTACTGATTTTAGACATTGCTACATTGCATCAGAGCATACTTTGGGTTGAAAGGGACCTTTAAAGATCATCTAGTTCAGCCCCTCTGCAATGAGCAGGGACATCTTTAACTAAATCAGGCTGCTCAGAGCCCCGTCCAGCCTGACCCTTGAATATTTCCATGGATGGGCATACACCACCTCTCTGAGAAATTTGTTCCAGTGTTTCACCACCCTCACTGAAAAATTTTCCTCCTTTTATCTAGTAAAAATCTACTCTATTTTAGTTTAAATCATTACCCCTTGACCTATCAGTCGCAACAGGCCTCTACTATGCTATTAAAAAATCAGGAAAAAACAGTGAAAGTGAAGGGTTTTCCCTATGACCACCGAAAATTCTAACACTACTATAGTTTGTTTGCAAAGAGATTTGGTGATACATGAATTAAATGGAGAAAGACAGCTTGACACACAGAAGTAACTTGCTTAAAGCCTCCAGCTGATTCTGCTCACCAAAACGCTCCAGTGACACAGGACAGGGTCAGCCCACTGGTACCTGGCCAGCAGCTCCCTTTCAAAAAGTGCTCATGTGACTTCCTACCTGAACTGAGTTGAGGTGACAGTATCCATTCAGCGGAAATCGGATGACGTGCGTGGAGTCGTGGTTCCAGCCGGCGTTGACAGAATTACACATCACGTCACCGATCTCTGGGAACACCTCCTCTATCAAGGACTTGTCTCCACTCAGTGTAATCCTCTCGCCGAGATCCGGGGCCACTCGCACCACCAGGCACTCGCAAGACTTTGAGAAGCGGCCGCTCTCCCGGTCCTGTTTCCACCGTTCCATCTCTCCTAGCATGGGCTGAAGCTGGAAATACTTTGCTTCTTCATATAACAAGCTGTAGTCCTGAAAGACACATACATTACTGTGCACAATTAAGAGAGGCACTGCTAATGTGGTGCTTAAGGTATATGGTTATTCAGGCCAATGCTGCTCTAGGTCTGGAACCCTTCAGACAGCTAATTACTGTGTAGGAAGGTGTAATAAAGTAACAGTGCAAGCAAAAAATAACCATCAGCCGCTTGAAACACAATGAGTACAGCAGCACTTGTAAGAGTATGGAAAAGCTATGCTTGCTCAACTCCCTTCTGCAAAAAAAATCCCACTTTTCCCCATATTTCATCGCCACAGTGATGTCATATAATAACGATCTCATTGAACAGATGGAACAGAATTCAATCAGGATTCAGAAAATTCATCACTAGGATCCATTGTATCTTACAGCAATACTAGCAGGCATTGTAACAGGTATAAGAATGTAAATGAGGGAGCCTGCAATGGTTGTTAGTGTAAAATGATTCAGATATTTGCATAATGTTCGCACATATTAGTGCATTTTAAAAATTAAGTATTTTTTAATACTTCCCTATTTTGCCACTAGTATTGTTTACTACATCATCTCAAATGCCAGAGCAGAGGGAATGCATTTCTAGGCATAGCCACTGCAGAAGTAATTTAGAACTGATGATGTGGAGTCTGCCTACTGCCATTTTTTGCATTTAAAAAACATTTTTTTAAAATCTTGTTTTTCTAGGTGTAAGAGCATAAAACCATTTGGAAAATATTTATACAGAGAAATGATATACGAGAATTAGGGAAGAGAGAGAAACAGAATGGTAACAGTCAATATGGTCCTGAATTTGAACTAGAAACCAAATACTTGATGAGGACACCTAAATCATCGTAAAAATACTGCTTACATTTATTGGGTAACAAAAAAGTAATGTAATCCATGTATTTCTAAGAATCAAGAAACACTGCTCATTTTAATCACTGGGTTTTTTTGTACACCTTAAAGCATAACTGGGGAGGACACCCCTTTGAACATCACAGTTGGGTGAACTTGCCAGGAGTTACATTTTTAATTTCAGCACAGCTACAGTACGTATGTGTTTAAAAGGCTCTATATATGTAATTTCATAATATTTCATGAAAGGTGGCTTTTCCTTTTTCTGTATTTCTGATTACCTGCAGGGGAAGTGCCGAGAGCAGCCCAATGCCATTCTAAGGCTTCAGAAGAAGGAAATGATGCTTATCTGTTAGCTCCAAACTCCCACATTATTCAGGGAGATCTACCCTTGTCACTATGGGAGCAGCAAGTTTGTGTCTACAGCAAATGATTCAAAGGTTGCTGAAATACAGCTCTTGAACTCAGCCTCACACCTGTTATGCCCAAACTCCTGGAAAACTCTCAGATAGGAGGGGGAAAGGACTGCATACCAGTGTGAACTGCTCCCTCCCTGCCTCATCACCCACCACCTCTCCTGTTCACTCCCAACTGCTGTGTTTCCTGCAGTGAATCAGGTGCACTGATGTGTGATCATTAAATGAAGATAAGGATCTGTTCTGGTTGAAGACAACACATATACACTCTCTTACCTACTGGCAGATAAATTTCACATGGATTCTGAAGCTTTGCCTCTGTATGCTTTGTCTGACAGTGAACTACCACTAATTCAATTTGTTACTAAAAACTAAACAAAAAAACCAAAAACAAACAAACAAAAAAAAACCCAAACAAACAAAAAAAAAAAAAAAGGCAGGCTCAGAAAAGATTCTATGACTTAATGCCCAAACATTACCATGTGTACAGTTTATTTTGTCAATATTGTGACCACACACCATTTTCTGAATTTCAGTGTGGGAGTGGAAACTGGAGCTGCTGCAATCACTGAGGAAGCATAAAAATGGATGAGAGGACAAGTAATCAGCAAAGCTCGAGCAGTCAGCTACAGATTGTAACATTGCTTCTGTTTCCATGACTATGGTACAACATCTAATTTCCCTAGGTCAAATCTGGCAAGGTTGCTTTATTACCACTATAGTCAGGAGTGGAAAATTTAATACTGATGCCACCCTAGGAAAAGAAGACACCACTTTAGCAACCCCATTCTTACTTTTGCAATGTACCTGAAATCAAACACCATACCCTGCAAGTCCCCCTTCCCTATCCAGGGCTCTGTTTTGGCTAAACACCAGATAGTTGCTTTACCAAGGTACATGCAAAACACCCAAGTCCCTTGAAATCTCACCTTGAAATCATCAGGAATGAGGAGTTTTGATGTCCTTAAGAAATTCAATATATATCTGAACATCTGCCCATCTCTGTCAATGAAATAATGCTGCTTGAGACTGTCGAGAACGATGGGCTCTGTGCCATCGAAAAGCCGGCCAATTCTGGAGAGAAAACAAGAGACAAGGAGCAGAGTCAGACCAAGCTCAGGTCAAGAGCCACTCAAATGGCCCAGTGCTACAAAATTCTCCCATGCAAACTTCACTGAAGCAGCTCTGTGGCTTTGTTTCACTAGAAAAAGGCTGTTTTCAAACCACTGTGTAAGCCACATATTTTCCAGCATGGCCTCATTAAGTTCCAAGAAGCACAGCTGGGGATGTGGAAGAGAAGAAGCCAGGCCAGCAGCCTCTCCCACCCACCTCACTGCCCCAATCTGTATCTCATAAGATGACAAACCCTCAATTATTCTGGACCTCTTCTGACAGTCCCCTTCAGCACAGACCATCCCCTCTAGATGCTCCAATGCCATGGACTGACTCATTCTGCTTTCCAGAGCACTGCACAGGCAACTTGATTTAGTTTGGAAACTGTACCTTGGTTTCATTCTTTGCTTGATTTTCACTTGTTTTTTAAACCCAGGTCACTTTTCCGATACCATTTACTGCAACCAACACTAGGGCAGGCACAGCTGAGGTGAGGGGCAGCACATTATGGTAATATAAAGAGAGGGCTACAGAGTTGATAACATTTCAATGTGAGGTAATACTTTAATGTAAAAGTTAAGTGGCAGGTATCAATCAGAACGCTCAAATAATATAGAAAAATGTCTCAGCTTTTAGATACCACCCACTGACCACCAGAACCACGCAGCCACGTATTGAGCCTCTGCTTGGCAACAGGTCTTGTAACATCAACCACTGGGCTCACATATGTTTCTGGAAGTGGGTCTCCCAAACCAGCTTTAGTTAGAGCAATAGGAAGGGCTGAAAACATCAAACAAAACCCTCAGAGTAACACCAAATAAAGGCTTTGTTTCTACACTGGGGCATTTGCAAAACACTCTTGAGTCACTGTTGGTTTCCCAATGAAATGAGCAGGAGTGACTGGCAGGTCTGATTTTGTGTGCCCATTCATAGTCTGTACCTGCAATGTGAAAGTATTTCTTGACAACAAGCGGTCATGGAACACTGTTCTTGTTTTGTTTTAAATGCAGTGAATAAACAACAAACCCCCAACACCAGCAATAAAATAAAAAAAAAGCCACCAAATAGTCAGAGGTGACCAGCCCTCCTGACTGCACGAAGCACTCCATGCTGAGATATGCCCCATCCACGGGCCAGCAGAAGGGGATGTCCAGAAGATGTTCAAGAGGCAAAAGGCAGACGTGGCTCCCGAAGAGGGGGAGGCAGCAAGGCTTGCAGCAGGGTCTCAGGGAACTGCAGAGAGGCGAGGCTCCAGGTGACCATACACCATGTTGCATCAACAGCCAAAAATCCTCCCTTTGAAAATGGCACAGGCAACCCAAATTGAGTTTGGAATGATGTCTGTGCCTGGAGCAGGTATATATATAAGTTGTGAACAGAATACAAATCTCATCTATAGTTTCTCACCAGCTGGGAGGAGACCAGGATAGAAATAAAACTCCATTAACCCCAGCTGGCCATTTACAACTCTGTAATAAAAGCCTGAATCAATTCAAGCTGCATGAAATATGTAACATATAAGGAATTAAATATATTTTGCATCATGAGCAGGTACAGAACACTTTTTTTTCAAAGCCATCCCTTGAACTATTCAAGCTTTCTTCCTCAAAGACTTGTTACTGCCTGTCCTGCTGCTCAAAATTTAAGCTGCAACAGCCCATAGAGCACAGGCTCCTGCTCACTTGGTGTATGAGCCACATTTTATGTCTAATATGGAAGTACTCAGCATCTAGAATTAATTTTCCCTTATACTCAAGCATGTCATCTTCAAATTTATCGCGGAATTCACACACAAAACATGTATTTGGCCAAGTCAGTCATTACTGAAATGTATAATTGTAATTGGTTTCTGCAGCATTTTCCTAGTTCTAAATTACTTATATAATTACATATTTTAAACCTCTAGGCTTTTTGTCTCCATTTTATTAATTGTTTAGAGAAGAGCAAGATAGTATCAGAGGATGGAGCCTTCTGACAAGACCATAATGTTGAGGAGAGTGCCCAGCCACTGAGAGTGATACCTGGGACCGGAATGGCTTTGGAAATGGGCTGGAAGCGTTAACAGAAAGTGCTGCCTTAGTGCTCTAGAGCAGCAGCAGCAGCAGCAAAATCCCAGGAACTGCTAAGTCCCAATTCCCCCCCAACTCCCTTCCCAGGATCACTCTGCAATACACAACTGCACTTTCACATATTAAAACAGCATTGGAAGGCTAGACCCCAGCAGAGAGATTTCTGTAAAGAAAATTTAAACTTTTTTCATTTTCAGATGGAAAAATGTAAACTCCAGCTTCCTTCATATGGCCTTCAGGGAAAAACTTGAGATACTATGGGATCCAAAACAGGTGACTCAGTCCTGGTTCCTAAACTGCATTTGCTACACCCATCAGGAGAGGAGACTGGGCAATGCCAGGATCTGGGGAACAGCCAGCACCTTCACCTTCCAGCCTCACCAGGAACTCTTGGGGTCCCAGGAACACAGTGGGAAGCACTCTCTCATGCCTCACTTGTCACCTCCTCTGTACAGTGTAATTTGATAACCATCTTCCTGCCACCCACAGCTTTGCTGGCACTCCTGCTTGGTCTCACACTGGGATTACACATGCTTAAGAGACACCAGCTTGCTGGCACAAGAAGGGACTGGTAAATCATTAAATCTTCACTTCCCAAGAAAACCTGAAATATGTTTTTCCACATCTCCTTCTTGACAATGCTGACTGATGATTGGCAAAGACACCTTTCTTTTTAAAATGACAAATACATAATAGCTGAATGGAGTTTTGAGACAGGAGAGCGCTTTGAAGGAGGCTTGCAAAATAAGATGATAATTATATGCAGAATTAGCCAAATATCAAGGGTAAAGGATAAGACAGTCCATTTACGAGAAAATGTGCTTCTGAAATATTTAATTAAACCTAACAGGCTGGAATTTTCCATATATCAGGAAAATTAATGTCCCATGGGTTGAAAGTGCGACCTCCAATGGGTAATAATTAATGTCTGTGGCTTTAAGTATCATATTCCACTGTCAGGAATCGAATGCTTCAAGGGTTGAAAATATAACCAGTGGAAAACCCCGTTTCCATCAGAGAATTTGGTTTTACTTAAAGGACAGAAACTAGGTATAGCTATAAGCCCTTGTTTACTGGAGAAAAAACAACAGGGAATGGAAAAGATCATTGTTTTAATTCCATAAAATACTACAGGGATGGATCTTTCTTCTGAGAGATCAGTGCTCCCGTAACAGCATTTCTGTACCAAAAAGCTAGCACAGGAAGATGACATTGCTTGCAGGATTTCTCAGATTCTTCAGAAAAAAAGTCCTGCTTGTCAAGTATAAAAAAATACTGTCTGCAGCAAAACCGTATACATAGTGTGTTTATAGCCTTGCTCTCTCATTGTATAAATATTTAAATATATTATTATTATATACATAAAGAGAAAAGACTTCGCTTTAGTATATTCTGCCTCAGCTGGAAATGTGGGAAAGCAGCAATAATTAGGAACAAGATGGCCAGTATTAATTAAACAGGTCAACTATTGCAAAACTCTCTTAATGACAAGAAAAATGACAGAGTTCTGCAGATTGTTTTAATGGCTTCACTAGACAGAGCTAAAATTCTTCCTTTCTGTAATCAAAAGGATACAAGGAACATGGAAAAGCTACAAGCCTTGATGTTTGCAAACATACAGAATACTACATCACTTTAAAACTAAGGTAGAAATAAGCCTTTTTCTTCTCTGAGAAAATACAGGTTTCTTATCATTTAATATATTCAGTATATAATTTCTCATATTAATGTCTTTATCAGAGGACACTACAAACTCCAAAGTAATTGAGAATCTTTTGCAATAAACTACCTTCAACAGTTCTGAGCTGTCAGAGTTCCCTGTTCCCACAGAAAAACAAAAAGGGAGGAAAACTGGTGAGAAGTCCTCTTCTTAACCCATCAGAGGGGGCTGTGCAGTAGGAGAAGCATCAGTGATGCCCTGGAACCTGCAATCCCACACTAATGGCAAGGCAAGTAACTGCCTGGATTTCACCTAGGGTGGATATTCAGCAGCTAGCAAAGAGCAAGATACTCATGAAAACACACCTCTCTCCCTCCAATAATGAATCACATGACTAAGTAAATGAAAATATATAAAGTAAATGTATTTTATTTGAAATCTTACTTATCTGGTTGGAGCCACTGCAGCAAAGGGATTAGGAGTTTGGTCCTTAAAAGTTAAGTGCAAATTTTATTATCATATCATTATATTTATGTGGCTAATGTGAATGCTTATTTAACACTCTGGAGTGTGTGGAGAGTGAGCTGGGACAAACTTTTAGGGTTTTTTTCTCTGCAACTTTTTAGTCCGAGCTGTCCTTATTAATTTCTTTTCATTTTCTTTTACTGAGTGCTCAAAGGCAATTTGCATAAGAGTCCATTATAAATTAGATCTGTTTAATGGTATGCTCATCTCATGGCTATTTAATTTTACTTCCTCGTACGTCTAAATTATATAATTTTGCACTGTCCCCTAGCAGCTAGTACAGTTGAAGAGGTGTCCATGCCAGTGAGAACTGTTATCTTACCCAAGTGGAGAATGATGAGGTTTCTATTCTCTTTTTTCAGAGAACCACTTTGACAGTACCAATCTGCTCTCATTTTTTAAGTAACTCACATCATTGGGAGCCATAGAGACTGAATACACAGCAACCTTTATAACTTTGCATAACAAAAGTTGGTTCATAAACATAACAGAATACATTTGCAATTTTCAGGAACATATGTTACGAAAACCGCATTTTAACCAAATACCCTGTTGTAATCTCTTGCTGTCAGTGCTATTATAATTTGTTCTTATCTTTTTCTCCTTACTTTTAATTTAAGGTTTCATGTCCATGAGTCTCAGGAATTCCTTGGCACATACAGTTCCTACATTATGAGAAGATGCGTGAATACAAATAATTATAAAGCAAAGGTAACAGGGGAAAAATGTATTAAAACCTAAAAGCTCATTAAACCTTCTATAGCAAAAGTATTTATATAGAAGCCAAACTGACAGAAAAGAATAATGTACAGGAAGAAGTATAAAAACACCGGTTCCTATGAGATTTAAAAAAAAAAAAAAAAGTTATGTGCCATTTTAAAGAATAGATAAATGCCAAATACTGAGTAGAAGGATGTCAAACCTTTGTGGAAATATTTGCTAAAGATTAAGGAACTGAATCACTTACATGGATAAGATTTCAAACATCTTAAGATTGTTACTTCAGCATGACAGTAAAAGAAAAGGTAGGGGCAAGCTCAGAGGGCTCATAAAGCATTTAGAAGGAAGTGAGATAGACAAAAAGTGGGGAAAAATCTGAAAGGCAGAGCAAAGCATGTGAGAAGTAGATGGGAAGGATCTGAAATGATGAGTGACATGGTATCATCAGGGAACACACTGAAGACAAAAAAAAAAAAAAAAAAAAAAAAAACCTAAGAAAAAGGAGAGAAACATGGGATTTGCTACAACCTGCCTGATCGGAGGCAGCATCAGGAGCAGAGATGAAAGCAAATCAGACATATTACAAAGTGAACTAATAGTCATTGGATCTAATCCAGATGGACAAACTGACACATTAACTGGAAAAGTATAAATTGCACAACATGGTGTAGTCATGTTGCAGGAATGCTACTGACAATGAGAGCAAACTACGTCTTTCTACGCCACAGACAAGCATGGAGAATGAGAGATGTATTGAAATGACAGCGGAACAAAGGTGGATACGTGGCTCACAGGGAACACAGGGCTGAATTAAAAAACGGATGGCCAAGGCTCCACGAGTCAGTAGAAGCGCCCTAACCTCTGTCTGCCCAAAAAGGAAGCTTTTCCAAAATAAAATAAACCCTGTATTTTCCCTGCTATAGAGGTGACCTAGCTACCTAGGAGTTTCACACCAGAACTAATGATTACACCATGAAATAGAGCTAATACAGCAACTCCACTGGTGTAGAGAATATACTTATTGACAGTCAGTCACCCTGGTGGGTGTAGGGTGCCTGAATGTTCAACAGAAGCCAGTCCAAAATTGTAGTCTCTGTTACAGCCTTTCCTCAGGATGTTCAAACTCTTATTCCCAAACTCAGGACCATCATCTACCCAGACACAACTGGCACTTGTAGAAATGCTGACATTTTAGAATAGAAAGGAATAAATAGTTGGGATGGGATGTTGGGAGTTGATGACTCATGACCAAAGAACAGTATATGCAGGTAGATGGAAACCATCTCCCACACGGCAAGATGGCAATAAGGGTGAGGCCAGGAGAGCACTACCCCAACACTGTGGATGGGCCAGGGAGTTTCTGTTTACCATATTTCTTCTCTCTCTGCTCTGGTGTACCACAGAGATGCAGACTGATAAGAGGAACAGACTGAAACACTAATCTGCATTTTTTTCACACAAGGCTGGGCAGGTAAGTGTTTTAAAAGCAATTTCAATACTGTGTCAGCCAAACCTCATAAATCTTTAGGTTGCATTACAGGCTTCAGACGTGGCTGAGAAGGTCTATCCTCTGCTCACCAGCTGTTCTCCCACCCCAAACCAGGATCTTTACCCCACAATCCTCATCACTTTTCAGAAAGTGAGGTTCCTCCATTGGACAGACACTGAAGTCACTGACGTTTCCCAAGACATGTATGGTCCACTCATTTAAGAGCTGGACTCAGTGATCCTTGTGGATCCCTTCCAACTCAGAATATTCTGTGACTGAATACATCCTTGATCCTCACGGTTTTGCTTGTCTTTAGATACCAAACATACCTTCAAGACCTTTTGGTGTTTTTTCAGCCAAAACACTGTCTACAGACCAGTGCCACAGCCCCTCTCTTCCCCTAGGACTTTGAGACACCTCTGGGACCAGCCAGCACCCTGAGTGACCCACCTGCCAAATCATGGAGACTCAGAGCAGGGCAGGAGGCTGCAGATACCTGACATCGTCCCTCTCATCACAGGGGGAAATTCACTCAAGGTATTTGTGAAGTCATCAGGCAAGAAGGAACGATACACATGGCCTTCCCTGCACACTCATGGGTCCACAGCCACATCTTGACCACCAGGATTTTAGTCCTTTAAAATGTCAACTCTACTCTTCTTTCTTCTCAGGCTTGTGCACGCACTGGATATACTGAAGAACAGTCTACAAGCCTTTAAGCTCCTCATCTCCTACAGTGTTTGGTATCTTGCAAATAAGTCCTTAAAAACTTTCTAGTTTTCCAGAGCATATCAAAACCACTTTTCCTAAAAACACTTAAACCAATGAAATGTTAAATCAATTATTCATGCAAATACTTTTGCCATCTCTGTTTTTTGTGACCAAGTTTTCTTGGCAATGATAACATTTCACAGAAAAATTAACAAATACTCTCTTTGCTTGCCAAGATGATTTTACTAAGCTTGAATCCGATTTCATTGAGGTATGTTATTTTTATCTTGAGGGAAGCTGCCTATTAAGTTAGTAGCAACCGTGTCCTTTTGCTTATGATATGGTTATTACTGAGCTATCAGGAGTACCTTTAAGTTATTAGGGTGCAATGGCAAATTAAGTACTTTGCGTCATAATTAGCTAATAACTTTTGAATTATAATTTAATCATGTTTAAGATGGTCAGGTTGGCTGTGAGTACAGATAATGGAGGATAGGAGCAGAACAGGAGTGTTTATCATTCAATACCAAAAGCCAGAAAGTAGGTAAACCGGTGGATGCACAACATCCCAAAGGCCATGATAATCTATATATTCAGAACACTGAACTCCTTCACAGGCAGTAATGTAAAAAAAAAAAAAAAAAAAAAAAAAATAAGTGGAACTTGTGTCTTAGGATCACATTTAAGTAAAAAGCAAAAATATATCAGTTTCAACTCAGCCTCCTTTGAGCCTGTCAACTTTATATTTTTTTAATAGAAAGACTGTTAACAATACCCATCTTCAAATCCCTGTTGATAAACCTGTTCATGCGGATTCCACAAAGACAGGATACCATTAAAGCAGCTTGGAAAAAACTACCAGAGCCATTTCCCTTTCAAAACTTATGACGTTCAAGAAAAACCAAACAACCAACAAAAAAAACCTTCTCAGAATAGGGGAAATCCTTTGATGTATTCCTTTGTACATCAAGTTTGCCCCTCAGCTTTCATGAATTTCATTCAAACCACTATTAGCTCTCAGTATTTCTTCTGTATCCTTGAGAAGACTCAGCATCAAAATTCCACATGCGAATGACTGGAAATCAGGAAACACTCCAAGATTCTGCATGAAATGCATTAGAAAAGCAGCGGCAAAACAAGTTCTGCATCAAACTCAAGAGACCCCTCTACAGCAAGTATATGCATTGTAGAATCTGTAAGGTGCTGCTAATTCTGCCCCTTTCCAGGATGTTACTTTGAGAACCTGGCATCCTACTTCACATACCTGGAACCTCTTTCCCCTGTAAGTGACAAACATGGCAATTAAACCATAATGAATTAAGCTTTTCAAGATCTTGACAACTTTGACTACTTAGACAGAAATCACATCTATGTTGTTTTGTTAACTGCTGCCTTCTCTAAGAGAAAGGACAACACGTTTCCATAGGCAGGACAAGAACACACTTGCCTTTCCCTTTGCAAGAGTTGCACAAGTTCCTCCTGCATTGCAGCCTATAAAGGCAGGAGACTGCACAATTACCCTCTGTGTGCTCTGTGAGGGATTCTACAGGAATTGCTTCTTGAGAGAGAGGCCACTATGGCATTAAAGCCTAAGTAAAAGCTTCCTATTAATGAATAAAATTCATTATTATTTTGTCAGAGAGACAATGCGCTTCTAAAACTTTTAGATGTTGACTATGTCTGTGCCTGTGTCCCCAGAAAACACCACCCTCCAGAGCCCAGAGTGAAATATTCACAAACATCCTCGCTCTTCTGCTTTCACAAAGTGACATACAAACTGTAAAATCCTTCTTAAGTGCAGTTCACACAGAGGACAACAATTTGCTGCTGTTAGCTTGTGCAGCAGAAGATTGTAAAACAGATTACCAGGTCTCAACCCTACTGCTGAACTTGGGCTTAGACTGCCAGAAGACAAATTTGCCAGGGAAGGTGGAAAAGATGTTCAGTCTGCTTTTTAAAATCTCTACATAAATTGACAAAGGAGAAAAAAATACACATACAAAGAACTACTACTATTAAGGTAGTCAAAACAAGCTTCACAAGTTAAGATATGTCAGATATTAGAGATGCTCCTGCAAGTCAAATTTGCAAACCTCCCTCTGTGTGAAAGATTTTAGACTGTCTTTAATGATCCACTCTTTTCTCACAGCACCTTGAACTCGGCACCTAAGCCAGAGTCGTACAGCAGGCTGTTGCCCATGAAAATCCTGCTTTGTCTGCTGGAGTTCTAATGGATGAGGAAGGGACTGCAGCAAGGGAAAATGGGTAAGATAGATGGGGGCTGACCTTGAAAAATGAACTCTGACCAAGCATGTTCCAGATTTCCTCTGCGATGCTACCACTAAGCACACCTGCCTTAATCTTTTTAGCTTCTTTGAGTGAAGCAAGAAGGTTATCAGGCTAAGGAACATTCTAAAGAAAGCATGCAAGAATGACTTTTCAGAACGGGACTCAAATAATATGCAGAAAATACAGCCCAAGGAACATATGCAGAACTGAGGAGGAACAGGAGATGCTGACGACATGTTTAGGAAATAAGCAACACATCTCTTTACACAGAGGCAGGCAAATGTACTGGAGATAGTATTATTACACATATGCTGTGAAGACTACAAAGGTCACCCTGGCTGCTCAAATAATGTTCTTTTCCTATAAAGCTTATTTTAATTGCAATGAGAGAAGCTGCAAGAGCATATTTTTCATACGTCAAGTATTAGCATTTTCCTTTACTTAGCCCACCTGCTGAGATTCCTCTACCTAGACTGAAAGCAATACTTTCAGACTAACACACTAGATTACAAATTCTTCTAGAAGGGAAATCCATATAGCATAAAAAACATATACAATAGAGGCAAGGAAGAGGTAGGTGTTATGAGCACAGAACTTAGTATGAGAAACACAGGACCATACACTGCTTTTTTTTTTTTTTTTTATTAACTTGCATACAGTACAATTACATTGCTGTGATTCCTAGTGTGGACACACACAAGTGCCTACATAGAGAAACGTGTTTATACCCGTATAACTCATTCCCATACATTTACATGTTTAATCGCTTCCACGCTAGAGGTTGAAATGATTTATGCACTTTAGTAACTAGAAAAATCACACCATTAACCTAATCAGTTCATACAAAACCTGTGTGCTAATCAGTTAAGACAACAGGAAAGTCCACCTGAAACATATTAGACAGTGGCTCTGAGCAATAAATAATGCTTATTGCACAGGTTAGAAATGCCAAAGCCACACCTGAACATTTTGCTGGTGGTGGGGTGATAAAAAAACACACAGATAACATTATTTCCATTGACAAACTTTACATATACAAAACAGTGGCTTTACTGTTTATTTAATTAGATGCTGCCATGGTGAAATCATCCCTGCAGCCATACCAAACCCAACAACAGGTCAGATGCAATCCTGTGGAGGAGGTAGAGAGAGGAGAAAGGAGGAGAACTGCAATACAGCACAGAAGCAATACAGCCCCATAAACTAGTGGTACAAGGAATAATTAATCCATGGATGTGAAAACTGATGCCATAACTGTAGAAAGCAAAACCTGCAAAAACACCACATGACAAAAGTAAATGTTACAACATGGTTCCTTTAATAAACAACATCCAGGATGTGACACAGCTGCCTGTTGCCACCTGAGATACTCCAGGGCATCCCAAAGTGCTGGGTGATGATACAGGCACACTACTGTAGGCTTGTGTCTTGCTGGAGCAGCCACAGTCTGAGCAGGAACTGTGCACAGGCATTAGCTTCCCATGTCACGGTGAGTGTATCCCACTCACAAAAATGACCAGAAACTAACTGCACCAAATTCATATATGAAAATCAAAATCTAACATTCTTCCAAGACACTCATTTTTAAAAAGTCAGGCTCTATTAAGTACAAAATTACAAATTTACATGATATTAAATTCAGAGCAAAAGTTTGTAGTGCTCCTAAATCATACAGGAATTTGTAACATTTTAAATTTGAGAGCTCTTTTACCCAGCAAGCTCAGGTTACTCACACAGAGGAGCTGACTGGTCCTAGCTGCTTCCTGAGCTACAGCTTCACTACAGGAAATACAGAAGAGTAACATGCAAAGTCGTTACTCTGCAAAGTGTGTTAGGAGCCCTGCTTCCCAAATGCAGGCATCTGCCTCAAGTACTTTAGCAGGGTGTTGAAGTGAGCTGAGTCTTGAACCAAGCTACAGCCCCTGGACAGACACAGACTCCCATGGAGGGCAGCCCAGCCACATGGGGCTGGATCTCATTCCAGGCACACCTTGTTGAACACCACAGCAGTGATCGTGCACCCCAAAGATTGTGACAGCTCTGTCACATAGCAACTAATAAATGCTGAATGCAAGCAGACAGGTGGGAAATGATCTGTTGAGAAACACACAAACAAGCATAACTCCATCAGTCTGGAGGATTTACAACAGTGAGGATATTTGTCTTAGATCCATTGTGATCTTCCTGGTGGAAACCAGCACAACTCAACAGTGAAAATCTTCCTGGGGTGGTTCCAGGATGCTAACAAACAAGAAGATCCTTATTAAGCTGAGCACTGCCTCTAAACTCATAGAAATATGCTGCTAATGAAGCAGACTATTGCTTGCTTCATTATTTCATTCACTTCATTTGAAACAGACTACTACTTGTTTCATTATTTCATTCACTTAACTGTGAAGCTTTTGTCTAAAAAGAGCAAAATATAACTACAGGTGGAACAATAGAAGGGAAAAAAAGCACCATTTCCTAAGGGTCTCTCCATACTGCATCTGCCATTTTCCCCAGATGCTGGTAACATCACACAGCCCTCTTAACAATAACTTAAGTTGCAGCTTGCACTAACACTGAAAAAAACCCTGATCAAGAACCAACACAGGTACGTATGTCAAAAGATAAGGATTCCCTTAACAACAACAAGAAAAGAAAGCTAAGAATTTACAGAGAAAACTACTGAATTTCAAACCTACAGTTTTTCAGAACAATGCAAGTTTTGATACAGGAACTTTTGGGGACAGAAAACTGTTTCAAAAAGTTTTCCTCCTCTCTGTTGAAAATAAAACACGTTACGAACACCTTGCATTATTCCCTCCACTTGTGTACTTAGTTAGTACCAATGCTTTTTGCTCTATATATGAATGTAATAAAATTTTAATTTAGCAGAAATCCAGGTGTCTTGGTATATTTCTGATTTTTTTTCTTTCATCACCCCAAGGCATAGATATAAATTGTTTTCTACTATCTTTACAGAAGATCTACAGAACCACGTTATCGAAAGGTGCAGAAGACTGAAAATAGTTTAGGGTAATCAAGAGCTGCACTGTTTATCAAAGCCCCATCTCTTCAGAAGCTACTGGTGTTACAACAAACAGTTTGGGGCTATAGTTTGATTTTGATTATTTTCCATTAACTTCCTAAAAACCTCCTCTTTTTGTGGCAGGCAGAAGCCAGTTAGCACTATGAAAGGAAGAAGTCTGGAGAAAGATAATGTGTTAAAATGGACAACTTTACCTAGGAAGCCAGAACCAGCAAATTATATATTGCTAACCACCCTATGCACAAGAGTCTGTATTTGTTTGTTTTAACTCACGGTCCTGTGATGGAAACCAATAGTGCAGTTCTTGGCCCCTCAGTTTTGCACAGCTTTTCTTCCCTCACTGTACACTGCAAGACAACTACCCAAAAATAATGGCAAGAGGTGAAATGGACCTGGGCTGCCCAGTTGTCCAGCAGAAGGCAGAAACTGCTGCTGAGCACCATGATGGGTTTTAACAGGAGGGTTAAACTGAGGTCAGACTGGGCTCTGTTATATCACCACTAATACTGCAGCAGTGCAGTCAACAGGAGCAGCGAGACCACAGGTCTCACTTGCAGCTGCCCCTCAGATCAGATGCTTTCCCCAAGTCCTACTGTTCGTGCCCACTCCATCCCTGAATCCTGCAGCCCACCCAGAGCTCCAGCCACAGTAGGTGCAGGCACACAATCCATCTTGGCTGCCTCTAACTGCCACCAGCCACTATCTTTGTGCTTTTATGTCAGAAGACCTCTGGCAGAGATCTGCCCCAGGATTTGCACTGCAGCAAAAATCAAGTCTGCCATATTCACACTGGTAACACAAAGACAAAAACAGTGTGCAGGGATCCCTGAGAAGTGTTCACCAAGAAATGAGCCTCACAACAGATGGCAAAAGGAAGACTGTGCTTCAAGGGTTGGTTGATCTTCAAGGAAAATCCTCTGCTAAACAAATACTGAGGGGCACAGAAACAGTCAGCATATATGACTGTGGACAGTAGCTCAGGCTACTTTGCAGGATCAAAGCCAGACAAAGCATGTTTGCTCCTCAGAGTCTGTGAACACAGGCAAATTTAAATTCCACATCTAATTTTGGGAGCACATCACTGGCATATTGTTTATTAAAAATAGACAGTCAGACAATAAAAAGAAGGAGCTTCACCTCAACTCTGAAGCAGGAAAAGCTGACAGGAACACATTTTTTCTGGCTGAAGCATGTGGAGTCACTTCTGAGCAGGGGCATCAGCTCCCTCCACATTACCTGCCCTACCATTGCCAGTATTTTGTTACTACGGCAGATTAATATTAGGAGAGCAGTGAGGAAAATAAACTCTGTTATGATGGATGTGCATTTAGTCAGCAATGTGTTACAACAAACTTGACCTTTATCAGGACTAGATTTCACTGAATGCTTTTTTTGGGACCTCACCCCATTTATTTTGTTCAGTCTACAGCCTCTGCAATTCCCAACTGATAAAGCTCTCATCACCTTTCCCAGTGGAAGCATACTGCAAAGGAACATATTTTGGCATGCAAGGTCAAGGGACAGAGCCCTTTCTGTGGTCCATCACAGCAATAGAAAGGGCTCTTGGATGAAATACTCCCAGAAGAGCCACAGAGGAGCTGTCCCAATGTGAAACAGCCTGGCACAGCCCAGCAGAGTTTCTGCAGGCTCAGGTTCAGGTATGCAGAACAATGTGACTCATTTTTCTTCTCTGAATAAGAACTGCATTGCCAGCTTTACGTTTTTTACACAGTACCAAACCTGTTGCATATTCTTCATCACTCACAGGGTCATTCACGTTTATCATGTTTCCAGGATTTCATTAATAAACAAAAAGAAGAAGGGCTTATGCCTCTGCTTGAACTACTTTGCATTTTAATAGGAAATAATAAACTGACCCACATGGAAGCTAAACACAATTGAAAGTTGTACACAGACCAGCTGTTTCTATTTTTAAACCACTGCTTTATGCCCCGTAATGATAGCAGACAGCAGCAACTTCCAATAGCATCTTTTTCAACCTTCATTTTTGTTGAGCCTCCCCAAGAGAGAAACATGAAACGTACCTGATTAGGGCTTTTATTTCTACTTCCCAAGAGGGGAATTAAATGCTCACCTAGAATCAGACCTCTGTGGTCTGGAGAGCAGCATCCATTCAGCCTCAGAGAGCTGCACCATTAATCCAAAGTGGAAGTGGGAAAGTGCAATTGTAGCTCTGCTGATGAGTTTATCAAGGTTAGCTACTAAGCAAGGGAAGGCCAGTATAAGAGGCATGGCCCAAGGCCCAGATTTATGAGACAGCAATATTAGAAACTGGGAAAATGAGAATGCCTGATGAAAAGTGGAGCCTCCAAATACACTTTAGCTACAGAAAAGCAGCAGTTTTTCTCCTTCCCCTTCCCCATAATGTCTTCCAAAGGGGAAATAAGCAGGCAGTATCCTATCTGCCACTGTTTTGCCAGCTTGTATCTCCCTAGAATAACATTTGCCACCACCTCCCTACTCAGGCATCTCCTTTGCACCACAACGAGGGACACTGGGCTTTTCTCTGTGGCAGCACGATGGAGACAGTGTGGTTCCCTATGGCATTACTGCAGCAGAGCTGGAAGCTGCGTGAGCAGGGGTATCAAACACCACCCTCATCAGGTTTTGAAAGGCCAGAGGGAAGATTATCACTCAGGGGAGCTTATACACAGGAGAAGCTAGTAAAGCAAAATTAAACCTTCATATCCTGCAAAGGATAAGGACATTGTTTTTGAAAATGTTAGCAAGGCATGAGAAAAACATATTTAAAAGTCAGCCACTGGCACATCAGGAATCAATCAGGATCATCAAGAGAAAAAATACAAGATTAATATAAATATAGCCTACATGTTTAAAAAGTACACATTAACTGCTTTTTACAAGCTTTATGGCAACTTCAGTCCTGTGCAGCTGTAGCCACAGCACTTGGAGAAAAAGCAAAACATCTCATTGTTTCAAACAAACATGAGCAGTTTCATGTGACAAGCTCCAAAAATAAAATGAAAAAAATATTCCTAAAACTCCCACATTATACCGCTAGTGGACTAGAATTTCATAGCAAAAGTGGATAAACAATAGCTTTTGAGGCTGGAGAAATTACCATCATGGTGTTATCTAATCTCTCCCCAGAAGTCAAGAATTATGACTAAACCCTTCCAACATAGATATATAGCCTGAAATTCTATGTCAGAAGTATGTCCAATTGCATTTGGCAATCCTTAGCCAAGAGAGAGGCTGACTATAATTGGATGAATATTTGAAGTGCTTCATTATTCATGTAGGAAGGCTAGGTAAAAAGTGTTTTGTAGTCCCAAGACACTGGAGGGTGTGCGTTATTGGGTAATAACCAATTAGGAATGTTGACAGCGCTCTGCCTTTGGGATCACCCTGGCCAACAAAGCACCTGGGTGTATGTTGTTGTGCAAAGGCACACACCCACTGCCTACTGCTCAGTTTATTTAAGCTAGGCTTTCACCAAAGGAAATGGAGGACACCCCAAAGGATGTGCGTTTCACAGCTTAGTTACATTCAAAAATAGTGCTTCTTTGTTATTCTTTCTTCCAAAAATACACCTTTTTTCAGTAATATTTCTGGATTACTGATGCTACTGGTTATTGAAACAAATTCCAGTTCTTCTGTTTTACTGTTTATAATCTACCAAAAAAACAACATTCTTAATATTTCCAGTAAGGAAACACTGACAGCAAAAGATCAGCTCCTACCTCTGTAATCTGATAAAAAACTCCACTGTGCCATTGTAAATACTTCAAATTCAGAACAACAGATATCAATTATTTTTCTTTCATGCTAGTCTAAGAAAAATATATTAATTATTAGTACAGGCAGGCAAAAGATTTTTAAAACTTCAGCACTTAAAAACTAACAATCCTGCCACTTGCTCACAAGAACCAGAAATTCAACACCAAAGAGCAGTTCAACCCTACCACTACCTCCCACCACAAGGGTAGAATATATTGATGGTAAAAACATTGATTTTTATTTGCTCCTTTATTTTCTTTATCGTTGTAATGACAAAAAACCCTGCAAATTTACATTCTCATTGAAAGCAGAGAAATTACTGTACGAGCCACCCAACAGGACTTTCATACCACAAAAGAAACATTCAAAACTTTTCCTGAAAGATTTGCTTGCTTCAAACATGCAAAATTCAATACATTATAAGGAGGAACATACCGGGTTTTTTGCAGCTCTCATTTTCTGGCTTGTATCATATTTAGACTGTCCTGTGGCACTGAGAGTACTGCAGCATTTTCTCTGAAATCCCCCGAATGCCCCCTCACCTTCTCCCGCATGTATCACCAAGATGATGATGTTTTGATGAAGCATCAAGCACAGGCCCTCAAGATAATGGATTCAATGGGATACACTTAAAAGATCATTTTTCTCTTTTGGATTGACTGCTTGCACTGCTCTAAGACAGGAAGGGCTTTCATTTTTTATGTATGCCGCAAGACCCCGAGGGTCCTCTAAACTGTTTAAGAGGGATCAATTTTCAGATGGGTAGAAGGGGCCCGGCAGACCGTCACGGTTTGGAGCACCTTCTTCCCCCCGTATCGCCGACAAGTTCAGGCGAACCTAAAACCAGCTCCCAGCCGAGCCACTCTCTGGCACGGCAGCACTTCCCACTGTTTGGGATTTGTGGTTAGCACTCGAACAGAACTACAATTTATAGTACTCATGGAACAAAATAGGAAAAAAAGTTTCACAGAAGCAAAATAATCACAGGGGCTGACGGAGATAAACAGCAATAGAGCTGCAAAGCAAAGCAGCGCTTGGCACTGGTGTAGCGGCAGGAAACCATTACCCTGTGACACGGGTTTACTGCAGTGGCATTGTTGCAATTACATCCAGGCAACCTAACAAAACAAATTCATTGTACGGCACAAAATATTTCCAATTCAACATTGCAACATTTATTTTTTAATTACAGAACAAAGAACAACTTTTGGGGTGTGGAAGGACATAATCCATCATTTGCTCTGAAGTGACACACTTATGGCAAATGCTGTATATTATAACTTTCTATGCCACAATAAGCAACTACAAGCAATTTCTTAGGCAAGGAACGCAAAAGGTTTGGGTGTGGTTCTGTGAGATACTGCTTATCCCTCCATCTCCGTCTGTGTCAGCAGGGAGCCAAAGGCAAGCCACATGTTGCTGCACTGGGACTTCAATCACTCCTGTTTTACACGTGTCAAACAGCTTGTGACAGCCTTTCACCTGCAACATGCCTCATATGGAAAGAGTTTTTACTGTTCAAATATAGCCTGAACAAGAACATAAATACGATTTTTAATTAAAAGGAATGGGATGTTAATAGGTCACTTAAAGAACAATTATGTATACCATTCGATTGACAGGCTTCTCCCATTTTATCATGAAAACCCCATTGTGGTCTAGGAGGCAGAATTTATCTTTAAAAATTGCTGAACTGCTGAAGCATACCCCATTGCATTTAACACTGCTTTGCGCAACTATCTCATCTTCTAAACAAAACCCTTGCATCTTGCTGTTACTCTCCCCCTTTCCCTCTTTTAATCCTTTGCAAACAACAAGTTTTTGATTCACAGAAACTGAATTGCCAGTGCTGCTCTCCTTCAATGAAGGCCTGTTCTGCAAAATGCAGCAGTGTGAAGAAATAAGAAAGATAGGTCTTCAATAATTAGCTTGGGTACCAGACGTGCCACAGCTGAGTTTGCTGGAAGCAGGAAAAACGAGTCCAGGTGGAGCGTCGCACTATATTGCTTTGAGCACCTGAGCTACCCAAGTGTCTGCACACATGGTGCTGCACAGCGGAAGGACTGGATAGGAAAGTGACTGGGAGCCCACTGCTCTCCTAAAGTCATGTCCTTACAAAGCAATCCACAAGTAGCAGCCACAAGCTCAGCTTAAATGCTTTCAAAAGGCTGCAGGAGGCCGTTGGTTCTCTGAAGCAGGCAGAAAGCACCTTGAAAGTGCCTAGAAAAGTGTCCACATGAGCTGCAGAGACAACTGAGCTGGAAGAGTCCTACAGACCCAAGCTAATATACACGTCAGGACTAGAAACAATTTATTTGATTACTGAATAAAAGACTCAATGAAAGAGATCAATGTGCATGAGTCTCAGAGCATCCCTGAACTGATGTCACTAAAAGCAAAAGCATCATCTGAGATATCTATAAAATATGCTGGCTTCTTACTTGCGCTAAGACAGCTCAGTATTAACAAGAGCCAGAAAACAATACATATGTGGGGGGAAAGGGACAAGCAAGCAAACAATGTGGTTTAATCTGGTCAAGTAAAGATCACTTGTGAGCTCTGACTCCTTCTAACGGAGATAAAAAAAGTGTGTACAAAAAAAGAAATTAAGACAAAACAATGAGGTACTTTAGTTTACAGAAGTAGGGGCAATGCTCAGAGCAGGACAGGGACAGAAAAAAAGATACTGAAAGGCAAAAGTCAAAGAGACATCAACATCTTGCATGGTGTAGACAAAGGCAAAAAAAAAAAGGTTGAGAACAAAAGACAAAAGGAGAATAAAGTTTGCCAGATGACACTTGTCTGGTTATGATATTTGAATAAACTGCAGACCAATTAAGTTAGAGGAAAAGTTCACATAACAGGAACTGGTGACATTCCCTTGGCCAACACAGCATTTGTGCCTTATTTGCATTAAAATGACTGCAGAAAACCATTGAGTCCTGAGCTCCTGCACAGTTTTCACCATCTCCTATGCAACCTCTCCAAACACATCCCCAAATGGCAAGCATACTTGTATACATGAAACCCAGCCAGAAGGTTGATCATCACCCGAAAGAAGTAAGCCAGAAGTTGGAATCTATATCCTAAAGCTTCAAACACACCCAAGAGGTGGCCGGGTGTTGACGGCAAAACTGGAAGCCAAATGTTTGCTTCTGCAATTATGAATGTACTAGATGCCAATTTGCTTAGCAACTACATTGCAATTTATGAAAGACCAATGAAGCACAAACAGTTTATGTGGGAGCAGAATGAGAACCTTGTGCTAAAATACTCCTTGCCATCAGGAACCTCTGTAAGTACAGCAACAGGCAAAACAAACTATGGAACCTCATGACTATGGTTCAAACCTGGTCCCTATCAGAAGCGACCAATAAGCAGAATACTTCAGTGCCACCTCAGTTTCTAATTAAATTCTCAATTTTTCTTATTAGGTCAGCGAGACCCAGAGACTCAGAATATTATTTTATCTTCCAGGGTATTAGTCAGGCAGAGTGAGAAATACTGCTTGGGTGCCTTCAGTCTTGCTTATGAAACCATGCTATTGGGCAGAAATATAGAAAAAAAATTTAAGGTTCTCATCCACTGAGGATTCCAAGCAGCTTTTGCAATCAAATGATTTCTCAAAGCACGGACCCTTAAAACTGGTTATTGACAACCTCCCCTCTGCTGGACTTACAGGTTGCTCCAAGCCCTACAAACCCACATGAACAAACTGGCAAAGGAATCTCTACATTGATGATATGGTTATGGATTTTCTTCTTTCCCCTCAAGTAAAATGATTGTTACTTCTGAGGATTACTAGCCTCAGAAATAAGGAGTTGAAGCCTTTAGCAGTCTAACACTCCTGAATGTAGACACTTATTCCTCTGAACATACTTCCTTATAGACTGTCATAGCCAGGCAGCCAGAGACAAGCATGGCAAGAACCCCTGTAGCAACAAGTCTGCACATCTACTTTCCCTGGCTCTGCGTATGTGCAAAGAGCCCTCCAACAATCCACTATCTTGATTTCACTGTCATTTTACACACCTGAGTGCAAAAGCATTGAGCAAGTACAGGACATTGCTTTTTACCCTCCAAGAAAATACACATAAGCCCACTTTTACTGACATTTAGAACAGGAAGACAGACATCAATTTTGTGGCCCCTTTCAGTGATGACTCACCACCAGTTACTGACCACATGATGTGAGAACCTGCTAATCTGATGGTGCTATTTCTTTCACCAGTCACCAGCCACAAGCAATAGCAGCAACTTGCTGACCTTGCAAGTTAAACATATTACAGGACTACAATTTGAAAAATATTTACTTCTACTGAGGCAACAGTGATGCCTGACCTGTGGTGATCATTAATTGAGGCAAAATTAGGTCAATATATACCCTAAGTTCAATATACATACCTAGAGCTACAATTAATCTTGGTTCAGCCAGGGCCAGAAAATACCCCTCCGAGCTCTTTATTGACAGATATGTGTTGCAAGAGAGTTCTCTTTAAAATATCAGTTGTGTAAATTCTCTATTTCTTTAAAGAGGCATAAAGTATAGTATCATTCACATTTCTGTTTCTATTTTCTTTCCAAGTCTGTATATGTGGTTACACTAACCAACACAACTGTATTGCCTGACTGTGTTGAGTCTGGTCCTCGTGAATCAACAGTTAATTTTTTATTAATACGTGTTACTGATGATAACAACATCAACCTCTATCTCAGTTACTGGATCTATAAATACTTATGCTTTATCTTTTACACTTTCAATCATCATCCCAAGGCACTCTGTAAAACGCTTTTTTGTCATCCTTGGTAAGAAGCAAGCAAAGCTCAAAGTTAAATGAGTTACCTTGGGTCACAGAACAGGTCAGTGAGAGTCAGTGTATTTCCCTATCCCAAGCCCTCACTTTTCCTTGCCACAACACCATGCAGCAATCAAATGATGAAATATAAAAGGTGAATAATGAGATGAGTAAGACAGGATAGATAACAAAGATCGAACTGACCCTCTGCCAACTTCTTCTGCCTATATCCCTCCTGCCAGGAATGTTACAAAATATTAAAAAGCTGTGACCTGGACCAATCACACTAATACAGCAGACAAAGCTGGTTACAGCAATACTGAAAAGTTTCACAGAAGCTTGCTCTTGATTGTTGCTACTCTAGAAAGATACAGATAGAAATGAATCTCTCAGGAAGATAAATCCTAAAAAGGAGAGTGGAAATAAAGATGCAGAAACACCCACTCTCTCAATATTTCCTTAAAAAATCCAAATCACCAAATGCTCATTAGTTAGAAAATTTTGTATTTTTTTGAGCTTAGCATAATGTAGAGCAGTTTGAGAGATACTTTCCAAGGTGAATAGGAAAGTTGTGACAGGGCTGCTCTCATGGAGGTGTTACAGAGGGAGGCCTATGTAAAGTGCAGACCACCCTTATCTCAACAGGTCTCCTACCAAGACAGAAATCTCCAGCATGGTGCTGCAATTTGCAGAGTTTGAACTACGGGCCATGACAGTTTGTTTTGGACCTGGGGACTGATAACAGAAACTGCCAGAGCTCTGAATCAGGAAAGCAGTGCTGCCTGATTCACAGCACGTCCTTGGAAGTCTACCTACACAACTTGTGAAGGATAAGTCTTTCTTGCAAACTGTCAAAAAAGGCCAAGGACAGTCTGGACATTCTCCTAACTAATTCTGTGCTCTTGATGCAAAAGAAACCAATAAAAAAATAATTAAAAAAAAAAAAAAAAAAACCAACAAAAAATGCCCGTGTCCTAACTGGATCCAAGTGTGTGAAATTTAATTTCCCTAAGGGCTGAGAGTGAAGATTGGGTAAGAAAACTGGGACACAAATGGATTGGTTCATATGAAAACCTGAAATAGCCCTAGGCAGAAATTTGGAAGGATTGTGAAATACTGTAGAAGAAGAATCCATCTTCATATGCAGGGAGTAACTCAAGATGGGAGATGCAGCAACACACAGATACTCCAAAAGGTTCTACAAAGTTATGTACAAGGTTTTAAGTGAATTTTTTCCCATTCTGTGGTGGGAATATAGGATGAGGCAATCCAATGCCATGGTGTTATGCAAATAAATATTGGTACCAGATGACTTGGACAGAACTAATTAAAAGTTCAGATGCTTTGAACATGAGATAGACAACACTGCTGATATTGCTGATATCAGAGATATCAGACAGCTGATGCTTCTGTGATCAAAGTTAAACATCTTCCCATTTAGCTCCAATATGCAGTTGAGGTTGTCTTAGCTGGGTACACAATTACTTTTGGTAGATGCCATCCAGAGAGCATTAAGGCTGAGAGATGTAGGAATGCCGACTCCAAGCAAAGGGTTCGATCCTACTGCAAGATGATAATACCCTGTAAGGAGACTAGGCTTGGGTTAAAGAATCAGAGCTAACCAGCCCATGCTTCCTTGCCTCACAATCATATAACCTAACACCTCAACCCGTTCTCCTCACACTTCCTGGTGACCACGGGGAACAATGGCACTGCATGCATGTGCCTGAGCTCTTGAGGGAGAAAGGCTCCTTTAGCAGACCCTCATCTTGGATCCACCTTTCCTGGAATATATTTTTTTTCCCTGGGCAGTGGAAAGAAAACAATTTAAAAAGAAATCTTTATTTTCAAAAACCAAGTAATTAAAAATGATTTTTGTACACCCAAGTCTTTAACAGATAGCTCTCTGTTGCCAGATACCAACCTGAAGATCTGGTAACTTCAAGTAAACCAAAGGTTGTACAATCTGTGCAGGGGTGAATGCACCGAGGTCTACAGTCTTGGTGGAGAGAGCTATATAGAAGGACACCTGCTCCCTCCTCAGATTTTAAAAGAAAATTGCTATTTATTTCAGCAGAGAGACCTTACATTAGGTCTTCTTGGTAGACAGGCTGATTCAAACTGCCTCTTCCTGAAGGCATGGCAAATGTCTGGCAAATCGTACTACTGAGCTTCATGAGACCATGTCTGAGGCATGGTCTCACTGGTTTCTTGAGAGAACCTGAAGCCTGTTGATGAGGTAAAGTATTCATAGGGGATTTTCCTTGTGAAAACAATAGGTTCACCCTAGTCTGGATTATAACTGTGCTCTTTGAAATTATATGATACTAGATTTTAAAATTAATTTTGAGAGCTTTTTTAAGCATTGTTTTATCTTCAGAATTTATAATTCTGGGATTACTCAATTCAAACCATCTATTAGATAAGCTGCTTGTCTGTCAGACTGCTTCACTGAGTCAGCTTTTGCCCAAAACACAGATAGGTTCTGATTCTTCGGCTTCTTCAAGCACAAGAGCATTTGAGAGAAACCCACAAGAGTCTTTCCAAAGCAAAGGGCAGGGATTCAGCAACAGTAGCAAGACACTTTTACAGTCACATCAAGGTTTCTTTGGAGGAATGAACAGATATCTGTCAGTAGGCATTTTACATGTCAAGGCACAAACCAGGTTGGGGAACCTAACAGAAGAATTATGGAAAATGATCCCTTCAAGCTACAAGTCTTTACCTGGTACCATTTAAGGAACTCTTTATAAAAGTATTCTTTCCAATCTGTACTCTACAGTCCCGGAAGAAGAAAACAGTGAGGCACAAGATGAGATGCTATTGACTCCAAAAGGAGAAGGAAGAGTACACTTGCTCCAAAGCAGGGACTGCTCTATCAGAATAGGTCTCCTTCACACCAGCAAGTCAGAGTGACTCCAAAGCTGCTGGTTTGAATATCACCCTTTCAATCTCACAAAGAAAGATGACTCTGGTACCTGGCCCACAGATGAAAGGTTCATTTTAGGCTTCTGGCCCTTAGACTACATGTAATACGAGTCAGAAACCTAATGACTTTCGTGTCTCAACCTGTTACATGCTGGAGCCTGCAACTGATGCCTTGACTCATCCCTGAAGCACTGCTCTTTCAGGCAAGATAATCAAGACCTTATTTTTCATAGACAATACTTCATGTAACAGTAAGTCTCATGAGGTTTTAACTGGCCCAAAAATGTCTATAAGACCTTCCTTAGTTTTGTTATCATTCACATGTGATATTGGCAGAAAGAGAAACATATAAGCAATGTTGACAAAAACCTTGTGCTAAAGTTGAGTAGCAAAGTTAGAGTCTAGACAGATATAAAATGACCAGGTCAGGCTCCAGAAAACAATTTGTATTAATGTCCAAATACTACTGGATAATTTTAACCGAGCACTCACTCTGTATAAATATGTATAGATATGTATAGATATATATACCCACATATATACATCCCAACCCTCCTCTGGAAATAAACCTGATAGCAAAATCTCAGACAAAACCCAAATAACTATATAATGATTACTCGCATATTGCTTCATGCCATTGTCTTGACATTCAAATGAGTTTAATAAGTGCTCTTTTGAAGTTGCTAATGTTAAAAAAAATCTCTTGAGTTCTGGAAGTTGCTGGGAATTCCAGGTTCTAACAGCTACGCTGGAAATATTCACTCATCAAGAGGTTCAAAAGACACTGTCAGAACTGAAACACAAACACATGTCAGAACGACTTGAAACAGAATGACTGTAACTCAGAGTTTGTGTTTTCTTTAAGTTATGTTTGAAGAGCTTTTAAAATGTTTAATTTATTAAACTGGCTTTGATACTACAGGCATAGCTTTTACTTTCAAGTGCTACAATGGCTCAATTGAGCACAGAATACATTAAGCTTAAATTCCACTGCTGCCATACATATTTTTGAATGACATTTTAGTGTTTCTTCACTCGAAGTAATGTACTCTCTCTGTGAATTTGACACGAAAACAGAAGCAGCAGCCTCTCATTCTGCATACACAAAAGTGTCAGACACCATCACTGCTCCAACAACCAAAAAAACCCACTAAGTATTCACAACTACTAGGAGCTGAACACAAGCAGCTTCTGAAAGAAAAACCCAAAAGAACAGATTTGGTTTTCAAAGAACAGTTCAAGTTTTCCCAGACATTACTTCAATCTCTCCTGGCAGGCTCAGGCTTTGGCATGGCTTCTTTTGCTCCCCTCTGCTGGGCCTGCCTGGAGGAGGCTGTCATAAGGAAGGCCATGTGCCTCGCTCTCTGTACAGTTCCCTTCCTCCAGCTCTGTCAGGAGCACTACTTCAGTCCACCAACACTATGAGCTGATGATGCAGAGGCAGTAGCATCAAGTGAAACCCAGGCTTTGAAATAAGCCACGTCCCGTGAAGTGTGCTTTGTGCCCTTTGAAAAGGCAAGTTAGAGTTGTGGGATCAAGAAACTGAAAATCTCCCCCCTCAGACTGGAGAGAACGCAATGGGAACACTGCCTTCTCTCTAGAGCAGGATTGGGCAGTGAAGGGCAAGGTATAGATTTATACAGTGGACACGATGAATTCCTGCTGTCTCATAACCACCCCTTAGAGTTACAGTATCGCTGCACTGCTTGTCTGCCAGCACCACCAGGTAATGCCCACACACACAATTAAATACACTCCTGATTTCTTACAGATGCACTCCTGTTTTATCTACAGGCACCATTTGCCCATACATGCAGCAGTTTTCTGACTGCTTAATAGCAGTGAGCTACCAGAATCACAAATACTTCAAAAAGTACATGAGAGTTAAGAGCCTAATTATTTGAAAAGTCCTAAGATTCTATAAAAAGTATTCAGTTAATTCTGTCCTATAGTTTTATTTCATTCAACCTTGCCTTTGCCTCAAGTGATAGATCCGAAATGACGTGCTGACAGTACAGGAGAGCAGTTACTGTTCCAAAAGAAAGAAAACAAATACCCCAAACACCCCCACCTTTGGTCTTAAATACAGTATCACTACAGTTCTTGAACGTAACAAACCACAGCATGGGTGCCCTGGCATAAACTCAGAATCCTAGGTAGTAGAAAGTAAGTGGTATTTACTATCAGCTTTGTTTTAGTACACACACATCAGGATTTGCAGAAGTGCCATTTGTCAGAAACACAGTGGAGCAGGGAAAGAAAAGTTATGTCTCTAACTGCCTACTAACAAAGAAAGCTAATTTAATTTTGAAACAAAAGGAGCTAAATTCATCATTCTGAGACAGCCCCAGGACATTCTAGTACAAAAAGGAAGAAAAGGAATTTGCCAAAGACATGCAGAAGAAGCTTTTTAAAGTTACCTGGAATCGGGATATTTTGTAAGCGTGGCCAAGCTGCTGGTATACATGTGCCCACCCACATCAATGTGAACTGGTGCGTTGGATTTTGTGAGCTGTGCTGGAGTGGGGATGCCTTGATTGCTCAATGGAGATGCAGGGGATCTAGTGATCAGAGGTCTTGACATATTGGGCCGACTGTCCTGTGAAAAGATAGACCTGGGTTAATGATCTCCTTTAAAACCTTGCAGAAACCCCCAGTCTTGAATCAATAGGACTGTCTACGGTCTCAGATTATGACTTTTATCTTAGTAAAGCACAGACAAATATTCGGCAGTTTTAAAAATGAATCCAGCTTCAAGAATTTGCAATGGCTACATTTTCAGTGAGTGGGGCAGAACGCACTGATAAAATCCACAAAGAAGAAATCACGTTCAAAAAAACGAGTTTTTCCTGAACACTACTCGCGACAGTCAATCCACACCAACAAAAAGGGTCATTGTCATTTTTAAGAGTTGATGAGAGCACTGGTAGAAAGAGATACAGACAAAAAGACTGAGAACAATATTTTCCTTAATTAAGACGACCCCAGGTAGACCTTCTGTTCCTTCCCAAGCCCTCCGTCACTGCCGTACCACCAGAACAGAAATACAAACCCTCAACTCCTCCATCCTGCACACTCTTCTCTCGAATTCCCAATTCACATAGCACAGGAACAGAAGCAGAAACACCTGGACTAGTCAACTGCTCATGGACTGCAGACCACTGGACATCGACAGCCTTTGAGAAAGACATTTTCCATTTAAAAGTTATACGTATGGCGACAGCTGCCCCCTCTGCGTGCCGCGCACGGGCTGCGGGTGTGAGCGGCTCCCCGGGGCTGCGGAGCGGGCGGCAGCGGCGGCGGCAGGCACGGAGGGAGCGCCGCGCCCGCACGGAGCGAGCAGGCTGCGCGCTGCGGGCGGGGCAGGGCAGGGCAGGGCGGGGAGCCGGAGCCAGGAAGGCAGGCGGCAGGCAAAGTTGGGGATTAAAATAGAAATGCGTTCGAGAGCGGTTTTGAGACAAGCCCGCTTGCGACTGAAGGACAGCTCCACACGGGGTGGAATCTTATAGGGATGCCCTGAGAACTAAAAGCTCTTGCAAATGACTGAGTTTTACATTTAAAAGGTAAGCAAAGCAGCGAGAAGTCAGATACGCTTCATCACGAAACTCCCTTTGTTCTTTCAACACCGTCTTTCAGCCGCACTAAGTAATGGATTCCTTGTAAACATATCCTCAGAGCCAGGCAGCAAACCTCAGCAAAGCGGAGCGCGGCCGTGAGAGAGAGAGTTACGGGGCACTCGGACTAGCAGAGTCCGCCGCCGCCAAAAACAGCATTTCTCCATTTTTCACGTTAAAAGATACTCAAACCATAAAGGCAACATGAGCCAGGTAATCGTCTGACTGAAATGATTTACAGGCCAACGTTGCGCAATAAATCCGAGTAATATGTAACAAAAGGCATCTATAAACCACAAGGTACTTAACTAATTTTCTTCCATACACGAAAGCAAGCTTAGGTCTAATACTGATAAAAATTAAGGGAATGAAGAAAAACATCTAGTTTAGATGTTTGGGGGGGGGGGGTGGGGGAAGGGTTTGGTTTCTTCTCTTTCTTTATAAGCAGAACTTAATATAAATCTGCAGAAATACCAGGCTTAATCACTAAAATTGCTGGAGGAGGTGCCTGCAGCACAAAGAAGGCAAGTCCAGACAAAATAAGGTACACACGCTATGCAAAACTAATGTCTGCTACAAATGCTATGTGGTACAACCACCACCCAAGATGCTACTGATCTGTGGAGTGGTATTTAGTAAAATAATGAAGAAAAAATTAAAAACAACAACTACAAAGATGGAAGTAAGAAGTCACGGACTGATACAAACTGGGGGTGGGGGGAGCATGTGCTGGCCGATCAGCAGGAGGAAAACAGCAGGTCTGAGGAGCATATTTCAGTGCTTAAAAGCAGAAAAACAGTTTGGCAAAAATAAAGATAAAATTATCAATGAAAGTTAAGACTAAAATGAAAAACAAATTCTCTAACTTGGATGAGACGGACGTCAGCATGTCCTTTCGCAGGATCTTCTCTGGCAGAAAAAACATAGCTCTCTTGCAATTTAGCACAGTGCAGCACCACCGAGTCTGTTATAGTTTTTCAATTGGACACATTCTCCTGTATACCCTGCCTGGGGCTGCTCAAGAGAAAATGAACAGATTTGCAGGGTTAATATTGTAGTTAGGCTGGAACCTCATCCAGGGTAGCTGTGATAGCACCGGCTTCAGAAAACAGTAGAAGAATGTGTAGTATAAACATCACTGCCAGGATGGGAGATAGGTTGGAGGACCGTGGGCATTTTAAAAGGCAAAAGAACCCACAAAACATAACGAAAGAGAACCAGTTTCCAAACCCAAGTCATAACCAAGCTGCTGTTTACACAGCTTACCTACTAAAACTCCCAAGAAATAAAAATGCTTCATAGTAAAAAACCTTTTGCTCTTTTATTTCACCCTCCTCCTTTTCAACATTTCCTCTTCAAGCTACCTGTGTTTATTGTGTCTCATGAAACAAAGTCCTTCTTCTCAATCGCTGATATTAAGCACAATAATGCTAACCTTGCTCCAGTCTTAGCCCACAAAGCACATTTCCCTGCATAAAAACAGTTCAGTACCATTTTGGAGACACTTTGAAATTAGGCAACTGTATTTCTACTGCAGTTGCCCCAGAGAAACTAAAGCAGAAATGGGATTCAGAGAAGCAGATACTTAAAAAATTTTTTTTTTTTTTTTTTTTTTTTTTTTTTTTTTTTTTATAACTCGATAGCACTGTCAGAGCACAGAAGATCACCATCCAACAGGTACAGCATCTAACAGATCAGAGTTATATAATTGCATTAGTTAAATCACTATATTGTTCAGCTATGGAAAGGATAACAGGGGCAAACAGCCTCTGAAGAAACACATGGTTTGCATTGGATTATTGCAAACATGGAAGTGATAAAAACTTTGGTAAAAAATAGTTAAAACAAGGCACTGCTGGTAAACTAAGTTTCACCACCTAACATGATTACAAATACAATTCCTTGGCAAGAATTACAGGTGGAGAGAAGGGAGCCAAGAGAAAATAAACTCAACAGGCTCCAACAATCTCTCTGGAACAGCTGACAACAAAAAGATCTTCAGAAGCCTTTCTTGGTGTCAGGCAGGTGAGACATGAACCCAGGAATGGGTTCAGAGCTCAGCCACAGTTGTTCCCACACAGGAGATCACAGAGGTTGTTGTCTGCCTAGGGAACTACATCAGCATATGCACAAAGCATGGCCCACCTGCACTGGCTGGATGGGCAGTGACCCTCCTGTCAACAGTCTGACCCTTCATAGCTTTTCTTCTCAATCATTTTATTATTTATCCTACAATAAAAATGCCGTAAGAACAGAAAATAAAGTTTTATAACAGTTCCATGAACCAAAATACTTCAAATACCCTGTAAAGCATTTATCGTTACTAATATCCAGATGATTCACCCCTCCCCAACTTTTTATAAATATTAGTTCCCACTTTCAGTCAGAATGAGTGTATGACTGAAACTGTGTAATCAAAAGTGCCAAAATTTGTGTGCTAGGCAGGCTAAAGGCATTTAGGTTGTCTAAAACTTTTCAGTTTTGGTTCAGCACACAAAAACACTGCTCTCAGAGCAGTTTGGGGCTCCTCCACTTCCTTGCTGATATTTGAAGGAGTCTTTCCACAACAAGCAGCTCATAGGCACGGGTCTTTAGAGTATATCTGAACCTGCTTCATATTTTCTGCTCTAGGCAAGCCCTCCTGCAGAGTCAACAAATGCAAAAGCAGCCCTGCCTTAACTACTCCTTCTGGGATTTACAAAAATCTGTATAATTTATAACTCTTCCTACCAAAGGGGCCAAGGATCATGGAGAAGACCTTACAAATCCCTTCATCTCTCCCTGCCTTTTCTTCTATACCATCTTCTCTCCAACTCTACTCAAAAACATTGTTAAAGAATAAGCCTTTACATTTGAGTTAAAAAAAAAAAAACAACACAGTAGCTACAGGGCTCAGATGTTCACTTGTGCAACTGGTCTACCAAATGACAACAACATAGGAACCATGTCAATGTTCTGGTAACAAGTGGAAGGAATAGGAGATAGCTGAAGAACATGAGTCATTACAATGTTCTAAGTGTACAAAAATCAAAGATTCTGGAGGCTTACCCCTCTCCTCACAATATTAGCACTGATGTCCTAAGTGTTATTTACACTCTGTGGTCTTGAGTAAAGTCATCCTGGTTCCCTGAAGACAGAAACCTTGAAAAAACCATGGCACTACCAGACAACCCAAGCTCAGGCACAGAAGGACTGGCATTCAAGTACAAACTGTCTGTTTGACTCACAGGACTGTAAGGATCATTTTAGTTTGCAGGTCAAGACACTGCTGTTTGGAATTATTTTAGCCAATGTCTTCCCTGTAAGCCAGCCCAGCTCAAGCATAAGTGTATATACTACTCAGTAGCACATATATTCCCTGTCAGAATCCCAGCAATTATAACTGCTGAGAAACTCAAATTTACACATTTTGAACTCGCTTGGATTTTTTGGGGGGAGGTAAGGGCTAGCTTGTCTTATCTGTTCTAGACATTAGAATGAATAATCATGCAGTAGTTTATTCTGACGTATCAAATCAGTCTGTGTTCATTATCCTTTTTCACAACACAGGAACAGGAGAGAGATGCTTCTCCTCACAAAATCTTGGTGCCCCAGAACAACTGGAAACAGCAGATAATATACCCACATCAGCCACCTCCAGCAGAAGAGTCTGAACACACATCCCACTGTATGGGGAATAAATCCAAACAGCAAACAAACTTCAGAAGCTGGCATCAAATCCCTTTTCCTCCAGTACAGAGCAGAAATCACTCACGTGTCAGTGACATCTGTGTGCCTGCACTCTGAAATAAACAGGAGGCTGATGCTCTGGGGTGCTTGTGGGATGAGGGAAAAGTGCAGCTCAAGAACCTCATCCAAACCAGGAACATTAGGACTGCTCTCGGATTTGGCTCCTGCACAAGTGTCCCCATTTTGAAGATGCACTTTTTAAAAACAAACATTTCATTAAAGATTAAAAAAATAATCATGATCATGTCTCACCACAATGCTTAAACAAGTACCCCCCCACCTTTTTGAATTCAGCAAAAAGAGTTGCCACAACAAAGAGGCTGGAGAAAGCATTTATTCAACATAAACAATATCAGTATAGTACAAACAGCACTTCTGGAAGGTGCAGCAAGCAGGCAGAGATACAAAGCTACATGTCCAAGAAACCGAGGAGCTTATCCTGCTGGAAGGGGGAAATCCCACCCTGGGTACCTCTATGGGCTTGAGATGTCCTCACACCAAATTCTCTGGTTGTGGCTGTGATACTCAGCATCCACAGATGACACCAAACCGTGCTGGCCCCTCAGACAGAGCCCTGCAAGGTGGTCAAAGATGACCATGTGCACCACACAGACCATGCAAACTGCATTTTTATCTCAAGCTGTGCATGCCATCATGGTGCTTTCTCTTCACCTTCATTCTGAAGAGCCCAGAAGCACAAAGAAATTGCTCAGATCTTTGTCAAAAAGTCTTTACATGTAAGCACATCCATCCTTTTCTTCTGCTTCTTCACCCTGACACCAGTGGTCGGTAGCTCCCTGAGGACATGGTTGGGCTTTACTGCCTCCACTGGGTCTGCAAAACAGAGAAACAGCCCATTGTTTTCCCCAGGAAAAATATGCCAATTGCACTGTCATGTTTTGCCTTTCATCAATATAATCCAACTGCTCTTTCTCTCACAGCTGCAAGGTTTAGGATTGCTGACTCTGAACATTAGGAATTATGTTTATAAGGCAAAACTCCAGAACAATTGTGTTTGAGCGTCACACGAGAAATGGGCCCAAAACACAATCAGCTGCAATTCAATGCCACAGTAAGCTAAGACACCAGGTCCACTGAGACTCAACAGTAGTATTAGATTTATTATTCTAAATCTCTAAAGCTTCATTTTAAACCCTGAATGCCTGTCAACATATGACAGAAGGTTAAATTATCCTGTGCAAGACTGTCAAATACAATGGAGAGCTTGAGAAGCAGGAAGGTTTTCTGGATCTGCTGAGCCACTCAACTACAGATCTACTATGCCAAGCAGCTGCTCACTCCTCACACCACAAGTGCCATGCTTGGGGCACTCAGTATTATTTGCAGAAATACATGCAGCAGTGCATTTTAGAAAGGTGGGTGTCACAAGGCCACCTGACAGAGAGGACAGAGATACTCAGAAGGGTCCTTCATAGTCAGAGTGTAGGGTATACTTCATTGTGAAACAAAAACCTTGGCTGAAACTCTTTCCTGAAGGTGTCAGGAACAGTAATAGGTTGTCTTCTCTGTATCCTGAAATAGTCCAAATGTAATCAAGCCTACAAAGGTGATAAATGCACCTCTGGTCATACCAGAGTGGCTACAGCAGTGGTGACTGGAGCACTTACCTGGTGGGACAGTTTTAACAGGTGCATTCTCCTTGTCCCAGAGTCACCGGCCCTGGAGTGGAGCGTGGATCTGGCCCCTCAAGACGGGGGTCCCTTGCAGCACATCCCAAATGCTGGCTGCTTACAGCCTCGTCCTCCTTGAGATGCTGGCACTGTTGATCATATACACACACTAGGTGCTGCAAGTGCTGGAGAGATGTGGTGGAATTTCCTTGGTAAAATGAGCCTTGCTGGGATTTCAGAGTTGACCAGGACCTAGAATAAATGACACAGGTGCAGAGAACCAAATGCAAGGCAAGGGGCTGAAGGAAGTGAGGTATTTGTTTGTGCTGGGTGGAGGAAGCTGCCTACCTTGAGACGCAGGACAGTTAAAAACCACCCTTGGACAAGAGCTTGGAGGCACCTTGATAATTCCAGAGCCCAGGAGCCAAGTCTATGGCACACAACTAGCTTGAGCAGAACAGCTGACTTTCATCAGAAACATGTCACTGAGCCCTTAAGAAAAATCTTTAAGTAGAGGAAAATAATTCATGGATATTGGCAGAAGTCAAATGAGGGCCTGTGTTTACACCAGTACAGCAGTAAAGGTGAGTCCAAAAACCTGGCAAAGTTTACTGAGACAGGATGTACCTTCTCAAGTGCTTAGAAAATTCTCTGAAAATCTCCCTAAGCCTCGAAACTGCAGACAAAAGTTTAATACCTCCCTCAAAATATTTTATAAGTTTGCACTCTTTATGGAAGATTAACTCAGCCCCTTGCTTATTTGGGTGAGTAGTGCTGAGGTCAGCCCAAATGTTTTCATTAATTACATCCCTGTTCTTCTGCACTGCCCCTACCCATGCCTTCCTTGGGTCAAGCACAACCCTTCTGCTGGAGGTGACCAATATGCACACTTGCTGTGCTTGGGTGAAGCAAGTAGCAAACATGACCAGCACAGAATCTGACTGAAGCCCCTAAAACAAGCAGGAACTTTGGAATACATCCAACCCACTGTATTATAAAAAAATACCAAACCAAACTTGGAGGTCCAGCCCAAATTTACTACCCCAAACACAAACACTTTGGCTTCCACAATGGAAGGAGAACTTCTACAGCCTTCAGAGGAGCCGATTCGATTCTCACTCAGCAAAAGCATCCATTTAATTTACAAGCAAAACCGGATTTGAAAGCTGCTCCAAATTAGTACACAGCACACCACTGCCCACCTGACACTGTAATCACAGGGTGTTCAGCCCAGGATGCAGCAGGCAAAAACATCCCCTAACCATGCTGGAGGACACAGTGTTTAGATGCAGGAGGACATTGGACCAAAGGTAACAGATTTGCCGTGACACTGCTAAGGGTGTCCTATGATAGGGGCAGACTGAACAACTGGCATTTCAGGCCACCAAGGGCCTGTCTGTTCTGCACCAGCATCTGCTCAAATTAGCAATGAAACCGAGATAGCAGTGACCAAACACTGGATAGTGTAACCCCCCAGCCTAAGCTGGACGTGACCAGTTCAAAGTATTCATGAGGTACGCAATACAGTGCTTCAGTCACCTTCACTCAGACTTCTTTATTCTCTCTTGCAAGAGGGGACAAGTATCCCATCAGACACTGCAGAAACAAGCCAGCAGGTATGAAGTGATCCCTTGGTCTGAGTAGGGAATGACTGCAGTCATTGTGGACACTTAAAAAAAAGAAAAAAAAAGAGGAAACGCTATTAAAAGATGAGCAGTCCCTGGGAAAGGCTTCCAGGTCTGAAGAGCTTTTAGCAGCCTGGCAGCCCTGTCCACAACACTACAGCTTGATACAAAAGTCTTTGCTTCTGCTGCCCTGAGGACAGTTTCATTTACTTTCCTTTAAACCTGGAAAATAGGTCGCTTTTCTTCTCGTACCTCTATCAAACCTCAGGTAGCAGAGACAACGTGAATTTACTTGTACTTCATAGGAAAGCAAGCACACGCAAAGACAGTTTCACCTTCTGCAAAGGGCAGACATGACAGACTACTTCCCCACCATACAAGGCTTCACTCATTCCAGTGAGAAGCATTGATCCAAGTATCTTCGACCACTTCATTCTTGCTGCAAGATGTTTGGCATGCCAGCTACTTTGCAGATAGCATACCTAATACTTTGGGGCTCCATTCAGAGTCTACACTTCTTCCCTGAAAGAGGCAGCCACTCAGTCAGCTCTTCCCAGTCCCAGGGAACAGCCCAGCATAGAGCAGTCAACAGCTCCCACTGCCTCTGCGAGGGATGCAGCATCTGCCAGCTCATCTCCTACACCAGTGGAGGCAGGAATGTGACAACCACCTTCATCACATGTACATGGGGTTTGGGCCAGGAACAGCTATGGGAAAGAACAGGGGAACTTTGAACACTGGAATCATCTTTCAACTGTTCCCTAGTAGACTACTTGTAGGTCGAGATTTACTAATAATGTAATTTTTAGTCAGACTTTTCACTTAAGTGCTGTTGCCTTTTATCCACTTCTAGCAGGCACTTTACACATATTTTGCAAGAGTCTTCACGTAAGGATAAGGGAAAAACAACAAGAAACTCTCCCTCCTGGGTTTAGGAGGAAAGGACTTCTCTTTGCCAGAACCATGCTGGTATACTTGAATGCAAAATCAAACAAATCCTTACACAAATGGTGTCAAGATTTGAGTGGGAAAGAAACCAACTGGTTACATTCTTCTTGGACCAAATTTGCAATCTGTCCAATAATCTTCTGGTGAGAAGTAACACTAAAAAACAAGCATTGTTAAAATCTGCTTTGTTCGCAAGGTAAGATCCTATCAGCAGAACATGAATAAAGATTAATGTCTTGAATTGCAGTTGTATCTGAAGGTTTTAAAGACCCATAAAAATGTAGACTTCAGTGGGATAACTGGAAGATTGTCATGAATTGTCAGAATTTGAGAAATGGGTTTTTCTTCTTTAGATTTGACTCACAAACTGAACAAAAATAAGCCTGTACTGCCTTATTTGAAGTCAGTTTACACTCCAGTTTGAACAGCACCTGCCCTTGGGTATGTTCCAGAAGAACATCTACCTTTCCACAAAGGGAGGCTAACACCCATTGTAAAACTCCAGAGGCACATTAGATGTCTGTTCTCCCCCCAGCAATTTCACCCTTAGAAGTAGAAGGAACGCTGCCAGTTACAGCCTGTGCTGAGGAAACATGAGTTATAATTTTACCCTGGGAAAATTGCTGAACTGGGAGCTTCTGGTGTGGCATAGGTCTTGCCTTCGCAATCCAATGGTTCTTTTGATTCAGAGAGGCTTTGAAAGGGTGGTGATGAAAAACATAGCCTCTCCCTTTGAATCAGCCAGCCGCCTGCTTTCCTTTGCACTTTTAAATTTGGTTCATTAATTTGCCTAAGAGCAGAAAGGAATAACACTGACCCATCTAGAGGAGATATCTACTTCAGACCGAACATGAAAACAAACAAAAAAAAACCCCACTGTGGACTGTCTGAAGGATTTTGTATCTAGAATCATCTCTACCATGCTTAACAAAAACTACAAGAAAGCCTTTATTAGATATCCTGGCCATATGAAGAGGAAAAAGGTAAGGGACAAAATAGAAGGATTTGATAAAACCACGTCTTTGAAATGTTATAAGACACTAGAGCTCTAAGCACTCTCCAGATGTTTCTTGAAGCAACCAGTAATAAAATATTCTCAGCTGGAATCGCAGTTTTGAAGACATTGAGTCCAGTTGGCAATTATGGCAGTAGCCAGTAAATCAGACAGCTTCATCTATAACCTGACTGCAGGAAAAAGGCATGAAAGTGCTTTGAAGCCACACATTTGTAATTATCTAATTTATGATAAAGATTTAAACAGAACCACAATTTTGAAAGTCACAGCTCAGTCTCATAGAGAATTAGAAATAGGGTGTGAAATTGCAATATTAAATTATACATTACTCCAGTATCAGTGAAACACCATGGGCAAAAACCCCTGACCTTTAGGACCCCGTGTCACTCAGTTTTCTTTCTTTCTCATCTATTCCCCTTCCAACAAGTCTCTGAAGCTGAACTTAGCAAAGCAGCGTCCCAGTCTCACCAAAATGATAATCTATCAAAACCCCACTAGAGGGACAGAGACTACCAAGAGGGAGAACAGTGCAAGGAAAGGGTAAGAGTTGAACTTACTGAGATGACAGGCTTTTTGGAAGTTCTTGTCAAGACGGACTGCAATAAGGAGCATTTACCCGCCTCTACCATGATCCCATGCATTTCCAGGGCTAGCTGAGACTTCTTCCTCTCCTCTCGTAACTCTCATTAAAATTATCAGCCTACAGATTTCATAACAAGCAGGAGAATGAAAAAACCCAAACATTATCGTGAGAGAAATCGTATTATGATTAACTATTTCAAAATGCCTGTGGGTTACTTAATACCTTGGGACAGGCAGAGTAACACCACAAAGGTGCCACTGTATGGGCACTGTATGGGGACAGGAAACAGTCCTAGTGCAAAAAATATGCACTAGGCAGCACACAGCAATGGGGCCTCTCCCCAGAGTTCTGGGAAGGGGCTATGTATGTGGCACATGAAACCTGCACTCAAACCCATTGGTGACCCAGATACTTCCCTACCCCTGCCCCACTCCGAAATCTGTCCATCTTTGGATTTTAAATCCCTAGAGGCTGAAGTCCTGAATTACGCTAAATACAGCCATGACTACAATCAAAAGGCTCCTTTGATGCAGTAGCACATGAAGATTTTTTACTTCACTTTGCCTCTTTTCTGGTGTTTGGAGTATATTTAAATGCTGGAAATATATTCAGGGAAGAACAGAGAAAGTCATATGCCCACTGTTCCCTATGCAGGTCAAGCAGTAATTCTGTTTTTTTAGTATGAAGGGCAGGATTCAAGGAAAGGACAACACAGGAGTCTGCTCTGGCAGGCAAAAAGAGTGGTTGGCAAGACAACGACCATATGGCATATGAACAAAGCATATTTTAGCTTTGGTTCATTTGATTCCATTATATGTAAAAGATACTCTAAGATCCATGGCTAAGAAATACAATTTTGGTTATTGTTTTCAGACCTGTAGGGATTTCTCCAAGTAGTCCTTGTAGCCCATATGATAAAAACATCCATTTGGCAGCTAATTTTAGCATTTTTTACCCACAGGGGTGATTAACCCTGAATGTATATAACCATATATATATATATATATGTGTGCTATATGTTAACAGTAGCCATCATTGCCTCTGCCAACCTCATGAAGCAGCAATCCACTATTTAGTTGTGGACAAACAGCCTCTATTAAATAGCTCAGCAATCTCTTAATTTTATATTAAAAGGCTTTTACTTGATCCAACACCATGCATACAGCCTTAGGAGAGTGGATGAAATCTATGTTATATACAATATGTACTTATTTGGGTGGCATAGCCTGCTTCTAAGTCTGTGATAGTACTTTTCTGGTCATTACTAAAACACAAAACACCAGTAGTTGGGCAACAAAAGGACATGAAAATGTTTAAAGATGCAGAAAAAATCTATGCTTGTCAATCAAAGATAAATGCCCATCTCACTTTCTCTAGCTACTAGCTTTTATTGCCTCTAATGTACAACACATTTCAATAAAATTGAAAATAAAACCATACTGGCATAAACCAATAGTTAGCATATCTATGCCATTGCACAGAGAAGAATCACATCCTTAGATGATTCCAAGGGACAGCTCAAACTTAAACCAGTGAACAGCAGCTTCATCAAGAAAACAAAAGATGAACGTAATAAAGGTACATTATTTTCAAAACACACGGAAGTTAAGTGAGACATGGGCTGTCACTTGCCACAGCTGGACCAGCCACCAAGGGGTAACAGGCATTTAGCTATGAAATAAATGTCTCTTCTTTCAGGCTGCTCTGTAATGGGGCTCTTGGAGAAGTTGGCTGTGGCTAGAAGGCTCAGCTCAGCTCACTTAAACTGCTATTGAGGCAGTAAGCTTTAGATGAACTTAACCTCATTCGGAATAATACTTAAAGAAATCTTTTGTTGGGTTTGAAGGGAAGCAAGGGAAGACATCATTTAAGCAAAACTAGAGGAAAGAAACTCACTGAATATCTTGAGTGGTAATAACCAGTAAGACCATGCTGCACAGGGGCCACTCTAAGCCAGAGTTTTAAACCTATCTTCTGCAATACAGAAAAAACAGCTTTAAAGAAGGATAAAAACTACAAGATTGGGGACAAAAAAGATTAAAAAATTAATCAATAGAAGAACAGTTTTGAGTATCAAAATTATAAGAAAGTGTCAGGTGCAGAAAACCATCAACTATGATGAAAAATTTTTTTAAAACCATATGCAAGTGACCCACCACATTCCAATAGGGACCTGAAAAATGGAAGAAACATTCACAAGAGGAAAAGTTGACAGGTAAAGGGACAATTGTATAGTTCAACACATCCAGAGTCTTTAAAAAAACCAATCTCATATAAAGTATGGGAGATAACTGCAAAGGATTTTATCTGGAACCAGGTAAATTTGAGGGAAACATCAGGAAGGCCTTACAGTTTATGCCTCACTTCATGCTTTCCTCCTACTCAGGAGCAGTGAAGGAAACCATCAGCTCTCTCCCTGGTGTGGAAAAGGAGGAAAGCAGAGGCACAAGCACTAGCATTCCTGAAAAGGGCAAGGACAGGGTGCAACAGAAACACGAGTGCACATTGGGAGTGGGGAACCAAAGCATCCCTTTTTGAAACAAGAAACCCCTGCAAGGAAGAGGAAGGAGCAGATAGAAGAAGGAGGAGGCATTAAATTGCTTAGAGTGGGAGAAAAAAACAAAACCAAAACCAACCTCCCCAAAATGCCAAACATTTCAGTTAATAGATCTTTCCTCCAGAAAAAATATTTGAAAAGCTTGGCTTCAAGAACAGAAGATTTGCAATGTCAGAAATAAAGGAGCATTTGAAACAAACAGGAAGGGTTTCAGGAGTCTTCTGGTGATCACCCAGTAGATCATAAGAGAACTTAGCTTCAGTAACAATCCCAGAGTTGTAGATTGTCTCGGCTATCTTCCATCCCATTACAAATACAGTCAACTAAACACTTGATTTCTGATGAACACCACCTTAGAGTTGAAGAACCAAAGGAGAATTGCTTGGGGAGAGGTTTATCTGTGAGGAAAGGAGGTAGAATAGAAGGATGAATGGCTAGATTTTGTTTTTCAGCAGAAAAAACAGACCTCATGATTTCCCCCCGCCTGCCTTGCACAACGAACAGAATTTCAATCCAGAAATCAACAATGGGTGAGGGTATGTGCGTACCTTATTCCACATATTTGAAAAGCAGAATGGAATGAGGTGTGGCAAGTGGAATTCCAAACTCCAGCCCTGGCCAGGAAAGATGGCTGGATGCCAACCACACCATGAAGGTCTTGTCATCTAAAACTCAACTAAGTCCTGAGGTGCCCAACACTTTCTCACACGGGGGTGTGCCACAGACACACACAAAAACCTGTATTAGACTCACAGGGTTTGACAGCCACAGGAGTCTTGCCTGCCACACACTTGCTTCAACAAAACCTCTTAACCCATCTCACAATGATGAGTCTTACAAAGTGCTCAGCATCAAGTAGCTTCACCAAGAACAATACGCTTGTGCCAACAGCAGCCTCACTTGACCAGAAGCAAGTCTAGAAGTTTCTAGGATGCTGACACTGTGGAATCCAGTAAAAAGGATGGACTTTCACCTCGTGAGGGCACAGTGAAGCAAGCCAGGAGGTTCATCTAGGACTAAGAAACCCAGGAGAAATGTGAATGCATGGCTGAGCTTAAGCAGTAGCAGTTACATTAAAAACGGTTTTAAATGCAAAAAAGGGACAGAAGACAAGCAGACAAATTCTAATACTCATATGCAAATTAGAATCAATGATGATGACTGATTTTTAGAAAGGGTCTAACGATACAATGCCAAATAATTCTTCCCACCTGCAGCTTGGCACCATTTAGTGTATATATAATTTTTAAAAAGTCAACAGAGTATGTTTTTTCTTCTCCCCTTCTTCTGGCTCTTTTTCCATGCTGACGCTTGTTTGCATTACATCTATTTTGAGCTAAATTAAATAAGAGGAGCAGAGTTTTGATTCAGTAGTAGTAATAAATGGGGTTAGCCTGGCATTGATCTGTGTAAAGGGGCCAAAGCTAGGACTGCCAGAAGCAAAACATGGTCAGTGAACTCTACAGCACAAAGAGTGACCCTGCAGCTGAATTCCTAGCCTGATTACAACAGAAAGAGACTTGCTTTCCTGAACAAAGAGTATTTCAGGCAGCAGATTAGCAAGAGAAAGTCTACTTGCAATGGCAGTCAGAGGAAACTGACCAAAATTAAGAACCACATCAGACTTTGGAGGATTTAAAAAAGCCTCTGAACAATGCAAAACAAATGCCTGCCTTACTCTGTGTTTGTTGTACACCATCATCAAATGCTGAAGAAACAACATTTTTCTTTTGCATCTCAGTTAAATAGCTTTAAGTTAGTAAAGTGTGCAGCAGGGAAGATGAGCCAAAACCATGTTAAAGATAGCATGCCAAAAAAGTTCCCTTGAAGACTAAGAACATTTATCTTGAAGCCTACAGAAAGGGCAATCACATTTACTCTAAGAGGAAAGGCCCTTTTTATAAATCATGCTTTAAATTCAGCCAGCAAATTTGTACAGAAGGAGAATTTCACAATCTTTAGGAAACAGGGATCAAATTTGCTCGCTCTCTGGGTGTTTGTGCTGTTGTGCAATGCAAAACAGGGAGAGCACAGCAGTAAATCTGGCCTCATGACTACCAAGTTTAATCACAGTGTATCTATGATGGAGAACAAAGTGCCTCTTATTCCCACTGCACTGCAATCCCACTGGATCTCAAGCCAAGCAGGGTCGGTTCAGGCCAGCTTTTGGCTAGAGGCTGGCAGAGCACTGGAATCAGCCATTCCGAGGTTGAAGCAAGCTCACGTCTCACTTCCAGCAAGGCAAATTCACACAGGAGAAGCACATAAGGTGTTGGGTACTCAGTCCTCCCTAGCATACCTTCAGCCACTGCTCCCAGTGCTTTGGCAGGTCTGCTGGCTTTTCACAGGTCCTGCACACGGTGAGAAGCTGGTAAGAAGCACAGCCCTGATAAGTGATCCAAGGCTGCTGAGCAGCAACCGTCACTTTTTAACCCAGGACATTTGGGTGATGTGGTGGTGTGTGCCCAGAGCTCACCCTTGCTGGAAATCCTGAGTCAGGGATGATGCCCAGCAGTGCAGCCCCACTCCTCATGCTGGCTTCATCAGGAGCAGTGGGGACCTCAGCCCCCAGAGCAGTGAGAAAAACAGAGGAGTGCTCATTATCACTGCTTTGACTTTTAACCTATTTCTTTTCCATATTTTACATGAGCATTTCCTTAAAAACAAGGATCACAAAACATTGAGCCATGTCAAATCCTTAGTATAAGCTGTTAAAGGTCTTCAGCCCATTTTCCTTGCACAAAGTCCCATACGTGATTTTTGCTTGCTTCTTTACCAAGCAAAAAGGGGTAAGGTGGAGACCCACAGAGGAAAGGGAGGAAGATTTAAAGAGTCTGTCGGCATACTGACAGCCTACAAGAAATTAAGTCAGAAATCTGCAAGAGAGCACCTTGGTTTATTTAATGCTGCTCGTTTGGCTCGCCACTTTTATTAGGGGTTGATTACATCCCTCTCTTGAGTTTTGCGGTGGCTGCAATGTCAGAGTATGGGACGTGGTTGTCATGACTGGGAACTCGCCGACTGATTTACGAGAACTTACAAACCCACATAACCAGAAGATTTTTATTATTCACTGATGTTCTGAATGTTCCTTTCACCTTTCATTGAATAAATTTTGAGAAAGTGAAGATTTATTTCTAGTTCAAAATTCAGCTTCCCTTTTGTAGAAGGGTGCCTAAGCATGATATACCTTTGCTATGGAAAAATCACCCCACAATATCCCTCTGAACAGCTCGAGGTCAATATACCTACATTGGTAACAGCATCTTAAAATTAGGTTGTCATTTTAACTGTTTAGTGGGTATTGAGCCATCTCAAATAGATCAGTTCATTATTAAAAGTGGCAATTATTGTAAATTATATTCTTCATAAGAGCAGCTACCTAAGCTTTAAATATGTTATGATACCTCCTTGACCATTCCCTTTAAATGAGGATAGCTGATGGCTCAGACATCATCATGCAGCAAATAGCTGTGCAATTTCGGACAACTCTTTTTTTAACCACTCCTCTCCCTAGGGCTACCACCCCCATAGCAGAACTGGCAAAACACACTACGTGCTCCTGCCTCCTCCCTTCCAGTTCACAGACTAAACACGGCAACTGAATTTACGGTCACAATGACAGCACCCAAAATATACTAAACCCTTGACCAAGGTTTGCTGTAGCTCCTCAAGTGTAGGCACACAGTTCCTTTTGCTGACTCCACAAGGGAGCAAAAGCCTTCCACAAAGGAGGAGGGCAGCCAAGGGCAGTACCATCAAGCTAAGATTTGCCATGGCTTGTCTGTCAGAGGACAAAGTTTTGCATTTTAACCACTTTTGGCACATTCCACATTCAGTATTTTCAGGAGCTTTCTAGGATGTTTATGAAACAACTGCAGGGTAGGCTAGTAAATTGATGGTGGCACAAAGAATGCCTTCCCACATTCTTCTCCCATGCTCTTACTGTTGAAGTAAATGAAGATGTAGTTTATGTTTCTGTAATTACAGTTTGTTAAAAGGAGAACAGGTTGTTAAGTTATGGTAAGGAGCCCATGAGCCTGTCCTCTGCTTTGAATACCATATTGATGTTGATTTTACCAAATAAAAAGACCAGTCAAAACATTACTCAGAGAGAATCTACACTCTGATGCCATCCAGCATAAAACAACCCACTTACGCAATAGTCACATTAATCAAACCAATCAATTGGAAATTGTTCTTAAGGGAGCTATTTTAACGTAGGTGAACACTGTCACGTTTCAGTCACCTAATATTTACTGAAAGAATACTACACATTTGCTCTATGACATTTCTGTACCATACGTCATCAGCTGTTTGCTTTTAATCCTGCATTTCCCCGTTAAATGCTTACAGCATTTATACAGCCTCATAAAACTCCAGTACAAAAGAATAAGCCACCAGAACTTTTCCCCATACATTACTTACCAACTTAACTATGTAATGCAATGTGAAAGGTTTATGCACAACAGCTGGATCTCAATACAGCTTAAATTTCTGTCTTTTTAAAGCGTACTTTATCTGGAATATTGAAGTCCCTTAGAATTTCACTTAAAAATACTGAACTGATATACACACAATTTTCTACTGCAGGATGCTAACTCAATAAATAGATTCACAAATCAAACCTGTTGACACTCATTTGTGGAGTTTAAAACGCATCAGGTTCAATTCAAGTATCTGAAGCCAACTGAACACCTCAGCCTAATTCAGTCTTCCCCTCCCAAGCATCACAATAACTAGAGATGCTAGTCCTTGTACAGTAAGAAAACCAGCAAGAAAAGTAAGAAAGGAGAAGATGGCATTGGCATCACCTCCCTGCCAATCGGTGCTAAGGCTCAGAGGTACACCAGCTTTATATAGCAAGATACATCTAAAAAGCAGGAATCTGAGCTGTGATTAATTCAGTAGGAAGACCGTCAAAGAGTTTACTAAATACCCAGATGAACCAAAGAAAGCTTGTCAAACACTTTGGTAGTACTAGCTGAGAGATTCCTGTTCAATCGTGAGGCAAGAGCTGCGGTTTAATAAAAGCACAGAACAAAACCAAGCATAAAAAATCATGTGCAGTGATTTTATTTTTGTTGTATATTTGACTGTAATTACTGTCTTAAGTACTTTAATTGCCTGGCATCTCCTCAAGTGTCTTGCCTGTGGGGAGGGGAGGCAGGGCAGTTTATACTTTGTTATTAATGAAGTACAAACAAGTTTACCTTGTCTGTAATCAACGTTCCCATGAAAACAGTTTGAGAGGAAAATGTAAAGGGGTCCATACATCCCACAGGCCCAATGTGACTCTGTTAATATCTGCTTTTTAATGATTAATGTGCTTTTGACAAGTCACACCTCAGAGGGAGAAGTGGCAAACATCTTTACAACACCCACATGAAAAGCATCACCCATCTGTCCATTTCTGTTCTCTGCTACAGACATCTGCTCTTGGCCACTGATGTGGGGATGTGGTATGGGAACAGGCCCCATATGACCTTCCTAGCATGCATTCTAGGTGAGAAAATGGGGTATCCAAGCAAGTCTGCAGGGTCATTTACAATAGCACTGGAATGACACACATCCAGCCCTTCTTCACTGGAAATAATTTTTGCCTGGAGTGGAAATGGAGTGGAGGGAAACAAGAATAAATGATGAGAAGCAGCTCACACAGGATAAAATAAAATATAATTGTCTGCTTCATTAAGAAATTATTACAGACAAGAAGCCATAAGTAAAAGTCAGTGAGTTATATGAAAAAGATGGTGAAGCCAGGAGGATGGAGAAGCAAACTGTTATTTTTCACGATTAGTGAAAGACACAGAGTATAGAAATTTGGCCATTAGTCATTTTTTTCCACTTAAATTGGTACAGGAGTTAGCTGCTTTGAGGTAACATCACATCAGTAGACTAGCAGACCATGCAGGCATCAAGTGCACCACTGGCAAAGCAAGCTTTCTCTTGTGGCTGTCACCCTGTCCTGCTGGTCAGGAGCTCACCTCTGGGGAAAGAGCAGCTCTTTACCACCCAGGATGCCAACAGCAGGGAATACTGACATGAGTTCAGTAGCCTTCACTGCAAGGATACTTGCCCGCTAAGACCCAGACTGAGACTGCAAATTTTCTCACAAGTCACCAAAAAACACACTTTGGGAACAGCTAACATGCTTTCCATTTTTACAGATGGGGACCTTTTTTCCCCACCCCTTTTTCTTGACTCTTTCACTAGTGCAGCCAGAACATCTCTGCCATGTATCCTGTATCCTGCTTACAGCCTTCCATTAGCTGGTACAGCATCTCCAAGATTGTCATCTCCTATGCCTTGAAACACAACTTACTTTGGTGGCACTGTCCCACTGGCACACAGGCAGCACACTTGTTGCTCCAGGAAGGCTCAATGTCGTGACGGCCACTTTTCTCCACAGTTAAACACAATTTTCAAGTCACAACAAAGGCCAGCATACTTGACAGTTTCTCCAAAGCACATTCCTTATATGACCATGCTCAAAGCATCCTCCTATCATTATTAGAAAAGCAGATATTACTGATCAGACGAACACTTCTCCTTGAATAAGTTTCTTGTAAAATGCATAACCATGTATCTTGACATAGCTGCATATATAAAGCATGAAAACAGACCCCGTAAATATTGATTTGAGCCTCCTACTCATGCAGGTGCATAGGAAGAAACTTGATAGAAGGGATCATAAAAGTTTAAAATATATTTATGAAAAAAGTGGAGTACAGTATGATAGCAGCTTAACTTCTTCTCAAGAATGGGTTGCTGAAAGCTAGCACCCAGCCATCCACCTACCAACAAAATATTCCTGACTTCTCAGAGCTGTGACACCATGTGTTTCCTTAGGGAAAAAAAAAATAGTGTTTTGATCAAGCACACCACCAAGGCATTTAAGGTTGTCATGTAACATGAACTGACTACACAACAGAAATTCAGGCATTAACATACACAGAATAGGCTATAGCATGCACAAGTCATTTTGGATGCAGACAGCTATTCATGCAAATAATTCAGCAATCCTACTATTCCACTAGGAAACTGTGAGTCAGATAAACATGGCAAAAACAAGACACTCCAACTGTCTCCCCTCGACCCCATACACTTCCCACATGCCCTCCCACCATACAGTGGAGCTGCTCTCTCTGTTTGGCATCCGGGTGGGATGAAGCTGTCTTTGAAAACAGGAACCCACCAGGGCTCTTCTCAGGAATTTTATGAAGTAGCTTAAGGATCAAGAGACTAACTTCTACAGCGCTCTGATCAAACACATTTACCCAACTTCCTCAGTGAGCTTTAATAAGATGTGAATGAGAAATTGATCCGGACACTTTAGTTTACAAGGAGTATTTCAAGTAGCTTGAGGAAACTACTTTATTGTCCATTAGGCATAAAACCAAACACAATGCTTACAGGCCATTTTACCACAATGCTGACAGCAGATTTTTTTCAGAATAGATACCCAAGAACCAATGTTTACTCTAATACAAAACTCTACAGGAAAGCACTGTTTTAAATATCACATTTTTAAAGTTAAGGAAAAAAACCCTTTAGATTTTAGTTCCCCTAAGAGGTAATAATACAATGCACTTAATTTAAGTCCCACTCACTTTTTTTAAAATCACTCTAGAGTTGAAGAAAATCCAGACTTCCCTCCCTACCCCTTAAATGTTCTTTTATATTTTCCTCTAGCTTTTCTACGTTAAAGAAAAATATGCACAGTTCTTCTTTGACATCCCTCTGGGTCTGTATTTTCCTTGATCAGATTTTATTTCAGTGCACCTACTACATTTGTTATTTAGCATTAGGAAAGAAGGATGTTTTCCCCCTAATTTTTTCCTCCAATTTTAGTCCCTCTCCAAACAGAGACACTATTTTTTTGCTCCATTAAACTAATCCAGCAGAAGGACACTGGTATACAGAAGTTAATCTAGTTCCCAAACTGATATGCTGCAACAAGATAGTTGGTATGGTATTCTCACCCTGCTTTTCCTCTCCTTCTTATTTTCTATTTCAACTTATTACTTCCATCTCTTTCTTCTCACAAAATAATCATGCTCTGCCTTCAAAATCCTGCTAGCTCAGTTATTTAACTCTTGCTTTCCCGCTTCCAGATAGATTGGAAAGCACATATCTGTTCCTTTCCCCTCCTAAAAATCTAGTCCCTTCAGTTAAAGTAAGTAACAGCTATTTCAGATCACTAACATTAATGTTAAAGACAATTAAAGGTTTTCAGGGTGGGGATTTTGGGGCCTTTTGATTTTATAAAGATTGGTGGGGGGAAGATATTTTAATTTTTTCTTAGAGCATTAGTTCCCTTTTTGGGAAGAGAGCCTGAGGGACCCTCAGAACCCTGAGACACAGGGCTGCGTGGCCAATACTCCAGTGGCAGTGTTCCTGTTGCTGGAGCCTGAACCAGCTCCCTGCAGGAGGGACAGGGCCATGGAGGCACTGCCATCCCCCTGTGCCAGGCAAGGGGCAGCTGCTGGTAATCTAGCAGAACAATGCCAGAACACCACAGCACCAGAACATTTCACAGCAACTAACACTGGTAAGATCATAACGCTGTAGCAAAAGAAGTGTCCAGTCAAATCAGTCCAGCACTTTACGGAAATAAAAATGCCTTAATAAGTTAGAATACTCAGCTGAGTTACCAAGCAGGAGGAGGAAGAGTGCTGTTTTTATGTTTTAGCAAAAATTAGGACATGGGCCTTGTGAAATCTATATTAAAAAAAAAAAATAAAAAAAATCTCATCTATTATATTTTCTTCCCGGAAGGATACAGATTTGACCTGATGCCTTTGTATCTCTGTATCTCTTAACAATTAAAACAACATACACAAGCTTTTGAATGTTTTACATGACAATCACAGTTACTACCATATCATTATCCTGTACTGCAAATCTAGCCTACTATTACATTCACAATCCCTATTATATCCACTGGAAGTCTGGAAGCAAATATACTGTACTGAGAAAAACTGAATAGTTAAAATTCTACTTTAGCACAAAAGGAGAGATCTTTTCTTAATGAATTATCACATTAAACTCTGAAGTGTTGAATTATCCTCCTCTGTACAATGGGGATAATTTTGCCAGTTACATAGTAGGGTAGTGCTACTTCCACAAATCAATACAACGCATTAGCAAATCAACTAATACTGTATTTAGTATTGAGTCACTTCTACATGCCATGCCCATTTTGACACATTTGTACTTCCTAGTTAGAATAAATCTCATTTTCCTTTGTTTTTACTTTTTTTTTTTAATTCCTTACTTTTGATACTTTCCAATGCCTAAACCTGAACAGAACAGCTTGTTTCCACTTTCAGCAGAAACAAAAAAAAAATTGTATTCAAGTGCATTTCAAAAGTAACACACTAAAAGTCTCCCGAAAAAGGTAACTTACAAAGACTTCTAAGAGATAAAACCAGTAATAGGGTTGCTTTGGAAGTGTATCAAATACCCCAAAGGAAAGCAAAACTACAAAGTTCTGAAAGGACATTAAAGTTGTTTCGCTTTTCAAAAATCAAACTGTAATTGTGCTACACATACTGCTTTGGATTGGCAGCAGCTTCAGAAAGCCGATTTTGCAGCAGTTTGAGGCTGACACCAAAACCACGTTAGTCCCATTCTGCGTATTTTCTTTTCAATTGGTATTTGGGGGGGGAAGTAGATTCAAAGGCTGAGGAATTTTGCATTGCCATCCCTGCTAAGGAATATAACTTTTTCAAGTATTTGTGCTGGGAAAAAAAAATCATATTTTTACCAGAATCAGTGAGTTCTAGAGAACTTAAGTTTTCCTCACATGGTTTCATGACCACATAGCTTTGCTTTATCTGTTCTTCCTAAAGAACAATTACTTTTCCACTCCCAAGTCTGTCAGTCACTGATCAATGTGTGTTTTCAGAGAAGTGGGCTTTTTTTCCAAGAAACTGTATTTTCAAAGAGATAGTCACCAAGATACATACTTCAGCATTACTAAATTCAGAGACAAGAGAAAATAGACTGAAAAGCTCGATAGTTCATTCAGAACTGCTAATTAGTCAAACCACACAAGCTTAGAGCATCTTATTATTTCCCCTTAAAAGGCATTTTAAAAACTTGAGCAAAATGTGAACCTGGTCTTGCAACAGTCTAGGAATAGCTTCCAGAAGCTACTGTATCATGACAAGAAAGCCATGACATTTTCTAAACCTGAGATGGAAACTAGTACAAATCAACTTGATAAAACCCTATGAATAGTATCACCACAAACAGCCATTATCACTGTCATATCTGAGATAAGGAGGAAGAGCATGCAAGTTTGTTTTTTTGACTAGCCAGTGCTGCTAGTTATAAAATCAGAAACACAGGGAAACCTCTAAAAAGGCAATCAGTTGAAGCAGGCTCCCTTTTCATCTGAATTTCAAACACAGTTTGTACAAGGCCATAGGATTCTGTTAGGACATCTGTGCTCCTATTTACCCTTTCCAACTTGTCAACCCAGCTCTCAGCTACGTCCTCCCAATTTGGCATCAAAACTAGATGGGTTAATTACAGCACTTCAGATGACTCGAATTCTTCTGAATGGGGCAATTTCAATACAAGGGAAGGAATTCATCAAGCATGTCACAGGTGAAACAGCCAGCCCTTGTTAAGAAGGAAGGAAGCTATTTAAGTCTACTTCACCTTCCTTGCTTCTCTACTTCCCCACATTTCAGGCAAAAGGTCAAAAAGAGTCTCAAGCCACCCCAAGCAGAAATGAAGTGGATTTCCCCTTCTCTTTCATGGTAAACCCACAAACCCATGCTCCTGCCCCCCACACTGGCCAGACACACCACACACTTCTGCTGCTACTTCTCTAGGGAAGCTTTCAGCCAGAGAATGCTCAGTAATTAACCACTAGTGCTACTGAGCCTGAGTTTCAATGCTGAACCTTCATGTGCACTGCAGGCACCTCACCCATGAAACAAGAGCTCTCACCAGCCAGGTGAGGACAAGCTCCCCATCCAGTCACCCTGCATCACAGTAAGAGCTCAGTATGACTACGGTGGACTTGAATGACTCAAAGCCAAGGCATCAGACACAGTATGCTGCCCTTACTGCTGATTAACCTCTCTCTGCCACTTTTGAAGCCTACTAGAACCATACAGAGAAAAATCAACAGCAGCAGAAGAAGCGGGTAAAAATATCGCTGTGGTGAGTAGAAGCTCAGGATTCAGCTGAAGGGTGTAGAGAAATAATTTTTGAAATTTTTCCAGCAACCTTTAATTTTGAATAAACATAAGCAGACAAACACACACACACATATAAAAGGCTTAAAATAAAGGTGTTTTAGGAAAGTCATTCATTTATGCATTAAATTTCTGACAGGCTGACACAGAAGTAGTAACAGAGTACACAGGTGCCAGTTTGCAGGGGAGCCTGAGAGCTGTGGCTCCTTCATTAGAGCTACCAAGAACAGAAGTCTCAACTACACAGGCTCCTCTTCCTCTCACTCCTGATATCAAAAATCAAACTAAAACAAACAACAGCATCATCAGATCTGGTCCCTGGGCACTTTTCAGAGGAGAGTGGGAAATGAAGAACTGTGGTAGAGATAAGTTCAGCACAAAAATCACTCCAGCAACTCCACAAGACTTTTTCCATAACGAAACAGGAAAAAGAAAGCAAAAATTCCTTTGGAAAGGAAAGCCAAAATTCAGTGTCAAACATTGCCTCCTGTAAAGAATTTTCTGCTCTCTTCCCTTGACACAGACAAGTGCTCCAGCCTGTGCTACCTGAACAGCACTTACCAAACAACTTCTCCCCCAACACGAGCTACCCCCACTACCAAAAGAAGCTGCCCTCAGTCCTCATCTCCTACACCCACCTTGGGGAGGGAGTGGTTTCCTACAACTGGTGACTGTTTGAAGAGATGTGATTACCTCTTTCCAGAAGTCACACAATAATGCATTATCCAGACTACATGACCTATTTTAAGTACCAAGAACACTGCTAACCACATCAGAACACTCAGGCTAGCATTTGAAGCAAGTCAGAAATCCCAAGGAGGTGCTAGCTCAGAACTGTGCTATATGGAGCGTGTGTCCTAAACACACAGTGAAAAAAAAATAAAAATCATACATTGGTAAAGTGAATGGGGCTTTAAATTGTCATTCAATTTCCATTAAAATAATCTGTCCTAGCCACAGAAGTGTACAGGTGGGTACAATAGGTAAGCTTATCAGTTAGCAAAGAATTTATTAGAAAAGTTTATAATACATTTGTGCACTACAATTTTGATTATTTTTGAAACTAAAAGTTGCATTAAGAACACATCAAAAGTACTTGTTCTCATTGGGGATTAAGTCCTTAGCAAGTTTGAAGGTTTTCAAATCAACTAAAACTGGCTGAGTGCAAAGCATGTAAATTTCTAAAAGCCCAGAAAGGCCATTTTTCCTTGTTGATAATCTCCAAAAAACAACCAGAACAGAATTTAATTGTACATCTTCCAATGTCACTTTTAGATCAAGGTATTATGAGAAGTTCCAATCCCTTCCTTATTCCCCATTCTAATGCCTGGAAGAATCTGAAAGCATTCCCTGGAAACACGATTATATATTTTTACTGTCTCAACACTAATAAATCTCTTCCACATCAGATAAAATGCAGTTACCAACACTTGTCCCTTGAATCCAAAATACGATAAAAAAATTATCTTGCACATACATATTTGGCTACATGCCCTTAACAATTTCCTCCTGAAAAGAAGGGTGCATTTGTTGCTTTGGAAACAGAAAAGCAAAGTAATAAGAAAGGACACAAGGAAAAAGATTAACAGAAGGGCTTCGAAAGTGACTGAAAATCTACAACATCTCTAATTAGGTTCCAGCTTCGAACACAATAGTGGGGGTACCATGGCCTGTTATCAAGTTTATAGCCAAGGGCACAAGACAATACAACCCCACATTCAATTTAATTACAGCCTATGGCTTTTGCAGTAGTGGTGTGTTTCAAAGGTTTAAGCACTCATTTATTTCTACACCATACATGAAATAAGGCAGCTCCCTGTCATACAGACTCACCAATTAGACTGAGCCGTTTCTGATCTCTTGCTCTCTAGAAACAGAGCAGAGGGCAATGGGAAATCTTTTACAGGATAATCACAGAATACTTTCTATTAAAAAAAAAAAAAAAAATCAGCTCTCTGCTGCCTTTAAGCTTGCACATTTTACCTTTGATGTGCATAGAGTACCAACGTAGTAATTTCAGATTCTATAAGATGTAAAAGAATGTCAAAATACAGCAGAGCTTCAGTGATGTTTTTTCCTCCTGATTGTATTACAAAGGTCATATTCATTTGAGCTACAAGGAACTGGTCACCTCTTGCATTCCTGCCATTGCTGAAGGCTGGACAAAGCAAGTTCTCTGAGTAGCTCATGTGATGCAACTAAATAAAATTAGTCTAATTTCTAAAAAGGAAAAATATTTTAAAAAATTAAGTGATAGTAGAAATCACCAGCTGAAATAGTTGCGTGATTTAATACCTAAATATATCATGCCAATGCAACCAAGATGACCTACAAAGAATGTGTTGGACCATTGGCTCCAAAGTCACCATTCCAAATGCATGTATCCAAACACCACTCTTGGATCTGCTCGGAAATTATCTCCCAAGTCGTCTTAAATCAACTCCCTCCCTAACAGACAACTCAACATGGACCAGCCTCAGTCTAGGAAAGAAAAAACAGTTCTCTTCATTCCTTTCAGTGCTTGTACTGCTCCCAAAGCTGTATATGAGATCACTAAACCTAATCTCTATTCTGCTTGTCTTGTACTCATCTTGGGAAACACTCACAGGCCTACCAAGCTTCATGTTCACTATAAGGAATGTAGCCTGGGATATTCTACTTTCTTAAAAACCCTATCTCTCTTCAGCATTACAAACTGTGCTGACTTCCACCCAAAAGAGCAATCGCCAGGATTCCTGTGTTTCACTATGGAGAGTGATAAGAAAGCTTTGGGGACCATACTTGACACCACTACTACCTTATCACCCTGCCCTCCAAGGATTTCAGAGCAATTTTGATGACTATCAGGTATAATAGTCCCTTCTACAGTTCTATTTTCCACATCTGTAACTTAGCAGAAGCTGAAAAATCTTCCTCATTAAAAAAGCCTAAGTAACACAGTAACAAAAAGTACCCTCTAAAATAGATACAGTTTCTGAAACCATAGATCAAAGTTTCTTTAACCCTTCTACAATTTTAACTTCAGTGCTTCTCTTAAAAAAGACACCTAGCAAATTGTGGATTTTCTTGCAACCAGTAAGCAAGGAGAAGAGCACCAACTATGCAGTAGGGCAGCCAGCACTAACCTCTGAAACCTGATCAATGGTAGTACTGTCACAAGAACTAACAAGGTATTTAGCAGTCACCAGTCTTAATAGCCACGGTACTTCAAGCCCTTAAGATAGGGATATTGCTCCATCTGTTATCCTGTTAGAAATAAAGCCTAGCATCTTTACACCACTATCCTAAGCATCCTTCCCTGAAGCTACCTGATGAGTTCTGCTCTGCCTACTGGGAAAGCACCTAGCAATGATTCTAGCCAGAGTACTAGAGATCCTTGTACAAAACACAAGTCTCTTTCGTGGCCACTTAAGGAACGTGCAGGATGTTCCCAGCTCAAAGATCAAGCAGACAAATTCTTATCCACCTTCTCCAAAATCCAAAATTAAAAAGGGCTAGGGACGTGTTAGCTACTTTTGATTTGCCCCCGGTTGTGCCTACTGCCTACTCATATCCTCACATGCGATTGTTCTGCCTTCTTTTGCAAAACCTGCAGCCAGAACTAGATTTCTGGTTCGGATCAAAGTAAGTCCTTCAAAGAGAATGTAAGGCAATGAAAAGACATGTGCCAGATCAAAAGACAGCAAAAAGGGCAACTCTGAAATTAAAGCAGAAGGGGAAAAAAATGGCATTTTGGGATTCCCCAAAACATCTATGACAAATGCACGTGGCTCAGGTTTTAAGGACCGAGCTTTTGGTAGATATCTTAATAGCTAATAAATTCTTTACAAACAGGCCAGAGAAACCCAACCATGTTACAGAACAAACATAACCAGAGCATTTGCAAGAGACAGGCAACTCTCCTCTCCCATGGCGGAGGCTAAACTATTTTTGAGTATTACTACTGTAGTAAGTTCAGCATGCACCAGAACTATAAAACCCAAAAGCTACCACCACATTGTAGCATCAAAAGTTTAAACTTTAGCTATTGTTCATCTTTCAGCAACATGGGAGATGAACAACAGCCAAATTACATCTCTCTGTCATCAACTTGAACTGAAGTACTGCTGTCAGTGTCAGGAAAATTGCTACACTTCAGAGCAAATAAGGACTGAAAATAAAGTTGTGCCATGATGGCAATGCTGTATGCTTAAAATACACTATAAATGCTGCTCTTAAGGCTAAAACCTAAAGCAATAGTTGGATCAAGATGAACATTTAATGTACCTTTCCTGAGCTCTGGAAGAGGCTTCTACAAACTCAGTGTTGAAAGGACAATTTGGGGCTAAAGTGAGAAATGGGAGCTACAACACAAAAGCATAAAATTAATGTTCTCGCTCAGACAGTCAATGTAAATCGAAGACACCCCATTTAGTACTTTCATTTTCCACACTTTGCTTGATGCTGTTAAAAAAAACCCCAACAAACCAAAACACGGAGTATAAAGATACTAAGAAACCCACACATTATGCCACCACTTTTTCACCAGAGTATTGCACAAATTCATGAGTTCAGAAGAATCTGTCCCTTGGACAACTAATTACAAAGACAACCAATAAACCACAAACTTATGATCTTCATGTTTTCAGGGAATCAGTAATATTTGTCAACAGTGGAATTTAGTGTCATGGTACTTGATGAGATATATTCAGTAAAAAGGCCTAGGAACTCTTTGTTTATAATTAAGCAATAACGATTGAGGCCAGGACATTTCCTGGGGATTAATGACCGACTGGGAGAGTCAATGGCTTGAGGCAATGCCTTGGGCCATTAACCTCAGGCAGTCATTAATTTCCCCAGGAAATGCCCTGGACCTCGATTAGTGTAAGTATCATAAAAGGTAGCTAGAGAAAAAGTTTAGCATTAACATTCTCCCAAGGAAATCCATTCCACAGCCAATATTTTCTCATTTTGTCACATCCCAGAAGTGCATAAGTTAAAACTGACACAAGAAAAATTGGTGATAAGAAAGGAAAAAAAAAATAAAAAGAGAGACACTTTTTTTTCTCTTAAAGATTTAAATTAATAAGGTTTGTAGTAAAGGCAAGATTCAGCAACAAAAGTGACTGGGCACCTTGTTTAACTCATGAAATTGTGAATGGAGGTGAACATTTCCATGTAATTACTGAAAAAAAAAACAAGCCCATACTGCCTAGTTCTAGTACCCTTGCTGATTGCTCTTTTTCTTTCTTGATACACTTAGGAAAACAGCAGATGCCTGTGTACTCTATTTTAGCTATTTCTCCCCTTCTCCCCACAGCCCGCTGTTAATGAGAATTACAGCTCCAAAGGTTTCCCGTAGGAAGCACGGCTTTGCAACAAACACTACAGCAGCTGGATTTCTCCTTGCCTAAGCTTTATGCAAGTGTGAAGGGATTCGTGGGCCAGGGTAGAGATCGAGTTCTCTAGTCTGACAACTGAAAGTACCAAGACACCTCATTTAACAGGTTAGAGACACCCGCACTCCGTGACCACTGACTGCCCTGCCCAGTTCCCTCTCCCCCTTCCCAGGCACACGTGCGGTGCTCCTCCTAAAAAGGTAAATTATGCCTGAAGTTTCAAAATTACTTTCAAGATCATTAAAAGCATGGGAAAGAGGAATCTAAGGTTAAATACAGCGAGGAGCATTAGCTTTTACCTGAAATAATGAGCTAGAACAAAAACATTATCTGCACATAATCAAGCCTCTAAGCCATTCAGAGACACCAGATACACACAGCAGGAGATCAAGCTACAGTACTCCACTGAAGTGGCCCAAAAAAAACCCTCCCTAAAAGAAAGGAGAGGTCACAGGTATCTTAAAGAACACAGATGCCTATGCAGGCATTCACCGGGAGCCCTGCCCTCCCCCCTCCTCACCCCAATTAGCCTTCGGGCTGGTTGATTAGTTGGCAAACTCTTTGAAAGGGTCAGTCTGTCCAGAACTGGTATTTCCACTCGGGAAACAGCTCAGGCATGTCATATACCTGTGCTTGCCCAGCGCCGTGCTCTCTGGCTGACGGCTGCGATCCCTGTTATTACTTGACACAAGAATGTCAGAGGGGTTTTGTAATCATGTAGGGCAGCCGGCAGTAAAGCTCTTGCCTGAAACGCGGTATTTTATGGGGCACAACGTAACTGCATACGCTGTACAGATTCAGTCAGAATGACTTCCAAACTTCAAGCCAATTGCAGAGGTGCAGTGAGTCTTTAATTGAAGCAATTTAGCTCCGGCGCTCCAACACCCGAGAGGAAAGTACTTTTGGAGGGGATGGGGAGCAGGCACCAGCACGTGCTGGCATACAGCAGAGGGGGAAGGCACACATTAAGGCACACACCGTTTTACCTTAACGAAACACATCTAATGAATTTGGGCTCTTTCCACAGCTAAGCTGCACCTAAACCTGTTTAATTGTGCTCTTACTGTATATTTCGCCACTATGGTAACTAAAGCAACTAAAGCCAATTTGCCTTAAAAAAAAAAAAAAAAAAAAAAAAAAAAAAGAAAAAAAAAAAAAAGAAAAAAGAGGATCACTGCCAGGAAACAGAGCTATTTTAAATAAACAAATACAAGATGAATGCAATTGCCATATTAACCCTCTTGTTAACTTCTGAAGTTTAAAATTACACCCTCATTACTAGTGTGTAATTGAGTATTCTCCCGGCTGTTTCCTGCATTTGAGGTTATTCAAATAGTTCATTAGCACATCAAGAACACCACACACACTAATGATACCTGATGCCCCTATCTACTATTCTGGCCCGACTTTTGTAAGTCACATCTCCCGCAAAAAGAGAAGAGGAGGAAAAGAAATAAAAAGGAGGAAAAAGGGAGCCCACAGGGCTGAGCTGTCAGTGCTGCCGCCGAGGGGGAGCATGGCAGCACGCAGGCACCATTCAAGTCCTACACCCAGGCACACAGTGAGTGGCCACTGGACCAGTGGCGGGGCATGAAGAGATCGGGGGGCAAGTGAGTTGGATAACTCGCATCCGGGCTCTCTGGGTGCCTGAAGAGTGAGCGTGACCCCAAGAGCCACCTCAATGCTGGCAGTGTGCCTCAGTGCCCAGCCTTGGGGAAAGAAAGGAGGGGTGCAGTGCAGACTATGAGGGGCAGGGTGAGAGATTGCCACTTTTTTTTTTTTTTTTTTCCTTTTTCTTTTTCCGGTTACCTGTGTGGGGGAAACAATAGCAGGTGAAACTACTGTGGGTGAGGTGGTGCTTCTGTGCCCATTTGCTTCGGGGAGGAGGTGAGGCAAGGGGTCATGTTTCACTGAGACCACCACCACGGCGGGTGCAGCGGCATCCAGGGGCTCAGCGGGGCGGCGGCAGAGTCTTTTGGGGGAGGCAGAGGGCCCACATGCGTCGCCGCCGGCCGCAGCCCCTGCCGGGAACACTGCCTCGTAGAGCGCCCGCTTGGCCGGGGCCACCGCGGCCGCTTCTGCTTTCACTGGCGCGGCGTCACCGTCTTTGGGCAGCACATAGGGGTTGGCAGTGGGTGGCCGTGGCCGAGGTCCACCATTGAGGGCGGCAGGGGTGTAGCAGCCCCCGGCAGCGGGGTGGTGGAGGAGGTGGTGGTGGTGGGGAGGGGGGTGGTGGTGATGGGGTGGCTGCAGTCCTCCCAGCTTGGTGCCAATGCCAGCGATACTGTTGAGGGTGGCAATGGAGACGGCACCAATGCAGTGGTTGGTGTAGGTCTTGGAGAGCTTGGCCGCCTTGGAGAGCATCTGCATGCGGGTACCCAGCAGGTTCTTCCCAATGGCCTTGTTCTCGTACCAGGTGATGTCACCCTCGCTGCAGTGGTCCCGTGGGCGCTGGAAGAAGGCCTTGCAGAGGGGGTTGCGCTTGGAGAGGTACTTGACAAAGCTGGCGTAGGGGCAGAACTCTGTGCCAGTCTCATACATACGAGGCAGGTTCTCCTCGTCGCTGCTCTCCGCCCGCTTCTTGCTCCAGGAGGACGAGCGCGACTTGTGGTAGGGCCCCAGTGCCTTGAAGTAGACGAACTTGCGTCCATCCTCATCCACGGCCAGCCCAAATGAGTCCTCCTCCAGCTCCCGCTGGTTCTCCCGGCCCCGGGTGCAGAAGTACATGCAGGTCTCGAACCAGACCTTGTTGAGGAGCCCGAAGGGGCTCTGGGTGCTGAACACGCTGCACGTGTAGAGCTTGCGGAGGTCGGCGCGGGTGATGGCCTGCTTCTGCACCACCGGCCCGGCGCCCTGCTCCTCCAGCTTGCGGATGACAGCGGCCAGCGTGAGGTTGGCGGCGCGGAGCTCGGGGTCCTTGGTGAGGTCGAGGGTGCGGCAGTAGGGCGGCTCGTTGAGGTAGCGGTTGAGGGAGCTGCGGATGCTGATGAGGGAGGACTTGGAGTAGAGCTGCCCGCTCTTGGAGCGCGCCTCGGCGTAGAAGGAGCGCAGGACCCGGCAGAGCGCCCCCTTGTCCATGGTCTCGAAGTCGGGGCTCTGCGCCTTCTCGCTCAGGTACTCGCGGAAGATGCGCACGGCGTAGCGGGTGGCCAGCCGCGTGTTCTCGCTCAGCCGCGCCCGCTCCGGCCGCTGCAGCAGCAGGGACGCCTCCAGCTCCGCGTCCTCCGCCGCCCCCCCGGGGCCGCCGCCGCCCCCCGGGGCAGCCGCTGCGGCGCCCCCCGGGGCAGCCCCGACGCCGCTGCTGCCGCCGCCCGGCGTACGGCCCGGGGCGGGCGGCAGCGGCTCCGTCTCCTCCTCGCCGTCCCACTCCAGACCCATCTCCTCTTCCTCCTCCTCCTCCTCGTCCAGCAGCAGCCCCCCATCGGCTCCGTCCTCCTCCTCGTCCCCCGTTATCTGCACCTCCTGGATCTCATCCTCCTCCTCGCCCTCCTCCTCCTCGCCGGCGCTGCAGTAGCGGTGCGGGCGGGGGGCGACGCCGCGGCCGGACGGCCGGTCCCCCGCATTGTTCCCGCCGCCTCCGCCGCGTCCGCCGCCCCCTCCGCCGCCGCCGCTCCACTCTCCGCCGCCGCCGCCGCTGCCAGGCATTCTCGCCATATTGCCGTCTCCCTGCCAGTCCTCGGGCAGGGCGCATGCGCTATATTGGACCGCAGCGCTGGAGCGCTTTTGTGTTTTAATGACCTTCAGCTACCGGGAGGCAAAGCCGGGCTCTTAAAGGGGCCGCGCTCCCACTGGCGGCGGCGGGGAAGGGGCGGGAGAGGTTGGGATGGATGGGGAGGAGGCTGAGTCGCGCTGAAGGGGTACCGCGGGGAAGGGAGCGGTACTTACCGCGCCCGCCGCTCACCTCGCGTCCGTCCCGTCGAGCAACGCTGATGGGCGCCGGGCGCGGGGGGGACCCGCCGGGCAGGTGCGCCTCGGTCCGGAGGTTCCCCCGCCACCCTCGGCGCCCGTCCCACCTCCCCATCCCCGGAAAAGAAAGCACTCCGCGTGTGGAGCGGCTCTTTCGGTAGGGACGGACCGCCACCGAGCTGCTACGACGCCTCGCACCTACTCATTCCACAGTAACTTAAACACAGACCAAAAAAAAAAGAAAAAAAGAAAAAAAAGAAAAAACAAAAAACAACCAACCAAAAAACAGCAAAGCGAAGAAAAGAAAACCCAAACAAAACCCAAACACACACACACAAAAGACTCAGGCTGTGCTTGTCCGCAGCACGGCTCAGACCTCGATAGGATGCTGCCGGGGAGCGGGCGGAGTACCCGGCCCCGATCCCCGCCTGCCGTACTGCCGCGACATCGCCTGCCGCCGACCTCGCACCTTTGATCGGGCGCCCGGATTTCGATCGAGGGGCTCGGGAGGAGACGGACGCTCGGGGCATTGCATCCGTGCGGCTCGGAGTCCGTCCGGGAACAGCCACTCGGTAGCCGCGGCGCTCGCTTGGCTTGCGGGAGCCCCGGCGAGGTTGGCTGCGGAGAGGGAGCAATAAGGACTCGGGGGCTGACGGGCGCTCCGGGCCGCCCTCTTGCTCGCTGGGGCTGCAGACCTTAGGGCAGCCGGAGGGGCCTCGGTCCCCCCGTGCCGCCGCTGCCTCCCATCGCGCCCGCGTTCTTCCTCTGCTACCCTCCTCAGCCACGGAGCAAAACCCGAGGGGACTCCCGCAACCGCGCCGGGGTGCGGAGCCGCCGGACCCAACGCAGCCACTTTGCGGGTGTTTTCGCAGAGGGCAGCCCCGGAGCGGCGCAGCGCGGGCGGGGGGCGCGGAGCCCCGGCTCAGCCCTGCCCCCGCCGGCCCGCGCCCCCCGCCCCGTGCGCGCCCGCGGGACGCTCCGTCCCCCGCCCGGCTCTGCCCCGGGAAGGCGGCTGGCTGCACGCTGCCTTCCTTACCCTTCCTTCCCGGGAAGGGTCCTCGGCCGGGCTGGGCTCGGACAGGAACTAGGGCATAAGCCTAGGGCCGCGCACCGCGGAGAGAGGGAGCATGTCCCACTCGGGACGGGACGAGCTGGGTCCCCGCTGGTAGCACCCCCACTCTCCAAACCACAGAGCCCCACAGAACTGTTTACCATTAGAACTATTTACCATTACTAGTTACCACAGAACTATTGGCCCCCGTGCTATTTACCAAGGGCCATTTCTTTTATTCGGGACGATGAAAATAAATATTCATTACGACTGCTGGCTACACCTGAAATTACAGCACTAATTGCAGATCTGTTGGCCTGAGTTACCACATTTGCTGCTTACTCATCCGTAAGAATTGCTCAGCGCCGGGCCCTGGCCGTGGTGGTTCCCTTTGGTGGGTTCGGTGCTGGGCGCTGCCGAGCCCCGCGGCCGCTCCCCTGGGGCAGAGACCGACGGCCACGGGCGGGGCGGCCCGGACAGCCCCGGCTCTCGCCGTCCGGGGAAACGCGGGATGCCAAAGAAGGGATGTGCAAATTGTTGAGCAAATTAGGCCAATTCGAAATAAATAAGCACTGCGGGAAGAGAGCCTGCCACTCCCGGGAAATAATTGAAGAGAAACCCGGCACTGTTATATTGATGTAAGCCTGGAGTAATTACACGGAGGTCAAAGTTGTTGCACGCACTACAGAAGTTGTGCTCACTCTGTAGTTTGAGAGAGGATTACGTTCCCTCTTAGGTCGATGGCATATATATAAAATTCTGTAATTGTTTTTTTCCTATGCACGTAAGAGGATATAAATAAGGTCTTCTTTTCCCCTTGTCATACTTTATCTGTAACCTAATCCTGAAACAAAGTCTCAAAGACCTTCCCATGAGATGCAGCAGATGCTGAAAAAGATAGCTAAAAGAAACAATACCTTGTTGTGGTTAAAAGCTAAAAGCCCCAGACAAGCTCCTTTTAGGAGCTATTACTATCCACTCTACAAGACAGAGAACTGCAGGGCTTGCAGCATAAAGTTTTTTTTTGTAGAGATTATTTTTCTTTATTGTTCCCGTAAATGCTAAAAATTAGGTGATCGGCATTGACCTTTGATTCTGTCTTAAGATCAGAAGCCACTTGGAAGCCACTTTTTGTAAAGACCTTTTCAGAGTCATGTGAGTGCAAAAGGTAATTGAATACTTTTTTTAACTTTAAAAAATATGAACACCAGGTTGACAGCTTCTGTACTTGGATGTTCATTTAATCACCATTTTCTGATTACAGGAGGTGAACTATGTTGACAGACTTGCAGATGAATATCCAGCCCAGTATACGAACAGTAAGTATAAAGGACATAAAGAACTTGCAGTGAGGTTGCAGGGGAAAAATCTATACGGAGCATCTGTATTACACACATCAACTGGAAGCACCTCAGCAGCCAGGGGGAATTCAGAGTAGCAAGTGAGGTGTTCAGAGTGCTGCAGGTGCCCATAACTGGAAAGACTCATGCATAAGTTATAGACCTGTATAACCTATATGCATATAGGTAAGTTAATCATACACATATATGTTAACATACCTATCTATGTTCCTAAAAATAGCATTTAGCCTAGCCAGTTGTATTCCAGAAGTTTAAATCCTATTGTTCAAGCTCTCCAGTTAGATAAGGTAATCGAACTGCATTCCAAAACTGACAGAGTTGCACAAGGTTGTCTAATGTGAGCTGGCATATAACATTAAACTTACATCCACTCCACCCTCCACGTCACTAATCAGAGGTTTATCCTGCTGAGAGCTCTGTGCAGGCATAGACAGCATTCTGCATTCTCCCCTAGGACTCAAGGTTTGAGGCTGATTCCTAAATAGGTCCTGTCTGCACTTGGAGAATACATTTTATTACTGCTGTCAGTAAAGAAGATGTGATACCCACAGAGCACTAATAATGGACTGGCCTCACTAAGGATTATCCTTATGAGTACTTGGAGATTAGTTCATATGCCATAGAATGAGCATGTCAGTTTAAAAACCAAAACAACCTTCTCCATGAGTCAGTCGGTTTACAATAAAAGTAGTGCTTGTTACCACATTAGCAAACAGTTTCAGGTCTTTCTTCACTTCTTTTTTAAGCTACTCTTGCCCCTGGCCTGGCTCCTGGCAAGCAGAGAGCTTGCTAGAGCTGTGTTCTTTGACAATCGGCTATTGTGCTAAAGCTTTCCACAGCCTAATTCTCCTTCAAACTAACACAATCTACTTCTCCCATAGCCTCTGCTGAATGGTTATTTCACTTACAGACACCTAAACCTTCATGCTGTGGTGAGTCTTGGTAGTTGTTCCATCATGAGACTTCACGAGGAGCTAATCTGGAATACCCCAAAAGCCAAGAAGCAAAAAAACCCCATTGGGTCCATTTGCTTCTTAGGATCCTGTCTAGAAGTCTAGAAAAGTTTATTTTAGAAAACAATGCTTAGAACAAACTTGTGGGTTAACCCTAACCTGGAATTTTTAAAAGAAAATAGCTTTTTCTCCACATACACTTTTACTGTTAGTTTAAATGCAATAAATACTTTTTAAAATGTCTTAATACATTTTCTAAACACAAGATGTTTTCACTGTAGAGGCAGGCTATGTGGAAACTGGTATGAGAAATCTATATTGACACTACAGAACTAGAAGGCAAATAACACTTGGGACTCTTGGAAAATTCACTTAGGGAAAAAGCATGTCCTAGAAATCCTTCTCCCATCCAGAAACAGGCAGTTTTGAGATAAGCTTTTTTAGCATTTCAGAACTGTCAGTTCAAATGTGAATTCCATTTTTATTTTACTCTTTTATTTTTGTATATGATATTTCTAGTTGTTTCATTACTTTTTCATACTAGGGACAGATAATGCTAACATGTAGTGTTCTATAACAGATTTTAAGTCTCCTTTATTTCAATTTTTTTAAATTTTATTTTTTTAGCATCTCCCATCTGTGTGGCAATGAAATGGCTTCATATAAGTCAACAAAGGAGACATTGATTTAGTAAAGTGAAGATATATCCATCAGCACTAAGTTGCAGCTGTTCTTATTGGATTTTAAAATACAAAAGCTATTTCACCTCTTAGATTGTCATATTATGAAATGTTAATAGTAGTTGCACATATCAAAGCACCAGCTACCACCCAAACCTTGTGAAACATGAAGACAGCATCAAGCCAGCCCCCTTGCAAAGCTCCCCGGTGCCAATTGAAAGTCTATTTTCCCAGTATGTTCCTATTTTATTTATTTTCCCCGCAGGTATTTGCCGTTACTCATTCATTGCTTTTTTTTTTTGCTTTTTTTTTTTTTTTTTTTTTCACTAAAGCAATATTTCTGCTGCTGAGGCCACAATTGGTTTCCCGATTGCTTCATTTTCAAAATAAACCAGAGAAAACCCGAGTAGTCATCTTTGTAAGAAAGCACACATTCAGTGCTTGGCAAATTAAAAGGCAAGACTTTGCAAATCACCGTTATTTTCAGTGTCAAGCAGCTGGAGAATTTTTGCTTCCAAAAATATAGAAGAGCTATGTTGTCAGACAGCTTGGAGAGAGGCAGGTAATAAATTGCACTGTGCTGCATAAAGGTTTTAAGGATCTTTTAAAATGTGCTGGAGGTAAGCTGCCAGGAGATATATTAATGCTTTTATTTAGCTGTATTTCAGTTTGTGTTTGTCTTTGCTTCTCTGGTGTTGAGGGCACTTGAAACAAATTGGCCAGTCTGTGTGGCACAGTAGTAGCTGGTTAAAGTTGCTCTAGTGGTTGTCTGATCATTTCTATGAGCTACTGACCCCAAGCAACCTGGTGTGTTAGTGGCACAAAGTTTGCTCTCCATGGAGGTATAAAGTGCTCTTTCTATCCAGGCTGATAATTGGTTAGCTTTTATTCCTTCTCAACTGAGTCCATACATTCTACATAAAAATGAGGGAAATTTAGAAGGACCAAACCAGTAACTCAAGAAAGAGAGCTCCAAGGAGAGAGATCCCTCTGAAACCACAAAGCTTACAGGTGTTATAGGTCTAAGTACAAGTTTTCACCTCATACAGTGTTTAAATACTATCCAATAGTAGATGCTGTTTATGCTGTATGGGATATGGAGTTATTGAAATCCTATTTTCTGATCATAATCTTCCAATAAAAGTTTATTTTGAACTATGAGTTCAAGCTGGAAGTCACACTGGGCTGGATGAGGTCTAGAAATGCAGGGAGGGAGGGACAACTGGTTATATGGTAACAAGGTCTGGCTAAGAAAACTCCTTAAACATTCCTTTAAGAAAAAAGGAAAAAAAAACAAACCCAAATCCAAACAAGAATGTAATATCATGAGACTCCAAAGAAGTGCACTTTTCAACTTGTTTCTGTACCATATGGATTTTATCTTGGCTCTTTTTACCGTACCCATTGCATGACCCAAAGTTTCTGTGTTTCCATGAAGTATGCTGAGCACTGATTCCTGCACAGGGCCAGAGGTAGGGCTTTACACCCTGTGCAACTTATTCATATCAGGCTTTTCTCAGAGCATGGGGTCCTCAAGGGACAGGACAACAGCTGGCCTACAGCCCAGCATGGAAAAGGGAATCTTTTTTGACTGTTGACTAGTGGCTTTAAAGCCTCTTTATACCATGTCAATATACTTTTGTTTTGATTTAGTGACTGAAATAAAATGATTATTCCCCTTCTCCACCAGTATTATGTCTGTGTCATCATGAATTTGGGAATTCCCTTTCAGGTATTTATGTAGCAAAAACCCCAGTACCAATGGCCTGTCTCCTTGGATTTTCTTTTCTCAATTGAGTTATCTCAGCTGGGTTGACACAAACCTAATTTAAGCAACTTTAGAATTGTGTGAGTTCAAAGGAAGCCCACAGAGGGTGTAAACATACTGTTAAACAGTGTCAGGGCCCTGCTCAGGCTGTCACCCAGACCCACCTTTCTGTTGATGTTGAATTTTATGTTACACTAACTTGTAAAGCAGCATTCGAGTAGAAGGGAATAAATTCATAGGTCATATGAAAGTAGAGTACTGGGATAAAAAAAGCATAGCAATGTTTACTGCCAGACCCCATCACCTCCTTTATCAGTGTGATTTAGTTTACCTCAAGAAAAAAATGGTAGAACATGTGGCAGAATATTAAAAAATAAAGAAAGCCCTTTATACAAAACCACTTACATGAACTTAATGTTCCCATTGAATCTGTCTTCAGGTGAAACTGGGGGAAAAGCCTCAGGATACTGTCAGGACTTTCATTTGAGGTTTAAAGCCAGAGGCCATAGAGGACCTTTCAGGTCTCTTTGCAGTTTGCACCTGCATTTTGCTGCATTTTAAGTTATAGAGAGTAAAGCCTGGAAAAGTAAAAAACCTGAAATGATTCAGAGAAAATATAAAGAAAATTGATAGAGTTTAGTGAAAAAGAGTGAATGTATTGGATGTACCTCTCTTTTTTTCAGCATCAGGTAATAAAACAGATGGAAAATACCTTCTAGCATCTGGTAAGCATCAGTATTTTGTAAGAGTTTGGCATTAAAAACCCCCAACGAACCACTTCTGCAACTGTTGAGAATGCTTAACTGCAAAGCTTTTTTGTCCCTCCCTGAATTGTACTGAGCTTTGAATAGCCTTGCTTTTCCTATCCGTGAAAGGTTAAGCTAGGCTTAAATCAAAGTTTTCTTATTTGAAGATCAAGGCTAAAACTCTATTTCTTTTTACAGAACAAAAGGTATCATCAAATAAATTACAGTAATTTAAAAAATCCTAGAGCCAAGCCTTTGCACATTCATGAACTGAATTATACAACTAAAGCAGGTAGTTATTTGCTAGTAAAACCCCTGCTTTTAGTAGAAATGAGCATTGTTAAAATAAGCAAGAGAAAAATTACAAGCTCTTCCTTTGCCTTGGAAAAAACAAGGTCACATTTGCAATTTGCAGTGCTTGATCTCTCCATTAGCAATCTTGGCAAAGGTTTATCAAGTTATTCTGAATAATTTCCTTCAAGTTATGAGTGTGTCACTTGGTCTGTTATGGACATGTTCCTTCAGTTTACTCTGCTGTTTACCTGTGAATTGTCACACTCAAATCTTTCTGATCGGTGTCAAAAAAAAAAAAAAAAAAAAAAAAAAAAAAAAAAAAAAAAAAAAAAACCAAAACAAAAAAACAAAAAAAAACAGTGTTCAAAATCAAAGCTTCAGTGTGGAAGGATATAAAGTGTGAAATCCAGACCCATTGCTTTCATTCTGGCTTTAGTGATCATAGAAACCTGCTGTAGGGCAGGACTAATCTGCCAGAAAATTATTATTGAGCCCTGGAAACTCAGATATATGTGCAGACTTGAAAATGTTGTTCTTTGTGCCAACTCCAGGTCCTACAAGAACCTCACACAGTATCTTCCACCTGGCTCAGAAATGCGCTGCGTTCCACGGTAAAGAGGAGGAAGTCTGTTAATTCCCAAGCAGCTGTGAACAATTTAATCTCTTTCCAAACAGTCCAGCATCCTATTCCAATTGAGACTTTCTTGGGGGATGGATAGTTTTAAGAGCTGGTGAGGTATAATAGGGTCTTTCTTTCAAGGCCATTCCTATGGATTTGGCTTCAACAGTAGCATCTTGATAACAGGGTTGCCAAATCTCAGAGCTTCATGATACTTGGTTATAGTTTCCTCCTCCATATGCTGGAACTGAGAGGTTTAAAATTAGTCTTTGGCAGACAACCTTGAAACCTTGAATTACCGCTCTGTAAATACTTGGAAATCAGGTGGTGAGCCACAATTTTGTAATTTTACAAAGAAGAAATCCCTGTAACTTTAAGATCTGATAAAGATTTTATTCTGAATGCTGGTGGTTGGAACTCCTGGGATTTCCCAGATAAAATTGCCTCTGAGAACTGAACTGATAAGTTGAATTGGTTTTCTGGACAAAGAATCACAAAGAACTACCTCAAGAAATTCATACCCAGATTTCTTCGAGCTATCAGAACCAAGGACTTTTTTGTTCTGATTATCAGAAGGTCTCTGCACTCAAAAATGATTGTATAGGTATTTAAGACAGCTGTACTTTTAAACAGGCTTGCACCTGATATGGTTTCCATGGGAGCTGCTTGGTCCTTAGCCATTTGCAAACATGGCTGCTTATGTAGATAATTAAATTAGAGTTAGTGAACACAGTGTTCTTCTGAACAGCTGACCTTCAGTCTTTTTGCCACACTGGTAGTAGAGTGAAGTGAAATACATTCTTTCTATGATTTTCTGTATCACATTTTTCTGTACCATATTTTTCTCTTCCTTAAGACTATCTAGATGTGACTTTCTGGAAACTTTACCAAAATCTCCTACTATTTCACTGTATTTTCAGCAGTTACCCTTGGATTGTTCTGCACAACTCCAGACAGAGCATTTAATCATCTTAGTTCTTCTATTTTCACTGGAGCTCCCAAAGTTTTAAGATTTTCTTTTGTCCAGCAAGATATATTGGGCCTGGCTTACACTAAAATGCTTCATAATACCCTCGAAGAACTAGTTTTTTTCAATCAGAAAGCAGTGGAGTTTCAGCACTTAGGAATGTCAGTCATATCTAAAGTATGGAGACAGAATTATAGGAGCTTTGTTTGTAAAGCTATAGATCAAAGTATCTGGAAATATTTTTTAACATTTTTATGGGGCAGACACTGTATTTCAAAGGAAGTTTTATTCACTTTGTTTACCTATTGCTTCAAATGAGTTTGTCAGATCCCAAATGAAGAGGGACAGGATTTTGGCTACTGAATTCTAGCTTGGCCACTAGTGCCTGGCTAATTAGGGACGGGTATAGAGAACCCCACACACAGCTAAATAAACCAGAAAAATCCTGATGTCCTACTGAGGTCAGCAGCACTAATTAGCATCCACAGACAGGAAATCTGTTTGAACCTGTCTGTTTTGCTTCCTGGCTTTGATCACATCCAAAATCATACAGGGAAATGATTCTGATGCTGTATCATGCCAGAAGCACATGGTGGGAAGCTCATGGACTAGCCTGTCCTCCTGGGACTTTTATAATCATTCTCACTTACTGGGGTTGCTGAAATTTTGTCGTATGGAGGATACAAACCCAGAAGCCTTTTGGCTTCTCAACAGGCAGAGTTTGATCCTTGCAGGGGTACCTGGCTGCCTGGCTCTTAAGCTCTATGAAGTCCAAGAAGCCTGGTACTTTTCTAGGAAGTCATGTTGAGAATTCCAGCTCTCTGCAGTAGTACCACACTGCAGAAGAAACACACAGAAGCTACAAACTGCCTCCACATTGGGGAATTTTGCCTGGCCTTCATTTCTTTATACTTTCCATCCACAAACTCTGAGCTTCCACGAAGCTTGTCCCTAGTGCCATGGACAAATGCCACTACCTCCCTTCTCTGTGCTGCTCAGAAGCCCACCTGAGGTATAGGCTTCTGAATTCTGGTTTTGTTCATGCTCTCTGAAGGACTGCTCCACCCCTTAAGCTTTCTCTAAAGCTGGGTGACTGTTGATAAAACAACAAATATAAATAAGTCCTATACTTTTTCAGTATTTTTGGGTAAATTAGCGGAGTAGTATCTGAAAGCTTATAGTGTTTTATCTGCTGGTCAAAAGAACAATTTTGAAATTAAGAAATAAGAAAAGTTTTCACCATTTGAAAGCTTCAAAAAATAAAGCAACGTTTTCCAGCATAATTTGAACATAAGCACTGTGGTAGTTGTATTAAGCAAGTCTCCTTGACACAATACATCAGTAATAGAATATTTTTTAATGAAAGGTGGCAAATATTGGCCCTACAGTAGTAGCTTCTCAAAGTCCTATGCACAAATGATTATTTTAATGGGCAGTAGGCAAGCTATCATTTGCCTGTATGAAAGATTTATCCTTCATTTTAAACTCAGAGAATCACTTCTCTTAATTTCTTCTGCTTTGCAGAAAGGACATGAAATTGTTGTGAATGTTCTACAACTTCAACTGGAATAAAAAAAATAAACTAAAACAAAAAGCCAATTCAGCTGAAAACCAACTAATGTAAATAAGGAAATGATCAAAACAATAAAAAATAAAACTTCTGCTTTGATGACACAATTGTTTTACAGGGTGCTAAAAAAGTGAATCTCTCAAGTGTGTGTGCTGCCATATCACAGAATATCATGCAGAAATGTGCAGAGATTTTATTATATTGGCAATAACCAGTTTGAAGATACTCAGCTGGACAATGAAGACCAAATTTTTACCATGTGGAAATTACCTCTTACTATAAAGCACCCACTACCTAATCCTGCAAAGTACTTCAAGAAACACTCCAAAAGCAAGAAAAGAGAATCTACGACCACTGGTTGCACCTGTCCTTTTGCATCCAGCCATGAAGAATATCCTTCTGTCCTGGGCTGACACTGCCTGGGTTGACTCTGTTGAATCTGCCAACAGAATAAGGCTTAGCAAATAGACTGGAGAAAGGAGAATTCAGTCTCAGTGTTTGCTGTCATCTGAGAGCTTCTGGTGATCCATACCACTCTGTTTGTGCTCGCTGCAAAATGCATACACCTTGGGGGAAAATATTAGTAATCTGGGCACAAGAGCTAAAAACTTTCCAGTAGAATAATCTGAATCACATATTTGGCTTAGTTTCCTCATGGAAGAAATAGTGAGGCCCCTTGCCCCATGAAATCAACCATCATTCAACTAACTATTATATTTTTAAAGGACATTCTCAGTAAACTGCAAGGATGCCAAGACTGCTGCTGTGCCCTAACGATATATGTGAGACCTTAATGTTGATACAGAGCTCAGGGTCATGAAGATGTTCTAGGAGAGAGCAAGAACTCTAGAAAATCTACCACCACATTAGCAAAATTAGCAATGCTGAGGTGAACTCTTCTTGGATTCATGACAACCAGTCTGACCCTTGATAACTTGCAAAGTCATAACAGAGAGAAGTAAACTTTCACCATGGACATTCCTCTTGAGTAAAGACCTCCACCCCCTGCAAAAAAACCCCAAAACCAACCAAACCCCACAGAAATCCAAAGAGATGCCTCTTTCCTCCATTAGCATCCTGTCTTGCTCCTTTTGAACCACTGCCACTGCTGTATCAGAGAAGATTTGATACTGGGATATCAGGGCTGGGCTGAGTTAGCCAAGCCACAAAAGACAGAACAGTGAACAACAGGAAAAGGTGGGGGGATGGAGTTGTACTACAAAAGGATATGAAATGATTCTGCGCTTTCTTCTAACAATCCCTATGTGCCCTCTAAGTTTGTTGACAATTAGCCAAACCTTTAGAGCCCTAAAGCCATCCTATTGTCAAACTCTCTACAATTCTCCTAAATTTTGCTGAGAGGAGCATTTAACAGAGTGAATTTAACATGTGGTCTGTCTGCCTGCAGTTTTTCCCATCAGCATAGTGGATAGAGTCACTGCAGAAGCATTCCTGTAGCCCTGTTCCATTCACATTCCTTTGGCACACGCAGGCCATATTCATGAGCTCCATATCCCAAACAGGTGAATTATTCTCAGCAGCACAACTAAATCTGAACTCTGTTGTCCTAGTGAAGGGCAGCAGTGAACAGGGTTCAGGGCAAGAGCACATCTGACACAGAAAAGATAGGGGGCAGATCAAAGAGAGACATAAAGGATGCTGTAGAACCAGACTTCCTCCATCCCACAGCTGACAAGAGGTGGGATTTGCCTCTTTTCCCTCCCAGCAGTGACTCTGCCTTGGTGAAGGCAGCAGCAGGAGCACGCCTCATTTTCTAGGGCTCTGGCACAGATGACGTAGGCTTGGGACCAGAGCTGATTTGTTCCTCAAGGCAATTTGCTGCCCTCAGCAACTTCTGTGTTGCTAGAGCCTCAGGTCAGCTTTGTTCAAAACCTCCAGGAACTTTCTCTCAAGACAAACTCCTGCAGTCACAGGCAAAGCTTAAGTAAATTTGCTGTGCCTGCAGTGGCAAGAGAGGATTTCTCCTGGGACCCCTGGTAAGGACTCCAAAGAGTGGTGCCAAGCAGTACATATCTTCCAGTTACCTTCATCTGATAGGACCACTTCAACCCAAAGGTGGCTGAAAGTGAACAAAAAGTTGCATTTTAAGGCACACCAAGGGTTCTCTCATTTGCCATTTTCACAACTCTCAAAGGGGTACAAAATAAAATAGTTTGTCTTTGTTCACTCCAGTTGAAAGAAACTAGAAATTTAATTTTCATACCACTGTCAGCAGTCCAGTCTTGAGCTGGTAAATCTGGCTGATAATTATCTTTGGCCTGGGACTCTTCTTTCTTATTCTTCTAAGATAAATTCAGTTTTTCCCCTCTTCCTTGTGCACCACAGCCAGACAACTGAAATGCTCCACATCAGTCCCAGCTTGGTCAGTGCTTCCCCTCCTCATTCATCCTCCACTCTCTCCAAATCATGTCATGCCTTCTCCCATGCTCTCTCCTTCACCACATGTTCTTCCCTTGGGAATGAGCAGAATTACATACCCATCTGCCTTAACTGTTTCCTATGTTTCTGCTAGGAGAGACTGGGAAGATGAAAGACAGAGAAAAGTGGTGCAGAAAACACACTGAACTGATATGTGAAGCTACATTGAACATGCCTTGCACAATCTCCTCTTTCTGCTTTATCTCTTCTCCTTTGCAATCCCATGGAAACCAGGAGGAAAAAACCACTGCATGGCTGTCAGCTTCAAAGCAGGAGAAAGAAAAACCCTTCCTCTCTGAGCTGTGATTACATCTCATGATAGATGACTTCCCTCACTTGTCTGGGGGAATCCCTGGATGCTCTCTTGTTCCTATGGGGCCACACAACAGCTGAACAAACAGCAGTAATATCTGTGGGAAAAAAGGAGGATTCCACCCCTTTTCCTCCAAGTTTCTTCATTTTTCTATAACCCTGCCTGCCTCCTCAAGAGGTTCCAGATCGTCACCTTGGCACACTATGCCCAGCAATTGTGATGCTCTTCTCAAGGTGTCACCAAGCACTGCAGTCTTGCCAGGACTGTTTTCCGTAGCCAAGAGTGGGGGAATCTTTGTGCTTTCAGAGATTCCTTGATGGTGTTTGGGTAAAACAGTGCCCAGCTCTTGCTAATCTCTAGTATTTATGACCACAAGATGATCCAAAACAAAGTATGAAGAAAGAGATGAAGCCTGGATTATTTTTTAAACAGTGTATTGGGGAGTAGTCACTTAACTTCTGTGTTTAAGTTTTCAGACTCCAATAATTTTCAAGTCCCGTTCCACCTTTCTTTTCTCTTACTGCCTTATCCGCTTATCCTCCACCTCAAACATCAAGGCTAAGTATCCTTCATCCCAAACATAAAGGATAAGAATGAGTGGTTTTCCCCTTTTAAATCCAGGAATCTCTTTAATCCTGGATGTGAGACAATGGAAAACATACTAGGAGGTGAAAGGAGAGGCTTGGCAACGCAAGAGAGAATGCAATAAACCAGTTGTTTCTTTTCCAATCATTAAACTCCACACCCTAGAGTTACTGGTCTTCATAGCAGCCTGGTCAAATAGAAAAAGGTACAGAAAAGCAGAGGAGAAAGGTCCTATGTTTCCAAACTGATGCATGGTCAAGGTGCCAAATGCTTGCATTTCATTCATTTGCCACAAACTGGGTTAGCTTTGAGCTTGAAGGAGAGAGAATATCAGGTTTTTAAGTACTGCTTCTGGGTCTGGCATAAACATTTCTATTGCCATAATGAGTCAGACATCAGAGGCAATAAACATAAAAGGATGCAGGCCAATGCCTAGGCAAACAGAATGGGAAAACAGAACTGAAAAATAAGTGCACGTGTCAAGGAAGGACTCCATCCCCACAAAACTTTCGAAATTATAACCTCAATTTCCTTTATTGCATCAAATAAATTTACTTAAAAATAAAACCACTACCACCACCACCAATACAAAAACCCCTCTAGAATTCCAGGTAAGGTTAATTTGCCAGAGGCAGAGTTTGTTCTGTTAATTGCCATTTGCCATGTACCAATACCACAGTCCCCAAATGCTCTTGCACATTTCCCATCAGGCAAGCACACACACGATTAAGAACATTTGAGCAGTCATCCTTAGAACTGTGAAAAACATTAATCCTTAAATGAAGGGAAATCAGTCTTCTGAGCCACAGAAACCATGGCCTCAGATGCTCCCTCCCTTTGCCTTTAGCCAGGGCTCCTGAAGGGCTGTTGGATGATCAGGGTCTGATATCTGGCTCTGGCAACAGTCTATGGGGTGGAAAGTGCATTGATGGAAAACATTTCAAACTCTGATTTGCACCCTTACTTGGGGCTTCACTGGGAACACAGAGCAGTTCAGAGACACATATTTGGCACTTTTCAGCTGTCAAGTAGCTCCCTCAATTGCTCTCTTTCCATTTCCATTCTCTTTTCTTCCTCCTTTCTTTTTCAGACCATCCCTTCTTGTCTGACTCCTCTTTCAACTTGCATCATCTTTACCTAGAGGTTGATATATGTCGCTTGGTGCTCTTCTTTATTATTCCTGGTTTGCACCAACATTTTATCAAATATAATTGTCACAAAGAAAATATTTATTCCAAGAAGTTTCAGTGATCTGCTAATCAACTAGTACAAAAAAATCAACTACAGAACTCTAAAAGATCTCCCATGTCCCTTCCCATCCTCCGTTACTAGGCTTCCTTTACTACATCAGGAATTTTCTGTTGACAGATTAACTAATGTGACTGATGGAGAAATTTTCATTTTATTTTGACCAGCAATTGTACTGATAGAATCTCATCACTGTTAGTTAGCACAGATGTGAAGATACAAATGGGCATCACCTCTTTGATCTCGGTTAGATCACAAAAACTGCTTTCCATCTTGGGAATCAGAGCTGCAAAATTTTGTCTTGCAAAATTATGTGACATAAAGAACCTCTACTAAAGCACACAGAATTCAATACCCATGCATAACCTCCATTGCTGCAGTGTTAGATGGTGTTGATGCAAAAGAAGCCAAAATGGTGAGGTCACTGCTCCAACAGGAACATAGTAATGAGGTCCAATACCCACAAAGAACTTGCACTCATGTTATTGTCCTGAAGCCAGTTAATGATTAACATGGATTAACTCCTTGTGCCTTATGGACATAATATCAAGGTTTCTCAAAAATGTAGGGATATACAAAGACACTAGGGATTTTGGAATAGTTTCTATTCTTTACAATTACTTAGTGTTCGAAAGCAAAGATCTTACAGAATATTAAAAATGTGTTGAATTCCTGACTCTGCTGCCAAGAATCAGCCATCATTTTACATGTAGTGCCTTGGTATTTCAGGCCGTGATCCCACGCATGTGCTGAAAATAAAGAGAACTTGATAAGGCAGCAGAAACATGATTAAGCTTTGATCTGAAAAGGGATCCTGACTCTCTTATGGTGCTGTGAGTTTGTGGGCACCAAAGAGAATATGGTAAGTTTGCTCAGCAAACTAGAGGTGTGACATTAATACAAGTTACCGAACGCTAGAGTCTTCCAGCCACAGTTAAATAAATCTGTTTCCCCACTAATTAGCTTAAAGCCAGCATAGCTATGTTGCTTCTCCTACTGCCACATTTTCTTTTGCACTTAATGATCTAATCACATCCTCCTTTTTCTACAGGGCCTTTGCCTCATTCAGTGCCCAGGATGGATGCGACTCATTGAATAGGCATCTGTAGTCCGACAGTTTGTCTCAGATTTGCCTGGAGCTGAAGATACATCCTTTGATTATATCCCTGGCTCTGCTGCAAAGTTTCTGTGTGAGGGTGCTGGAGAAGTCACTTAAACCAAACAAAGTGGGTACAAAAACCCTCTTCTTTTTTGTTGTGGGTGTCTGACTGTAATGACTTGAGATCTCATTTGTGAAAGAGCTAAGTGCTCATTACATGCAATTGGGGCAGAATGCTGCAAAATGCTAAATACTCTGAAAAAGAGACATACTTAGAGGTTCAAAATTAAAATGAGTAAGAAAGTGTCATCCATGATCTTCCTCGACTTCCTTTCCGGTATCCAAAATACTTCTTTCAGCATAGGGACAGTGTGACAGAAACAAGTACCTGACTGGGAAATGGTAGTTTTGAGGTTTCAAATCCCCATTAGGTCAAAAGGAAAACCATTCTCAGTTTTGAAGGGTGGGACCTCTGTCTCATGCAGCTTCCAGGTGTTTAGGCTCTCCTATGTAGTTGCTCAAATTGGCAGACTTTTGGTACTTCTAGATCATTTGTCCACTCAGTTTAACCAAGAAGGCTTTGCCCTTCACGATTTAAACTGAAAAATTCTGGCAAAAAACTTCAGTTTTGACAGACCTTTTCTTATCAGGCATCTGTTTTGTACATATTTCCTGTCTGAACTGCTGAGCCTATGGCAGGACTCTGGGATGAGCATGCCAGTCCCATTGTACAAGTTTTTGTTTGCAAGAGTTGCTGCTCTGGGAGAAGTCCAACTAGGCTTGCAAAGGCATGTCTGAAGTTCATCTGAACACTTCTGTATCAACTACAGATGCTCCACAGTTCCAGGGGAGCTCTCCTGGCTCAGGTCATCGTGCCATGCTACACAGAGGGTGACCAGTTTCCTTGGTAAGCTCAGTAACTCTGGGCCATCCATCCAACCTCAAGGCCCTCAGGTTTGCCCAGAAGGCTACACAGCTTCAGGCTTAAAGTAGTGAATGGATACAACATTACAAAAACCATTCAAATGAAGCTGGCACCTATGAACACATCAAAGTTTTATACCTTCCTCACATACAAACATCCCTGTCCACACCACATCTGAATCTCTTTGTGTTTAAGGAGAAGAGAGTGTCTCAGAAGAGAGATTACCTGTCCTTCAAGGCTGGTGTCCAAGGGCAGCAAGGAGCATCCTAAGCAGCCCTATTTACTAGGCACTACAAAAGCAGGTGTAATCAAAGCTGTTCCAAGGAGAGGAGACACTCACCTCATCCCTCTTGGACTCCAGCAAGGTATTTCTATATCCTTTCCAGTAAACCTTCCCATTTTTAAAAGACAACAAAATTTAGACAAAACTACTAAAAGAGATGGAAGGATTTCAGAAGGTTGTGGCAGCAACTACACCCTTTGCTGTCTGGGTTCTATGCACGTCACTTCTAACAGGTATTAGTGCAACCTGGCATTAAATAATATTACCGTGGGAGCGGTTCTTTTCTGCAGCATGCTACAGTTTCTTGTGCAGTGTCAAATTTGGGATAATTTTGACATCTTGTCTGTGGCACTCATCCATCTGTTGTAACTGAGTAGGTGTTGGGTGGGGCTGGCAGGAGAGACTTGTTTAAGTGTTTGTTTTCATCCTGTACAGGAACGGCAGAGCCAGTTCAGTAATTAATTAAATACTCATCTTAAAAAAAAAAAAAAAAAAAAAAAAAAAAAAGTGTGCTAATATTCTAAAGAAATAGTGAATAAGGCAGCTGGCACTTCTCACTGCTTAAATCTGGGGACATCGTTCCCATTTCTGCTTGGTTCCATTTGTTTTAGGATGCCTTCCTCGTTGGGCTGGCACTCTGGTTTCTATTCCTGACTCAGCCAATTGCCTTCTGGCTGCATTTGGATAGGTCACTTCATCTTTTGTGCAGCAGTTTCCCTCTCTGGAAAATGCACCCAAAGTAAAATACCTCTTTTTTATAAACTTTGAAATATGCTGATAAAAAATGCAACAGGATAGGTGGCCAATATCATTACTATTATTATATTAATTTGTGGTTATTCTATTCAAATAATCACCATTTAAAATTAACCTTTGTTGTCATCTGCCCATAGCAAAAGAAAGGATCTGAGCACAGTGAAAACAAATTCACAACTTCTATGGCTTACTCTATGTCTTTAGGGAACTTGTTTCTCTCATTTTACTCAGAACAGAGCACAAAAATACTTCTCCTTGTTTAACTGCTCATAATCTTCCCATCATTCAGAAATGCATGGTGCACCAAGCAACCATGCCCTTCCCTGTAAGTGACTAGGGAATGTTCCACCTGCTCTGTTTTAACTTCTGGGCAGACCTTGGCATTCATTTCTTTGCCTTAGGACAGTGATTCCTGCTGTTCTCTTTGCCAGTCTACTGGGATGTAGTTGTGCCTTCTATCTAGAAATCAGTTTTACCCTGCTCTGTGATCAGTTTATGGATTGAAGAAATAACTGGTAACACTTGAAAACACCTTCAGCAGAACATTTATTTGCAAATGTACTAGATAACCAAGGAAACAGGGGAACTCCCTATGCATGGCTAAATACAGTCATTTTTGTCCAGCATGTCTAATCCTGTGAGGTTCTGACCACCTCCACGAAACCCCAGCACAGTCAGGGATGCTCAGAGCAGCTTGCAAATTGCTATTTTGTGACTGGCAGGTAAGAATGCCACATTCATTAATCCCAGAATATATTTAAAGATGTGCACTGAGCTATGGAGATTACACAGTCTGTGCTTATGGACAGTAAACTGCAGTGTGGCTTTTCACTTTCCTCCTTCTCGTTCTCGTGTACACATAGCAAGAGGCGTTAGCCCAGGAGTCTTTGTAAAAGAGTTTGGGGAAGGCATTGGATATTCAATGCTTTGTATTTTCTGGTGGCCTCTATAGCCTGGAATCTTGGCACTCTCAGAGCTTAGAATTTTGCATCTGAGATTATCAGTCCTGTTATAAAAACCAAAAGTCAAATCCTGGGCTTTCAGATGCAGTTTCTTCTAAAATGCTCTGTTAGAGAAGATCAGAAACATCCACTGGGAACACTGATTAAGAAGAACAAAATGCAATATCTTTTTGTTTGTTTGTTTGTTTTGGTTTTATTTTTTTTGTTGGTATTTTTCGATTTTTTTTGTTTCTTTTGGGGTTTTTGTTTGTTTGTTTTTGTTTTTGGGGTATATTTGGTTTGGGGTTTGTTTTGTTTGTTTGTTTTGGTTTAGATAATAAAAAAATCAGTGTTGGTAATATCGCCCTGAAGGTATCTACCATTTTACCTGTAATATTACTCTTTGCCAGGGAAAGGTAGAGGAATTAAATGGATTTTATTTGTAGATCAGGTTAGGCAGAGAGGTTTCATATGATTATTTCTTAGCTTGCAGATTAAAGCATGTACTGTATGTTGGAACTAAATTCATCTTCCATTTCTCCAGTGTGACTTGTGTCATAATAAACTTTAAGTTTCTTCTGTAAATTATTTCCCTCTCTGTAATTTCCTCTGGTGACTCCTGGACCCTGAAGTGCCACTAGCTGCAAAATTACAGATAGAAGTATTTTGAACTTCAGTCATTCACAAGAAATTCATAATCCTGACATCCCGCAAGTACTGTATTTGGTGTGAGATGAAAGGAACTTATTCACTGCTTTAATCATGTCCTATTCATCTCTATAGACGAGGATTTCTCTTTATTCAAGCATCTCTCCATTTCTTTCTTTCCCACTCCAGGACTGACAAAATTTCAAATAACTCATAACAAACTGAACACTTTTTGCAGCAGAACATGATCACTGCAGGAGTAAGGGAAGGAAAATGCACAAGAGCAGTGAAAGGAACCTTTGGATTACAAAATTCAGTAATTTTTACAGGAATAAAAAAAAAAATAAGGTTCCAGTACAGTTCTCCTTAAAACTGGATCACAGTTTTGTTGTAAGGCACTAAGTCCCATTTTGTACAGTCTTCTTTTCTGTCTCTCTCTCTCAAGGACCAACCCTGGGTGAACCTCACTGTGCCAGCTCAGGCCGACCTGAATGATATTTGCTGTCAATTATGGAATCGTCAAGTCATAGAATAGTTTGGGTTGGAAGGGATCATTAAAGGTCATCTAGTTCATCCTGCACCAGGGATTTTCCATTTAGTATCAAAATATAATTCCTCTTATCAGCTTCAGACTTTCTGGCTTTATGTTTCCTTTTGCATTTCTGATCTTTGTGAGATCATTGCCCTGGCTGGTTCAGTATGCAAAGGCAGGGAAATAAACATGTAAATAGGCAGGAGTGATGCTGCAGCCAGTTTTAGCTAAGAATTAGAAAATATGAATTTTCCAGGAATAACACTGGTTTCTTTTTTACAAACTAACACTGCTACACAGAAAATTTCCTAATATTGTGGCAGAGAAAAATCAAAGATTGAATTTATTTTCGCAGTAAAAATTATATAATTTACTTCTATGACATGCTTCGTCTCCTCTCTTAACAAACCAGCTCTTTTGGTGCATTTTGGGTCCAATCTGTGCTTAACTCTTGTTCAACAGGGTGACCAGACCAGTTCACCTGGGTGAGGAGCCTGGCTGTGTTAGGGGAGCCCCTCTCACTGCCCTCCAGGTTCTGGTGCTGCTTGAAGCCTCTCCAACTTTGCCTTCAGCACCACAATCTGCCCCTTCCACTGCTGCTCTGCTCTTAAATGACAAAGAAAATAGGAGGGTTTAAAAGGTTTTTCATAACATGACAGTGTTTTCAGAGAACACAAAATATTTCCTCTCGGATTTGGCACTTTCGTGTTGGTAAAGCAATAAAATTAATGTCATCTTCTTCTTCATCTCAGTTTATTTGGGTTGCCAAGTTTTTCAGAGTTGTCTTGCTCTGGGTGACCAAGGGGCCAGATAATTTTCCCAATGTTGTTATGTTTACATGTCCCACCTTACTGTTCTGATAATTCCTCAAAGGATTCTACTTCCTTCCTTGCCAACCTTTTATTCTTCATTCCAGCAACACTTGCTTTGTTTTGTAAAACAGATCTAGGGCAGAATTTCGCATCTCACTTCATGATTACTAGATTTTCTTAACATCTTCTGAGATAAATTATCAAAGACTTTCTGAAATTTCCTTAAAAATTTCTATTAAATGGGTCTGTATAATCACTGAGACCTTCAAGATTTTTTTAAGGAAGTTATAGAAGGCATGTTTCACTGTGACTGGATTAGCCATGCATAGCATTAAGCAGATTTTTTAATTTGCTAACTTATATTTCAACATTTCTTTCTTTTTCATTTGGTTGAGATGATCTTGATCTTAAAGTCAAATACATGCAATATTCCATTGCTTTGGTAGAGAAGAATAGCCTATTTTTAAGGGAAACTTGCATGATTTTGTTAACAGCTATCAGTCTTGATTGATGCCATCTGCTCTGGGAGGTTTGTTACTTTAGCATGTCAATCCTGCAGTTTCTCTTCTGATACCTCAGTGTTTGACAGGCACCCATCTACAGTAATTAAATAGAATATCTACAGACTGACTGCATTTTCAAATGGTAAAGACTGATGGGAGGATATAATGTAGTCTCTATAATTGTAGCTTGTCATTTTTAACTGCCCCTTTGATCCAGCAAATTCCCTAATTCTGTTTTAGATATTTAAAATTTTCATTTGTTTGTAGAAATGTGTCTCTTTGCATTTGAAATACCTTCTCAGTCCTCCTTTTCCCATCTTTCATTTTCCCTTGCCAGTTTATATTCCTGTCTTTTGGGTTAGCCAGGGCTAGATTTCCTTTTCCTGAAGGTTACCTGTTTGGTTCATCATGCTGTGTTTGTTTTTTCTAGCCTTCCTGCTTCCTTTTTGGTTTCGGGGTATGCATACCTTCTGTGATGCAATTATGGTATGCTTAAGTAGTTCCATGTTGAGGGTAAGGATCATAATGCCTTCACTTCTGACTCGTTCTCTGCACTTCTTTCAAACCCTCTCCTCCCTCTAAATGCAAGAAATTTAAAGGATTATATTTTAATTGCAGTGCAGTTTAAGTTTTACATTGTTATTAGGCTTCTATCTGCACCCCAGGAGGCTTTATATGATGCTTTATATTTCTTGTGTTTCCCCAGGATGGGGGGGGTAATTGTGTGTTAGCTTCTTTATTTAGGACTGGCCCAGACCCAAGTCTCTACACTTCCAGAAACTGTATGGAGTGCAGTTGTGACACAAACAAGCAACAAATACAATTACAAATAAAAGTCCTGCCAAGGCACTTTGAAGGGAAATGATAAATTCAGATTAGTCAGACCATTTGATGCTGGAGCAGGCTTCAGTTCTAGGGCACTGGCAGGGTTTTGGAAAAAAGCTGTGTCTGTTGTCAGGCTGGTGCTCTCTTGAAAGGTGAGAGTTGCTTTGGGGTTTTTTTTACACCATGGTCCTGTTCAACCATGTTAGCTAAACAAGAAACTGGGAAAAAAGAGTAAGAAAAATCCTGGTTTAAGACCAAGAAACACACATGCTTTGTTTTAGCCTCTCTCTGCCATGGTAGGACAAACTGCTTTAATCATTTTCAAAAACCAATGCACAGCTCTGGAACCCAGAGGAAAAATAGAGGCATTTAAAGGAAAATGCCCAGAGCACTGAGAAGGGGAGGAAGGAGGATCAGGGAGGAAAGACATAACATCTTGCCTTCTGCTCACACACTGACCAGAGGAATATGATCTGTACAGGAAGTAAAAATTAGGGAAGGGTCAGGCAAAGCTCTGAATATGAACAAATGGTTTGCATGTAGAGCCTGGCTACGAATGACACCAGATCACTGGACTGCAAAGATGCAACCAAATCCACACAGGTCCAGCTTAGACTGGGGGACCTGCGAACATTCCAAGTCTGGATGACTGATCCAGTTCCATCCCAGTTCCCTTCCCTGCAAGTGAGCAGCGTGGAGCCAGGTGGAAGCTGTGCAACCTTCAAGCCACACCACCAGTTTGGGTGTCTCAGGAGCACAGCAAGGCATAAATGCCACTGCACATGGTGGAGGCCACTTCAGAGAGAGTGTCAGTGACTTCAGTACGGTGAGGTGAGGCTTACTTGGCTGTGGCTAACTGAAGTCAATGGGAAAAGTCTCCTTCCTGATGTAAGTGCAGGACTGACACATTCACAGAGAAGAAGCAGCAATCTCCAGCTTTATATTAAACCCTCTGTGGCCATGGCAGTAAGGCAACATTACATTCACTGGAATTCAGCTTTGAAAGGAGTTGCATAAAAGAAAATATTAGCACCAACATACTTCTTAGGAGAAAATGAAAGAAGAACATTTTTTTTGAAACTGACCCTTGGCAGCCTGCTTAAAAGAGCTTGAAACTATCTGAACTACACAAGAAAAAAAAAAAAAAAAAAGAAAAAAAAGAAAAACATGCCCACAAGGGCTGAAAAATCACTTCAGTAATAGATGGCTTTTAACTTTACATCAGAAAATGTTTGGCAGGCATAATTTTAAAGTGTTAGGAAAATGTGTGTGATGGCTGCTTGGGTGAAAGAGCAAATGCAGTCCACAGTGAGATTTATCAAATGTTCACATAAGCAATCAGAATCTGGCAGGGCCAGCCGCCCGTGGAGAGGGGCAAAGAGGATCACAGCTCTAAACTTTGAAAATTTAATGAAGCCCACTGACTTCTCACAGGAAATTTTTTTTTAGCATGTTCATGTGTCATGGGAATGCTAGTGAGCAGAAGGCTATGACAAAATGCCAGCTATAAGGCATAAGGGAAACAAAGCACTCCAAAACCCACCAAAATCCAAACCACCCTTTTTCTTTTTTAAAGCTGCAAACATTCTTTTTGTCTCAACACGCCTGAGCATCCTTATGTATTATCCTTAATCATACAAACAAGCCTATTGACCTGAATGGGGTTATCAGGAGTCTTCCAGGATTGGCTTTTTTTGACAGAGACCAGAAGAGCACCATATTTCCTGTGGCTTGCACAGGAATATGTACAGAGGCTTGAGCTCCAGTGGAAGGAGCAGACAGTGCCGTCTGGGGATTAATGAAAGCAGGAGCTGACTGTTTCCAAAGGGAAAGGAAAAAAAGAAAAAATGCAGTTTAAAGAACAATGTAGTTTTCCTTAGTTTTATGCTACAAATATCTAAGCAGCTTGCTTTTGTCATTCTGCTGAAATAGCATTCTATCAAAGTGTATTTTTCCAGCATCTTTTGTGGCAAAAGAAGATTTAAAAAGAAAGGTTTTATAGTTCAGACACCTCAGAGATCTCTCCTCCCACTGCTTGACACATGGCCTTTTTGCAGCATGGGACACACTGGGGAAGGTGTGTGCTTGGGAGATTCCTTGAAGTGTGGGGCTGTGACAGCAATGTACACCCATCCAGAGTCCTTCTGGCTCCTGTGTGCCACAAATGAGGCACCAAATAATACATCCAGGCATTAAGGTGCCCCAGACCTGATGTGGGCTTTTGGAGTGTGATAGAGGTGCTGGAAATATGTAACAGCCAGGCCTTGCTGAAAATGTCAGAGGAGGGAACCAGATGGGCCAGTCTTATGCTCCTTGTAAGGGTCTTGACAGGTCGTGGAAAATTAGTTTGTGTAGACTGGAGGCAAGCCAGCAGTACGTTGGTCTAGATCCCACATGTGGGAAATATGAGTGGGAGTTAGGGGTACCTTGAATCTCCCAGGAACAGGCTGTGTCCTACATGTAAAAAGTCACAATTTGATGTTATTTTTCACTTTCATCAGGACTGTGCTGACTTTCCAAGTCCCCAAGGATACATGAAAGTCATATGTCTGTTTGGCCCAAATTGTTAATAACTCACACTTTCCATATGAATCTCACCATAAAATAACAAAAAGAAATTACTTAATTAAATATGTTTGGAACCTAATATCAGAGGAGTGTAACAAATAGGAAACAGTCAAGCACCACACAATCAAAGAGTTAGGGAGAAGCTACAAATTTCAACACACATGCCTTGTGGAAAAACAATCAAAACCACTACATCTAATATGGCTATGCATCTAGAATAATTTCCATATAGACATGGAGAAACACTTAACATATTTGCTTGAAATTTCCCCATTATATTTTCTGGAACTAAAAGGGAAATTGTGAACCTCTGCAGCCAAGTGATTAGACTAAGGTCATAGGGCAGGAGATCTGGAAGAAAAACCTTGGAGTCGTGGTAATATACTTTAACTACAAGACCATCCTTCAGTCTCTTTCACGCTGATGACTTTGGAACTAGCTTTAAAAGATCCAGTGAGAAGCAAGATGGGAGTGATAGATAGCTACACTAGATAGCCAAAGGCAACAAAAAAGATTAGAGACATGTGGGGGTATTTCTAAACAAAAAGATTAAAACCAGAACTATTTCATTTAGGAAGGAAAACAGTAAAAGATGATGGAATTGAGGTATATAAAATAATGAATGGTGTGAAGGAGAAATCAGATGCCCTTCATAAAACAAGAGGGCACCTAATGGAATTAAAAAAGGCATTAGCTTATAATAATGATATCACTCTACAGCTTATCTCTCAGCAACCTGTGGAACTCTCAGTTGCAGGACATTGATGCAAATACTTGAGGAAGTCTAAGGAAAAAAGGAAAGACTGCATGCAGCCAGTAATAAATACAGATTTTTGAGTTAAAGAAAATGCTTATTCAAAGCCACAATTCTCCCTGAAAGAACCACCTGTCTTCCTGAGAAAGAGCTAACTGTTTTATTCCTGACCAGAGTTCTTCACAAACAGTAGGCTCCTGCCTACTGGTTTCTCAGGAAGACTCCTCCTTGAAACAGCATTACCAGCCTTAGAAATTTAGTTTTCTGCTAATTGCAAAAATCATGTCCTCATTTTGCCTCCAGGAATCCCAAGCTATTTTCGTACCACAGAGGCCACTGTAAGGAAAAGCTGGAGGGTATGGAAGGTTGCACTTTCTCATTTTGTCTCTCAGCTCACATCTGCAGCCATCTTTAATTCCACTGCTTCTTTACCCCTTCTCCAGAGCCAAGCTGCATATCCATGTAAAATTCCACCTGGATCTCATCATTTACCATCTCTTGAATGCCAAGAATAAACCCATTGGCCTTCTGTTTGTCCACACAGAATGGAGTCTTACCTGCCCCAGCTCTCCCTTTTGACTCTGAATGCCTCCACAGGACTTCCACCAGTCTTCAAGGCTCTCCCTAACTTATTTGCATCTGTAAGCCCCTTTGATAACCAGGGTGTAAAAAGTCATCCCTTTTCTCATTTTCTCCTGTAATGGTGTTCATGCCTTCACCTACAGGCACCAGCTGCCCTGACATCACTACGGGCCCTCTCCCGTACAGGTGTTAAACCTGTCAAACCCCTTTCCTGCCATCCCAATCAGAGCAGAACAGGCTGCTATAGATAAATCAGAGAATCACAGTATCACAAGGTTGGAAGAGACCTCCGAGATCATTGAGTCCAACCCATGCCCTAACACCTCAACTAAACCATGGTAGTGAGTGACACATCCAGTGTTTTTCTAAACGCATCCAAGGATGGTGGGTCCACCACCTTCCCAGGAAAAGCATTCCAGTACTTAACTATTCTTTCTGTGAAAAGCTTTTTCCTGATATCCAGCCTATATATCAAGCTACAGCCCTTGGTGCAGCTTGTGTCTGTGTCCTCGCGTCCTGTCAGTTGCTTCCTGGAGAAAGAGACCGACCCCCACCTGACTACAATCACCTTTCAGGAAGTTGTAGAGAGCGTTAAGGTCATCTCTGAGTCTCCTTTTCCACAGGCTGAACAGCCCCAGCTCCCTCAGTCGTTCCTCACAAGGCTTGTGTTCTAATGGTGTCAAACCTGCCTGTTACTGGCAAGCCAGGAATGTCTGTTTACCTTGTGTGAGTGGTCCTTAGCGCACGGATTATCTCTCTTTAGTGTTTAGAAAAGATTTGGTGTAATGGGTACATAATGGGCTACAGAAATGATAACGATCTGTGAATTATTCAGCACTGGTCCCCCGTGCTGAACGGATGGCCCATCAATCTCTTTTAGGGCAACTTAAGTCAACCTCTAGGTGAGTCTCGCCTTGTTTAGAAAGCAGTACATCTTAGGGAGACCCGCATCAGTATTTTAGCTAGAGACCCCCATTCCATTCCGTTCCCCAGATCCTGGCGAAACGGGCGCTCCTCCCTCCCTCCTTCCCTTGACAGCTCCGTCATCATGCCGATGGACCAGTACCCCCTTTGTAAGCCGCTCTACGCCATCTCTTCCACCTAATGCCGCCGCCAAGTTCAGTTCTCAGAGGGAAATAAAGCTGTTTCAAGGTAAAACGCTCTTAGGAAGTAAACTTTCAGCTACTTCGGCAGCCCCCGGATTCTTTGGTTTCCAACAGTTATTCGGAGTTATTCTCAACGCCTGCCGCTCCTCTCCTCCCTTCTCCCTCTTCTTCTGGCAACACTGACAGCAGGAGGTATTATGAATTGTTCAATACCTGCAGTGCTCTGCTGCAGGAGGGGAGATGGTCCTGCCCCACCAGCATTTATAGACTGGGCATGCAAGCAAATTAGTGTGCTGAAAGTTGAGTGGGTGACTGGATGATCGAGAGGATGCTTTAAAGTTATGTTTGTAAGGAAGTGAGGAAAAGAAAAAAGTTTGTTTTGCTCATGTTTCTTTGCTAAATCTCCCCTCTCCTTCTTAGAGAATGAACTATAGAAAGAGTTTTGCAGCTGGAACGAAAATAAACCAAGGATCCTATGTGAAGAGCAAATCAGAAATTCCTCCCATTGACAAAACTTTTGCAACATTTTCACCGATTATAAAAACAGATATTGATTTTTTTTTTTTCTGTGAAAAATTAAGTGTTTTTAAAAATGTTTCTGTCAGTTGGTGTTTTTCAAATTTCTATCTAAGGAACATTCAAAATAAATAGTGGATTTGGGGTATGTGAATTGACTGTTCACACACACACACACACACACACAATATATGTATGTGTGTATATTCTTTTAAAAAGCTAACTATTTTGTCCACTGACAATAATGTTGATGAAAAAAACTTAGTCAGTCACAGCCTACTGGTCACAACTAAGATCACTGACATACTTTTTTGGAAATATTCTCCAAATAGCCCAGGTTTGAAAGGCATGCCCAAAACAGAGCATTACCAAATTTAAGGTCTGACTTTCAATGCTGCATCTTCTAGGTAATGCATCCAAAAGTGTTCTGGGAAACTACTGTCTAAACAGGCCCAGTTTATAGCCATTTTATTTATTGTCATTTAGCTTGAATAGCTCCTTCTCTCCTCTCTGGGATTCACAACCTGTGTGACTTCACAGGGAATTTTCATATCAGACTACACATGGCTGAAAAGGACATTCAAGCCTCTTCTAATCTCCTTTCAAAAGACAGACTGTCCATTCCCCAGTCATTCTTCTAGCTGTGGTTCCAGCTTAAGCTCACCCTCCTCAAAGATGAATGCTCAGAGATGCACACTGTGCTGTAGATTAAGTTTCACCCGTGACTTAGGCAGAAATATTAATATTTCTTCCTGCCTGCTGGAGATACTTTGCCTGAGACAACTTCCCATCATTTCTGTCTGATCCAATCATGATGCGGTTTCAAGGATCATCTGTGAGAATTAAAAGCTGATAGGTGAGGTCTGACAAAGCCTAGTACAACCATAGGAGACAGTTTTGTTCCCACACCAGCAACTTGTTAGATAGAGGCAACCACAGCCACAGAGTCAGAATTGGGATGCACATGCCTGTGACTCTGTCCTGCAAATCATCCTGAATTAATCCAGGGAAAATAAGGGAAAACACATAGATGCCTATACTGAACCTGAAGTTTGAGGCAAAAGCTGAGTCATAAACGCTGGCTGAGGGGGAACAATCACAGATGTAAAGGTCTTGTTTGCGAATGAGAAGCAGAAAGAACGATTAATCTGTGTGACACAGAACTCCTTTTCCTATAATCTTTGAGTCACTCTGCTGTTCAGAGGCGGTTTTTTTAAAGTTTTGGAGTTTTTTAAAGGCTGTTCCTTATCCACGAGTGCACTGGGCAAGGAAGACTAGTTGAGTAAAAGCCACTAAATAATTTGTCAGGATGAGCTGCCCTTTGCCCCAGCAAGCACTCCTAAACTTTGTATCCCTTACCCGAAGACTTCGGCTGCCTACAAACCACCTGCAAAGTCTCGTCTGCACAAACCTGCCAACCACATCAAACCGTGCCTTCCATCGCCAGTGGGGGCAGGCAGCCAGGGCAGGAGGATCAGGAGGAGGTTATCCGGTGAGCCATTCACTTCAGAAACACGGGATTACAACTGAACTTTCCACAGCATCAGCTCTGGCTCATTTTGATATGGGATGCTGTTCATTTGATTTCTGGATTAAAAGCATGATTAAAACACACATTAGAGAACCCAGGATTATTAAAGCTACAGCATACATCATCAATATGGAATGTGCTAATGGCTTTCACGTCGAGTTTTTTTTTTTTTTTTTGAAGGTGTTATCAGCTAGGAAGATAGTAGCTACTCCCTTCTCCTGCCTACAAACATTCTCTAAACATAGATATTCAACTTAATTTACCAAAGAAGTAGAAAAAGAAGATAAGAAATCTCTGCCTGCACGAGTAGTAAGGGTGGGCAAAATAAAAATGAAGACGTACACTTTATATTTGTCTCCTTCTAGAATCAAACTTCTTTCTTAAAAAAAATAAAAAAATGTCTTCTGTGCAAAGCAGGATAACAGAAATCTGTATTTTAACACAGAAAAACAAATGAATTCTTTGTGAAACAACACAGAAGTCAATGGCAATATACCAGAGATTAATTTTACCCAGGCTGTAAAAAGAAAACATAAATGCAACACAGACCAACAAAAAATATTCCATTTAGAGTAAGAATTATGTTTCTGTCAGAAAAAAAGCCAACAACTAACTAAATTTATTTCCTGGAAGGAGATCCAACTTGGCTCCGCTGCAACAGTGTAAAAGGATCCAAAATAAGTAACAGCAGGCATCTCCGCTAAAATTTGCCTCTGATCAACATTATTTTTCCTCTGGTACCAGAGAAGAGTTGAACACGTACTGCAAGTGAAGCTCAGTAGTTTACTGCACAGAACATGAGAAAGCAGGCTAAAGCTCTGGCATTTAAAACTCTGCTCAGCCAGGGAGACAGTACAAGGTCTTAAACAAACCATATGCACTCTGTGGAGCTAATTCCCCGCTAAATGCTTTCTATATGGACATATAAGCTCAATTAGGAGGGGGGTGGAGGGGGTGGAAGAGTCTTAGTTATACCCAAATTCTACGCCTGCTTCCCCACACATGAGGATGTCATGTCAGATCCTCACTGCAGCGACGTCAGAAACGCTGAGGGACTGTCAGCTCCCTGAAGTACCAGCATCTTACTAAATTCATCTGATGACATGAAAGCAGGAACTTTATATTGTGCTTTAGTGGTGGCAGTTTGTATATACCAGCACACATTAATAAATGAACACTAAAGCACCACAACCACAATCTGTACATCTGTGTCTGCTTTATGGTATCCTGAAAATATTTCCAAAGTAGTTGGAATACAGAAAGCAGACATTATCATTCCTTCCCAGCCAGGCTCATGTGAAATGCTATCTGACTGTGACTGGCAGATTTGGTATTTTGTTAATTGTGAGAGACCCCACTTTGAATAATGTACAAACATTTGTTATGATCAGTGAATATTTCCCTTCACATCGCATTTTCTCCATACATAAACTTACCATAATCCAATAAAGAGCCTATGTGAGCAAGTCTTCTACATGCAGCCTTTCTACTATGCAGGGGAAAGCCTGGCTGTTTTTGCATACGATGTTCATGCAATTTTTCATTTCTGCATGAGTGAGATCTACAATGAATGGAAGTTTTCCTCATGCAAAATCTTATAGTGTTCTTAGGGTGTTCCAACATAAAACTGAATGTTTAATTCAGAGACATCTGGTAAGAAATGCTTCTCAGAATCCAGTAAAAAACCCCACACTAGACATCAGTTCATTAAAAAAAACCCCACAATATCAAAACCCAACTAGGGAACTACGCTGAGGTGACAAATGAATTTGTAATGGGGGAAAAAAGTAAGAATAACCAAAAGCCAACTGAGTCGTAAAGTTTTGCAGTAATTTGTGAAAAAAAAAGTGGATGTACACCAAATACTACTCCTAAAATTGTGCATCTAATTCACTCATGGTCAAAATAGAATTTACATTAAGTCAGTGTTTCTAAGGTACATAGGAACACATAAGGTCCAAACTTGACTTAAATCCAGAAGAATTTCACTGAAATCAATGGTTACAGCAGTGCAAATCAGCAAGAGATCTAAATCTGTCCTAGCTGATTCCAGATCTATCTTTTATTTGCTATATGGCTTCAGGCAAGTCAGTGACCTTCTTTTTATTTCTCAGTTTCTCCATCCGTAAAATGGTGATAATATTGTTGTAATACATGAAAATTAGGGGGACTAATTAGTTCTCCAACATGGTTTGGATATGGAAATTTCTCAGGATCAATGATTTTTAGTCACCTCTATTGACTCTTTATAATCTTAATACTTGGCTTTTTGCTTGCTTGCATGTTTCTCTTTTAAAAACCAGAAACCATAGCCTGGTATCCTTATTCAAGTTTTACACTGTTTACTTCCATGGCAGGATTCACATGAGAAAACCGAGTACAAAATTTGGAATTGGCCCTAACAACAAACGGTGAGGCTATTTCAAACAAAACTCATAAATCGCTGCATGAAATTAATATCGTTTATGTTCGTTTTTTCAAGAGCACAGTTTATTAACTGATGCCCAAACAACCAGGGCACAAACAAGTAAGTCACAAATCTTTCTTCACCCTCATTTGAACAACGCACGTTGCACTGGAATTTGAAGGGACAGCCGGTTTCGTTCAAACAGTTAAAGCGGGGAAAAATAAATAATGAAGAACAACCCAACCTGAAAACACCCTAACGTCTGACAGCTCTGAGAGGGACCTCTAGCGTGTGCTAGAACATTTTGTGTTGTGCTTCGGGCACAATTAATACACCAAAATCACCGCAGTCATTTTGAATAGGCAAAGGGAAGTTTCGCCAAGTGCCTCGACCCGCGGGGCCCGCATCCTTCCGCGGGCCAAGCATCCTTCCGTGGACGCTGCCGAACCCCACTCGCAACTATTAAATTGACACTTTTTTTTTTCCTTTTCATATTTTTTTTTTTTTTTACCCGCCGGACTCGGCGTGCTCAAGGAACCAACTCGCCCAGCTCGCCCCGGAGTTTCCCCACACCCTACGCCCGCAGCGCCCAGTCCCCTTCCACGGCCCCCGGCTGCTCCCGGGAGCTCGGGGGCAGCTGAAGCTGGAAAGTTGCGTTCCAGGCAAAGCCTTTCCTCCGGGCTCGTGACCGGGAATAACAATTACGGGAGCCACCAGCCGCGCCGCGCCCCGGGCGCTGCCCGCGGGCACCGGGCGGTGCTGCCCCTTCCCTTCGCTCCCCTCCTCTCCCCTCGCTCCCCCGCCGGCCGGGGAGGGGCCGCGCTCCTCGGCAGCCCCCGCCGCTCAGGAGAGGGAAGCATTTCGCCCATCTTTAATTCTCCCAAACAGTCCGAGCACGCTCGGTGCCCCCGGGCCACGCTCACATAAACTTGTACCGCGCTGATTGGAAACAGGCGGCGGGCGGATTGCTTTCTTCTTCCTTTTTATTTTCCTTTTTTAATTTTTTTTTTTTTTTTTTAGCCGGCGGACCCGGCTCCCTCCTCCGGGCCGGCCGGACACAGGGTTCGGGGGAGCGCTGCCGGTCCCGGGGGGCTCGGCGGCGCTGCCGCGGGGGGCGGACCGCGGGCCGCCCTTCCCCTCGCCGCCCCGGCAACAAAGGGCGCCGCGGGGGGCTCCGGAGGGGCCGCGGGCGTGGGGAAAGGCGCCTCCCGCTCTCGCACAGACACGCACACACACACAATGGCGGCCCCGTCCTGCAGCCCGGCAGAGAACAATGCCAGGCGCGCAACCCCAGCGCGGAAACACGTTTAAATTAAAGACATCCCCCCCGCCCCGCGCACACCGCCGCCCGCGTCCCCCCATCGCAGCGGCGGGGAAAGGAGGCGCCCCCCGCCCGGCCCCCTCCCTCCTTCCCTCCTTCCCTCCTTCCCCCCTTCCCCGCTCCCCGCTGCTGCCCGCCTCCCCGCGGCGCTGCGCGGGTTGCGCGGGGGAGCGCGGCGGGCGAGGCGGCCGCGTCCCCGCGCGGGGTGCGAGCGCCCGGCACATGCGTGGAAGCGAGAGGCGCCCGAGTCCCTCCGCACCCTCCGCTGCAAACAACAACAATCCCGAGCAGCCCTTACCTGGAACATCGGAGCCGCCAAAAGTGTCCCTTTTTTTTTTTTTTTTTTTTTCCTCCCCCTTCTTTTTTTTTTTTTTTTTTTTTTTTTTCTTCCCCCCTTTTTTCTCCCCTTTTTCCCCCCCCCCCAACTCACACTTCGATATTTCTCTCTCCCGGCAGCGGTCTGCTCTCCTCGCTACACCAGAGAGAAATGCAATAGCTTGGCTAAGGTAGACAGAGCAAAATACAGAGAATAGTTGCTCCAGGGCTTTGAAACCCCTCAAGGCAAGGATCAGGATACAATTAGCTCATGTCTCTACCTCCAGTCTGAATCAATCTCGGAAATAAAAGTTAAATTAAATTAACTGATCACACGGGCATAAAATTGATCTCCTTCGAAACGTGCATATAGAAAGATATATATATATATATACATATATTGCGTGTATTCTTTTTTCGGTTTTTTTTTTTTTTTTGGTGGAAAAAACAGTCTCATTCCAGCCTACAACTTGCTTTTTACTCTCCTCTTGCACAGAAAAGCTGATTTTAATCGTTGTGATTAGTTTTGATGTAACGTTTCCGCGGGCGATTTCTGCAAATGGATGGAGTGTTTCTTTGCCAGAAGAGGGAAAAGCAGCAGATGATGATAATTATAAGGATTGTTGGTTGTTTCTTTCTTTCTTTCTGTCTCTCTCTTTCTTTTTATTTGTATTTAGATCTGTCTCTTCACTTTCCCGAGTTGACCTGACATTGCGATTGCACTAAGGTCGCACAACTTGTTGATTAGGATCACCTCCCGTTTTGATCGAGGGATATGGGATAATTTGGCAGTGGAGCAACACATTTTCTGTTCCCTTGGCTATATAACTTCCCAAATGACGTGTATAAAAATAAGCACATGGAGTCTGCTTTGCCCCGGTCGAGTCTGAATCAATGCCTGGGGGTGATACACAAACTCATTTCAAATGTTCAACCATGCAGAATTGCAAAAAGATTGAGGGAGTTGCACTGCATTTTTAAAAATTTTATATATGTGTCTATCTATATTTATTTTTTAAAGCAGCAAAATTAAAAGAAAACAAATTCGTGTAAGCAAATCCAGGAATTTACTACTTAGATTCATGTGACATCTCTCCAAATGCTACTAACTTTCCTTCTCCAATTACCCAATTACAATGGAGGCTTGCCTTTTTAATTTTCTTTTCCCTGCAGTTTGCAGCTGCCTTCTCCCGAAGATAACGAAACCGTGAATAGACAAATAATTTACAAATCTTATCCTTGGTCACTATTCCCTTATTCTACCTTTCCTCACCTCCCACTCCACTGTACATTGCTTTGTTCGAAGCTACTGTGCATAGAAGCTGTATTAATTTGTTGTCGTTCTTGTTAGAGTGGACTATTTTGTCATAAACCCACGGGTCACCTCCCATTAGTGTCACATCCTCGCTGTATACTTTTGTGAAACGGTATGTTTCTAAGCACTTCACAGTCCATTAATTCAGGGACTTCACTGACATTTCTTAGGAGAAAGACCAGACTACGAGTCCAAAACTGTCCGGTAAAGCCCCTGAATAGAACTAGACTTGTCCAGAGAATATCTGCATTTAGCTTTTTATGATATGTTCTTAGTATTTTAGAAAGAGTAATGCAAAATATAACAATCGCTTCTTCTCCTACGGCAGCTGCTGCAGCCTTAGGAATGACTAATTCTCTTGCTTAAAAACACATCCAACCTAATGCATTCTTTTTAGTTTTCCTCTTTTCTTCAAGTGATAAGCCTAATAACATGGTAAGACTTCTCATGTAGGAATCTCGAACCATTTGCAAATGCTTTGTCATTCTGTTGAAACGAGAACAAATAGGTTAATTAACCAGGAATGGCTGACAGAAATTAAAAGGAAAAGCTAGAGTAATCAAACACTTAGATGCCCCAAGAAATGTGGCTTCATCTTCAAATTCTATTTTTAATATTCTTCCAAAAACTAGTAGCACACAAGAGGAAAAACTCCCCTCAGCCATATGCGCCTTCCCCAACTGGGTTTGTATTAAACAGGATCATTGCAACCCTTACTAATGTTATGCAGCTTGAGCACAGTCATTTTAAAGTACTTAAAACTGGTTCAACAATTTAAATGTTCTTATAGTTTGTCAATTCACGGTAAAGAAAAATTTTGGTTTTCCATCCAGATGAAATAAAACCTTACACAAAGTCCAGTACACCTGTGTCGTGACCTAACTATTTCTGTATTACAATGTGTCAACACAAAAAAAGTTTTATGGCCTGTGTATGTGACTTTTAAATGCTTCACTGCTCTTCTCTTTCTAATAAATAAATAAAGCCATGCCAGCAGCCTGGCACTCATTAGTGACCTGCATAATACGGAGAAAAATAATCAGTAAAGGAACAAACTTTAATTTCAAGCTAGCAAATGGTCATTACGGTGAAAGGTGAAGAAAACTAGCAATATAGCATCCTTTAAAAATATGAAAAATATCCTTGTACAGTTATTTTACCTGCAGCAAAGAGTTTATCAAATGATGCCAGCACGAGATAAGAAAAGGTGTATTTTCTCATGAAGTAAAAAATCATATTATTTTTTACCTTAAGGAGGCTCATTCAGTAAAACTTTCTCCTCCAAGACAGAAAATCATGGGCTGAAGTGGGATAGGGTAAATGCCCGCAGGGGCAGCTGCAAGCCCCTTTGGGTAGACAGTGCTGCCTTAGTTTGTCCACTATCATATCAAGATGGGACTGCAGCCTGGTACTTCCATGTACACGGGTATCCAAAATATAAAGGCACCTGAATAAAATGGAGATTTACTCAAAGAAGTCGATATCAACTGCTCCACTGAAGTACTCTCTGCATCTCTTTTCACATGCAAATTAAACATTTCCATTGTAAGTCCCCAGAAGAGGAGAGAGACACTGGCTGTGGTTATTCTTTCTTCTTACAGTCTGCAGTAACCTCAGCCTTCACTGTCTAAACTCAGGCCTGAGTTTACCACTGATGAGGCCAAATTCTGATCTAGGGGTGTATTTGACATTGGTAATGTTCACTAGATATAAATATAACCCATACAGGCTGCCACGTGTATCTAAATAAGATAGCAGTGTTTACCTTTATTAACTGCTGGGAGGTAATTTGCATACAAAGGAGAACACATTAAACCAAATTCTGTTCCATTTTACTTGGAGTTATCTTTTTTTAAACAGGTTTATATAAACTACAACATGTTTGTGCATTATGAATATTTTACTGATGCTGAATACCAACTTTAATGAGCCCAAACTGAGCTCAATATTTGACTTCTGAATTTTTCCTCAAATCATCACCTGTTCATAATTAGCCTCTGGAAAACTACAGTAGTTTTTCCATATCATTATCAATGTAAGAGTTTGGAAAATTGCAGCTTTTGAACAGGCAGGTTTTCCAACGGCTGCAGATCATATGTGTCCACTTGCTAAAGGGCATTATTTCTGATTTAGCTATAATCCTGTCTGGAAACAAGTACATTGGCTCTTCTCAGGAAGGCCCTCTTGTCAGCTGGACCTTCTTTTAAAAGTTCCCTCCTGCAGTTCATGGATGTTATGTGTGCTGCAGTCTTGTTTCAAAACTACTGAGAAGAGCTCAGTGTGGAAATATAAAGCTAGCAACAGTTGTCTGCGCTAGATGTTTTGTCAGTGGCTCTTTTGTCCTTTGAGAAAAAGAGAAAGGATTTTACATTGCATTTGAATGGGGGAGATCTATAAACAAAGTTTTCCCAAATTTGTTTTCCCCAAGGAGTGTTAAAAATAATGTATCCTTTTCTTTATTACCAGCTACATTTTAATGAAGTATTTAAAGAAATAGATTTTGTTATTTAGCTGTGAAATGAATTGAACAGTGTGAACCCTCACAAACAGTGAAGCAACATCATCTCTTCTGCATTTATGAGAATAACAAGGTGTTAGACCTATAGGAAGGGAACTGAACTTGAGCAGCAACAAGTGCTTCTAACATATTTCTATGTAGTTCTTGTGTACTGCTTGCACTTGTGTCCTTTTGCTGCTAGTTAAAAAGGATGAAGTTGAACAAAATTACTTCTACATCCCACTACACTTCCTGATTATGTGGCTGTCCCTGTGTTAGGCAATGCAAATCCATACAGAAACAGGAGTAGTGGATTTTCTTGTGGATTCCTTAGATCTGGTCTCATGTCATGACCATATATGACAGTTCTGCCTGCCAGTCACTGTAAGAGGGGATGATGTCTCTCTCTGCATCCCAACACCAAAATCTCTTGTACTGCAAGCTCTTTCAGTTGTCTGTTTCAGAGAGTAACACCAGACTTGTTGAGTCGCTGTTTTAAGGTGAAATAGCATCACATGAAGCTCATTTTTTGTAATTTTGTCATTGGTATGAAAACTCCCAGAATGAACTTCCTTCTCCAGAAACATAAATTTTTACAGAAGAAGTGTACAAAACTCTCCTGGGAGCTTCTTGCTCCCTTATGATGCTATGGATAATCTTACAGCCTGGATGGGTAATCAAGGGATCACAGAGTAGTTTCACAGAAAGCCTCTCTTAAGGTTTTGGGGGCTGTTCTGTGATTGCCTTTTGGAAACCTTCAGCACTTCTAAATCCCTCTGCCAGCAATGAAGGCTAGAGGTGCTAAAACCTTTAGCAAATCATGAAACTTGTGGATAGGTTAAAAAGGTCAGAATATTGCCTTTGAGCATGTAGGATCGAAAATGTGAACCCCAATGTCATTGCCTCCTATGTGCATAAACATTTATAATTAACTTTGGGAAATTCTCTGCATTTCTCTCATATTCTCTGCATTTCTCTCATGTTCTCTGCATTTCTCTTTCCTCCCCAGTTATTCTTTCCCCTGAGAAACAGCTCCTCTGCTTTCTTGGTGATTGCAGAGGCTTTCTGGGGAGCACAAGAGGATAGTACCATGCTTGCTTTGTTTCCTGCCTTCAGACATTTCTGTACAGAAAACTTGTCTCTGCTGCAAAATAGGTGAGAAAGGACCCGTTCCATACAACTTGTGAGGACAGAGGCAAGTCAGAGTTCACTTCTGCTCTGCTGTCTTTGACTGGATTTCCCCAATGCACATTAGAAACCTCTACCCCTCACTGCAAGCCTGATGTTTTTTTTTTTTTTTCATATTAAACAATACCCTTTGCAAAAGGATTAATGCACTCTTATGGTTACTGTAAGCTTTTCTGGGCTGGATCATGAGAAATACCAGAGGGGTTGAATGTAGAAGGAGCTTTAGTTGGTCTCACTGTTCAGAGAGACTGTGCAGAATTCAGGGCATAACTGATAATGTATCTCATGAGATTGTACAAATTGCTCTAAGATCGTTCCAATTTAACTGCTCAACTCATTCTAATTAAAGACTACACTGAGGAAAAGTGGGTAAAATGTGCTTTTGTGGGTATATGTGTATATGTTGGGGGAGAAGGGAAAATGGTAAGGAGAAAAATAAGCATTCAATTAACTTTTTTTGCTGTTTCATATTTCAATAGCCTATAACAGAAAACATGGTTTCTACAGGTAGTATAATCTGCCTCATTCTCAGTTCATCTAGTCCAGAAACACTCAACGTGGTCCTATTGCCTGAGCCAGAACTGCTCATGAGAAGCCCTATAATACAATGGAAGTACCTTCAGGGCACCATAGAAATTTATGTTAGTGTATCACTTTGTGTATCCTTTGGGTGTCAGAATCTCTCTGCATTCCTACCTCTAAAAATGATTCCCTGAGCACACCTATATACACAAACACAATGAACAGAGGTATTTGGTGTTGTTAAATAATAAAACACCCCAACAAACTTCCCTCATGGATTTTTAACATTAAAGCTACCATTCTCAGAAGTGTTACTCAACTGTACCTTGAGATTTCACAAAGAAAATTGACATTGATGTTACAGCATTCTCTTTCAACAGAGAGATAATTCTAAATACTCTCCTCCAGAAGAGGAGAATCCTCCAGATTCAGCATAATATGGAAATACATTGAGATCATTATTTGAAGTATGAATTTCTACCCAAGAAACCATCCTACTGAACTGAGAAAATATTTCACAGTTATACACAATACAGCTGCAAGAGAAACTCAGGCTGTGAAATCTGAATTTGTTTTGAATAGCCCAAAGTCTGAGAGTGGGTGTTTTCAAGGAGCTGATCTGAATAAGGAAAGGAGCGGATCACAGAATGTGAACAGGGCTGTTACTTCATCCACTCTTCAGAAGCAGTGTGTTCCAAGGCTTTAGGCTTACAAATACTGCTTGTAAGGAGTGACCTGCAGATTTTGGAATCAGATTGATTTTCTAGACTCGTTGTAGGGTAAGTGTATCTTGTCAAAAGATATTTGAAGGAGATACTCACTACCCTTCTGCTAAAGAAGCAGCAAGTGTCTGAAACAATCCCTTCCCGAAGCAAGAGCATGTTATTATTTGTATTATGTTTATGTGTGGCAGAAATTATGTTATGCTTTCAACATTATACATGAGCTTTGAAAAACTGATCTTGCTAGCATCTCCTGTTCCCTCCTTGTGAAAAGGAATCTGTGGAAACCAGTGGCGCTTTTCTGTTTTGAATAATTTGGAGAAATCCACTTTTAAATCAATAATGTTTTTCTCCCAGCCACTTCCTGAAAAGCAACAGTTTTTCACATACTGATTTTATATCACTGTAATTTTCTGGGTTTGCAGGGAGTTACAGGACCTGGGCTACTCCAGCCATATTTGATGGATGAGTTTATGCAAAGGAGAGAAGTTGCTTAAATGCTAAGGTACTGTGTGTCTCCTTGGTTCCATATATAGTGTATATATCTCAGATGCAGTTATAAGGGCAATTTTCATGGTTTATTAATGTCTTAGTATCTATTTTTACATAAGAAAAATGTATGTAGTAGGTGGTGATAGCCAACAGTAGTTTTCCGGGTAATGATAACAGTCTAACAGGACAGGAACCTTGTGACCTCATCACAATCCATACTTGTTAATTTCTTGATCAAAACCAGTGGCTTACCAGAAGCTTGTCAATATTTTAATCCATGCCCTGCTGGTCCTATCACAGCTGCTAGAGGGACATGAAGAGACCTACAAGTTAAAGAGGATTTTAGTTGACTGCCTGTGAAAATAAACACAGTCACATCTCCTAAGGCAGGGGTTGAAAATGTCTGCCAGGGAAAAATGTCCATCTGGCAAAACTCTCCCTCTCATGCCATAGTCAATGAAAATTGCTTTGCTAGTTCATGCAAAGGCAATACTGCCATGCATACCTCCAGGCAACCTTCCTCCATCCAGACCAGCAGAAGACAGATGTTGAGAGAAGTCCCTCCTGTTAGACTGCTCTGGGGTTTTTTGTGGTATTTCTTCCAGTCTTCAGCTTTATGGTGAGCAACAGAACCTTGTAGAGTTCACAGGAAAGGGGAGCTCCTAGAAGAGAAAGGACATGATCATTGCCAAATATAAATCCAGAGACAATTCAAGGAAGGTGGCACAAAAGAGGCACATCAAAAGTAAGAACACTTCTGCACGAAAGCATTGCTGCCAAGGTGACAGCTACACTAGGAACACTCCCCTGACAGATATAAAAGCAAACAGTGCTGGCAAAGAGTCAGTGGCTTGATGTCGTTGGCATAGTTGCTGGTGCAAGGAAAGAAGAAGGGCTCGCACCAAGGTGGCTGATTGCCTTCTCCTCCCCCTGCAATTACACTACCTGTGTGCACTGATAGATACACCAAAGAGAAAAATGACTACTGCAGATACACCTACACTGCCAGAGGTGGCTTATCCCTCTGTGTTCTGAACTTCTCTTCCACAGGAGAAAATGCTGCTAATGCAGCAGCAGCCAACATCTTGCTATTATGATATCAGCCAACAGAGAAAAGCAGTTCCCAAAATGATCAGGAAGGATCACAAATATTGAGAAAATACTCCTTTGGCCTTGCCTGGTAATTTGCTGCCACTTATCAATGGTTTGGCTGTGATATTGTCTCTTTTGTTTTCTCTCTTAGCTTTTGTTTTCAATTTGGCTTTTAAGCTCAGTGGTCAGCTAAACCACCCACACTGATGCCTAGGAGTGATCCTCAGTTATTTCTCTGTGCTATCATATAGATAGAAATGAAAATGTACTGGTTGTGATTGTGCAGCAAATTCAAGCCAAACTGAAATCAAAGTAAAAGCTATGAGGTCACAGAGAAAACCCTGCCAATGTTTTTTTCCCTTATAGTCATCCAAGATAAATTTCATCTGGTCATCAGTCATGCCCAAATACAGGATACACCAATGCTTTTCAATTCCTCTCAGGCTTCTCACTGTCCTCTTCAACGGCATGGGACAATGAGTATCAGCAAGTGTCACTCACTCACTGTTTATTTTCCTCTGCCAGCTCACTAGAGCAAACACTCATTGATAGAGGGTTTGGTGTCCTTTTGGAAGCACTTCATCATCCTTCTTTCTGAACAGCAGCTATGCCCTAAACCTGAAGGACCTGGGCAGGTCTTGGGATCCTTTAATAGTGTGGAAAGGGAGTTAGTGTATGCAGCCTTTTTCAGGGACAACCTGAACTAAACTAGGTGGAGTCTGTGTCAAAACTGGGTTCATTTTTCTTCTGGTTTTTATTTTCTGTAGCATGTCTTAGAATTTATTGGTCATGACTTCCCAAGAAGCTAAGTGTCCTTGCTTCCCTGGGAGAATCTGGTGAATACTCTTTCAGCTGCTTTGCAAACATTGACTAACTAATCCATGCAATACCCCTCGAGATAGGAAAACGAGGCAGAGAGATTATATGACTTGCCCAGAGCCACAGAAGGAATAAGTGTCAGGCGTATTATGAACAGGGCATATAGATCAAAGGAAATACAATGAGCACTCAGGAGTTCCTGTCTCCCAGTCTTCTTTTTACAACAGAGAACAACACTACTTTTCTACTCTATAGCTTTTACAGGATTTTTTTTTTTTTTTTTTGGTAAAGGATCTTGTCAAAAGCTTGAAGGAAATCCAAATAAATCATCTTAACTATATTATATTGGTGCGGATGACTTCCGTTTGTGAAAGGCATTTACGTGCTTGCTGGATTTCAGTGAGAAATTATGTTGTAAGGTCACAAAGGCACAATCTATTTCTCAAGTAAAGTTAATACAACAACTTTCCTCTATGGTCTTAGCTATACAGCTGCAGGATTTCTTTTTATGTATGTGTTTTCAGTCTTCTTAACTAACTTAGTTGCAGCATTACTAAGTGAAAGATTTAAGTTGTAAACTTCCTTGTAAGGAATGCTTGGCTTTTTATCACAGCACTTGAGGAAATGAGGAACTTTCAAATAGACGTGTACCACACACCACCCTTCTGGATTTTTGGACACTTGGTACTTCAGGGCTTTGTGTATCCCGAGACAAATAATTTTCATGGTAACCATACTGCTTGTCAAAGAAGTCAATAGAAAAGTTCCTATAAATTTAAATACCCCAGGTGTGTACTTCTCATTTCTATCTTGATCGCAAAATGAATTTTACTGTGGGGATCCTATCAGATCCACAGTGTAACCTTGTGGAAACAACCATACTGCAGTTTCATATTCCTTTTAGTTCTGGGTACAAATGTGTTGTGTTACCATTTTTTTCAGGTTTTAAATATTACTTGGCTTATGAGAACTCCTTTAGAGGAGTAGTATTACTGAATACTCTTCTGTGTACATCTGTATTTGTGTATAAACACATACAAGTCTATCTGTGAGCAGTAGAGTCAAAGCTATGCACCAACCCCCTCCTTTTCCTAATTTCAAAAGTATGAGCTATACAATCAATGCTTTATCCAGAATGGCTTTCTCCAACTGAGTTTTGAAAAAAAAAGTATTTTTAAAGGAAGATGGGACAATCAGATAGACTGCTGGGCAGACTGTGGAGAGAATTGCGGGAAGATGTGTAAACACCGTAGTCTTAAATTGCTGAGTTGGATGACAGACTGCCTGGAGGCTCTCTCGAGGTCCAGGTGCTCATTACCCTGCTCAGCCACCGGGTGCTCCTAGGTGACTGCAGGTGGCAGCCACCCCTGCACACAGTGGGACTGACAGTGATGGGAGGTGACCTGTTTCCTGATCACTACTTGGTGTTGATCTCATCTTTTCAAAGGGTGTTTTCTAACTTTGACTTGCTGGATTCTGCAGGGTACTGAAATTTGATTGCTTTTTACTGATTCTTTTTAGTGTGGAAATGCCAATTGGATCCTCCTTGGAGAGACTCCTCACAATACCTGAATATTGTGCTCTGTGTTGGGCCCCTCACTACTAGACATTGAGGTGCTGGAGTGTGTCCAGAGAAGGGCAATGGAGCTGATGGAGAATTTAGGGCACCACTCTGATGAGGAGCAGCTGAGGGAACTGGGATGTCTGGAGAAAAGGAGATTCAAAAAGGGAGACCTTATCTCAAGTTGCACCAGGGAGGATTAGATTGGATAGTAGGAAAAATTTCTTCACCAAAAGAGTTGCCAAACACTGGAACAGGTTGTCCAGGGAAGCAGTTGAGTCACCATGCCTGAACGTGTTTAAGAGAGGTGTAGATATGGCACGTAGAGTTTAGTGGTGGACTTGGATAATTTATTTGACTCGATGATCTTAAAGGTATTTTCCAACCAAAATGATTATATTCCATGATTCTATAATAGCAACAAGTTCATTCACTTTGGTGAAAACTCTGGCTTTAAGAGTTTTATTTCGCCCTTCAGCCCTGCTTATTCTCTTGCACTCTTTGCACAAGTGCAAGCGTACTTAGCACATATTTAAATGATTTGATGAACTGGGGCCTAAACCTTCCATATTGCACTGATTATTGCACTGATTGAGGGGGAAATTAAAATTGCTCTTTGGAAAAATTAGTTATTTTTGACATTATTTGTAAGGATGGACATTAATTTAGCATATGTACTACTGTATGATTTGACAGAAATGCACGTTTTGTTCCTCCAGCACAAAGTGAAAATTAACAGCAGCAAAAGGGAAAACCCTTGCTTGTGGGGATGCTGGTGCTTCCAGAATGTCTGGGTCATGATATTTCAGGAAAATGCTGCTCCCAGCCAGTCGTACAAATTAAGCTGGCAGTAGGTAAAATAGCTGCTGTTCCTGCTGTGCTGAATTCTGCATGTAATTCTGTACCAGGTTGCTTTCACCTGTATGGAAAACATTCCTTCTAATGTCACTTGCTATATCATTTGAGCATAATGTTTGTAACACACCTGGATTCAGACATCTCTTAGCTATGATGTTTAAATAAACACAGTCTTTACATGTTTGGGGGTTTTGTTTTGTTGTCATTATTGGTTTGTTTTTTTGGGAGTTTGTTTTGGTTTTCTTCCATTTTTTTAATGCCAGGTTATACCCTGTGCATTCAGAGGGTAAATGCCTAAACCCTACAGTTGTATTTAGTTTTGGTTTGCTGAGCTTCATTTCAGATTTGAGGGGACGCAGAAAGGTAGGTGATGTTGTGCCACCCCAGGCACATTTTGGCAGGTGCTGGCACAATTTCCAGGACTCCTGGGGACTGCAGTTTCCCTGCAGACATGGGCGGGCCTTTCCATTGTTTCTGCCTCGCTGGGCTGAGAGCTTAGCTGTCTCACCTTGCTTCCTAATGCATTTCTTTGCTTTTCTGCTGTGCTTCCTAGCTGGAGAGTGCTGTTTTCTCACTGTTTAACTGTGTATCCTGAGTGGCAGTCATTGCCTTCTCCTTAGTTTACCTTCTTAACTCCTGCGTACAAATGACATGAACTGAAAATAACTGAAAGGTGGACAAAAAGATCTGAACTGTGTGGATACAGAGTAAGACAGGTAGGTGTAAGAAGGAAAATTTTGCTCTTCTTGCCTGAATTTGATCAATTTGCTGTTTGATTTGTTATTCTGACACCAAAGCCTTTAAGGAAGAAAGAAGGTTTCATCTGATTACACCCAGCTGACTCCAGCAGTGGTTTGCTTACTAAGTTGGCAATACCTTTAATTTTGGATAGCACTTCCCTTGTGAATGAGATTAATACTCCCAGTGTGAATGTGTAAGTGTTGCTTCTGTCACAACTGCATTGATGACATCTTCCAGGAATCAACAAAATCATCTTGGACTTACCATGAAGATTCACATGGCAGGGAGCTAATGCAGGAAAGGGACAGCAGCACTGGTTGAACTGAAGGCCAATGTGTGTCCACAGACACTTTGCTTTCATGGAAATGTATAAATAGTGGTTAGATGATTTTATATTTTAGGATAAAAAAACAAAAAAAAAAGTAAGATCCACCTACCTGATAAGTGCTTCAGGGTAATGGCAAATGCAGGATGCAGCCCTGCAGGATGGAACAGCCTTGTGCCTGGCCTGTATCAATGACAGAACAAAGTTATCAGCACCTTCAGCTCTATCACTAAGAGCCATCAAGCCAATAAAAGAAGGGATTCTTCTCCTGGTCTAAGAAAACAGCTCAGTGTATCTCTGTTGGATGCCTGACACTTTTGATTACTGGTTTGTCTCATTGCTGCTGATATTAAGAGACAATATTAGTTCTTAATTGAGAGTGATTGTGTGAAAAAACAATGAGAAAATTATTTTTTCTTAGTTATCTCACTGACCAGGGACTACAGCACCAGAAATGCAGATTTGTGGATTTCTTCGGAACAGAGGGGCAAGAGAAACCAGATTGAAAGTAAAATCTTATAAACACAATAAAAATGTAGTCAATATAAGCACTGGTTTTAGTTGAGCTGAGGTCTTTGTTCTGAATCGAAGTAGCTCACAAGAAATTAAATCAAAAGAGTTATGAAACAATAGAGTTTCCTTAAGCTGCTCCTGCTCTTCTGGGCCAAAACCCTCAGAAGTCATCAGCACCCTTTGTAAATGAAGCATTTATCATGGAGCCTGCTTTTACTTTTATTTTTGGCATCCTAATAAGTAAAATCAATTTAACATTATTTGCATAGGCACACTGTAAATGAAATAGTCTGATTTATTTAATTTGAAGATCTGGCCCATTATTATTTACATGAAAGAATTCTATGCAGAAAGAATCTGCACAATTCTTGTCATTTCCCCAAATGAACTTACATAATGAAATGTGCGTGTGTGAAAAGAAGTACAGAAGAAAGGAAGAATGAGTATCTTGATAATTAGTCTTGTCCCCTTCTCTCCAGCCAGACTATCCTTAACATCCCTTTTTCAGAAGATGCAATATTCAAATCTTCCAAAGCAGCCTTCTCTAATTATCTGGGGGAATTTACTGTACAGAAAGTGTGTAGTTTTATAGTGGAATCTACAGTGTGATCTTAAACCAGCCTTGTCGTGTCCTAAATTTTACGACACAAAGATTGCTTGAAGGAATAACCCCTTTTGTTTGGCACATTGGAGCCCAGATTGCCATGACTGTGGCTCATGTTTTGTTCATGTGTATACATATGTATATATTTTCACTTTCCGCTTCTTTTGATTTCTCTTGGAGCGCTGAGGCTTGCGTATTCACTAGTTTTAAATTTCTGCAGTAGGGGAGCCGAGGAGTTTGCTTTCTATTTTTTTTCCCCTTGTTTGTTCCCTGAACTCTTCTTGCAGTTTAACAAGTCAAATACAAAGCACAGGGGGAATAAACATCCACATGATGGTACCATGCGTGATATGGCATCATTGATTGGATATACTGCATTGGAACATCACACAAAAGAGCCTGTAACGAAAAAAAATCAGTTGCCTGAAGCTTTGAGCTTTCAAATTAGGCTAAAGAGGTTCCCCTGATAACCAGCAGCATTGAAGCTTTCGGTATTATTTAGCTGCCCTGGTATCAGTAACGTTTTTCAGTTAGAAGAACCCAGAGACCTACTGCACTGGTAAGGTAACCCACCTGCCCTCTCAATACTTTGGGATCAAAAAGCCTATCTAAAAATCTCCAGTTTACCAGGCATAACTGGGAGCAAATGCAACTCTCCCTTCTTCAACGCTATCTCCGTCTGTGCAGCCTATTTTGCATCAAAAGATCCATTTGAAAGTAGAGATCCCTTAGAGCTAAATATTCTAAACTGACAGAAGAATTTCTAGTGGCACACCAGCCTAGAGCCATATTTTTATGAGGACATCACTTTCTATTTCTAAGCTTCAGTATGCACTCATGCTTCCTCATTGCCAGGAGCCATGCCACATCAAGTTGCCTCCTCCCAGCCTTTATATATATTTTTTTTTAATGGAGTCTGGTTTTCTGCCTAATTTATGGCTATCTCCTTGACAAAATGTCAGACACCTATGTCACTTGGATGGAGGTGTCCTGGTGTGGCACAAGCCAGAAAGGGCATTGTAGGTGTCATTAAAAAATTTATATGGGACAACCATTTGTAAGTCTGTTTAGTCTTGAAGGCTGGGAGAGATTCAAAAACTCCCCAAAACCCAGACACGATATGCAGTATTTAGTCCTTAAGTATAAGTTAGGAACTCGCAATAGACAAGAGCTTTAAGTTCATGGGGCTGACCCTGAATTACTTGGCACCTCACAGTGTTGCAGTGAAGGGAAGTTGTGCTGGACCCTTGGCACCAGCAATGCTTTGCAGAGCTCTCCTTGGATTGCAGTCACCTTAGGGCAAGGCTCTGGACTCCTTGTATGCCTTATTCAGCACTGAGCAGGCTGCTTGCACTTAAATAAACTGCCTTTGCTTCAGTGACTAGTGAGAGCCTGGCGAGTCACACTGCTGGGATTAAGAAACAATAACGGGCCTTCCTCAGTTTCATGTCATGGGAAAACACTGCTTTTACAGTAATGAAGCTAATTTTTCTCCCCAATGAAAAGGCATCAGGGTTTAGCTGCTCCCTCCTGGTGTCAGGGAGTTTAACATTCACTAAAATATTCTCAAGGACTAGCACTGGATTTCAGTCTTAAAAATTCTGCATCCATCAAAGAAGGTAGGAATTTTTATGTTAAAAGAAGAAAGATGTGCTGTTATAAGTCAGCAACTTAAAACGCCTTTATCTATACAGCCTGCAAGACATCTGCAGAACATTCAGCAATTAAATATGCCCCCAGCTGAACAATAATGCTGTTGCTTGGTCTGCATATAAATTAAGAATGAGTTAAGGGTGTGTGTTCAAGATGGGCTCTGTTGTTGTCAATATCCTGTGCCATAAGCTGCCCTTGAAATCACCCCAGAGCCTGCAAAGGGCGCTCGTAAAGGTCCCAGCCACACATCTCTTCCCCTCTCACCCCAATAAAAGAGAGTGCAGATCCTTGAAAGAGGGATACATAGGAATCATTCATCATCTTAGATAGCTTAGATTTTATCTCAGCCTCCCAGAATATGCCAGTTTAGGAGGGACAGAGAAAAAAGAAGAAGAATAAAAGGTGTAATTTATCCAGCAGCACATTTATCCAGGTCCCTGCTTCCTGTGAGTACCAAGCCAGGCTGTGAGTGTCTGGTGAAGCTCCCCTCCCACTACAGTACCAGGGCTTTCCCAGAGGTGCCACCATATCTAGGGGTTGGTTTTTAGGTTGCTGAACTCTGCAGCTTTCCTTGCTTGGCAATTTTGACTGGAGGGCCAATAGTCTGTGTTTACTCCCCATAGCAAATGTCCTGTACAGCTGTGGTTTGGAGCTCCCAGGTGTGTGTGTGTGTGTGTGTGTGTGTGTGGTGGAGGGGCTGGAAAAAACTAGCTGGAGAGGCTCTGCTTTTCTTCCACTGCATCATTTCTGAGGGTGACTAGAGGCTGTTGGCACACCTGGCTACCCATCAAGACATTACTATGAATATATTTTTTTCTCTAGTGCCTTCTGTGTAAGCAGAACATCCTTTCAAAGATGTTAAGGTCCTTCTTGAAGCTGCTGTATTGTTCTAGTGAGGCAGACACCCTGAGAAGGAGCTGTGGGTGCTCACTCACAGCTGCAGTTGCTCAAGGGATAGCAGCCCTTGCTCTGTTTACTGGCCCATCTCCTCTGCCAAAAGTGACCCCTTGCAGGAGCAGAGGTAGTGGGACAGACACCTGTCCATGTGTCTGTGTCTTCTGAGGGTGCTGGAGCAATGCTGCACATCCATTGTGGTTCCCCAGGAAAGTATAGGGAGATGGATCAGGACAGCACTGGCACATGATGCTTTCTGTGACCCTACTTGGAGGAGGGACAAGAACACACACATCTGAAGCAGCAGGGATGGGGTTTGCCAGAGCTCATCGTTCAGGACCATAAGGCATTAACTTCTGCTATGACTTACATCATCCTTATGCATGTAGCACCTTTCTGTTTACATTGAAATGCCTTGAAATTAAAACAAAAGATAAAATAATAAAAAAAATCATTTAGCTTTTGCCCATTGGGCCTTATTGTCCCGCAGAGCAACAGAAGCCACATCTGTATCTGAAAAAGAGAAGCACTGGCTTGCTCATTACTCCTGGTAGCGGCTTTGTGTGGATAATCTGGAGAGCACAAGAAAACATACAGCTACGTGACACAGCACCTTGCATGTTAACTGGGCCCAGGCACATGTGGATTTACAGTAAAAAACCCAGTTGGAGGTCTTTCTTCTGGCCAGAGCTTTCCATATCACCTCTAAGCAGGAGAGAGCTGCTTATTCTGTACCTTGATTCTAATTTTAACCAGACCTTTCTTTATAAACACTACAGAGTATCTGTTTTATTTCAGCAATCTTTTAACAACAAACAGGTTATATATCCCTTTCTTTGTCAGATTTTTTTTCTTATTTTTTATTATTTTCTTGGACTGTTTGAAAAGAAACCCTGAATTTTGCCTGCTACAAACATCCCTTGACTTGTTAGAGGTGATATAATAGGGTAAAGAGACTTAAAGTGTGCAGGGGAACCAGCAGGTCTTGATAACCATATAATCTTCTGGGAGGAAGGTACAGAAATATCCAGAAGCAGTAAATATGGTAAGGTATGCATAGGGCAACTCCAGACCATTAGCTAGGGACCCATAATGGAACATTGCCATCTTTAAAGGCATTTTTGTTTCCACAATTTTTATGACAGTTTTATGGCAATTCTGTAACTACTGTACTTCACTGCTTCATAGTGATTCCATCTCCTGAGATTTTTCCAAGATGTTAGGATGTAATATATGGAGAGAAGAGCAATCATTGCATAGCAAGCTACACATAAAAGAGTCATATAATCAATTGTTCTGATGTCATAAAAGTCACAGTCCACTGATCTGATGTCACTGTGATGGATTGGGAGTTTTAATGCTTCATTTATAGTGTTTAAAAAAAAAATGTGGGAAGGGGTGGTTATGTCAAAGCACATGCCATTCTTAATGTGGCATTAACAGAGCTAAACGGGATGCAGTGATATTTATTTATTTGACCGCGGAAGTGTGAGCCAAGATCAGTGTTAACAGCATAAATGTGACTACTTCTGTGTGCTTTCAGAAACCAGTGGGCAAGAGCCAGGAGCAATGAGTATTTACTCCAGCTGAGGATCTCCAATGTTTTAATTAATAATAAGGGAAGTAAGGGCTCAAGCATGACTTTGCCCCAGGTCAGGGGCACATGGCTGTGGCATCCAAAGAGCAGCCTGGGAGGCTGTGGCTGGTGGTGTCGCAGACTGCTGCTAATTCCCACATTCTCTGGCAAAAGAAATACCCCCAGCTTGCCCTTCCCATGCTTACAGTAATCAGCAGATGGGGACAGGAAGAGGAGTTGGGGCTGGAACAAAGGTCTGTGAGTATTGCCATGGCCAGAACTGAATGGACACAGCAGTCACACAGAGGTGGCTCTGCTCCCTTCACTGTGGCCCACTGCTAGGGAAAGCTGCTTGAAGGGGAATGTTGCATGACCCTTATTTTTAGGTGAGACAGTGCAAGATGGGTCATGTGGGGTCATAAGATTCCAGACATCCATAGGTCACATACTTTTAGGATTTAGGATTTGAAAACTGTCCTGTTTCAGTGTTTGCACTTCTGAGGCAATAGGTGATTCAAAGGGGTAGAGACTGGCACCATTTTTGTGGTCACTGTGTGGTGAGGAGAGGGAGTAAATTACTTTTACAATGGAGGAGCTTGAGGCTGGAATTTCCCATCCTGGCAGTCAGCCACAACCCTCTACTAAAACACATCAGGTGTCTGTTTCTGCTCAAACTTTTATTGGGCTGGTCTAGAAAGTGTCACTGACAGCTTTCAGGGTCTGTGTGTGCTGGGGACATGGAAAGGTCACAAGTCCCAGAAACTACCCTGGACTCACGGGATTTGGTTTAATTTTGACTCGTGTTAAGAAGCCTTTATTTGCAACCGAGAGGACTGCAAAAATGAAATCACTCCTTATCAAAAAGCGCAGCTGTGAAATCACCATATACATGGGTGTTATGCATAAGGGCACTCCTACCTCAGTGTGTGATGGACACGTGAGCTTCTGCACCTGGCCAGGTGTACATCTGGAAAAAAATAACTCAATCTCCTGCAGTGTTTTTGCTCATCCTGGCTGCAGTTAAAAGATGATTTTGTGCCATTGCCAGAGAGAAGTTATCACTCTTCTGCCAGTGCTGTTCTTAGCTTCTGTCTCCCTCCCCTCACCTTCCCTTTCTCCAGTCTCCTCTCTGCTTTCACTCCATCGCCTATAAAGTCCTTTCAGCCTGAGAGTATCTCTCCGGGCTCAGCACAGCTGGAAACAGTGTCTTTATAAGCATTTCAAGCAGGGACTCCAGGGCATATCAGCCCAGCACTGCAGAGGACTTGTGGGCTTAGAGGCAGATAACACTGGGCTTCCCTCTGCAGTGAGACAGTGCCCACTTGGTGCCCAGTGTGCCAGAAAGGGAACACGAGAGCTCACTTGCAGAGAGGGATCCTCTGACTTCACTTGGAAACCTATTGTGGGTTCTCTGGACAAAAGTGAAACACTTTATCTTTGTGTTCTTGTGCTTCTGAGGCGTGGGAGCAGGACTTTGACTGCCACCAGGAACCCCTAACAGAACCACTGCCCTGTGCTTGTCTGCATTTTCCCCCTTATCCAGTTTATTTTCTCCTCTTCAAACGCAAAGTTGGAAAAGAAGCCAAGGGATCCGTTACAGATATCTGTACAAGCGTGTATTTTTTTCATCGTCTTTTTTGAAGTATCATACAGTCCCCTTCCTTCATGTTGAAAGCAGAGTAAGAGAACTCCAATTTCATGCCCTCAGGCCTGAATAAAAGAATAAAAACAACACAATATTTGCATCTGTTTAGCAAGCTCTGTTCTAGAAGTCTCCATGCAGGAGAAAAAAATGGGGGGAAAAGCCCCATCATTTCAGGTGACATGGTACTGTTCAGAGAGTACTGTGGAAAGGAAAGGCACAGAAAAAAATTACTGTCATAAATGACCTAAGAATTCATGGCCTTATGATTGCAAACACAAAGTCTAAAAAGGTTACATTCTCTTGCTTCTCTGCCTACCCCGATATCAATGAACATCAGCTAAAGGTGGCTGAAGAACCAATTTCATGCATCTACTGTAGAAGGAAATGAACTGAGCCAAGGGCAAAAATAAAATTATACAAATGTTATTATAGACTAGCCTGCTTCTGTCCTAGTTTAATTCAAATTTCAGTGCTGCAGGCTTTGCTGCTGGCAGTAGCCTTCCTGAATAAATCAACATTTGCTTACATCTAAATTATTAGAGAAACATGTGACTTTGTTTATTGTATAAATTATACGCAAGGTTAAAGCATTAACTGTTCAACGGGCTTTGTGCAGCCACACAATCACTCCCATCCCCCCAAAACCTTTCTCCCCCAACACTATTTTGAGGCCAAGGCATCCAGGGTGGCCTCGGTGGGGGCTGCCTGGCAGGAGTGCAGCTAAAGGCATCATTTTAGGGCCTTTCCTTTCATTGTGCTGCCCTGGGGGAAATCACTCACTGCCATGCAGAGCACGCAGAGGATGTAAAGCACCCTTGTGCTGACTGGGTAGCTCTTCAGACCTACTTTGCAGCAGCGTGTAGGGGTGCAGGAGGTGATGGGGAGAGAGGTGTTCAGTATCTAGGCACGTTTGCAGGCAGAAGGAAGGAACCTGCTGCTACCAGCACTGTTGTGAGGGGTGGTGGGATCCCATCAGTCACAGCCTGGCTCTGCAGCAGGTTCCTGGCTGGAGCCACAGCAGCCCAGGGTCTCTCAACTCTGGGGCTCCAGTGAGCTTGTGTGCTACAATCCCCAGACTCCCCAGATGAGCATCATGGTGACAGTGGCTGAAGTTCTGCTGGGAGGGTGCTCATTAAGAAAACTAAGCAGCTCTGCTGCCTTCAACAGGCATGTCCCAGCCCTGAAGGAGTCAGGGGCTGCTGGGCAGCCAGAGCCCCATCCCCTGGCTGACAGCTCTGTGTCTGTGTAGTGACAACTGGTATGACCCCTCCCAACTGGACTCCCTTTCCATAGCTGCTTTCCTTACTGCTCTTCACATAACAGAAACACTTCTCTTCCCTTGGGAATACAATCCTGTTGCACAGGAGGACTCTGCTGCCACAGTCCTGAGCACTGCAGCAGTGTAACTTCTAACTGTAATATCTGGGATTATTGCTGCAAAGTACTGAAGGATCCTCTTTTTAGAACAAAGCAGGCAAAAACCCCAAAGGAGCCCTTGTCCCCCAAAGCCAGTAACGTCTCTCAGGCCAGTTGGTATGTTGCTTTTTGTCACAAGTATATCACCACACAGCAGCTGTGTAAATCTTTTCCATAAAGGTATCAGATGCCACTAGCTCGGGGTCTAGGACATGGAATCCAAACATATGTCTCCTGGGTTCCTGCCCTGTAATACTATCAGAAGGTTTCTGTGGCAATACTGAACTGAATATTTTGTTTACATTTCATTTACACTTACAAATTAATATATACTTTCAATGCTGTTAAAGGGCTGTTGAACAGAGCTGTAGTTTTATATTCAGCAACAGGATGTAATTTCCCTATCAATAAAATTGTTGTTTGTTTTTCTCTGCACTTGATTATTATGGAAATTTCACAGTTTCTCTGCTACAGTGGTGTCTAGTGAAATGAGCAGGCCATTTATGTGGAATTTTTTTCAAGTGTCCTTACTCTTTTCTATTTATGCTAATGTTATTTCATGCTAATAGCAGACTATATTTTGCTTTGATACTATTAAAACCTGGCTGGATTGAGTAAAAGGAACATTTTTATAATATTTTCTGGAAATGATCTAACACATTAAAATCATCTCCATTACAAGTGTGGTTTTAGAGGAGACTCTGTTTCCCTGCCCTTCAATCCAAAAAGTGAGAAGTCCTTTAGACATAAATTAATTTCACTTGTTCCTTTTCCTATTTTTGTTCTTTGTAAATGATAACTTAGTGTGTAATTTAGCTATGCTGCAAGGACTTCTTCTTCCAAGAGGGATTCGTGAAGCATATATTGTTTATCTTAGCCTGTGAACATGAGGTTTACAAATCCCATTACCAAATAATGGGATTGGATTTCCTATTTCAATTTTTATGCATCCTTTTGCAAAAATATGACCTTCTTCTCCATCCTGAATAGCTGAGATCTTCCTTCACCATTAGTCAGGGCTCTGCATCATAATAACCTGTCCTGGCTGCCTTCCTGGGTATTGCCACAAAAATCGGTGGGATCTTTAAACATGAGAAATTCACTTTCAGCCTGGAATAGAAGCTGAAGAGAACTCCAGCTCCTTTGCCTGAAATTTATATCAGACCTGTGAGAGGAGACTCACTGAATGAGAAGATTCAAGGCAGAAAATGTAATCAATACTTAGGCGTTTCTAATGACAGAGTTACTCTGTCTTCTACAGTGGTTCTATTCATGCCTGCCTTCAGAGCCTCCTGCCCTGGTGGCACTGAGAAAGCACTGAGGAAAATGAGTTCGGGTTCCTCACACGCACCCCACCAGGGAAAGGTTCCCCTGAATCCCATTGCAGTTTTGGGGAAGATGTCAAAATGAAAGCTAACTCTTCCCTGGCCTTATGCTGCTGCCTCCGAGCTCTTACACCAGGGATAAAAATCTGGCGCAGCGACATCTTCCCTCGGTTGGAAAATTTGCCTCATCTGACTGACGAGCCTAGGCGCCGAGGTCAGCTGGGAGGCCTGGCTGAACAGAAGGCTGTAATGAAGACATTTTCTCTCTCCTGGCTGACCTCCTACAGCCGACAGATTTGAATAGCCTCTTCTCCAGCTGACAGAATGAAATGCAGGCTAGCAGAGATCAAAAGCACTTACCATTTATCTACCTAGTTATTCATAAAGTCCCCCATCACCATGGTATCTGAAAGCCTCCAGTGAACTGGGGAGAGTTCCCTGGGGCTAAGAGCCTCCAGTGCTTCCTCACAGCAATCAAAATTGCTTCCTGAGGGTTGGTTTGTTTTTTTCCCTTCTTTCTCCAGCTCATAATTTTTATCCATTACTGCAGATCATCATGGGGATTAAGGGGAAGATTGAATCAACTGGGCAAAGGCTTTGACTGAATTTGCATACACTCTCATTCAGCTTCAGTATTCTAGCTTCTTATCAAAAGATTTATTGTAATAGTAAAAAAGTGTCTGAAGAGAGGAATTAAAAGTTCCTGGCCACAAAGTCCTATCTGAGAGGAAATTAACAGAGACAAGACTATCATTTACAGACCGAGACTAAGTGTATTCCACACACTGAAAACACAACTAAATGCATGGCTGGAATATTTTTACAAAAAAGGTACAGAATTTTCTGGTGTATGTTTTCTCCTTGCAATTTGCAGTGTTTTGATAGTTGTTTATGCAGAGCAAATAGCCCAATGCTGTTAAAGAGAAAAAAGGACAAATATGAAAACAAAAAAGAGCATTTCTTTGAAAGCATTTCTATAATTTTTACACTAATCTCAAAATCTAATTCATGATTACTGAAATTTACCTCTGACCATTACTAAAATTCCATGGCACATATTTTTCCAAGAAAATACTTCAGCTTTACACAAAAGCAAATATATCTTTGGTATCTGATATCATAAGCCAAACTCAAGCAAGTTTGGCTATTGACTTTTGTCTGTAGCCTGGTTTTCTTTCCATAGTTTTCCATTCTAAACTAAAAACTAACCCCAGGACTGCAAAATGATTTTCAAATAGGACAAACTGATAAACAACCAGCTCTGCCTGACAGTGCTGTTACTCATTTCTTTTAGGACTGAAAGCAAGTTTTTTAATTGATCTTTGCTCTGCTTCCTACTTGTCAGCCTCTTTCTACATCACTTTTGCACTTTCCCATTGCTGCAATGAGACCAAATCCTTCATGTTTTGAGAAGTGCTGGGATGCTTCAGTGACAAATATCCTGGAGTTTCTATTAACAAACAATAAAAAAATTTAGTCATGGGATGACAGGGTTTTCTTCTTCTGATTCATATTAAACAATCGGTGATTTATTAAGAGCTTGTTAATTAGTAATGTGGCAAACTTGATGATTAAAAAGAAACCCAAAGCAACAGAGAGGAGAACCTCTACTGGATTATCTTATGGAAAATGCAATCAGGCTGTAAAAGCAAGCTAAAAATAAAACTAATACCTTCTTCATTGACCTCAGGCAGTTGCAATTGGATAAAACACTCTTCAGTTTGTTCCCAGCAGTTCTGTGCAGTGTTGCTCTATGATAGGACTAGCAAGTGTATTCTGCTTGGAGGAAGATTCATCTTGGCTGAGTGTGTGGGAATTTTGAGTTCAAATGAAGCCTTAGAAGAATCATATTTCAGGTGCCTACAAGTTTATAAACACAGGTTCATAGAGAAATGGTTGCTGCCAGAGAAGTACCTACTTACCCCTTTATTTAAACATCTGAATGGCATGAGCTATGGTACAGGCCATTAATGTGACACAGCAGAAAAAACCTGGTTTAAAATAAATCTGTCCTTTATTGCCCAGGTGGCAGGAGTCTCTTTATTTTGTAATCTGGTTCTGCTGGAAACTCCATTTGGTGAACCTGCTTGGGTTTCTTTTTACAGGTTTTGCTTTGTCACTACAAATACATTAAACTATTTAAAGTTTACACCAGACTTTGCCAGAACAACTGCTGTAAATATATATTAGTATAAAACTGCAATACAGTATATATTATATTATAGTAATCTACCATACTACCACACTGTAAACTATAAAACCATACTATGTCTGTCAAACAAGCAAATCTAATATCTGAGGAAGTATCTTTTGCTGGTTTATATGTAGTCTTTAGTCACATAGCTATTAGTTTACAAAATTCAGTTTTTTCATAGTAGGGCTTCCACTAGCTTTTGCTAATTAAACAAATTCTGCCATATGTGTAAAAGTTATTGGAATGCATTCTGAATAATAAGCTCTTCTGCCTGCACGGGATGTATAAATCAGGCACAGGGCAGTGCAAAAGGTATTAAACTCCAGTGTCCTGTGTGTATAAACAGTCTTGATTTTTTGGTTAAGAGCGTAATGTTGTATCACATGAGAAACCTGGGCTGCGGTGTTAACCTCACCCAGCTCAGTTAGGAGCATCGCAGAGGTGATACTTTCAGCCTTGGAGGGATAATGTATCATACTTGAGCACCTTGTTCACAGCAGTGCTGCAGTCCTGAAATAGGCTATCATCACTTCTCGGAGCTGATGGCTTTCTGCTGCAAGGTAGCAGTGTCACCTAATACTGTGAGGCGAGGGGATGAGAGTGTGGAAGGACAGAATTTAATGAGGAACAATACTTAGCAGCAGTGCTTTAAACGCCTCAGGGTTGGTGTCCTAGCAAGCTCTGGATAAGTGAGGAAAGGCACAAATAGTTTGGACTTTCACATTAAAAATAAAATAAAATAAAATAAAATAAAATAAATTATTTAGCTTACAATTATGCAGGGATCATTCAGGGAGCTTTACTTTTTCAGGGAGTGTCTGAAGTGATGCTTTCAATGCTATGCAATTACACACAGACAGACCTAAAGCAGGTTTTTGCTTCAGCTGGCTCATGAACCTAAACCCTGCTCTGCCCAGGAGAGATGAGACCAAGTGACAGTGCCATAAGACACGTGTCTTGAAGTTTCCATTTATCTCCTCTGTCCAAGGGAATTCAACCTTCTCTATAACTCCTGGCTGGAGAGAGCCCAAAGGATAAGGGTTTTCAGGTTATTTCTGAGTCCTTCATACTTCTGGCTGTTGAAAGGACCAGCTCCTTTTATGACAACTGTTAGGAAAGAAGTCCCATGACCCACGTGGAACAGGATTCTAGGCAATGACCCTAAACATATGTTAATTGTGTCTTACAAGAGATTAAATACCTCAGCCCCTGAAACAGGCAAAATTAAGATGCACCCATTTTCCCGCTCTTTCATGTCATGTTGCTTCTGTGTTTTGGCATCTATTGTGTGATGCTCTATCCTTTGTCAAGCACTGTGTAGTATCTTTTGACAGAATCTTTTGTAGTGACCAGACACTCAAAAGTTAGCCAATAGCAAACGGCATGACCAGGCCCAAAGAAACTCTAGGTAATTTTTGTGCCTTTAAGATGTGAACTTTGAAGCAGTCTGCATTAAGAAATTGGTTCAGCATTGACAGAGAAGAGCAGTACCTGATGTGTCAGTACTGCAAGCTCAGGCATGATGCTGCAGTAACACAAACGTGGCTTTCAGGCAAGTGACTTCTAGTAGGGAACCATGTCTGGCCCACTAATGACTCCGTCATTTCAGTGGGGGATTCAGGTGATCAGTCTTAGCTGAAAAAATGACAAAATCTGAATCTCAAACACTATCACTCTGAGAGCAAATGGTTGCATGGCTTTTATGACTCTCTGCATTAAGGGCTTGGTGTCTCTTTTCCAGAGCCTGGAAAAAAACTAAAACCAACAGAAGTGAATGCCAAATCTAAACATCTTCATTCTTGTAGCAACAGAGTTTCTGAGATGTCCACAGGAAGGACAGAATACATGTGCAAGAATAGTCTTGTACCTGCTGCTGGTGCTGAAGAGTGAAGCTCCAGGTGTGTGTCCTTCATGCACTCAACAGCCCTGGATGAAGGTGTTCCCATCCTTGGTGCTGGAAATTATTACTCCTGCCAGAAGACATGATTTGGTGAGAGTTTCTGAGGAAGGCAGCTGGGTGAGGTTACACAGATGAGGAAAGCAATTTTTCTAACTGGCTTGAAGCAGGTAAGGAAGGGCTTGTGTACCCCTTTCTTGGCAGAGCTGAGGTGAGAACACTTTCTGGTAGGGCCATGGTAACCCCCAATTAGGAATTATAGTCTTTCACAGGCATAGCTGTTTGTAGAATCCATGACCTAGTATGAAACTTCAAGTTTCACTTGAAAATTAGCTAGACAATAGCAAACAATACTTGTTTGTATTGATGGGGAAAATCTGGCACTAGAGGCATTAGAGGGCTTGGCACACACGGCAACACAGTCCATGCTTGTAGGACTCCTGGCTCACATCTTCCTCCTCCTGTCTTTTCCCTCTTCTGCCTTCCAGTGTCCCCCAGGGGGAGGGTCAGATGAAGAGGTGATCCAAGGGATGCCCTCCCTGTGATGTCGTCCAGTTTGGTCTGTCCAGAGCAGAGCTCCACAGCTCTGATAGCAAGGAAAGCACACACACAGCCTGAAGTTCTGGCTGGCTGCAAAGGCAAGAGCTGGCCTTCAGCCCTGGCAGCTGGAATGCAGAAGTGCAAAGGAAAAGGAACAAAAGCACTATTTCCTTTCTCTCCTCTTTATCTATGCACTCAGTTAGTTAGGATGGTTCAGGATGCTGTCTGTTCTGTGGGCAGCCTGTCATCCTCAAGCTGCTGTAACCTTGATTAAATCCAAGTACTTTAATTAGAAGAGAGCTGTAGCTCTGCGTGGTCATCCCCCACTCTGCAAACAGCGGTAGGGAAGTACAATTACACATAGTGACAGATGGAGAGCACTAACGTAGGTGTTAAACCCCTGTGCAGCTCATAGCCCAACAGGGCTGGCTCAGCCCCATGGCTCATCAAGGAGAATGAGCTGGAGACTTGGAATTTGACAGAGTGCACATGTCTTTCATAGTAGGACTTAAAAATTGAAGGCACGACACCTTTCATCTGCAGAGAGACCTGCCAGGGAAAACTTAGCAGTAACTTTTCCGTTCCCTTCTGGCCATTCTTCCCAGAGATGAGTCCTGGTTTTGTCATATTTTGGGAAATTATGCAAAAGACATTTTGGTAAGAGCCTGCTACAGGTAGGTAAACAAAACAAAATGTAAGATGGTTTTGGCATTTAATTTTTCATCTGATTGTATTAAAATCTCTTATAAGAGCTGAAGAGTTGATCTTCTCTTTTATAGTATCTTCATTCTGAGTGGATCCTTCACCCTTAGTAAGTCTGAGATCCATGAATTTGAAAAGGACAAAGAGGGAGGGAGAGAAAAAATAAACTCAGATATATGTTTTTTATCTCTTGATCAGCGTCTTTGGAAGAGAGGCATGCACAGGAATTTCCACTGCATTGGCCACAGTTAATGAGGCTGCAATGGACTTTTCCTCAGCAGGTGACAAGTCCCTTTTAAGTGCTCAGAGCAACATCACATAGTATTTCCAGATGTAGCTACCACTTTTGGAAGCTGGGCTTGGCAGCACTCCAGGATGGCAGCCATGGCACATAGTCCTGTGTCTTTCTTCTCATCCATTAAAGGGCTAATGCAGTAAGTCTCACTGTAGCTGAACAAGCCGGCTTTTCTCTAGGATCTTTGGTGTCCCCACAAGGAGAGTGGGGAGCAAGGTGAGAGCTTTCAGCCTCAGAATGGTACAAAGGGTCTTACTGGTGCACATACAGCTGTGGAAAACAGAGGGTTTGTTGTTTAGCATGCCCATGTTTCACACTCAGCCAGGGAAATGCTGATGAAGCAGTCACACTTGGGGGAAGGGGAGGAATAAACATCGTTTATTCAGTAGGGAAATTATAGAGACGTGGCCAAACATTGCTCATGCTCCTCAAAAGTGCACCATTGCTCAAAAGGCAGCATTTGAGGTCATCTATTAATAGGATTTATGCTACTGAGCAAGCTATCTGGAGAATACAACAGAAATTAGTTCCAGAGTACCTTTGCTTCCTGATACTTTTGCAATCCAAACAACAAACAGAAAAGTCAAGATTGTTATCTATATTTTTTTGAACATGTAAACTTCCATCTCAAATTTGGCGAAGGGTAAGCAAATGCTGTCCAACTGCACTTTTTTTCTCCCAGTCTGCTTAAAAATCAGCACTAAGAATTCCTTCTTGACTTTAATAGGGTTAGAGGGGAAGGAGTAGAGGAAGAAGGAAGTAGCTTTCCATCTACTTCAGCCAAACAGCTGGCTGCTCACAGGGCTGTGAGGACAGGCACAGTAGGAAAAGCTGTGGTGATACAGTTCCTGAGATACAACTCTATCTCTGACTCATCTCAGGAATTGCCTTTGTTGGCTGGAATTCTGCAGCTCGCTCGTGGGAGCTGGAGTCAGGACATTCCTCCTCGCTGTCCCTGCCCTTTTCCCTCCCTACAGAAAAATGTTTCCATATAGACCTTTGCTGCAATTAAAGATCTGCCAGGCACATCTCTGCTTCGATTTTTTTCCCCATTTGCTTAAGTGCATAAATTCTGGATTTCTCCTCGACTGTCCCAGTGTATGATGGAGGGGAGGGGGAGGCCACAAAGACACAGAGACAGAGCCCTGATCACTGAGCCCTGGGAAATGTCTGCTGTGCCTGCAGGAAGATATGGTCTTGCTTCAGCTGAAAGCTGCACACAAGGGTTACCTTGCTGCCTGTCTTGTCTGCCTCCAGTTATGTGGCTTCATCTGAAGAACCCAAGGCTTGAACCCAGAGTTTGAACCCTTGATCAGCCCAAGATTTGATATCTCCAGCAGATCAATCTGCTTTTGATGGCACAGCTGTGTAAGGAGACCTTGTCACTGTTTGAGTGAGCAGAAATTCTGAGAGGGAATTTAGGGCTTTTTCCCTAGGTGAAAAGAATTGGCATGTTAGCAGGAGGAACAACTTCTGGTCCTGCTGGAGATGTGTTATTTTTGCCAAAGGACAGAAAAGGTTCTTAGATCATGGGCAGTCTGGAGGCTACAGTCCGGGAGAAGATGAAGGAGAAGCACAACTTGAAATAAAAATTGCAGGTCAGGTCACTCCAAAAAAGGCTGCACTGCAGACATCACAAAAGAAGAGGCTATAAACACAGAAATTCAGTGGGTTTTGAACAACAGGGGAAAGAAAACTAGAGGATATTAAAGATGCTACTCTTTAACATTTTCTTCAGGGCTCTGGAATTGCAACATCACTGTTGGCAAAATTTGCAGACAACTGTAAGTGATAAACAGAAGTGGGAACAATTAAATAGTGATTAAATACCTTGGAAGAATAGGATCATTTAAAAACAAAAGCATTTCCATGCTAAAAATACAAGTGGTCTGTGGGGTATGGCAGAGAAGGGAGAGAGTGCTTAGAAAAGGAGCTGAAAATGAACATCCTGTGGTTCTCGGTAGGTCTGCAAAGAGAAGAGACAGTCTTTTGTGAAAGCCTTATGAGACCAGTACTGGTGTGCTACCTGCAGACTTTGTGTTCACACGGTAAAGGGAAGGTGGAAAGATCAGAAAAGAGCAGTGAAGAGTGTCACAGTGATAATTGTGCTGTGGTGTATGAGTGCAAGATGGGAAAAATTACTGGCTATTGAAGGGCTCTAAGTTAGAACTCATGGCTGGAAGTTGATATCACAGAAATTTACACAGGAAGTAAAGTGCAGTTCTCCACCCAGGGGGTGAGTAAATGTGAAGTAAAGGGGCCAGGGAATTGATGGGGTTTTGTTTCTCATATCTTTAAATCGACATAAGTCAGGGAATAAATTACTTGAACAAATATTTTTTTTCCTTAAGTTTGATGAGTCTTTGATCATAGATGAGTCACCACAGCTTGTGAGCATAAGGGAATGTGCTGGTTTGTGCTTACTTGAAAAGGCAGCGTATCTGGGGTTTGGGGTCTGTTTTGCCCCTAGTAGATTCACACAGACATTTTGATTTTGTAATGGGAGAAAGGATATAGGACACTTAAAGGATATAGGATATAACACGATCAAAGCCCAGATGTCACAGGAATAGAAGTAATTAAAATATTCTGATCTGAGTCTAATGGCAATGGCAGATTTTTTATTACAAAGGTAATGCTGCAGAAACTTTTAATGCTTGCACATTTCTCTTCAGTTCTACTAAATGTGGGGCACTGAAATCTTTCTGTTTGAGGAAAGGATCACTTTTTAATTGCAGGGAGATAATCTCTGCTTCACCAGCTTCCTTATGCTCCTTCGAGATGGTGTGATTTCTAGCACAGTTTTCTTGTGCCAATTCTGCCCAAGTCTGTTGTGATTTTTGATGCTGAAGAAACAACACTGCAGATGATCTTGAAGGTCACATGAAGGCAGGAGAACTGCAGAAGAGCATGACTCTACATCCAGCTGCAAGATGATTGGGAAGAAAATGGTTTCAACTGGGCAGCCTATGGCCTGTTAGACTAAACCTCATGGGGACAAATGTCTTTCTTCATCTAAAGGGTTAGCATTTCTTACTGGAACTGTGGAAAGAAAAGAAATTAACCCCCTTGTGGGATGTCATGTTCTTTTAGCCGATATTACCATCTTTGTTTATCCACTCCTACACCACAAACCCTGAACATGTGCTACATGTCCTTAGGCACCCATTGGTTAATTTACTTGTTCACAGTAAGGCAACAAAATTATAATAATAAATTATGAAACATAGTACAACTGGAACAAAGATGTTCTACAAAAATTCTTCCTGCTTTTTTTCCTTGGTATTTCTTCTCAGCCAGAGATATGATATAAAACTGCAGGTCAAAGTATGGTCTGTCACATTAATAAATCTTATGAGAAAAACTAAATAATTCATTAAAACAAATTAACAAGTTAATAAGAACAGAAGTGAGTTAAAATACAATAAAATATTATTAATACATCTCAGCCTGTATCTAGAACTTGTTTAAAGTGAATCAATGCACAATTAATGGGAAGCTGAGCTCAAGTTTTTGTATGATTATGTTTAGGGCAGATCATGCAATATCATCTAATCTGCAAGGTGTTTAATCCCTTTAGCACTTCTGAGATGAAACAAATGTGATTTGGACTTCAGGGTCCTCAGCTACTGCAGTGATGGGCATTTTAGAAGCAAGAGAAGATGTTAGTCAGAAAATAGGATATATTTTTGTGGGACTACATAGCCTCCCACTATAATTTCCTATCTTCATAATTTTTCAGTTTAAATAAAAATATTTGCATTGGAATAAAACCATCAGTATGCTGGATAAAATAATGACAATTTTAATTGTCACACATTTTTTTTAATATGTTGTTAGACCTGTTATAACTGCAGCATTGATTCATGACATTTTCCTCTTTTTGTAATGGGATTTCTGTGGCAGCAAAAAAAAAAAAAAAACCAAACAAAAAACAACAACAACAAAAAAAAAAAAAAAAAACCAAAAAAAACCAACAAAAAACAAAGGAGACTGTTATGGAAGAAAAAGCTAAAGGCATTTTGGAGGCCAGGAAGGTGAACACCAGCATAACACTTCTGAGCTTTTTGGGTGAGGACAGAATTTGAAGTCCTGCTGAGTGAGCCCATTTATGTGCTATGCAGGAAATGATGATTTCACTGGGACTTTCCAGTGGTATTGAAGAAGCAGGTCTCATCACTCTGAGATTTTTGTACAGCAACAATTTGACATCTTGAAGTAAATTCTCTGGGGTTTGTGTGACTTCAGTTTATCACGTGTTTTACATCCTTGTCACATAGGTAAATGACCCAAGAAATCAGAGATATTCCCAATTTAAACAGACATCGAATACCAGGCGTAAAGCAAAGTTTTGTCAGTGAGAAGACTCTCATATTTGTCTGAAAGATCTTACAGTCCATGCTTGAACTTCTCTCTAGAGATAGGTCTTCCTCTTCTCAGGGGCAAGGCTGGGTTTTCTATCTCACCAGTGCTGTGTTCCCTGAAGACTTTAGTAAGAGATAGTACTTGGATTTTCTTTTTACTTTGGTGGATGTTGTGGAGATAAAAAGACTGTGGTGGCAGCGGGGGGAGTTGAGGTTGTTGAGATTTCACTTCTGCAGAGGAGACCTCAACAGGAAGAAAATCTGAGGCTAAATTTTGATTTCAAAAAAAGAGGGACATTTCCCTCTTCTACTGTAGTAAGCAATGACAGCTGCAAAGGCATACTCCATCTTGCAATGTGATAATTTGTTTGCCTTTCTCCTACCCACAAACACGGCCCTTTCTGGTTGCCTGATGTTAAATATTGATTGCCCAGCCTGGGAGACAGCATGGCAGACAACTCTGGACATAAGCTCTAAGAGAAACATGTAGGCCAGCTTGGTGAATTGTGAGAAACAGGCGGCTCCTGAAAACATACATGTAGAAAGAGCACAGACTGTTTGGTCCATGTCACCAACACCTTCTGCACTGGAAAGGTAGTATCTCCAGCAGAGTTGACTATGAGAAAAACCAGCAGCAAGTATTCTTTCTAGTGTAATCTCCCGTCTTCCCTTCCTTGTGTCACCCTGGTTTTATGAGGTACATCATAAATCAGTGCCAGTAGCTTAGCCACAACAAAGCCCCAGATGCTGCTCTGGGTGAAACACATCTTGGTAGGGGTTGAAGTCAGAGTGATGTCATGTATCTCCAGTGCCTTGTCCACTTGTCACTCCAGAAGGAAGTAAGTTGCATTCTGGAAAGGTGTCCACAAAGGATGTGATAACTCTGCTCTGGATGTGCCCTGGTTCTCAGTGTTGACCATACAGAGACACAGATGCCAGACTTTTGGATAGCTAAGGAAGTTACTGCCACTTGTCCCCAGAAGCCTGGTGGTTTTTAAAACAGCTTCCCACAAAAGTTTTTCACCAAGGACTTGCTCCTCAGCGTGCATGTTGAGATGCATTAAATGCAGTAAATGCAATAGAACATGACTTTCTGTCTAATACTAAGATATGATTGGACCAGTTTGAAACTCTCTTTTTGCCACCTCAACAGCAAAACAACAGATTCAGCATGGGTCAGAATACAGGAATACCCCAAGCAAAGGGAGTCCTGGTCCCATGTAAAGGTGCTTTATATTTTCCCTACTTAACTAAGCCCTATAGAAATTTCCAGCGTGCTCCAGACCCATGGAAGGGTCTCCCCTCTGTCTGCAGTTCAGCAGCCTGGAGCAGTAAGGGCAGAAGGAACCTTCAGAGGTGTGGGTCTCCCTGCTGTGATGCTTCTGGTGATCAGCTTCATGGAAATTTTGTTTTATTTTTTAAACTTTTATCTGAGATAACCTTCAGACCAGTGGTGCAGATGTTCATCAGCCTGCATTCCTTTGAAAATAACGGGCTATTTGTCGGGCAGTGATTGTCCCCATTAAAAAAAAAAAAAAAAAAAAAAAAAAAAGAAAAAAAAAAAAAAAAAAAAAAGAAGAAAAATAAAAGAAAAAGACAAAACCCCTTATCCTTGAAAATGGAAAAGCATGCCTCTCCTACTCTGTCATCTCTTCTAACACATTGCACTGAGGGTTAAAGGCGTGTCTCCATCTCCTCCCCAAATGTCTTTATTAATAGCTTTCAAATATTGGCCTCCTTAGGCCATGGACAGATGCAGCTCTGGACATGCTAGAGGCTGCATAGCACTCAAGGAGATAAGACAGTTTAGTTTAACACAGCACGAATGATTCCAGCCTCAAGTCCCAATCAAAGAGATTTACAGCTGTTTTAAAAAGACAGTAATGTTGACTTGACTGGTGAAAGAATGCATGAAACCACTCTCAATAAAAAGTCTGATTTTAGCAAGTAAATAAATATTAGAAGCAGAATACACACAACTTGTTTGTTATTTCATTAAAAATTAGTGTAGTAGCCTAATTGTAACACACAACCAATATTTGTTCTTTTGGAATTAACAGTCAATACCTCACAAGACAGATGCATCCTTTAGTTAAAACAATTATAAAACAGACATTGAAACAGATCTCCTTTGTCACCATTTAGGAGCAATTTAGTGCACTCTGTTCCTAATATTTTATGATGCAGAAATTCTATTCTCTAATTTCCTTTTCAAGCCTCTATCCCAAAGGGGTTTTAATTTGATGTTTTCTACTTTACTGTAAGAGGACTTGCTCAGCACCTCCCTGGATCAGCCCTGGGAGAGGCATTAAAAGATCAGGGCAAGCCAGCCGTACCCCTCTGCAGAGGGACAAAGGCGACCCCACGCCATGTGAGGGGTGCCTCTGCATCGATGCTAATGAAGTGACCATCTGCAATCTGCATCAAATAATTATAAGTTGCCTCCCCTGACTGCACTCCGTGTGCTGGCACAGCCTGGTGGGAGGCGCACGGCGGGCTGCAGGCTGCTGGTGCCCGAGCACGGGGGCGGCGGGGGCTCGGAGGAGCGGATCATGTTTATCCCTTCACCACGAGGCACACAACCTGCTGAGCAGACAGGTGCTGGCTGTGCTGATGTCCATGGGCGATGAAGCCTGGTTGTCCTAGTAGCTGACATCTATATCTAGATTATCTGGATTTTTAAACTGATACAACATGAAGAATGTCACTCTCTGTTACTGTATGCGTATATCTTATGGATATCCTTTAAGCACAATGCCTTGACCATGTCTGCCCTGCTTTCTTCAGCTGATGGATTTTGCCATTGTAATGGGCTATTGTTTTCCACAGTTTTTTAAAATTATCCTTCAGTTCAAATGCTTCTGGACATGATTAGAATTACAGTCTTTCCCCCATAGTTTAACAACTCTATTGTTTCAACTTATGCTTTAAAAAACTTTAGACTTCATCTTAATGAAGCTCAGCTATTGAAACCAAAGTAAATTCTGCCTTAGCATATTCAAAACCTTTAGAAGATGCCTACAGAGCTAAGCATGCCTAAACCCTATTGTTGTCACAGGGAACCTATTACATTACACATACTGTAGCACTGCAGTAAGTTTAGTGCTTCCTTTTTTCTTCCTTTTCCTGCCTTGTATCCAGCTGCCTCTCTGCTGGTATTAAAAATATTTTGTTGGCTTTTCTAGGTCTAAAGTTTAAGTAAAGTTAGCACAAGCTTTTATAAAATACATTCTCAAGACTTTCGGTGAAAAACAAGGATGACTAAATATCTACATCAGTGTACTTTTTTCAGTAGTATTTGAGACCTTGTTATAACAGAACTAGAGCCAGCTAGAGGAAAAGACAATTAGAACAATTAGAAATAAAAGACAATTTTTTTTTTCTGTGAACAGAAAAAAAATCCATTTAATTGAGTCTTCACTCTCTTACTTGCAAGAGGAAACAATTAAACTGTATGGTGAAAGGACTTTCAAGAAAACATTGTGGGTGTCACCCAAGGCAAGACTGGCAAGATAACTGTAATTTAGTGTTTGATCCATTTTAGGTAGGCAGCATCCTGTACCAAAGGCTTTTCTGTTCCAGACCAGAGCTGAAGTCAGAACAGGAAGACAGGAGGGTGTTTCAGGCTTCAGCCCATTTCTGGTTAGCTGCAGTCCTGCCCTGCTGATTGCCTGTCCTGGAGATCCAGCTGAGGCTCACTAGTGGGTACACTGTGACTGTTCCCCATTTCCTGTCCCTCCTGATGAAACCAAGGCAAGCATTTTCTAGTAGTGCTGGGGTAGTAGCCTTCGATCAGCATGGATTTGTATGGAGGTAGTGAGATCTTGGAGTGTGATCACCACCTGACAGCAGAGGTTTACAGAGGATGGGGTTAATGGGACAGCCCTCCTCTCTGTCAGCCCCTGGCAGGCACAGAAGTGGGGACAGCCATCCAGCTGTGCAGCTTCCCTTCCTGCCACCCTCAGGTCATGGAGCAGCTGAATCCAGGCCCAAGAATACTGCAGTTTCTATCAACATGCCTGCACACACAAGGAGGGATAACTCCAGGTAAGCGGCCCTGAGAGATATGTCAGGCCCTTGTCTCAAAACAGCTTTGTGCTGTACATCCTCACATACGATCTGAGACACTGGACTTGTCTTTTGTACCACTCCCTAATTCCTTGGAAGTGTTCCCTTGCCCACATATGGTATCTGGCTGACATTTAGGGAATCACAGGAAAAGAAATCGCCGTGGTATGTAGGAGTAGTGGCTGATCTGTTGGGATTGTACAGACATTGTCACATGCCTTTAAAACTCAGTTTCATCTTCTCCCTCCAGGCTGTTTTCAGCATCCTTGATACCCTTGTAGATAATGAAGCTGGCAGAGAGATCACCTTTATAAACAATGAATTTTTCATCTCTCTAGTAACCCATCTGACCAGGTGCAGGCTTGTCCACATTTTGTAGATGCTCAGGTAAGGACTAAAACAGCAGTGAAGACCTTGCAGCAGTCCTTTGCAGTGGAAAAGGCCAGCTAAAATTTGAAGGTAACTTAGGACCTGGGGCACGCTCCCTCTGCTTTTAGGATTGCAGCTGTCTTCCTAGGACTCTCTCCCTCAGGAGCTGCTTTTAGGGCTCTCGAGCTTAGCTGGTGCCAGAGCAACCTTGCACCTGTGTCACAGCCCAGCCATTACTGAGAACAAAGAGAGAAAGATCATCTTTCCTTCGAAGGAGATCTTAAAATAAAATGAGCCGTTTTATCTGGGAAGAGGCAGATCTTACAGACCCAATCCCCTTGCAGGTATGCAGCTGTGTCTCACCTTCCTCTCTCCCATCATCAAGCAGATGGAGGCAAAGGGGTTGCAATGCAGACAGGTGCGAGGAAAAGGTTTTGGGGAGGGTCCAGGACAGAGGTGACAGCTTTAAATTGCCCTTTGGATGGAAGCTCAGCTATACTTTGTGTTCTCCAGCTCCAACAAATGATCAAATGCCCCTGAAAAATCCCTTCTTCTCCGCAGCTGGGAGGACTTAAAGAGCACAGCTGTCTCTTTCAAGCACTGCCAAGGCCACAGAAGGAACTTGCCATAAGAAAAGTCACCACAGTGGGTGTTTCAGTTAAGTACAGAAAGGAGGAATTTGTGACAGGAAGGTGCTAATTCCAGGGCTGGCCGAGGTAAGATCTGGTTAGCAAATCCTGGTTAATGCATCCAGATCGAAAGTTCCCACTGCGGCACACATGGGAAAGGAAGGAACAGCTCACATGCCTATCACTGATCAAAGAAAGATCACCCCAAGTTTGACTACCAACCACCACTGAAGCACCCTCAGACTCATTTCTGGTGCCTTTTACCAGAGGACTGCACATGAGACCTTATCACTCTTAACAACAACCTGAAAGGAAGGTGTAGCCAGGTGGGAGGTGGTCTTCTCTCCCAAGTAACAAGTATTTTTTTTTAATTTTGGTTTTAAAGAGGTATTATCATTATCATTAGTAAAGAAACTATGCTTGAAGAACAATACCTGCTGCAAAGATTTACAAGTCCTAATTCAATCTATTTCTATCAGTGGAAATATTTCCTATGACTTCAGTATGCCATGGATTATTCTCTTGTTATAATACCTCCCTGATCAAGAGCATCGTGCTTCAGGCATCACTGCAACAACTAATCCTTGTATGGCCTTCTAGCAAATGGATTTATCATACTAGAGCTGGGGTCAACAACTGAAATATATGGAGGTGTTGCTGGTAATTTAGGGTACAAATCAGCAGAAAGAAACCTAGCAGCAGGTCTACCTCTCTAAAAACATCCTATGGTAGGTGGAAGCAAAATGCAGAGAAATGGATCCTACAGGTGGACTGTCTGGCAGCTGGTGGCTGCCCTTGCACACATCTTTTTTTGCAGAACGAGGTCTCCTATAACCTGGAATTTACTGGCACCTCACTATGGAAGTGTCAGCTGTGCTAGACTGCTCTTATCACCTGCAGTGACAAAATAAAGCCATTAAAGATGGGGAATATGCATTCTGCTGTGAAAAAAACCCCACTTATCCATAGCTCACACATTAGTTATTTAGGGCACTTAAAGATGAAAAAGTCCCACAGAGTTAGAAGAAATTCATTACTTTATAATGAATTGTCAAAGTTGTCAGAAGCTCCGTGGCAAACACACCCAATAAAGAGAAAAAGCTCAGCAGATTGGAAAAGGTTAGTAGCTTTTCTACAGGGCTTTATATTTTGCTCCAGCATAAGTCATAAATATGCAAACAAATGTTCAGAAATAATTTTGATTGAGGATTTTCAGGATATTGCTAATCTCCTACATATTAAGACACCCCCTAATTGCCTGTACCAATTAGTCAAGGTGAGTGGCTCAGATTTCTTCTACTGACATTCTTCTACTAACAAAGAGAAAATGAGCTGTCTGCTTTGTAGAGTATATTTGTCTACAAAAAACAAGCTCAGTAGCAGGACCGTAAGGTCCAAAATTTAAATCAAATCCTAAAAACACACCGTCCTTCTCTTTAAACCAAAGGTTATGGAATGCCAATGTAAAAGGGCAAGAACATTTATTCCCCTTCAGGTATGGCACCAAGACAGCACCATCCCACATCTGCATAGTCAGCAAAGGACCATTCCAGCCTGAATGAACCAGCTTAGTATCACTTTTACCACTTTTACCTAATCTTTAATTTGTTCAATGAGAAGGAATTGAAAGATGTCAGTTGAGCCAAATGCATGTTTTGAGCATGCAAACAGCTGCCTTCATCAGGTGGCTGGCGACTGCCAGTCATAACTGGTTCAATGCAGTGAACTTCAGGTGAAAGTTTCTCTTTCCTTAACAACATAAGGTCTCTTCATGATGCCAGATGTTGTCAAGGACCATAAATATATGCTCCTGAAATATCTTCAGTCACCTGAGCAGTATGCATACAGTCTTCTATCCAGTGGGAAATACACAACAAACAAAAGTTTGCAGCTGTATCCCCAGACTTTGATTTAACTGCAGGAGTGAGCAACTTGTCTCCAGGTGTCTGATCTGCTGTTGGTATTGATTGATTTGCCTCTTACTGCTTCCTACAGTTTTATAAACATCTATTCCTCATTCATTCTCTCTGCTACTAAAAAAAATACTAAAAATAACACCCCAAAAAACCCAACAAAAAACTAAAATAAAAAGAGACAGCCTTGTTGTTTCATGAGCTGTAGTCACCTCACACCAAGCAGGAATTTGTTAGCCGGGTCTGGGATGTTGGTACAACCCAGAGAGTGCCCACACGGAACACAAAGAGACAGTTGGTGTCAGCTATGATAACTGAGATTCAGACTGAGGCTAATCTACTGTGGCTAATATCCACCTTTGCAACAGCATCTTCCTGACCTTGGAACGTAGGAGCTCCACAGAAACAGTTGAGGAACTGGCTTCAATTGCTTTCCACACACAGCTTTGAACAAAAATGATGCAGGTTTGCTCTGATGATATTTGTTAGGCAAAATTAGAAAGCAAAGATGTCGTTTATCAAGCACGGGGGATAAACTAGAAGGAACATCAGCAATAATCTTTCTTTCCTGCATCAGCATTTACATTTTTTCTCTCCAAAGGTGAACCCAGCACCTTTCATGACAATTTTTTTATGTCTGGCCTAACAGTAGTTCTGTTCAATCCATTCTGTGGTCAGGAAATAATTAAATCTGGGATGTGCTGTCAGGGATGTACAAATTCTTACTTTCCTTCTAGATATTAAAAAGGGATTAACTAGGACTGTTTCAAAAGATATTATTTCTCTGTTTACAGAGAAAAGAGTGTGATGGGTTTTAACCTTTCAGGGTGTTTTTTCCTTTTTTTTTCCTCATCCGCACTCATAAACAATTACGAGACTGTCCAAGGGGTAAAATCTGAAACGACCACATGAACACCAAATGATGGTGGTAAAAGGAACAAGAGATTAATAGGAGGGGCTCACCCCTGCTTTATACCTTTATAGTTTCCTCTAATGAGGTACAATGTTGGGTAACTAGTGTCATGTGTCATGTCATAATACATCATATCCATATCAGGGTTTGTCATGTCACACAGAGTAATAGGAGATGACAGATTCAATGGGAAACCATCAGCCTAGATTTTTTTTTTTTTAAATTTTCATGTATAAAGGTTTAAAATATATAAAACATGTTAAGTTTAAAAAGACGAGGAGGAGAGAAAGAGGAGGGAACTGAGAATAGTCTTTACAAGACACAAAGCAGGCTAGGGCAAAATGTCAAGTCTCAGAAACTCAGGCAAGCTGGATACATCACCTCAACCTGCAGGAGTAGCTTAACAAATAATATCTGAGCTGCCCAGAATTTGAACTCTAACTTTTGGGACTCTGCCCACTCTAAACTAGAGTAGGTTCTAGTTAATTCCACTATTTTTTTGTTCAGTCTACACCCTGGGAATTTGGATTCAGGAGTACATACATGTTCCTAATTTCCTGCAAGTTCTTATCTCAGAGTCTGTCTCTCAACAAAAGGTTTGTGCTTCCCTGTGCCAGGCCAGAGCTTGCCTCGGGAGAAGCTGTGAGGGAGGAAGGAATTAGAGCCACCCTACCCAAGGATCCCAGTAGGAAAATGGCTGGACCAATGCAGCTGTGGCATGTTCACACCTAGCACTTAATGTGGCTCCTGCAGATCCTGCATTAACTGATTTGTAGCCCCTATTTCACCAGCAGTGTGCACACAAGCATTAGCCACTGCTGACTGAGCTGTGGCCACACCACACTGCCATGCTTCAACATACTTCAACTGGCAAATCTGGTCAGGCACCCACTGTGCATTGTTTTGCTGCTCCCTGATGGTCTGCAGAGAGACAGCCCAAGCTGGGGACTGAGCTATTTATCTCCCACAATTCCCCCAGTTTCATTGCACTGTACATCTACTTGTGAGACAGACAATGTCATTTTCTAGGTAGTAGCATGGTAGAGACACTGTTGGGTGTTGTGGTTCTCATGGTGATGAATACAGACAGGCATAGCTTAGCTTAACTTCCCCCAGGCTGCAATTTCATGGCTCAGGACACCTCTGGCAATACCTGAAATATGTTCCTTTGGCATTTTTTTCTGGGGAGCCCCAACTTCAGAGCCAAGATACTGCTCTTTGGGGCAGGATGTTATTGCTGACCTCCAGGGCCACAATGTTTGAGTTACTGCCACAAGCTTCACTCAGAGTTCCAGACACACATGACCATCCTTTCCTGGAGTTTTGATAAATTCTCCCCAGAGTAGCTGTTACTTCAGCCTTTCAGAGAGAATTGGTATGCTGTCTGGGTGAAAAACTCTCACAGATCGTTTGGATAGAAGCAAGGAGTACCAGTGGTACCTGAGTGACTGAAGGACATATTAAGGAATCTAATAATAACTCTGATGGGCAGCAAGAAGTAGCTGAAATAATTGCAATGGTTTTATTTGCTCTTCAGAGCTTTGGTAAGCCTAAGTGTGAGACTTTCTCTGTGTCTGAGAAGGGAGGCTGTAGGAGGTGCTGAGCAAATAGAAAGGAGGCTTCCACTAAAGGCTGTTCTATGCTCAGAGCACACAGGTGGGGATGTGTTGTGCTGCTGTAATACACCTGAGGATGACTGAAAATCATTCGCATTCCTTTGGGTTCGGCTCTAATCCTAAATCTGTTCTATGTGCTCTTTATATGTGAGTTTAGCAGTGCACATATTGCACTTCATGTAGGGATTTTTGTTTGCTTTATCATAGATTTTATTGCACTGCAAGCTGGTGTTTAATTAACTGCTTATAAGGTGGAACTGTAATTGTAAACATGCTTTAAAAGGTGTTTTAAATATAAACAAAACTAGATGTGTGTTGTGTAAATGTGAGAAACAAATAACCAGGCTAAGTTGGAAACTCTATCATCTTTATACTAAAGATTTCAGCGTGATTGCTTTTATTTTAAATAGTATAATTTAAAACATAATAAATTAATAACTTTATTAAATTTAATAAAACAATATAGAAAAGCAAACACTTCCAAGGCTAAAATGATGTCTGTGCATGATGCTCCCTAATGCACTCTTTTTCTTAGGGTATGGGGATAATGAGAGAAGGACATGTTTCTCCTATTAGAGTACAACCCCTCTCAACCAGAATCAGAATTGTGTATTTTATCTTTTTTATTTGTTTTTCGTTCCAGCGTGCAGCCGCCAAAAAATATTCCAGGTCACTGTGGCAAGAAAGGTTCATCCTAATTTCCTGAGGCATCCAATACAAGTGACGGAGTGCAAGGAGTTTGTGACAAAGAACTTGACTGAACACGAAGAAGCAGCACAGGTTCTGTTTCAACAGAAATTATAGCATGGACAAGAGGGACATTGTCTTTTTCTTCTCCTTTTTCCCGACCAGCATCTGCGGTGCGGTATGGTGGGTGCAAACGCTGATTTAACACCTGTCTCCACCCTCAGCCGGATGAAAGGGGACTCAAGAGATGACATGTCCAAGGAATTCGCCTGTGCATTCCAGGGGCTGCTCACACAATGGTGGGAGAGGCGCCGAGCCAGGGGGCAGGGTGCCTGGGGAGGGTAACGCTCCTGATCTCAGCCCCAGGTGCTGCAGAAAACCTGGATATTAGAGCATCTTTGCCTCAAACACTCCATTTGCAGCTCCTTTGCATCAACACCATGTGTGCAGTACGCCGAGGTACAGAGGAGCAGGATGGGTGATTGTGAACTTATTTGAAGTCCTTTAAAACAGCTTTGGAAGAAAGAGGGGAAATATTGCTTGGGAATAGTCAAGCCTCATGTCACATTACATCAAAGCTGAGGGAACTCGTGAAGCTGTGAGACACAGAAATCATCTCTGTGCTTTTATTTTTTTTGTACCTATGGATACAAGAAAAGTTCTCTCTTTTCAAGATCCTAATTAATCTGTATGAAGCCACTGGTTTTGCTAGAAGTGAAGTTGGCAAAAAATGTTTGAAAAACAGAACAAAAGCTACACAGCCCAAAATTTATCATCAAATGGTGTATAAGTGTGAATGGTTGCTGACACTGCAAACTCAGCTATGATATGATAGTTTAGAGACTGAATAGATGGAGAATATGTACTCTCTGCATTTTGAACTCCACATATTGAAAGCAGAGCAGTTAGGAAGAGGCTAAATCAACATGGCAGCATTCTGGCTGTTCCCTGGGATAAGGTGTTCCTGTCCCCTGCAGCTATAATGCATCAATATAATGCTATGAGATCAATAGCTTATGCCTGTAACTGTAGATCTAGTTAAGGCAGTATTTGTATTAAGCTCTTTACTGTTATTAAAGTTTACTATTGCTGCTCTAAACTCCCAGGCAAACTTCTGCAAGTCTACTATTTATGTCAGCTGAACTCTCCATGACCTGTAGCCTAGTTAACTCCTTTTCATATTTCCCGTGTCACTGACAAAAAGCTTTCTTGTTCCATGGCATGATTAACCATTTTTGGTATGTATTTTCCCAGTTAATGTATTTGCTTGTTACCTTAAGGAAAATCACAAAGATTCCTCTTCTATTTGTTGTCATGGTACTATTGTGGTTTTTTTCCCTTCTGCTTATGAAATAGGAGATGAAAATCAGAGAAAAATTCAGGACTTTTGTAGTGAATAAATGGGGTTTATTTTGGAAAATAATCCTCTGGTCAAGTGATCTTGGCTGTTTCTCAGATGGACTGTTTCTCAGCTGTGGGACACTTGTATTGAAGCAAAGACACAAGATTATGATAACTGCTTTCCTCATTAGCAGTGAACATTTGTATTCAATAAACTGAGTGAGCTGAGTCTGTTTGTTCCTTCTATTTACAAATGATTTTTAATAGTCAATAAAATATATAATAGGACACAGTCCCCTGTAAAGCCTGAGTTTATTTGGGTTTCAGGTAATGTCTACGTCCATGACTTCAGATGTTCATGGGGAATTTCTGGGTTCTGTTGAGCAATTAAAGTCAACAAAATCTTGTGATTACTGTTTTCAGGAATTGGTTACACAAAGGCTTTAGCAGCTCATGACATCTCAATGACACCTCATAACATGCACAATGAGGGTGCACGATAAAAGGTGAACTGACAGCATGTTAGGGTGCCATAAGTACTTAATGAAGCATTGCATACAGAGGTGGGAAGTCAGAGGTGGCTGTAGAAAGAAGCCCTTTCACACCTGTTCTGTGGAGGACAGCTCATCATTCTGAAGGAACTATCATCACCACATCCACTTTAGAAGCCCAGACCTCTGAAATAAAAGATTTCCTGATCCTCAGCTGCCTTAACAGAACAACTGTAATACTCAGAGTTTCATCTAGGGAACAAGACCTATTCATCTGTCGCAGCTTTTTGGAAGACAAAGTGCATTAAAACTGTAAATTCTTTTCATGTGTCCATCCTCAGTAAAATCAGATAGCACCCACTTCTATGGGCCTGTAATTCTATGGGACCCCCTTGTCTGGATGGGTAAGGGTCCCAGTTTCACTCTTGAGCAGAAATATACTCCTTTCAGAATATTGAATTCCTGACACATCTTTGATGACCCCATTTTTAGTTCTGGGGGAACATTTCCTTTAAAAGGAAAAATGGTGGTTCCCTTTCTTTGGGCCAAGAAGAAAAAAAATGACATGTAAATAGCTTAGTAAGCATTGTCTCTCCAAGGTGGTCCATGACACAGTTCTTCACTTGCTTTCCTCTTGTCTATTTGTGTGGAGAGTTTATTCTGGCCAGAGCAGGTGATAGAGACCATTGTACTATCCTTAGCCCTTTCATCTCTTGCCTTGCCAGAGGTTGTGAGAGAGAAGTGGAACCAGCCACATGTTTGATCTATGCATTTGCCTCTGAACTCTGAGGCACACAGTTCAGTGATACACCCCTCACACAGCTGGAGGAATCCGTCATGCCATAGCAACAATAGTCAGGAAGACTCCTTGTTCCAGCAGGAGTTCAATGAAACTGGGCAATACAGCCGTTGGAGTCAGCTTACAGTGTGGCTTCTCTCCAACCAGAACCACAAATCTGCCCGGGGAACTTGGGCATCAGAGACAATGAGGATGGGGTGGTTTTCAGGGGAAGATTCTTCACTTGATTACCTGCACCCAAAAGTATTTTAGTAACAAAAATTTTTCGATTTGTTAGAAATTTATATTAATTGTTTTGGATATTTTGTCACTGTTCAGCCAAGAAATAAAAAAATAGGAATTAATCAGAAAAAGTACACAGACATATATGGATATATGTGTTTATGTTTAAACCCCCTTCCTGCTTTGGGTTGATTGCACTGCAAAAATCACAGATCTTAACCAGAATATCAGCTTCAGAAAAAAAGAGTTTAGGAAACCAAATCATGTAACTGCTTGTCCTTTGTTTTCCTTCTTTCTTTCTGTTAACAGTCTAGCTAAAATATGTTGATAACCATAATGTACATGTACCAAAACTAAGGAAATACATATATTTAAACCATCCAGAGTTTTTGCTTCAGGAGAAATATTTCACTTTCCTACAAGTTTATATAGCCAGAGACAGTTCCCATCTCTTAACTGTTTAGATATGAAATATACTTTAATTCAATTAGACTTTAGACCAGATCTTGAGGTGTTATGTATAATTCAGAACACTTTCACTAAAGCTATAATGGTTTATGCCAGTGCAGTAACTAGTGCATTGCACAGTAGTCTTTCAGATAAATCCATTGGCACTAAACTTTTGTCAAGATTACACATGAAGTCTAAGGTAAGCATTGCATTGATGAATACTTTGCAATGTGTTATAGACCTTGCTCCAAAGGGTGGTCAGCCTGATGGCTCTGCTCCCATCTGCCATATATGAGTCACTGCCCCAAGGTGGAAGAGCTGTGTGTGGTGCAATGGAGAATAGACTGTCCTTGTTAGACACTTTTATAAATCCCTTATCTGTTCCATAGCACCTAAATGTGTTTGATATATTTACCCTTGAAAACGTCCCAGAAGGTAGAAGACTGTTGTTACCTTTATGAGGGAAGAACAGAGAAGTAGTTATATCAAGTAAAATTCATGAAATCGAGTATGGAGAGCAATTAAATTCCTGTCTCCCAGGCATATTCAAGAGCCAGGTACCCTCTCCTAACTGTCCTAACATCCTTAATGGGTCACATTGCTTTTAGGAGCAAAACTGCAGCAACTTTATATGATCTATCTGTCTTTTACTGGCAGAAAGAGCTTCATAAATAGCATGTATTCACTAAATTTATCTGTGCCTTTTTTGCAGGTGGGAAAACATTTGTTTAAACAAGATTCAGATTATTGGTGGAGCCCATGAATATGTACTTTTCCACCAATTTATGAAAACATATTGCATTTGAAAACCATTGATTTTTCTCCCTGGTTGCTGAATTATCTGACCCAAGAGAATTCATTTGCCTCATTCAAGTTCCTAAAAGCCTATGTTAAAGCAGGTGCAGACCTTGTTTTTTGTGGCAAATCTGCCTGGAAGTTAAAAAAAACTAAACAGCGTTGGCTTTTCTAGCAGTTTTCCTACTGCTGCCTGGCAGAGGACAAGCCGCGCAGCTTTCCATTCTGTGTTTGCTGAGCTGCCCCTCCAAGAGTGCAGGATCTATGCTTTGGCTTTTCCTCTCTCAGGTCATGTTTGGAGCAGTATGGCCCATCACCAGCTCCTCCTACCCAGTCACTGCTCTCCTGGAGGGAAAATTCTCCTGGAATTTGGTCTTTAGAGCAGAACCTTGGTCTGAGGCTCCTTTATTGTAACATGCTTCCTTCTTTATAACTACACCAGTATGGGAAAAGGGAGGGAGAGACAGAGAGAGAAAAGGCTTTGTGCAACTCAGGCAGATTTTGTTTGAGAAATAGAGAATACACAGGCACATTAACTGTGGATTAACAGTTGCAATGATACAGCAAGAATATATCTTGACATTAACTATATATTCTGTTTATCTCTTACATGGTAATTGCCTACTTGTCTCTCTTACAAAGAATTTAAATGGAAAATAAGTCATGACTACTATGTGGAAATCAGTCAAGATTTTTCTCCCTGGAAATTGCAGTGGCAAATATATAGATAACACATGCTCTTTCAAGAAGACTTCCCTTGTAGACACACGAGTTCTGCCCCATAAAGAAAGAACATTGTCTACCTCTCCTTATCTGAATGGGCTAATTGAATCACAGCAATGATTTCAGCTGCTAGACAAGCTGAAATAATAACGATCATGTTATTACTCTCTATGCAAAGACAATTTTTCCAGAACTTGGGATATATTGCCAAAGGAGTGATTTGGATTCCTACTATCCCTCATACAAACAGATACAGGCCTATTTTTACAAGAGTTGTGCTACAGCTTAGTTTTCTGTCCTTGGTGTCGGTGTCAAAATTAGAAACATAATGTACTGTAAGAAATCCAGTTCAGAGGTTGAGATCGAGAGGTTCCTTGAAAATCAGTACTTTTTTCATTGCACATACTTTAAGATCTACATTAGGTTATCCCTACAGCTTTGTGTAGAAGAAACCAGGAAGGGCTAATTTATAGTGTAGAGATGTTGCTCTTTTTTATTTACTTTGTGATGGTACAAATTATACCCATTCCCACTCAGTGCTCTCCCATGTGTGGAAGCTAATGCATGGTCATGGACATAATCCATGGACAAGGCTCCAAGCTGGTCCTTAGTGACTTCTGCTTTGAAAGAAGAGGAAGGTACAGGTGGTGCTAACTGAAAGGATCATCTGACAACATAATCTTTTCCAGGTCTGTAATTGTCTGTTAGTTTGCTTCTTTTTCAGTCCTGCTGGCCTCCAACATTTCATAGTGATTTCCACTTGTATATTAAAAAGCATTTCTATAAGTTTGCTTTAAATCTGCCATATGATCATTAGTCAGGGTGTTTAAAAAAAAAAAAAAAAAATTCCTGTTTGCCTTCTCTGTACCACCCATGATTTCCTATATCATAATTAAACCTCCTGAGAATACAGATTTAATTATTTATTCACCTTTTCTTCTATACTTGTCCCCTTACACATGCCTAACTTCATTCTTTGACCTTTCCTAAATAAAACCCATCAATCTGCTTACTCCCTCCTTCTTTGAAGCATAACTTTCTGTCCCCTCACCAAGTCCTTGCATGCCAATTCCCAACAAAGCCAGTGCTAGCCTTGTACCAGCTTCTAGAAACAGCTCCTTGTTGCCCAGCTTGCTCCCAGAACTTCTCGGGAGCCTCTTCAAAAACATCTACTCTCCCCTTGAGGTGAGGGTGTCTCCTTCCTACTTGACTTTTTGCACTGTGGAGAGAAGAATAGTTTCAATCCCACGCCACCCTTGTGATCCTGCCTCTTGGCAGCCTGCTGATGCAGCTGCCTTTCTTAGCCTGGGCTCTTGTGAGAGGTAGGTGTTCAGCTGAGGTCACCCTTTGGACCCCAACATGCGCTGGATCCTTTGGTTCTGCTCACTTCTCGATTCTCCAGAGCTACAAGGCAAATGTTGTGTCTTAAACAGGTACTGTAATGGGAGAAAATTACTGTGGATAAGACAGGTGGAGAGATAAAAATGTTATATGGCACATTCCTGGAGTTTCTATCAACCCCATGGAGATATTTAGTACTCCCCTTCTGCTCCCATTAGAAAGGCCCTTTCCTACTGTTTGCTGTGCCATATATCTGTTCCATCATGTCTTTTTCAATGTAGAAAAGTTATGACCTATTTGCTCTCCTTCATTTCTCTGTCATTCTTCTCAGTATATTTCCTAATGTTATCATAGTCTATTCCAAAGAGGTAGCCTTGCAGGTAAAATTACCAGTAGTACTTAAGACGCAAACTCACCATGCAGGTATATAATGTTACAAGGATGCTTTGTTTTATTTTTCACTTCCCTCTCTAACAATTCCCAATGCACTATTTGCCACTTCACTGCCACGAAGCTGACTTTTCAGAGCACTATCCATAATGACTCCCAGATCTCTTGCTAGACTGGTAATAGCTAATTTCCCTAGCTAACAGCTAATTTAGAGTTCATCACTGTGTATACAGTCATATAGATAGTTGTTTTTTCTCCTTCATGCACCTTACTTGCATTTATTGACATTTCATTTGTGATTCCCATTGAATTTAATTTGTGATTTTATTGCCTTATCACTCAGTATTGTGAGATCTTTCTGTAGCTGTTTGCAGCCAATTGCACATCTCACTATTCCAAATAATTATTTATCTTCTGCAGACTTCCTTGACTCATTTTTAACCTGTGCATGCAGATTACTTACAATAATTCTGAAGGGCACAAATCCCAGCACAGCTCTTGTGGAACCGCCCTGGTAACATTCAACTATCATGAAACATTACATTTTATCCTTGCCCTTATTTTTCCCATTTTTCTGCAAGCTATTTATGCATGCCTCTACAAATGGACTTGCTTCATCAGTTTATTTAAATGCTTGCTGAGGAACTCCACCAGCAGACAGTTCCCACCTCTACTATCTCTTTCCATCTGTGCTTGGTTTATAGCTGGTAAGCCTGTATGTTGTGGTCCATGGGCCAAGTCTCTGGGACTCCTTAACCTCTTGAGATATGTGATGGTTGAAAAAGACCAGGAGCTGTCATGGGGAAGAGTCTCAGCATCATGGTGGCATTGTGTGGGTCACAGTGCCACCATACAATGTTACAAAGGGACCAAGAGTCCCACAGGGATTAGATCCTGGTGTCTCTCCATCCCCAAGCACTCATCCCCACTGTGAAGAACTGAGTGGCTTTTAGAGCTGGGTATGAGTAAGATTTTAATTTTGGTTTGAATGTGGTTGGTGTATTGGAGTGTTCTTCCTATTAGAGTAAGCATAAATAATTCTAAGATTTAATTTATAGCTTGCAAGAATCCACTAATCATCCCAAAACGTTTGCTCAGTATAAAAGAACCTGACAGAAATAAGATTGAGGGGAAAAAATAATTTTTAAAGTCTCTTTGTTTTATTCAGGTACAAGTGAATATGTGACTCTATTTTAGAGCATACAAAAACTTTTACCAGTGTGCTATCAACATATTTTCCTTGTGCAAATGCCATATTTTTTTCCTTCTATTGATGAATTAACAGCCCAGCTCAGTCTTTTCTGAATAATTTGAACCATTCATATGAGACTCAAGTGCACTGAAGCCAGTACAGTTTAGAAGGAAGGCAAATTATTGTATTGCTGGGGACAATTGCAAGGGAGTGTAAGTTTCACATTCCAGCTGCTTTGGACCTCTTTGCTAATCTGCATCATACTGCAGAAACAGCAAGTTTTAAGTTCATGTAGGATTAGTCTATTGCTTTAATAGACTATTTTTAATGCCAGTTAGATAGTCACTCTAAGGAGAAATGATAAGGTATTGTCCCTTTTCTCAAGCAAAGCAGTACTTAATCCAATATTTGGCACATTGAAAAAAAAAGCCCAGCCCAAATATAGTTCCCCACCCTGTCTCAGCTTGTCAGCCATGTAAGGATTTGTAAGTATGAACATGTTTAAATGTTATAGTGAAACAGGACAATAAAGGACTTTTGTCCAACCTTCTAAGCCATATAAACTCAATTATGGGACTTCTGAATAGAAAGAAAACAATGGTTATATTTCACTTAACTTGACCTTTTAAGCTGCCAACCTTTTTCTATGTGAAACATCTTTATATGGTTGAGCTATTCTCACTGTGCTTTTCTGACGTGTAGTGTTTTTGTGAGGTCCTCACTGAAGGTCTGGAATAAGCAAACATCTACAGCACAATCTGAATGCAACAACATACCACATGTCTTCACAAAAGTGTCCATCACTGATCTTAGATTGGGGTGGAATTCCCACACCGTTTAGATTAATCACAATTGTTGGCATGCAATGCAAGGTAATATCCCTTTTAGATAAAATGTGACTTTGGCTGTTACCTTTCCTAAATGCACTGGTACAGCTCAGAAACAGCCCTTCCTCTAAATGGCATAGTTTTCCATAGCTCTTTTCCCTCTGGGATCAGCAGTCAAAAGTGGTTGGAAATGTACTGAAAATGCCATTAGTTTATTTTTTTAAGGGGGAGAGCACTCAGTGATGCCAGGATATGAGTGCATTAGCGGTTGTTCTTTTTTTTTTCTCATGCACCTCCAGAGACGCATGTCCAAATCATATTCTACACAGCCACTCTGAATTTTTTTTTGGTGAAAGCAACATTAGCACAGAGCATGAATAAGTCTCAGTAGGGAAAAATATGCCTTGACTGTGCACCAGTCCCAGCTGTCTGTCCAGGTGAGGCAGTTAGAAACCTGTACATACAGGAACAAGGATCTCAGGTTTGCTGGAAAAGTGAATTAAATACTGTCTACTATTAGAAAGAGAGAAATATGTGGCTCTTAGGGGGATATTCACTGTACACTTCCACCAATTATAAGCTTCTCCCACCAGACAACTGACTGGAGAGAGGAGCTCACCTGGAGTTTCAGTGGCTGTCTGTAGCAGCTACTGGTTTCTGAGAAATGCTGGTGTTGAAGACGCCTTGTATAGGAACGAGGGAGGTGATTTCATGGACTTTGATTTGTCTGCACCTGTGTTTTGATGTATCTATCTAACCAGCTAAGAATCAAGTGAATTTTGGGCTGAACTACTGGAAAATTGAACATAACTCCCTTGAGTTCTGTGCCCTAACGTAGAGGCTAGTTTCCATTCCTTCAGCAAGAACTTTATGTTCTCTGGGTTTGACTCCACATGACAATTTCTTTCCATACAGGTTTCTTGCTAGAGTCCTATGCCTGATGTAACTTACTCCACTACTCACACCCTTCTGCAACTGATGAACACTGAGATGTACTCTGAACAGCTGCACCCATCTGAGCGTACAGCAGCAGTGGCTGTGTGAGCAATCAGCACCTGCAATTATGCAATTATGCTGCATTTTATGCAGTGGGAACATACAGAGAGCAAGAGCACGGACCTCACCTGTCACTGGCACACAGTGTGTGAAAAAATAGCAAGAGGAGGACAAACAGGACTCCTGGCTCAGGAAGGTAGACTACTCCGCATGTCATGCTTATGCACCAGCCACAACAGGCTTTTTCCTTCCAGCGGTTTCTATTCTTTTTTTGTCACTTTGTTGCTTTTGCTGAGGCCTGAATTTTTTAGAATAGGAAAAGAAACAAAATAGACTTTTGCTGAGAATGCCCGTGGAAATAGTAGTTAGAAAAAAATGACATTCAAAAATATGTTCCAACTGTTCAGCATTTGACCAAGTTGAAACTTGGTCGGGGCCCCAGAGACTTTTTTCTTGTTTTAGACTCACAGATAGTACCAACAACTGCACAGGAACTATTCATGTGAACTAAAGCAATAGGGAGATGTCTCAAACTCATCCTAGGCTAGTATTTTAGCATGCTGATCCCTCTATAGGTATGTGTTTGCACAGTATACCTTTCAACCTGAGTAGCTGTGGTAGCTATAGATTAATATAAACTCGCATTTTGCTGCAAGAGGCTTCATGCTTCCAGTCCCTTGCAATGCTTTTGACTGCAGCTTTCTGCCACACCAATTCGTCCTTTCCCCCCACATTTTATTAAAAACCTGTTTTTTCTCTCCTTGATAATGACTTTAAATTTCTGTCTATTATTTAGTGCTGTAGCTCTTGAACTTTGCTGGATATTGCAAATTGTACAGTACAAAAACTTTCTGTGAAGTTTGGACTAACAATTTATTTTCATCCTCAGGGATACTTGTTTCCTTCTTTCCCATGAATGAATAAAAGTATTTTTTGCTGCTTTCATGTAAAGGGAAACATTCTCCTGTGGATACAACCTGGGAATTAGGGATACTTGAATTTCACTTTATACCTTTGTCTTGCTGTGACTTTGGGTGAGTCATCTGAACATTGTGTGCTTCTCCTATGCGAGTGATCAAAAATGGATACAAACCCCACACATATTCAACTTCTCTTGCGGCTGAGATATATGGATGGGAAGTATTAAGTGCTTTGGGCGTCCACTAATTTTCTTTTAAAGTCTGGCTTATTACAAGAGTAAACAGTCTAATTTTAAAAACTTTAAAGAAGATATTTAAAAAAAGGGAGGACAGAAAGTGAAGGCCACCAAGTCAATAGGGAGGTGCACCCTGATTTTCAGTCTTGATGTAGATGCCAAGTGTATTAAACAGATACTGCTGTAGATCAAACATTCTAGATCACAATATACACAGTCCACATCATTGTAGGATTTACACGATTTCAAACAAAGGGCCTCCTCCTGCTTGTGACTTTTTCCTGCATAAATCTTCACTGGAGGAAGGGAATCACCTATGTGCATCTCTTTCAGGATCAGGGCTTTTCTTCCAGCACACTGATTGGAGAAATGTCTCTAGACAATCTGAGTATTTAAATACCCCCAAAAGTAATTGTAATTTAGAGGCCTGTTTTAATTAGTAAAGTGCTTAAAAGCACACTCTGTCCCCCTTTATCTGTGCTATTCTTTGGCTCTTTGTTCAATTCTCTGGATGTACAGTCTATGAACACTATAAGCATGTGAGTCTTTATCCTTACTTTGAAAGCTTGTTTGTGGTTCATTATGAGCTATTAGGGAGAGCACATCAAGCAATTGTTTTGGCAGGGATACAGGAATTGCTTCATTTTCTGGCAGGAATGATTCTCTCCTACCGAACAGAAACACAAGGTTTCGTGATTGGATTTGTTACTCCCTCCCTTCTCCTGAGCATGCTTACATTAGGAAGTCCATCTCTGAAGGAGAATATGACAAGCAGCCAGTCTCAAAGGGTCAACTGTAGCTTTAACGTGCAAGGTATTTTTTTCTTTCTCACACTTCCAAAAATAACAGCACAAAAATCACTTCAACACACCCAGATATAGAAGAACTGGAGAGAGGTGTAGGTATTATGACTAGGTTTTGTAGTAAAGTGTTATGAGAAACATCCAGGCTTGGGAGAAGGGCTTGCTGAAAAACATTAGGAGAGCAATGCTAGGAAGCCTGTATGTGGAATTTCTAAATTAGGAATTTGCAGGCAGAACCTGTCACATTTAGGTGCTTCTCAGACTGACAGCAGGAGGAGATGAGGAGAGACCACCATGAGCACTAAGCTGTGCCATACCAGTCATCACAGTTCCTACATGTTCTTTCACCTGCAAATTGAACAAACTCCAGAAAGGTTGGAATTTTGTCAGAGAACTACCACAAAATCTTAGGAGCGTTTGCTCTGGTAACTTCTACAATTTTTGTCTTATATACCCAATTCAGAGTGTAAATGCTTCCAGAACTCTCTGTATTTCCCCAAATTACTTGCTTTCTTGGTTATCCTTCACATATTCCAGGCAGAGGATGAGGTTTCCCCATCTGAAGATAGTGTTATGTGTAACATGAGCCTGACAAAAAAGAAAACAATGATCCCTTCCTAATCATAAAGTCATAATGATAAAATTACCCAGCAGAAAATAGTAAAAAAGAATTAAGTAGCCCTGCTATAAATTCTTGACAGTGAATTTCCTGAGGCAGAAACACTATCAGTGCTACATGTGTGTCTGGCGACCAGCCTAGGTGAGAGCTGATTCTCTGCTGGGATTCTGTGGCAAAGTGATAGCTTCTTCAGACCATAACACTCCTGCTCCTAGAAGGTGTTCATGTCAATGCTGTTGGCTGCAGAGGACACCAAAGGTGAGGGGGATGATGTTTGAGGCACCTGTTGTAACTCCGGAGATGAGACTGCAGACACGCATGATACCACTGACAGCTGGAGCAGTGGGAAGCCCCTGGGGGCAGCCCAGAACTTGGGATAGGCTAATGCCCCCTGACTGCTCACTGACCCTCTCTGACAGCCAAGGGGAAATGTGGGGATGGGGCCAGGGTCTTTGCTGCTGTCCTGCGATGCGCTGTGACTGCGGAGTTCACACCTTGTGCTGGAGGAGTCGAGCTGTCTGGTGGTGTCAAAACTTGGCCTGCTTTCTGAGCACAGCTTCCCTGCCCAGGGAGCAGTTCTGCTAGCAGCTGAAAACTGTCCTGGCTAGGGCCCCTCACCTACTATAGCTCAGACAACCACATAATAGTGTAAAAAATGCAGGCAATTCTGAGCAACTTTTTGAAATCTCCAGACCTTGACTGAAACTCGCTTAAGCCAGTTCCCATTAACTTCAGCCAGATTTGAAGCAGGTACTTACATTCTTTTAAAACCTATGAGAAAATAATTTCAGCCTTAATGTTGTTACAGACACAACAGAGAAAGGCACTAATGCCTTCAAAACTTCCAGGTAATTTACAGAAGCTGCAGCCAAGGCAAGGAGCCAAGGGCTGAGAGACAAATCTGATAACCTGATGCAATACAGGTTTGTATCTGTTAATCCAGCACTCATGAACTTCTGCACTTTGTAAAAGATGACTTCTGTGAAAAAAACCCATCTGCTGTGCTCCCTCATCTCTTTGCTCTGGAAAATATTGCAAAATCTAAGTGCAGGCTGTGACCTCCACATGCAGGTGATTTCTGTGGCCAGTTTGAATTCTGTCTTTGTTCTGTGGCTACGTCTAAAACACAGAATTAGTTTAAATTGGTATAATCTCCTCTTTGCACTGTTTCTGGTCATTTTGAGACACTTCATTCTGTGGTTGAAAAGAGCCTTGCCTCTGTCCTAGGGCAACTTGGCAGCTGGGAAAAGGGGTTTCAAAGGAGGGAAGAAGCCATTCAGGGTCAGGTACCCCCAGTTTATTTTGGCATGGCAAATATTTTGCCAAAAGAAAATTCAAATTAAAAAATCCAAACATCAGGCAACTTGCCAACAGTCTAAACAAAGACTTGAATCTGCTTGAATAGGCATGTTTAGATGAAGTCCTGTATCACATTGGTAATTACAGACCCTGTTATCACAGTAACTCACTGCCAGGTGAAAAATCCCTTGTGAAATAACTACACCTAAGACCACATACTTATGTGAGGCAAGGCAAATGCTTTACCCTTCTGTCAGAGGGCCAAACTGCTCTGTATGGGGAAAAAGTGCAGAATAAACCCAAGTAAGCCAGACATTCATATATGTAGACCTAACCTGAGTAAGTACAAAGTAGGGCTTACAACGCATTTCTGACCGGAAACAAGAAGTGCACAGAAAACAAGCATAAATGCTTTGAGTATGTGTGTGGATTTAAAAGGAAAGAGCCAGAAATTAGACAGTAGGGGAGGGAGGTGATCTGCAGGTAAATAGGAGATATAGGAGATAATTAATCAGGAGATTAATTATCTGCCAAGCCACACGGATCCTTGATTATAGTAAACAGCCAGTGCTTAGTATTCAGGATGATTTTCAAAAAGATCTACACTTTCAGCCTAGTGGTGGCAGGCACCAGAACCTCCCAAGCTGTTTCATGTTTTATTTTAAATTCTTAATTTTGCCTCCCGTTGAACAGAGACAAATGTAAACAGCAGACAGGAACTGCTGTCTCTCCAGAAGAGTAATGTTCTCAAGGAACAGCTTCAGAACATACATGGAGCCTATGTTACTGGAAGAATTCAAGGAAGAAATCTGCAGTTTTCCCCATAAGAATTCTAGGTGTAGAATTAGCAACATTTCTTCGCATAATTTCTTAGGTCCAGAGAAATGGGGAAAGCCTCACAAGTATATTCAAGTCTTTCATTTAGCAACCCTTGAAAGACAAAAGGAGAAAGTCCACTTTGATACAAGGTAGTAGAGTAAAAAAATTCAAAATTTACTAAAATTCATGACAAAATTTGCTAGCAGCATTTACTTTTGGTTTAGTTTAGCATTTATTTTTCTCTCCAGGCACGTAGCTGGTCTGTGGGCTCACCTGATGAGTAGTCACACCAAACAGAGATGCTCATCAACTGCATACGTAACCAATGACCTCTGTGTACCACCTCGTTTCCAGGAGAGCCTGCAACTGATGGCTACAACATGGGTTTCACTGCTCTGTTGTTCAGATTCATTCTTCTTTTGCTGTTCACATATTTCAGTTTTCAGGTGCTTAACTTCATGGAGGCCATCAGGGTCTTGCTGCAAGAGGTGATGCATTCAAAGTGCTCACCCAGCTGTAAAGCCTCTCTGTTCACCAAGGTTGCCAAAAGGAACGTTTTCACAACTGTTGTGGCTCTAGGGAAATCATACTTCATTGCAAACTGCAAACTCCTCATGTCTGAAGATTTCAAACAAATTCTTCTTTGAGACAGTTCTTGGGCCACTAGATGCTACCATTGGCTACCATCAACTGAGAGTGTGATGCTCAAAATCCTACCATCTCTCTTAGCATTACAAAAGGTAGAAGGACGATGTGATGTCAAAGTGGAAGGTCCTACCCATTCCCTCCAGCTTCTGGGAGCCAGAAGTGGTAAAAATGAAAAGGAAGATGTACCCCATGCCTTATCACAGCCTGTCTTGCTAGTAGAAAGATAGCAGAGAAGGTTGACTTTCATAGGAGTGGACATAGCAGAGGTAATACGTAACTGCTTGATTCTTAAAGTGTTAGGGGGCAGTCTCCAAATAGAGAAAACACCCCATGTCTCCAGTGTATTTTACTGAAGGTTTTCCTTCTCAGGAAAGGATGACATGGGAATTTAAAAATAATAGTAATTTGGGTAAGGTTTCAGAAGAAAGTAGAATAATTCCATAGGATCCTTTTGCGTGGATAACCTGAATTTTCAACCTGCAAGGCTTGCAGTATTGATATTCCATTAGCAATCTCCAAGCTTTCTAACATTTTACTACCAGCTAATCAATGTCAAATTCCATGGAGCTGCTGAGAAAGCACACATTTCTGCTGAGAGAATTGATATCTTTATCCCATCTTCCATTCTCCTGCATGGAGCAATGCAGTAGGACAGAGCTACACATTTGTGTGAATATTCCTGAGCACAAGCATTAAAATGGAAACTGACAATGATAGCAGCAATTGTTTTGCTTGTAGTTAACATACACTATGCTCAATCCATCCATCATTGCTTTAAACCTGATCCAGTTTAAGCTGTTCCTGCTTGGTGCAGGGGAGCTGAACTGGATGACCTTTAAATGCCCCTTCCATCTATGATTCTATGATTCTATAGTTCATGTTGCATCATAACTCAGGATATAAAAATATCCCTTTGTACTCCACCAAATCAAGGCCACCCTTTACTAATGATACCACTAATAATGCTGGACCTCATGTCTCCTCAGGCAGAAATCTAGTGGCAGCCAAAGAGAAACTGACTCAGGAAATGAGGCATTGGTTGCTGCAGGCTGTGGCATCTTCATCAATGCCTTTGCTGCAAAGATGTGACTTTTTAAAAGTACACAGCAAAGCTTCAGGAAGAAGCCAACATCAAATAAGCACATGGAGAGCTGCTTTCTTCTACCATTGATCAAAGAGCAGTGTCAGGGGAAAGAGAAACAGTAGTGCCGCTAGAACAACTTTGTCTTCATGTCTCATCAAATTGCATACAGAGGAGAGCAACAAAGCTGGTGAAAAGGCTGGAAGGCATGTCCTAGGAGGAAGGGCTGAGGACTTAGGATTTGTCTAGTTTGCAGTAAAGAAGGCTGGGGGCAACCTCATTGCTACCTACAGCTTCCTGAGAAGGAGAAGTGGAGAGGCAGGTGCTGGTCTGTCTCCAGTGACAGGACACATGGGAATTGTCACAGCTACATTAGGGGAGGCTCAGACTGGACATCAAGAAGCATTTCTTTACCAAGGACATGGTCAAACACTGGAATAGACTTCCTAGGGTGGTGATCAATGTCCTAGGGCAGTCAATATTTAAAAGGTGTTTGGATAAGGCCCTCAATAGTTTACTCTAACTTTTGGACACACTTGAAGTGGACAGTCAGTTCGACTAGATGACCACTATAGGTCCCTTTATACTGAAATATTCTATTCTATTCTATTCTATTCTATTCTATTCTATTCTATTCTATTCTATTCTATTCTATTCTGTTCTGTTCTTTTTGTTCTGTTCTGTTTTATTCTTCTCTCTCCAAGCCTTGGTACAGATGCATCCTTGCATCTTTCAACTACTTGCTTCCTGAAAGTGTTTCCAGGAAGCAGGCTGGAAGGTTCCATCTGGAGATCAGACACAGCAAAGATCCAGCTTCTCTATTTTGCATGCTCCATTTGGTGCTTCTCATCCCAAATGGGAGAGACTGGGGAGCTGCTGGGCAGGAGGGCCTGGAAATGTGTTGTGGAGCTCGGCAGCTGTTTCTGAAGCTGCGGCATTTCGCCATGGGCAGAGTTCCCTGTGTTCTGCACACTGCCTGATGGACCTCGGGGGAGCATGTCTTACAGAATGAACACCAGGGTTACTCCCTAAGGACCTTTATTAAAAAAAGAAAAAAGGCAACCTCTGTGTAAATGAAATGCTTGTTTACAGCATAGTGCTATAAACTCTATGTGTTAAACTTCATAGCCTTAATGGGTTATAAAAGATACCCATATTATAGATAGAGATGGTGCAGAAGATGTAGAAGACATAGAAGGTAAGAATAATAGAGATAATAAAGTTAATAATACCCTCTCCCCAAGACTTTACAAACAGCAGCCCTGACATTCAGTTTTATGCTTCCAAAATACAGAATTTAGCAAAAATTAAGTCATGATACAAGTGCAATAAGCGCAGGTAATAGAGCCAACATTTCCTCCTAATCTGTTACATTACCGCTACCTAACTTCTCCAAATGTTGTATTAACTAAAGGTGACAATATTGCAATTATATCTTAGTCTTTGCAGCTGTTTTCACATCTTGGTGGTAGAAACTGCCTTTCCTATACACATAAAGGGAGGGGCAGCTATAACTGGGATTATACAATTTGAGAGAGTTTAATGATGATCCAAGAAGTGCCTGAGAACAGGAAAGAACGTATAAAACGTATTTGAACGTATAAAACAAATATTTATAGCAATTCAACGAAGTGAAGAATAAGTCAAAGAATGCCCTGGTCTCCAACTGGCCGTGATGAAAAAAGCAGAATGGAAAGCAGGTGCATAAGAGAGGATTTCTGGGCATGATTTCCACTTGTGATGCTCTGTGAGAGACCCATGGGGAGAGGAAAGGGATGCTGACTGCAGGATGTCAACAAAGAGCTTGGAAGAGACTGATCCCTTCTGTAGGCCTTCTTCAGGCCCCAGGGCAAAGCTTGTAATTGTGCTCAGATAAGTGAAATTTTCTACAAGTTATTTCCAGTGCAAAGAAGCTGGAAAGTCTGAAGCTGGAAATCAAGACACAGGATTTGTATTTACAGAATGCTCATTTACCTTGTACAGAGGGGATCAGTCTGGCTAATATTTGAATTTCTGCAGATGTTTCTCCATCCTCCTGGGTTAAAAGTTGGCACATTGGAATGGCAGGAGTTGAAAAGATTTAATTTGAATTAAAGAATCCAAACCAACCTTAACAGCATGCAAGCACAATTTCATTTCACTACAAAAGTGAAAAATGGGCAAAAAATGCATTGACATATACACTGCATGTGGTTTACTTTAAATACTGTAATTGATTATGAGGCGTTTTGTTGAGAGGATGGGAGGAAGAAAAATCCTTATTCAAATTGTCTGGTGGAGTCTAATGTAACAGGCTGCATTCAAAACTTGTGCAATGAGAAAGGTTTTTTTGAAAGTTATTCAATTTGTAATTTCTAAATCAAATCTTCCAATAGAAAGTGCAGCATCTAGGAATTCAAGTAATAGAGACTTTGCTCCAATCTGTAACATGCAATCAAAAGCATTGTAAAATAAAATTTTTCACCAATGGCAGAGAAATTGTTTATTTTCTGATTAGGAACACCTCATCATCATCAGAATTTCTGGAATGCTTTTGAAATCTCCTCTAGAATACTGATGGAAAGACTCTTTTTTTTCCAATCAGCAGATTGAAAATCAACCCCTGCCTGCATTTCAATCAACCCCTACCTCCACTGGGCTTTAAGGTCTGCTGATTCCCCATACCATGGCAGGACTCAGAATTTCCCATAATCTGTGGTGCTGCATCATCCCCTTTTCCCTCCATCTCCTTCTTCAGTTATACCCTTTCCCCAAACTCTTCTGTCTGACAGCCATTCATCTCCTCTGTTATTTCACAAGTTTTTCAGGGTTACATTTCTTTTTCTGTGGGCCTCAGCACTAAACTACCAAATAAGCAGTTTGACTTCTCTATTTCCCTTTTCTTTTCTCAGCATGCTCATTAGTTTGCTACTTAGCAAAAGGAAACCCCTTTGCTGTCAAAAGAAATGATGCTGGACTTCAAATTATCATGATATCAGATGTTTGTTAAGAAACACTCATATCAAGATAGCCCCATACTAGTCAGCATCCATCTATACTCAGACATTTTAAAGGGAGACAGGATAAGCCAGTGAGACAGAAACATGGGAGTCTCAATAATTATCAGCCCTCCAAACAGGCCCCAGAGCCATAAATGAACAGATCCTTCTCACAAAGGCATACAGAATGATGCTCTGACCTAAGAAGTCTTGTGGAGGGGACCCAAGGATTTCTTTGAGAAGCATACCTTGGACAAAGATTCCGTGATATTTCTAAGAAGACATGCTTTGCTTTGATCCAGACATGTCTCCATTAGGACATAGAATTCTAAAAATTTACTGTAGCCCCTATGGAAATGGTGCATAAAAATGGGATTTTATGCTTTCTTTCTTTTAATTTCATATGGAAGTTGCTTTAACCCTTAATTTCAGCAGAATCAAGAAATTTATCCAGATTGCTTTCTTATTATATATAAACCATACATACATATAAACCCTTCACAAAATGGTTTCACTAAGGTCAGAGTCCCCTACTCCTGCCTTCTGTCTCTACACTGTCCCCTTTTCTTTTCTTCTGTTCCCAGACCTCCTCATACCAGAAATAAAATGTTTTCTTCTGTCAAGGACCTGAATTGGGCTATGTTTCAGCTTACAAATCATGTACATTACTATTGTTGACTAGCCAAATCCAAATTAAACTAATTTTTCACCTAGTTTAAACAGCTGAGGCAAAAGATGGAAGAATCAGAATTATCTTCCCTAATTTGTCAGTAAACTGCACCTGCATGGAGGCACTGAAATACCACAGTTAACCCCAAGACTCAGCTTGTGACACTGTTTGAAGTACAGAAGAAAAGAAAATGACTGCATAACAAACACAAGCCAACTTTCCTGAGCTGCTAAAGGCTGTAGCTGGGAGTTCAGCAGAATTAAATCCCAGCCATTAGGAACTAGCTGCACTTCTGCTTACATTAAACCAACCAATGCTTTGGAAAGTAATACACTTCTATAAGTCATTCATAGCATCATAATGCCAGTAATTTAAGTCCTTTGGGGCTTCTGTAAGATCTCTGGAAAAGCAAGTGGAAGAAAGTCTATGGCTGCTGCCTTAGGCGTTCTGTGGGTGTTAAATGCATGTAGGCAAATAGCTGACAAACCACATATTCAAATTAGGACATGCATATTCATCTGTTTTATTCAGGTTTGCATAGGACTGGTTTTAACTTGGTCAAGAAAAAGTGTTCTCCTTTCTCCCTCTGTTAGTACTGTCACTACTTACTATAAGAAGGTAGCACACTAAACTAATTAGTGGATGTGGCCTAAAAAATGTCAAGACAGAGAGAGAATACGCATACCTGATGCATATAGATGTTGTAGGGTCAGATCCCCATCATACTTCCTCTGCAGCTGGTGTTTTTCAGCTCCCAAGAAGAGTATTGTGTTTGGCACCTCCATTACAGCATCTCTTTGTTCTCACATTAACTCCTGCGGTTAAACCAATGCAGCGAAGATGCGTGGGCACTGTCGGCAGGGTTAGTAGCAGAATGTCAGTCCCTGCACTGGGATCTTTCCAGGAGCATGGCAGAAAGGTCCTGCACACATGGCTCCCTGCAGGAGTGGATGGTAACCCTGAGATGGGAGAGGAGGGCACAGCTTCAGGAGCAAGCACACAAGAGACTGTGTCATGATCATGTTGTAGGGTCTCAGGCCATTTTTGCCATCTCCCTCTATAGCCAAGGAATCAAGAAGGCCAAAAGCACTTGAAACTACTAAAGTGTACTTCTTAAGTCCCCATGTTCAGGAATACTACCCAGAGTTGGAGCAAATGAAAGTGAAAGTTGGCATTGTCCTACTGGAGAGAGGAAAAGAGCTCTGGCTCATACTCTTCATTCTCACCTTTCCAGGAAGGTTTTAATTTACTATGTATTTACCATTTGTGGTTTCTTATTTCAGAAAATATTCTGCCCTGGGCTTATTCCAGGAGCCAGGCAGCTCAATAAGCAGGACTTATACGAGTATATTTGCCCCATATTATTGTTTGCTGAGACAGGCTCTGCAGGACACTCTGCTCATTCTTGCTCTGATGTGATCAACAGTCTTTCCAGCTCTCCAGGCTAGTACTGACCTGTGCCACTTTGCTTCCTGCTGAAGTGGCAAGACCAGCTCCTGCCTCAGTTAGATTCGAGCAAGTCAGACTTGTTCTTACCTCTCTGCCACTACTCCTTGGCTGCTCTCACCTTCTTGAGTCTGACTGGTCCTGTTCATCTTCAGCAGGTATCTCCTCACTGTTCCCTTTTCCTTCTCTTAAGTTTTCAGCCCTTCCTTTCCCCAGTCCTCTCCTCCAATTCTGCTCCCAATTATAGTTAGCTGAATCCATACAGAAATTAATATAGCATTTCATTTTGTCCACTCTTTGTCTGACTTGTATCTTTTCAAAGAGCACTACTGAGTACTATGTGTAACACATACCAGAACTTTTAACCCACAGAGGACATCTAACCCATTGGATCCTCAAAATAAGACATGCCCTGCTGCTGCCTGTTTAATACAGTAAATTATTAGCATTTGATAACTATTGGTCACTTTTGACACTGGAATAATTTCATCAATATTTTTTTTTCTTCCCTTGTATCTATATATATACATATTCACATGCACACACACATAAACACACATACACATATCTCAATATATCTATATCTATATCTCTACACATATACAGGAAACCCATGTCTGAACAATTTTTCCAGGTGCAGCCTCTTTACTGGTCAGAAAACCAGTCCTCCTACTGGATCAAAGCTTATCCTTGGCTTCTGTGGAAGTCTTCTAAGCTTATATTTTCCAGTATTTCTTTCAACTCCTTGGATTAGTCATCATGAACATTCTTAGACTTTCTAGATTTGATTCTTTAATTTGATCTCTTCCCTGATATATTCTACAAAACTTGCAGTGACTTTTGCATTGAGTGGCTTTCCTGCTGTGTTCTTGGCTATCATTTCAGTGAGGACTGTTCAGCAGAGGTCCTCTCAGATCTGGAGAGTGTACACAGCAATCAAGGTCTGCTGTGTACTTACTGCCTTGTACTGGCACCCAACCAGAACCTGTGGTGCTCACAGCTGCTGCACCTTTTTTGCCTGCAGCACATTCTGAATTAGCATGTACTGAAAATATTCATTTCACAGATGTTCAGCTTCAAATTCCACTGTTTAGAAGACAGACTTTATTAGAAAAAGACCAAATTTTAAGGACAGAGTCTTCCCATGGACAAGTGAAACCGAAGTTTGCTCTTTGTTTTCTTTTTGGAGTAGTCTTTGCACAGCAAAATGTCAATACCTGGGAAAGTTTATTTAATGCAAATTAATTGTTGTTCTGTGTGTCTTAGGTTATGCTTACACCTGAAGTTGTGTACTAGCCCTGAACTAATTAGATCAGCCACGGTAGGGTCTGACTAGTGTTACCCACCTACATTGTAGCCCATATATTAAATATAGGATTGTTGTGGTGGGATGGCTACTGCTACATATATTTTGTATCCTCAGTTTTTTTTGTATCCCTCTGGTATAAAATCTTAAAATAACTGAATGAAATGGATTTCTGCCATCAGTTTCAAGAGAATCAGGATTTCTAGTTTTTGTTTTGCCTTTGGTGCAAGACTACAAAATCTCGAAGTAGTCTGAAGATGTCTTTTTCCTTTCTGTTGTAAAGAATAAATTTCACTTTTACCTTCATCACCAGGACAGACATTACCAGAAGCTATCCTGTGGACAGAAGGAACATGAAAACTGCAAAATTCTAGTTTGATGAATGCTTGTGAGAAATATTTTCAAATGTGTTTTTCCTCAAGGTTGCTGCTTCTGTGTGCAATGGTTGTTCATTTAATTCAGACAACACCTGTCTCTGATCATCATTTTTTTGAGAGTTCTAGTAATCCATAAACTTAATCTGGAAAGGAAAACATACTGTTACTAAAACAGTCTAGTAGAATCCTGCTCCTGTTTTGATTACTACGATGCACATGCTGAAGCATTTTCTTCATTAGATATTTAGTCTCTTCTGTGCCTTGTTGTGGTCTCCTTTCTCTCTTTTCCTGGTTTTGCAGGTGTTTTTTCTGTCACTGCTTCAGAATTTCTTTATTGTTCTTATAGTAAACGTTCCTCTAATATCAGCAGCTGATATGAACAGCCACCCCAGTAGCAAAAATTCCGTAAGTTTTTATGGTTGTAGACTATAAGAAGTATCTCAAAACCCTCTGCTAACATGATACCCTTCTAGTTAAGGCTCTATCCAAGCTCAGATTGCAGCTCTAAATGCCATGAGGCACCATGGATGGATAGGCACATAATGATGAACTTCCTCTCTGCCTGGAGTTAAAAGTGGTTTATGTTAATGTCAGTCTTCCACTGACAGTTTTTATGCTCTCCATCCACACACTACATATGCTGCTAATACTGGCACTATTTTCCCACTTTTTGGTGGTGAATATTTGCCAAAAAAAAGCACACTTGAATACTCCAGAAAGGACAAATGCAGCCACAGATCCTCTTTTTGTCTTTTAATTATGACTGCTGGTATGGATCTGTTGACCTCTGCTTTGTTCACTCTGCTGCTGTGATGATTACTGGAGTTGGGAGCTGGGTCTCTGTCTCAGCCACTCTGAATTAGCATCTCTTCAAAGTGGTGGCCTGCCTTCCTCATCTCCTCTGGGACAGCATGTCCAGCACCATCAGCAGACCAGAGGATCTTCTCTCATGAGTCTTGTTGTTTTCCTTCTATTTTCTCTCTGTGCTAGGAGGGGAGGGTGAGCAGGTTCTGGTTGGATACCAGTCTGAGGCAGTGGGTACACAGCAGACCTTGCAGACCTTGGATCTAAGAGGCCCTTTGCTGAGTCATCCTTGCTGGAGGAATAGGCAGGAACATGGAATGATGGCCACTCAGAGCAAAAGTGCCTGCAGATATCTCAGAGCATAATATCAGGGAAGAGATCCAGCTAAAGAGGGGACTGAACAAGGAGCTGGGTGTGTGCTTGGCTGTTGGCTGGGGTCAACCCACCAAAATGGTGTTGTGAACAGCACCAAGGTGCTCTTGTATGATGTGGAGGTAGTAAAAACAATTTTATGTGTTCTCTCATTTGGCTTAAAGAAGAGTCTTTATTCCTTGGATTGCATGCTCATAGAACTTGTAACGAATTCCAAAAACTCATGGGAAAAAGAACAAAGGAAATCCTCTTATTATATCTGGAACAGCAACCCTTCAGTTGTGTTTCAACACATAATAAAATTCACTTATTTTGTTACTACTGCACCTTCAATTCTTAAGACAGAAAAGATACATGGCTATGAGTAAAATATATTTTAATATATTACAAACTTGAATATTTTGATTGTGTACTTTTATAAAAGGCTTTAGTATGCTCAGAAGTACCAAAGTTGTTTCTGCTGTTAAACTGCTACAAACTGGCCAAATAACTATTGGAGACTGAAATACCTTCCCCTCCACATATATATATATATATATATATATATATAAAATATAAAAGCTTATATAAACATACATACACACACACATATAATATACATATATATACACATATGCATTTTATATATACATACACACATATCAACAATTTTCCAAAGAAAGGTCTCTTCCCTGCAGCTAATAAGAAAAAAAAAAAGAGATGCAAATATTCCTTAATTAAGCAGAGTTATAAAACAATAAAAGAAATTGCTTTTATCAAATTTAGCAATTGGATGGCAGTTTGCTTAGAATTATTGAGATCAGAAAAGAGTCTTCCACCTGAGTAAAGAGCTGAATATTTAAGTTCTCACTGTAGAAACACAGCCCTTCCATAGCTGCCAGTGCTGAACTGCACTGCATTGTTTACAGCCTGGGACATTTTGGGAAAATTTCAGCATAATAGCTCATTTTGCTGTCACCTGGGATGGCTAGGGAACAGTCTCACCTTCCTTTTTGCTACACCTTACACAACATGATGAAATCTACAACAAAAAGATGTGGAGGGCTGCTGGAAGTGGTAGTGAAGTCACTGCAGCTAAAAAGACCTTGCTTTCAACTAGTAGAACACATCAAATTTCAGTGCTGAAGTTTGCAAATCTGTAAGAAATGAGTGTCATAAACACATAGATAAACAGTATTTCCTGAGCTCTTAATATAATTTTCCTTTCAACACTCCTACAGTCCTGGCATTTGTAATGTTTCTTTTGGTATTGAAGTTGTGGGTAGAAGAATGCAAGAATGTCTGCATATTTAAGATACTAATCCCAGATTACTTTTAAAAGTCAGTGCTTAGGTAATATTAAAGAAGAAAGAGCTGATGAAGTGGTTTAGTTTTGGTCTTTCTGGTGATTGGTCATGAACCAATCATGCAGCATTTACATTTCTTAGGGATGGTGATTCTTTTCCGAAGGGCACAGACAAAGTAATCTAATAATTTAAATATGGGATAATTTTACAGACTTATGTTCTAATTCATATGTAGCTCAAATTCAGTATTTATGTTGGCTGAAATGATGGGCAATGCACTGTATTAACTAAAGATTTGGAGAACAAAATTACCTACCAGCTCACAGTACCTCTCTTAATGTGTTTTTGAGAATTAGTGTGTTTTTAAAAGACAGACTCACAGCAGAAGTACGAGAGTACAAAAACACAACAGCATCTATTTCATTGAATTCAGCCAAGTGCTGACTGCAATTAATTCCATTGTGCTGACAGGCTAATCCCTGGCAGCTTTCAAACTCCACAAATAAAAAGCATTAACTTATCTTCAGAAGCCTCTGAACCTCTCTGAAACCTGTTCCCTTGCCATTGCCCAAAAGTGAGCATATCTCCATGTTTTGCAGTGCCAGAAGTGCTGTACTGGACACAATCAAGTGAAGCTGCAGGCACTGAGATATTCAAAGAGAGTTCCCCAATATGGGAGAAAGTGGTAGAGTCAAGATTTCCTGGAATTATTTCCCCTTGACACTTCATAAATGCAAAGGAGTCTGTTCCTCAGGACAGTGTAAGGAGGTAACACCTCCTTCCATAGGGAGGATATAACACTATTTTCCCCCTCCCATCTCCATTACTTTCTGCATAACCACCTGTTTTTCCCTCTGGAGGCCCAGGCACAAACATATAAGAATACTTTTAATTTTCTTTGGCCTCGCTCCACTGTTTCAAGTCCTTTTGCAGGTGTTCTTGCCAAGCTCTCACTTGACTGATGTCGCTCTATCATTGAGCTTCCTGCACGAAATGTGCTCCTGTAGGTGTTGTTAGCAGGGACTGGGTGCTTGGATATCTCTGAATTGTTTTATACTGGGGTAGTGGGGATTAAACATAATTAATCTCCCTCCTTCATCAATCTTTCCCTTTTAGGCATCTAATTGCACTGGTGTTGCATTTGTGTAATTCAGTTACACAGTCCCTGCTATGTATCTTTGTAAGCTGATGTCTGGATGGGGCACCATCAGAAAGGGCTGTTCAGTCAACCAGGAGATGACAGTGGGAAATCACTGTCCCTGGCCAGACTAACAGGAATTGCAGCTCTGCCAACCATTGATGCTGACAAAGGTTCAACTGGGTTACAGCAATTTTTGCCCTAATCAGGATGCTAACTCTAAGGTTTCCCTGGCAACAGGAGTTGTAAGTCTAAAGTGACATCTCATTTCTACTAATCTGTTATTTCATTTTCAGTAGGTAATTGCAGGTAAATCCTCCAGCAGCTGTTCCAAAGAAGGATGAAGTGGTCAATACATTTCATTCTGCTGCCTATAAATTTGAGTATATTAGGGAGCAGTGTCATCAAATTTTTATCTGAGACACTTAATCTGTGTATTAATAAGCATTATCTAAAACAGATAGGTTCTCTTTCTTTGCAAAATTATGGCATACATTAGCAATGAAATATCAACTTTTTCAATTACGTGATGAAATAGAAGGGCAGCTCCCATTACTGAAGCTGAGGTATATAATTTTGATAAGAGAATTGAAAATAAAATTCTTATCATGTGTCTCAGTAGCACTGTGGACTTCCCTATTACTCAAGTGGTTTAATTTCTATTACTAACAGCAGAAATAACAAAAGGAAAAGTGCTATATGATTTCCTTCTTCTGTGTTTTTTTTGTTTGTTTTTGTTTGTTGTTTGTTTGTTTTTGTTTGTTTGTTTTTGTTTTTGTTCTTGTTTTTGTTTTTTCTGTAGCTAACCAGCACCCTCAGTCTTTGAAAGATGAAAAATAAAATTTGGGAGGATCAGTTAACATTAGAGGGGAGAATCTAAAAGAACATTTGCAAACATCTGGCAATAATTGCAGGGGTGAGTTATTAAAAGTAAAGCACAGCACTACTCATTCCACATTAGATCAGCTCTCTGTCACGTCGTTGCTTTGCAAAGGGAGCACTTTACAGTATCTGCACTGGCTCCAGTGAGTTTCTGGGGAAGTCTCAGGTAGAAATTGAAAGACTGTGTCTTGCTCCCTGGGTCACAGCAAGCAGTTGTGATCAGCAGCTGTGCTAGGACTAAAACCTTAACAGACATGGAAAAGGGGTAGAGTTGTTTCCTCTGTACTTTTCCTGTTTCCTTAGAAAAGAAACTCATGTCTCTTGCTCGGACTAACAGAGCTTGGGTTTGTCTGAGGTTTTTGGTAAGGCAGAGGAAGATTTAATGAGGAAATGACTTAAAAGACACATGAAGGTCTGGTGTGAGAAGTTGTCACCTTTCAGAGTATTGGATAAGTATTCCCTTTCTTTTATGAGAGATGTATTTGTTTTTGAAAGGGCAAGTGAATCTTGATAGACTTGATATTTCTTTTATATTCCCATATTGTAGATTTTTCCAAGGAGCAGAAGCCTTGGTGCACTGATTTGAAAACAGAATATAAAGACTCGGAGACGGAAAAGCAGGGTATATATTAGAATTTATACTGCCACTGACTAAAATGAGGACTCTGTCCAAAACTGATCTCTGCTAATTTAGTTAGTAAAAGACTAAAGAACAATTTCTCTGTTAGTCACCAGTTTGCCATTACAAATGAGTTTTGAATTTCCTCAGTGCTATACAAAGGGATGAAGAAGGAACAGGAAGAAGAGAAGGCAGGGAATAAAGGACACAGAGCTTGTATTTCTGATCATCATGGTCTTCCAGGAATAGAAGTAGCACATTTCAAGCTGCTTGCCCTTTGCTTTCAGCAGTGGGAGTCCCCTCCGGCATTTATGTCTCAAACACTCCCTTTGGCTGCTCAGCCTGAGACTTAATAAGCAAGGACACAAGCTACTAACAAAAGAAGAAATGTTCCACTTATTATTCACTCTTAGAGCAATACTTAGAGCACTTTCTTTGTTTATTTAACACAGGTAAATGTAGTGCAGGCAAAGCCAAAACAGCAGATACATCAATCTCAACTGCATAACAATTTCCCAATTTCCATCCAACTCTCAGGCATATGCCTGGGTCCTTAGCATAACCAGTGAGTAGCTGCCTGGAGTCTGCCCTGCTAAGGGTTCAGACAGTCTGTTTGGTTTGTTTGAAGCTTTCCAGACTTCCTCTACCTTTCTTTCTCTAATTTCTTTTTTTTTTTTTTTTTTTTTTTTCCCTACATGTTTGGATTCATTTTACGTATCTGCTTCCTGATCAACTAAAGTGTCTAGATAAAGCATGCAAACCCAAACCATGGTTTTCATCAAAAAGCATAGAACACACAATCATTCTGGAAAGGACATAAAAAGTCATCTGGTCCTTCCCCCTACCCAAGGCAGGATTAACTGCTATTTCTGACAAATCTTTCTCTGACTTATTCCTGAAGATCTCCCCGGATACCTACTTGTCAAACTCTCCTGTTAATACATTCTTTATCCTTACAATTTCCAGACCTTTTCTTGTATTACATATGAATTTTCTGATTGAAGTGAAATCCATTATTTCCTAATATTTCCATCACAGCAGACCCTGTTTAACATATCTCTCAGTATTCTCTTCCAGCTGTCTCTTCTGGAGACTAAGAATTATTCAGGTTAATCTTTCCTATTTTCTAGACCTTTGAATATTCTTGTTCTCCTCCGGACTGTCTTCACTTGGCCTACCTCCTTCTTGAAGTTCAGTGCCCAGATCTCAAAGTATTCTGAATAGAATGGAAAAAAAGGTCTCCATAATTATTCTTTTTTTTTAACAAGTGTCATGAAGAAGTTTCTCCTAGTTGCTCAAAATCATTTTTATTTAGAGTATGCTCCAGCTGTAGTCCAGTGAGAAGCAATCTACAGGGTCAGCCACTCATAGATCTTGGTCTGTGGGGCCCTCTGCAGAATCTGACAGACCCTGCAGGAGTCAGGTAGGCTGGATAATGGTCCCTAACAGAGCCAGTGAAATTTGCTGCCTGTTGTGTATACCAGCACTGATGCCAGGCTGTACTAGATTTACTCATTGTTTAATTGTGTCAGCTAGACAACAATCACAGCAAGAGCAGAGCAAATGCCTGTGATAGGCACACTGAGGAGGCAGAGCAGGCAGGAAGTCAAGCATATTCCTTGTTTCCGAGCACTCCCAGGGACAGAATTTTGTACAGGGGAGCCTTTTTCCCCAGGGCAACTGGTCCTGCTTAAAACCATGTGAAATTCAGGGATAAAATAACTGGTCTGTCAAGAAATTTAGCTAGTGGAAGCAGAGGCAAGCAGGTACCAAAGGACCTTTGTACTCTCTAAGGTCATCTGTAGAGTCAGACTTTTCTCACAAAATTGTTTGTACATCCATGTCTCATTTGGGCGGAAAAGGGAAACATTCCAGTCTGAAGGAACAAAGGCTTTATTTGATTTGCTGGTTGCTGTCTTGAAAAGCTCTTGTCAGCCTGACTTTTGCCTAGGGGGAGAGAATTGCCATGGTGTGAGGCTTCCAGGCAGATGGCTGGAAGCAAGCACCAGGCTCAGCGCCTCCCCGGCAGCCCAGCTGTAGCTCCCAGATTGGAAGGATCTCACGCTCTTTGCCTCTAGGTAGAAAACGTGAATGATAAGAGCCTGACAGAAATGTCAGCTTCCAGCTGCGTGACAATTCCTCTCCAACACAAATTTAAAATAAGAGTCAGGTAAAATTGAAAATTCTCAAAGAATTATTATCTGATAGACAGTTATTAAAACAGCATTTTCGACAGGAAAAAAAAAATTACATCTTTTCCTCTCTGACAGGAAACTGCCAACCATTTCCACTCACTGGTGCCTCAAAACCTTTCAGTTCTTTTCCAGATGCTCTTTTCTCATCCATAAGCACTGATTTCTGATTTCCTCTTGCAACCCCTCTTACATCCCCTCCTATGAACCTCACCCTGCTCACTTCACCTGCTCATTTTCCTTCCTACCCTTTCCCCTCTAGTCAGTGCCCCTCTGCTTTTCCAACAAGAATTAACAAAAGAGACAGCAGCAGAACTTACCAATCAGAGATATCTTACTACTAGTGCTTGGAAATCATAGTGCTGCCTGCTCAGTGATGCCAACTTTCATTCTTCTTTTTTAATTCTCTCGCTCTATTCAGAGTTAAAATTTGTTAAGTCACTTCTACTCCCATAATTATACCGTATATTGCGTTATGACATTTCAGCTTTAGCAGAAATCTCTAAATCTACATGTAGCTGAAGTAAGGGAAAGGGGGGAGGGAAGGCAAGGAGAAGAAGGAAAGCGACACCCTCCTGGGTTCTCACATCTACACCCTCCTGAGTACTCTGTCTTGCTTGACTGTAAGTTATTGTTGAAACCAGGATGCCATAGGCAACCTGCTGTCTGCTAACTTTGTGTCACTGTTTACATCCGTTGACAATTACTCACTGGCACTTTGGGAGATCCTGAACTCCAGTTCTGTCCAATCAGCTCCCTGGGAACTCAGCTAACATCCCAAAATACTGCAGGAGTCATCACCTGTGTTTGTGCATCTGCCATCTAGTTTTTGTAATGCTTTCCAGCACTATAGGTTCTGGCATGGAACCATATATATGGTTCCTATAATGGGGTGAAAAATAAAATCCCAGCTTGTGGTTGCAGGCAGAGCAAGGTGCCATACTTTTCCTTTGGATTCCCTCTAAATTTAACCCAGCTTCTCTGGGCCCCCTGCTGACATCTTCAGTAGGAATTTTTAATGTGTGCACTGCAGGCCTCACCTTCTGCATTTCTACATCTGTATGTGTATTTATGTGAGGTCAAGTAATGTGACATTCAGCTGGGGAGGCAAGTGCTGAAACAAAGAGTGTGTCGGCTGGCTCTTGCTCGGGGGGTCAGAGGAGTGAGCAAAGCCAGCGCACAAGCATCATTTCCTTCCCCTATACATCCAGTTTCCACAAAGAATCCACTGCAGAAGTCACTGCTTTCTGCCAGCTAGCAATACCCTGTTACGACTAATTGCAAAAGCCATTAATAAAAGAGGGGGGGGGGAAAGCAAGACACAAAAGGGAATAAATACTGTACATAGCCGGAAGGCCTTTCCCTCCTACACATATGATTCACTGTTGTTCCTTGCCTCACATGGGAAAATGTTGTCCTGCTGAATATGTACCTTAAAGGCAACTCTGCCTCAGAGACATCACATATGCATATTGATAACATGCACTTTGTAGTGCCTAGAGATGTTTTTAACGAGGCTTGCTGAAATGTACCAACAACTTTCTTCTCCTTCTGTGAGCCACAGATGATTTTTAAATGTGTTTCCTGGTGGTCTCTATTCCCTGTGAGAAAGCAGAAGGATACAACAGACAATAATTCAGGATGGCAGGAGAGGGGAGAAATGGTTTTCCATTCTCCCCAGTTGTGCAGGCTTGTGTGAGCCTGGGGAGCCCACTTCCTGTGAAACCTCCCTATAAGCTCTTGGAGTTTTTCACACTAGGCTAGAGAGGCACATGGAGCACCACTTAACCAGGCTTTAGAGAACAGGCCAGGTGAGAGGCCACCCAGCCAGCAGTGGAGTGGGTGCAGAACCACTCAAGCAGGTCACCCCATGGGGCTCACACCCCATATAACTCCACCTACCTCTGTGCCTCTAATTGACATTACTACATGGCTGGCAGAAGACAGGTGAAGTTTTCTTGCAATTTCAAAGTGCTGGGAAGAGTTGTACACGGAGTCCTTCCAAGCTTTTGCTTCCAGTCCCTCTTGTGTAGCCATTTTTATCTATCACTATTTAATTAATGTAATTTATTTTCAATGTCTACCTTATGGTGTCATGAGCAATTAAAATGGAGATTTAGAGCCATTGGAAGAATGATTACAGAAACACTGATATCACACACACCCTATTCTGTCTTATGTGGGATGGTGGGTACCCTTGTACTCAGAAGATACTTTTCTCACCCACTTCTACCACTGGAAAATGCCTATAATTGAAACTCTGCTGCTTTCATGTTATACAAAAGGTGCCAAGCCTGCTTCAGAGTGTGTGTCTGGAGAGCAAACCCAATGTGGACATTTGCTGTTCAAAGCTACTGAGAGAGATGTTCTTGGAAAGATGTGCAGGCAGCAGGACACAAGTGGAAACATGGAGGGGTATAAATTTTCTTGTCCAAGACTGCTCGTGAAGGAGGGCAAATGCATGGCATGATCCACACCCCTAATGACCATCAGAGAGGTGGCTGCTGGTCATCACCAGCAGTGCACCACATGCTTCATTTACCCCATCACAGACCTAAGACAGACGAAGCTGTACACTGTACACGTACTTGGGAGCATTATGCAAAGATATATGAGCAAGATTTAAATAACTTTATTCAGGCATCAGGATCAACTGTTTGCAGTGGAATAAATTCACAACAGCCCTGCTGTTAATCTGCCTCATCACCTGATTTGGCTCGTTTAAAATTTGTTGCTGTGTCCCTCTTCTGGGGGAGCCAGGAAAGAGATGGAGGGGAGGTGGGGGAATTGCCCTTTGCCTCATCTCTCCCTCCACAAGGGAGGAAGGTTCACTGGGCAGTGCTAATAGGAATTCTCTGAAGCCTCCATACTCCCCTTTTTACCCACAGAAAATTGTTGCCACACACTTTCTTAAAATCTTGGTCTCTTCTTGCTCTTAACTGCTGAACCAATGAAAAGGGGATGCTTTAAATACAACAGCTTTTGCAGTGGCTGATAGGTTATGATAAAATTCCTGGTTGGTTCTGGAAGTCAGAGGACTTGCCTAGAGTGATAGTTCCAGAAATAAATGTAAGCAACTACTCTTTCCTGACCCACCCTCCTCCCCCACATTAAGAAAATCAATTGCTGTTTGTTGTGGGATAATCAGATTTATATGTCCATCACAGCAGGGTATTTTTCTCTTATATGAGCAATCTTATTGAGCCAGATTAGAAATCTAGACATTTTCAAATATAGTTTAAAATATTCCTGAAAGACAGCGTGCTTGTTTGCTTGCTTGCTTGCTTTCTTCCTTCCTTCCTTTCTTCTTTCTCTCTACTGAAATAAATTTTTGGATTTCCATTTTTATTGACATGTCACTGCAGATGACATAGTCTTCAAATCCATAGACTTCATTACTAAAAAAAGTTATATTTTTAGGTAACCTCTGATAAATTATCATTGTCAGCATCATGAATGAACTCAGATTCATTATAATATGATTTTCACAGCAAAATGTCTTTGGGGGAAAGCAGATCCTTGCTTGAAAAGAGCATACACAAGTGGGACGCACACAGAGAGGCACGCTCTAGGCTTCACTGGTTGTGAAAGCACATAGACTTCTTCTAGGAAAAATAAAAATAAATCTGCAAAATTTGTGAAGCTTGTCAGGCATCATACCACCATACAGGTTTGATTATGGGAGACATCATCTCTGTGGGACAAAACTCTGAATAACTGTCATGTTTTCTAGAGGGAAAGATGCTCTGGGTGTTGACACAAAGATCTCCCTGGGAACCTGACAGTGGTGAGAATGAGTGAAGAAGTGGAGACAATGCACTGCTTCACCTCTACCACAATGTCCAAGTATCCTCACTGTGTACTCCCCACCTTGGTAGACTTTCAAATGCCATTTGGCCCTAGCTTTATTTGCTTTCTTCTGCTTCAGTTGAGCTTTACAAAGGATGGTTTTCTCCATACTTTTGTTAAGAGGAGGTAGGAGCTTGATTTGGGTAAATTTGAAATTTTGGATAAAGTCCTTTTGTAGACTTTATTTTGTCTACACATATTCTGCAAAATGCACTTCAGCTCTCATAGAACATATTCATTTGAGTGTTATCCAGTATCAGCTCGTTTATATCCCTGCAGATATATGGAGAGTTTCCAGCCTTGAAAGCAAAAATCAAGAGACTAGAATTGGCAGCTATTGGCATTCATTTGGTGGGAGTTTTTCCTGTTCCTTGCACAGGTCTATATTATTTTATCCTTTTAGAATGTATTCTTTTATTTTAGGGACTGCTGGAGGGGAAGCTGAGGAAGAAAACAGAAGCCTTAAGGTAATGACTCAAGTAAGAGTGTTCACACCTTCATTTTCTATGTGTGTTAAAACAAGAAGGGAAGAATGAAGGCAGGCAAATGCTGTTAGGAGGCAAATGCAGTTAAGGAAACCAATAAATGCTCATTGAGAGCCCCTGGCAGCAGAGAGTAGGGTGGGGTGATGAGCTCCCTGCTGAGACACAGGCCCTCCCTTCCATGCTGGGGTCAGCAGGGGCTGTCCCATGGATCCAGTGCCAGGGAAGGAGAGGGGTGAAGGGCTGTGCTTTGTGCATGAAGAACGGCCCCCACTGGCAGCAAGTGTAGGGACAGGATGAGGGGGAAGGCAACCCGGAGGAGGACTCCAGGATGAAGAAGCAATTCCATTGAGAAGGATGTGCAGGGTACAATGGAACAGAAGAAGGAAGAGATGTTGCAAACCAAGGTCTGTTGGTAGAGGAGAGGTGAGTGTAAGCTAGCAATGAATGAATTCAGGCTGGAAATTATGAGAAGTTTTCTAGTTTTGAAACCTGTAACCTCTGGAGCAACCTTCCAGTTGCAGCAGCTATAGAAAATCTGGTTTTCATAACTTCAGGATTTAATAACTTAGGAAAGTTAGAACTTTAGGAAAGGTTGAAGTGTTGGGTAGAAAGCATTCTATTGTTACAGGAGACAGTTGAGAACTGGGCTCTGTAGCCTACAAGATCCTTTGCTGGTCTGTGTTCCTAATTAAATGAAGCAAGTTTTTTTTTTTTTTTGCTGTGTATTAAGCTGGGGGATGTGAAAAAACATCTCATAGGCACAGAAGCCTTTTGTGTTCCTCCTAGAGCTTCCCTACCAGCAGTCTCCTTGACAGCACAAACCTTGCTGTAAACAGTAAAATAAATGCAAGGCTTGAAGAACAAAAAACACAGCCAGGGAATTATGTTAAACAGTGAAGCCCTCAACTGCTCTGTGCAGGTTAATAAGAAGGGCCATATTCTGACATCCTCACTCCTTGTCTACCAGAAAAAGCATTTCTTATGACATGAAAAACTGTAACTTGGTGACAGAAGCTGACTTAATGACAAAATTTCTGTGAAAGCATCAGACAGAAAGTACTAAAGGAACATTTAAGGGTCATTGAACTGTGGGCTGGGCAGAAGTGGTGTAAGTCTAGACAACACCTTACACTTTTTATTTCTAAGGCAAACAGGGCCAAAATAATACTTACATTTTGGATAGATTTATCATAGCTTTTTAGCACAATTCCAGTGGGGTTTGATTCGGTCAAAATGCAGAGTGAGCCTGCAGGATGATTTCTATTTTCTAAGGACCACTTCACCTTTTCGTAGAAAATATCATCAATCTCAGTGTAAATATTCAGAGTTATTGGAACTGCCTGATTATTATTTTATTAAAATGAAGGACAGGTTTTAGGAAGATTAACTATGGAGAATAAGCAGCAGCAGAAGCTGCCTGATTAACTGAAAAAGTGTTTAGACTATTTTCTTCTTTGTTTTATTTTGTTTAAATGTTAAGGCGGATGGGCATTCTGAAGCAAATGTAAAAGGCAAAGAGCCAGAGGGAAGGTAGAAACACAAATACACTGGAGTCAGAAATACCATGGTGTGCATGCATGACTCCTGGGCACAACTATGACCTGCACCCCAGGACAACAGGTCATCCCAGGAATAGCCTTTGCTTGGAGCAGGCAGTGTTGTTGGCGAGGAATTGCACGTACTGTCGTGTGGTGCCAGGTCTTATTTTGATGGAGAAGCCAGGAGCCTGGCAGGGGAATGAATTTATTTTCCTCACACACATGAGGTTGGGTCAGCTTTGCAACTAGAAATGTGGTCAGAGTACATTGGGGGAAGATAGAGCTTGCCCTTTATTTTTTTTTTTTTCCTTTGACAGTACCAAGTTGCTGCAGTGAAAGTCATTAATGCTAATTGCAACTCTTTGCTTGAGCTCTTAGGGATTTCTGTGTGCTTTTAAACATTCAGTGAGCAGAGGGGCAATATCAAGTAAGCAAGACTGATGTGGCTGTTCTGATAAAAAAGATGTGAAAGGATGAGCTGTGTGAGTCCCAGAGTATTCCAGCTATGATTTTGTGGGTTGGAAAATGCCAGGAGACTGAAGCATCTTCAGTGAGTAGAGGAGGAGAGTCCTCTTGGGAATGGAGCTGTGGGATGTTGTATTGGAATGGGAGGGGCTCCAAGGTGCTTGTGCTGGTGGTGGTGTTGAGAAGTAACAAGGGGAAAACACCAAAGGAGAGCAAAGTACCAGAAGCAGAGGCAGAAGAATCCATGGGAAGACAGTTTTAAACAGGTCTGTAATAGAATATTTGCAAAATAATAACAACACATCCTTATGTTAAGGAAACTTCTAATTCTGTGACTATCTGGCAGCCTCACTTCCAAGGCCAGAGACTTTCACTGCTGGGACTGAAGCCCCTTCACAGCAGGAGGCTCCAGTGACCAAACAGGTCCCCATTTGACTCCTCACACATCCCATTCACACAGTCAGACCAGGTTTCCTTACCAGTTCAACCCCTGGTTTCCCATGGCAAAGTCCCTGATGTCATGTTCCATAAAGCCATTTATTCATGGTGCAGTAACACAGAAACTGCCCGAGCTGATGCCTCTGAGGAGGATCCCCAACCAAGGAACCCCTTGGCATTTATACCCTCAATGTCTCCAGAAATCTCTTCTTCCTGAGTCTTTGGCTTCTTCCCCCTCTCTACGTCTATCCATCTCACTGGCTCACGGTCTTTATTTCCTTTGTTGTCCAAAAGTCCACAATTCCCAGCTCTCACTGTTTTCCAGTGTCCATTCACCTGGCTGGTGTCACCCACCATCATTCCCTGTGTTACCCCAAAGGATGGCAGTTAATGGCCTCTCTTCTCAGGCTCCTCAGTCTGCAGCTTGTGAACCCAGCTTCTTGGAGCCCATGTATTCCTCAATGCTTACTCGAAATGCAGTAGCACTGCAGAGGAACATGCAGAATCTGCAGTGGAGCCAACACAGAAACATTCTGCCAACTAATTAGATGCTATCTATTAAATGCAGTGCCTTTAACCACCAATCTCTTTTCACTTCACATATAACTTGGCATGAAAGCTGTGTCTCATCATCAAATGATGACATTTAACTTCTCTTTTGGTTTTGTTCACTAGTTCATCTTCTTTGGCAGATGAAGCACTGCTTGGTGCTAGGAACAAGAAGCTTCAAGCCTGTTTTCCTAGCCATGCTACAGCATACAGAATTAACACTTCTTTCTCATGTATCTTTTCTCAGGGAAAGTAAAAAGAGAACAAATACACCAAAGCAACCCCTGACTCCCCTGTAACGCTTTTCTGTGAAACCGAGAAAGCAACTGGTGTTGCCATAAGAGGGCACACTGCGGCTGTAGTTTCCACACAGTCCAGCAAAACTCTCATAGGAATGAGAAGTGGCAGTTGCTTCCCCTCTGAGACCGTACAGTATTTGTACTGAAGGAATTGCAGGAGGCTTTCTATTAAGTTTCCCAAGTGTTTGTTTGTCTGCTTGCTTCTCCCTCCCCATCCTGCCTTTTACCCTTGCACCCTGTCTTGTGATGCTTTTAAGGGAAATTTTCAAATCTTGCAGAATCGTTTCCCTTAAAGTTAGTATTCTTCACCACAGGGTCAACGTGTACATCAAGAACAGCAGGTGTTCTTTCGTTAAAATAATATTATAAAAAAACCAAACTCCACAAGATTTGAAGGCCACAAACTTACTGGACAGAGAGAAATTATGTAGTTTAATAGAAAGAGGGTTTAGGAAAATTGAAATAAGCAGAGGCTATAACAAATTTATCCCTTTCAGAACAAGAACAGTAAAATCCTTTCGTAGGTAGGGTGGAAAAGTATTAATATATAAATGGTGGTAAAAATTTTCTCTCTGATAGAGAGGTACCTTGAATACACTCAGCACTTTTTTCCCTTACTAAGTGACTTGGATAAGTGTACCGGACAGAGATAAGGGTCCTTTGCATTCCAATGGTACTTGGCATAAGGATAAAAGACAACACCTAGTTTGATGTGATCCTTGTTATCCTGCTGCACTGTTTCAGTTACCTCCACTACCCAGGGCTGTTTGTTTTATCACCTTTCTAGCCAATAGCCCTCTAGTTTGAGTGCCAGGCTTCTGTGGCAGAGATCATACTTTGTTATACTTCCACACATTCTAACTGAGTGAAGCCTTGACCTCTGGGATATCATGATATGGTAATGCCTAATGACAATATGATCTGCTGGTACAGACTTGCAAGTAATAAAAAGTGATGAACATCTAGGTCAAAGAGCAAAACTCACAGCCTTCCTAAATGCATTGATTAGGCTGTTAGGCCACATATCTGTTTGCTGGAAATGCCACAGCTCCTGTATATTGTTGTCAGCCTGGTTGCTGTCAAGAAGATGAAACTGCCTACTTTCAAGTATTATGGTACCACTTTTCTATACCTTGGTTCCCTAAAAACACTTGGATAATGCTTGCAGAGGTTGCATGCTGTTGGCACATGTTGGTTTTCTATCCAGCTAAGCATGGAAATGATCAGACATCCTCTCGAAAATTAGTCTAAGGCTTATGGGGTGTCACTGGCATGTTGTCCCTTTACTACCTCCTGAACAAAGTTCCTAGGACTGATCACATGCATGGTCTTTAAATGCATCACTGCAAACTCTGTCAGTTTGGTATAAGGACCTGTCATATACTGCTTAACCAAGGTTGCTTTCCACTGAGGAGCACTCATTTGCTTTTTTCCAAATTTTGTGGGAGACAGCTAATCCAGAACAAGATATCTGGCAGACTGCACTTATGCTTGTGAAGTCACTGAAAAAAAGCATATTGATAATTTTTTCTCAAAATTCCATAGCCTTTGTCTGTGTCAATGACACAGAAAAGGACTCGGAGAACTTTGGCTCCAGAGCCCTGACATCAAGATTAAAGATTTTTGCCTCTTCCAAGAAGACTGGCTGCTTTATGGAGCACAGTCCAATGGAGTAACCTCAATTCCAGTAATGAGGACTTAAAGCACATCATCTTGTAATTTGAAAAACTTATTTTTGCTATCACTGGACAGAATCCTGACTTAACCTCCAAGCACAACAGCATTGTTTCCATGTATTAGTTTGACTGAGTAAGAACAGCAGAAAAAGGAGATCCCATTTCTTAACAGAGATTAGAGCAATTTATTGTTGCATTTGGGACTTTGAGCTCATCTTCAAGTTGGCCTTACTAATTAGCAACATAAACTCCTCCTTCCCTTATGAGATTGTTTGAAACGGAATTTGACAGAAGCTGTAAAGAAATGTTCTGAGAGACTACTCAGGATGATAAATTGAAGGAAAAGCCCTAAAATACAATGCAATTCCTCATGTAAAACTATTAATGTGAGATATTACTTGTGAAATGTCTTTTGAAGTGTCTACTTTCATGCTCTTTATTTCACCATCTATTTTTATACTGATTTTATTCTTAGTATAAACAATTTTCCCATAGTCCCTTTGAATTTATGTTAGCAGTGTCACACTGCACAGAAACACATCACCACTACTACTGCAGCATCTCTGGCAATTTTTGTTAACCGTTGTCTGACAGCTTCCAAGCCACCTCCTACTATGCAGATCAAGACTTCTGTATCCAACAGATCTAGCCCCATCCTGAGATTTTTTGAGCTCCCCCACACTGCTCTGAGAGGCATCACCAACCTAATCCCCTGACAGCATTTAATCCCTGAGTCATTCCTAGTGGAGATACTTCACATGCTTTGCCTGCTACAGAAGCATAGCATCATTAAAAACAAATGAAAAATCCAAGTGTATAACATCATTGCTACTTGTAAAGTGTTTCCTCAGCCTGGCTGTATTCTTTTATATATATATATATATATATATATTAATATATTATATATATTAATCTTCTGTATTCTCAGACTGTGATGTTTCCAGCTCTCATAATTGTATCAGGTGATCTCATGAGATGAAAAAACAAAAAGGCAAACAAAATGTTTTAATTTTAAAACTCCTCTGCATTTAAAAAGAGAATGTTTTGATTCTGAATCTTACAGCAGAACTGGTAGTATTTTGGATTTTACACAACAGTTATTGTAAAGCTTTCCTAATGTTATTCCAAATCTGATTGTCTTGTTCTCACCAAATAGAGAGCACAAACCAAACCAAGACAAACCTAACCTTCCTCCTATTTAACAGTAGCTGTGCATCCCCAAGTACTCATTAACATTCTCTTTCAACCCCAAACTCAGATTTGTGGGTCTAGGGCAACTCAGTAATACAGATAACCCTCTGCAGCTTTGTCCAGCAGGAGAGCTGGCACTAGAGAGCAAGTGGAAGGGAGTTCTGTTTTATCAACTAAAAACTCACCCTCGTGACTGAGCAGGTTTTTGGAGCCCTTTTACCAACATTAAGGAGACACAGGAGAGGCACAGTCACAATGTAAATGTATATATAATCAGGATTTTACTTCTGGCACTGCCCTTCATTTAGGTTCCTATATAGTTCTGCAGAAGAAAAATAGCTGACCTGCATAAATCACCATGACTGGGTTATACAGATGCCTCTAAATCCCCATGATTATTTTTGTCAATGTCTTATCACCACCAGAGATGCTCCAAGCAACTAGAAGGCTCCATGGACAGAAAAGAAAAAAAAAAAAAAAAAAGAAAAAAAAAAAAAAAAAAAAAAAAAAAAGGAAAAAAGGAAAAAAGAAATGTCTGTATTAGCTCTGTTGATATTCTGAAGTATTCTGAAGGAGAGGATCTAGTAAGACCTAGTCATGTTTCCAGTCATGGCTGGAAACAACCTGGCTGATCTTCAGAACTTCCTGACCTGGATTGCACTCAAGAAAGTACAAAGCAGGTAAGAAACCTGCTTTGTTTCAGCAAAAAAAATATTTCAGCAAAAGCAAGCTGTATTAAATTTACTCAGTGCAGGTGTAATGATTTGTTACTTACAGAGAGCATTCATAGCTGCATGTTAAATCAAACCACAAGGAAAACGCTGTCTGAGTAACAACCATGAGAGCAGAAAAGGCTTCCTCTTTCCAGATTTACCTGCAGCATAAACACTGTATGTTGGCTGGAGAAATGTTAACACTCATAAGAGAGAAAATTCCAATGTACAGAAAAGAAAGATGGGAGTCAGGGTTCCTGTGTTATCTTTCCTGTTTAAGTTTGCTATTAAATCTGTGGGGTAACAAGGGTGCTTAAAGACTTATTAGTCATTGGTTATATACATATATATATTGTTTACATGTATGCCCACAGACACACACACACATATATATATTACATATATATACACCTATGTGTGTATATATACATATGTGTGTATATAATTTAATATACATATATTTATATATATGTAGATCACATTATATACACATATATATGCAAATTTAAGCATTGAATTACATCTATACACATATATAAATATAATACTAAAAATAGTTTTGACCATTCCTAGAACTACAGAACTCAGTATTTGAAACCTGCTTTAGCTATAGAATTTCCTTCTGGTCACTGGAAAGCCTAGGGATTTCCTACCCTCTGACTGCAAAACTGGAAATCAGTGTCTAGGTTTTCACCTCATGTTGTTAGGATTATACATTTCCCAGTTAACCCTGAAACCTGAGATGTTTCATTATTGAGTAAAGTTTGTGTTTGCAAGGATATAAAATGTCAACTTTTCAGGCTCCTTCCATCACCCAACAGTCCAGCACTGCCATATATTACTGCCTGAATGTGAATTTTGTCCCTTTACACAATTTTTTGATGTTGGCAGAAAAACTGTTGGCCCCTTAGACACTTAAAATGAGAAACAAATGGAGAGAAATATAAGAAAAACAAGTTTTATTTAGGCAATTGTCTCAAATATGTAGGTTTAATGATAAATTCTAAATAATTAGCAAAATGTAGAGAAAATTAATTAAAGAGGGCTGGCTGGATTCAGAAGAAGAATTTTGGTACACCAAGAAAGAGAGCTCATAGAAACTGTGTATTTTGTTAAGAAAAATGCAATCTGAAAAGAAAATGAAAAATCTGAATCACAAATTCAGATGCTTGGAGCTTCATTGTGAAAACCTTTGCAGTTTCTATAGGGTCCCAAGTTCATTGAATTTGAATTTCCTGCACAGTTGTCTGTGCAGGAAATGTAGAGAAAAGGAGACCATACAGTGGAGGGTGCCATCAGGTCCTGCAGAGCAAACATATCAAACAGACAGAAAAGTTAAAGCATCCTCTGTGACAAAGAAAATAAATTAATTTTTCTTCTTAATTCCATACAAAGTTTGAGGATTCAACCTGTAGAAAAAAATAAAGCTAAATGTGTACAACCTGAAAAAACCCAGAACACTGTAAGAAGAAAAAAGGACCAAACTACTCCCCTCCCAAAGCCCCCAAACACAGAGCACAATTTTTCTTACTGGGGGGATAATAATAAAATCATTTTGCCTTGACCTTTTCCTCACCACTCAGATACAAAAGCAATAGCTTCTATATATAAACCTTAGATGCTCTTCAGCTTTGCTCTACCAAAGCATATTTATTTTAACTCAGAAAGGCTAGTGGTAAAAGAAGTTGGGGGATGTTTTATTTACACAATGATAAATTAACCTATGGATCATTTCCCTAAGGGTAGCTCTAGGAATGGCTAGGATGCAGAGGGATCCAGATGCACTTTTTGACCTCTTTTGTTAAAGCTCCCTCCAATGGCATTTGTTGGGCTTTTTCAAAGCTAAAAGGTTGGAGGACACAAAGCTTTATTCTCACATTTTAGTCTTGAGGCTAGAAAAGCTTCTGCATTCATGCCCCAGCAATGTTTGCCTCCAGTAAATCTGAAGTATGCTGGGCAGCTGTGGAAGGAGGGGAGAAAAACAAAAAAGCCTTGTGTCTGAAACATTTGTGTTTGTGTGCATCCTACCCTGTACAGCTGGTCTGACTCAGCTCTGAGAAGATGCTGTGCAGCTGTTTCTCTGGAGCAATACCTGTGGGCAAACAACAGCAGAGTCCAACATCTATGTACATCTTCCTGATCTCCAGAGTTCATTTTGTCCCTGCTCTGTCATCTTTAATCATGAAGCATTAGGCTTTTTCTTAGTGGATATTCATGCACATATGTTCGGAACTTGCAGGGACAATCAGCCATTGTTCCATTTTCCTATTGATGTTTTTCTTGCAAATCAGAGCCCAGGGACTGGCCACAAGCCCAAATCCTATCTTTTCAAAACTGATTACTTCTTTGCTGGGACACTGTTTGCTCAACTGCAATTGTCAAAGACCGGGTTTGGCTGGTGTAAACCTACTTCATCTCTTCTGGAAGCAGGGGCAGGATTTACCCTATGTACTGTACAGCTCTGTCGAGTCAAAGCAGATGAAATGCCCCCACCTCGGGGTAACTGCTGCTGGCTAGAAAAAGTGGCCCCAAGTTCAAAGTGGCAGTAGCAGCTCAAAGAAACTCACAGAAGGGGGATCTAGAGACTAAACATCTCATTCCAGCTCTGATGAGCTCATTCAGCTGGAAGGGCAAAACAAAACACAATACGCATGCATTCCTGTCTGAATATGGACCACAAGGCAGCTAGGCACTGAGATACCATGCAAATGGAAATAATTAAGTACTGGAACAGAACAGCAGAGATATCACTAGGAACTATCAAAGGAAATTTTTGAGGAAAAGTGAATGACTCTCCAATACCCTGAGATTTGCTGTTCTAAAATAATGAAACAATTGCCACAGAATAAATAAGGTAGTGTGGAGTAAATAAGGTAGTGTGGTGTAAAATATTTTGCATGCTAGAAAGTTACAAAATGTCTAAGGTAATCAATTTTTAAATGGTTAAAATGTGGGGAAAGAAAACTTTGTGGCAAATGAACTTTTGGAGGAAGAACAGGAGAACCCAATTGGCACCACGGCAGTAGGAGATGGCCATGACCCCATTTCAAGCTGAAAGCCATATGGCTCAGAAATAAGTGGAAATAAATGTCCAAGTCATTAGGATCCCAGCAGGGCATGCAGTAATCTCAAATGGCAGTTGATCTCCCACAGTTTTACCCACTGATCTTGTGCACTGCTGGGAAGAAGTAAACACTGTGCCTGTGCCAAGTGGTGCCTCCCTGCACCTTTCACACTCAGGTGTGTGCACAGGTGTGCACGTATGAGCACATTTTAACAGGCACGTGTCTATTAACAAGAAACTCAAGGCATACTGTAAATTCCAGAGGTTTTTATAAAGATTCATATCAGAAGGGAAATAGGGATGAAACATCACAGGAAGCTCATCACTGTGCATGAGTGGAGAATAGCAGCTGGCAACTCTGTTTGCCAGGCATGCCCAGAGAAAACCTCTGCCTCTCCCCATCCCACATGGCAAGGTGAGAGACAAATAATACCTGCTCCTTTTGCCTTTTCAAAGAACATTATGATAGCTTTTTTAGTCAGATTAAGCCACAGTTCTTGTACTTGTAAGGATTGTTTTTCTAATGAGGCAATAAAGGTCAAAAGAAATTAATAGCCAAGATAACAGTTATCAGTCTGATATAAATAAAGCAGTGTATAACGTTTGCAATACACTACAATCTACAACTGATAAAGGAGTCTAAAGCCAAATGTGGTTTAAAAGGAAGCTGATATTGGAAATATCTACTCTCTAAGTTCTCTTTTTAATCAGATGACTGGGTCACAGTTGCTGTTTGTAGCTGTCACTGCTGAAGCCAGTGTCGCCACTGAAGCCTAGAGTAAGGACATTACTCATCCAGCACGGCTCAGCCTCTCCATGGGATCCAAAGAAGGCTTAGATGAGATCCAAAAGCCTCATCCACATCCTCATACAATGGGGACCATGTTTTAATCCTGTGATACCTTAGTGCCATTAACCCCTGGGTAAGAGGCATACTACAAAGATCTCCCTTGCCCACATGGTTGCTTTTGTGTTCTTCCCAGGATCCTTCATCTTAACACTGCAAACAGCTCCATCACTGTGTTTGTCTTTGCAACTCTCCAGACACCTTATTCCAGTTTTGTCCTTGTTTCAAATGTCAGAGTGGCTCCTTCCTCATGTGATTGTGACACCAAAATAATTTTACTAGTTCCGCCTAAATTCCCTTGGGAACCTGTTGCAGTAAGGTGCAAATCGTGTGTATTAAGTTACATGCAACATACACACTCCTCTAAGCCTCTTGTGAGGTGCCTCTGGGGCTTGAAGAAGCTGAAGGCAAGACCTGAAGCACTGCAAGAGGTGAATATCAGGCATAAGCCGTTCCTACTGATTAGAAGCTATCACAGGTGATGTATTTTCATATTAGTTATTTTCAGGATCCTAATTTACCTCCATTAATGTCATAGGAGCTAAACTTTGCATTCCAAGCAAAAAGTTAGACAAGTAGAAATGTAAATGCCACAGGATCTGATTTCCATTGCAGAAGATTGTCATGGGAGCTTGGTCTCATGATCTGTGTTTTAGTGAAAGGGGTCTGAAGTGCCAGTATAATTTCTATCACTTTTCAAAACCTTGGCTCTCCACTAGTCCTGAGTTTTTAGTCCATTTGGCAAAATCAGTGATGTACATATATGACCTGGTTTCAGCTGGGATAGAGTAAATTTCTTCTCAGTAGCTGATACAGTGCTCTAGTTTTAGATTTAATATGAGAATAATGTTAACACACTGATGTTTTGCAGTTTTTTTATTAAGCTGCTCTTATCTCAACATACAACTTTTAGTTTTGATTCTCCTCCCCATTCTACTGGGCTAGGAGTGGGGGAGGTGAGTGAGTGTGGTGCTTAGTTGCCAGCTGGGCTTAAACCATGACAGCATAAAAGCATAATTTTTGCTTTGATTGGTTTAGCTCATTTCCTTAAAGATATTAAATCTTTTGCACAAGCAGCTCTCTTCTCTGATGAACATTTTCCACAGTAAATCATTAATTCTCTGTTGCATACTCTTCCAGACTCCTCGTAGACATGTTCTCTGGGTTGAATTTGGGGCTTTTTCTTGTATTTCAGTCCTGAGCTTTAGGATCATGAAATGTTTACAATGATCACAAGATGCCTTCTCTTTTTTTGACACATTTATTTGCAACAGTAGTGTGAGATACAGCAGAATACATGTGGGAACCAGATAATCATGTATTATTTTATAGTGAATTTTTCAGTAGATTATTCCAAATATTACATATGGAAATTTTAAGTCCTATTACATTAGTTCTGATACCATGGTGACTAAGCACTTAAACAATAAGCAGTCTTGTGGAAAAAATCCATATACACAGTTTGCTTTACCTCATTTGTCCTAAATTTCAGACTGCAACAGGATGACTTAGATTATATAAATGGGTAGCAAATACTTCAGTCTATATTTACATATTGTCTATTTAGAAAGTCCTTGAGAAACTCAGATACACACAGGATGAATTGAGATATAAAAAATTGTGCATGGTGTTTTCACATCTCATCTTGAAAAGAAAGACTCACAATGTAAATTCTCACATATTTTAATAAGATTGAAAATATTGGATGGTGTATAATATCCTGAAAGTGTTACACAGCTGGCAGATAAGATGTTTCAGAGCACAGCAGCAGCTGCTCTGCCATCAAGCACTAGAAAGGTAGATGGCCATCTAGCTTTCTAAGCACATACTGTGGTAATTACTAATAATCAGAAATAAAGCACATTTTGAAAAGCTGATATGCAAATAGATGTGACAAGCCTAAACACGGCATGAGATGAATCTCACTCCTACTTCCAGTGAAAGGTGGAACACTTCAACAGAAGGGTTATCATGACAACTTGAATGCTGCAGAGTTTCATTTTTTTTTTTTTTTCCTGAGGTTAGAGTTTGGGTGATGAACTTTTTACAGTACACACAACCTAAAGGTATTTGTGTGCTTCAAGGAATCACCCTTAGTTTCCATGCTTTCTTTTCTGAGACTCAGTGACTAAATATTATGAAGGTGCTTGTTAAAGTGCAAATACGGCATTGAAAATGATCGTGCCATCATAGAAGAGTGAGACTCATCCAGTTTTTGGGGGCCTGAAAATGATGACAGACCTGCCAGTCTTCCTTTGATATTCATTCATCGTCATAAACAAAAACCAAAGAAATGTTTTAAGAGGACATCAAGTACGTTACAAGGTGCAATACAGAGCTGAAGAGCTTTAGAAACAAATCTCACTCAAACAGTATCAAAGTACATGTTTTTAAAAAATAGTAGAGCAAAAGTATCTTGAATCCATAAAAAGGTCATGCTAGTCCATTATTTAACCAAGTATGACTGTTGCACAATGATGATACCATTGCAAGACAGCTTAGAGGGGCACATACCCCTGTGCTAAACTAAGTCCTAATAGATGCTGAAGAGTGATGTTCCCTTATGTGAATGGTGATGTTTTGTGATGGGGCAGAACCACCTGTGATTACAGTCACTCTAAGGATTCACTTTAGGATGGGTCATAAACCTCAAGTTGAATGTGTCTTCTTCCAAAATGAAGTGTATTGCCAAAAGCCTTGGATTTTAGAAAAACACAGTGAAGTGTGTGAGAGAAGCCATCAGGCCCTCAAAAAGCTCAGGATCATTTCCACTGTAGTCAATGACAAACCCCTCCATGAGTTTTAGTCTGTGGGAACAGGAGCAGACCTACCACATATTGCTACCAGCTAATGTCTAATGGCATGGCATCAACCCTTACTGTCTGGTGGCCTCTATTTTAGCATCCCTTATCTTCCCTGATCTTTTCTGAAGTCTCAAGATCTTATCCTCAATAATGAGCTCTGCTGGTTCTGGGGCTGGTTCTGAGTGTTTCCACAGTTCATTAATACAGAGTGTTTCAGTAAAAAGATCCTCCTAACAGAGGTGGCTGGTGCTATGCTCACATTATGCTCACCTCAGCATCAGAATCAGGCTGGGTGAGTAAAACACATCAAGCCATTTGTGTAAAGGACCCTTAAGCATAAGAAAAATCACAGCTTCTTATTTAAATAACACAGTACCATGCAAAATTCACAAATTAAGGAGTGTCTTTAAATACAAAAAATGCAAACCTTTCCTTAAAAATCCACCAATTCTATGTGTATTACTCTTTACCTTTTTAAGCCATGCAAAAGGTTTAACCAAAATGTCCCTTTAACAAATACAGATTGGAACTATGTAAAAAAAAAGCCCAACTAAATGCCTAGACAAATCTCCCAACAAATTTTGATCTTTCTCATTGAATCTTTTTAGAATGGTATTTACCCATCTGAGCAGCGGTCTAACACCACACGTGTGCTGCACTTCTTGGAAGACTTAGCCCTTGCTGTGGGAAGGAGCTCTTATCTGCAATTTGACATTGTCCATTGCAGGTCCCCAGCCACACTCAACTGCAAATGCATGAAGGAGTCACAAATCTCATGCTCAGTGCAGGGAACTGGCGCCACACTAACAGGGTTTAAGACAAGAAAAATGTGAAACTTGAAAAAGGACATGCTGGGACTATATAAGACTGCAAGCTGGGATACTAGAATTGCCCTTGGATCATAGTGCACAGATTTAAAGGTTGTAGTGGTTTATTATCTCATTAGAAACATCTAATTCCCTGTAATAAAGATTGCATGTAGAGTATGTCAAAGAACAGATGAGGCTAATACAGCCCACAGTCAGGACTAATACTTTTTTCCTCTCTTATTGCTAAATAAGCAGGGATAGCTTTTCAATTTAAAAATAAAAACTATATAATTACAGTAATAATACCATGCTCCTGACTGCTCTGCAGCTGCATATTGTAAAACTGAAAGCCACTGATCAGAAACAAAAGCAGTAAGTCAGTAATAGCTTTACAGAAATGTTCTGCTGGGGTGATTATGCCTGGCAAAAACCTCTATAGGGGAAAGACTGTTTACCAAACATATTTCATGTCCTTTTCCCCCTAAAACACCCTGCAAGCACTTGAACCTTTTTCTAACAACAGATAAAGAAACCTTTGCCAGAGGTGTAGTTTATGACTATATAAACGCTGGAACAAGCAGGGAACCTGTTCAAATAGTTAGGCATCAGTTACAACAAAAAGCCAGAAGCAGTCATATTTTTATCATCTGTTATAAAAAAAATATTTCCCGATCAGTGTCTCAATACAGTTAAAAGTTAAAACCCCTCTACATTACTAATAAATTAAAAAAACACTACCTCCAACCAACTCGTAAGAAAATAGGTAAGTAATTTAAACCTTTAGTTTACATAAATTAGCACAGAAATGTGTATTCAAACAAGTGCACTGAAAACAGATATGCCTTCTTTTCTTCTGATATCTCTTATATAAGTTATTAAGTAACAGGAAAGCCTTTATATTCTTTGCATGACCTTGAGAGTCTGCTAACACAAAATGGTCAATAGTCAAACCCCAGGAGAATGTTTCACCAGATAGACAATGACAAAAGGGAACATGAAGTACAATCAACTGCTTTGCAGCCTTATTACTGTACACTTCAATATTCCATTTCAGCATATTTACTCTTGGGGATGAAGGTAAATGTATTTATATGGTGAATCACATGAGTGAAATTTGATGGGTTGACAGAATTTCCTTTTTAAAAGCCCGTTAAAGTATCATTTTTTCAGAGGTAGTCTGCAAGGCAATAGTGATATACATGAGTGAAAACAATACTCCTTTGCTTGACTGTGGATAAAACTCTTAAATAGTGCTGGTGCCATCTCTGAACCTCACAGAGAACGTTTAATGGGTAAGATGTTATAATCGGAGCTGACAACAGCCAATTAAGTGTCAGAAGAACAATCTGATAAGTAAGTCTTCATGTCTATAGGCATTTCCTGATATGTCTTAACTGTCAATCTGAATGTCACACATCTCTATCTTTATCTCATTATTGACTGATTCATTAAAGGAGAAAGCTTTCATCTCTTTTTTTGACTTTGGGGTTTCTTCAGAAAGAAGGAAAGGAAAATACTAGGAACAGATCTAAATTTGGAACAATAGGTGGGGAATCCTAATTATGGCAGTCCTAATTTCCAACTGAGCAGGTGTATGGTTTGGTGACACCACTCCATGCAGCTGCCCACACCATACCTTTCAAAGAAGTGGAAGGTGCTCAGTCTAGAGGAGATCTGTTTCTTTAATGGGTGGAAGGATATCTGTGGACGTGCTAGCAGGCTGCTCTCTGCTTTCAGTGCTTCTTGCTAGTCATACGGAAGACAACACCTCGCTGGATGGATCTCTTCCCTTCTTGTCCTCACCCCTGTCGATATCAATCACATGAACTAAGCCAGGCTTCAGGATCAGGTCATCGGTCTCTACGTGGCTCCTGCTGTCATCCACCTCGATGTACTTGCCCTTGGAAGGCTGGGAAGTCTTACCAAAGACATCTTTGAAGCGGCGCTTGAGTTCCACATCTGGGCAATAGACGTACTCATACAGAGCTCCGGCAAGGACTGCTCCCATTATGGGTCCCACCCAGTACACCTGCAAAAAAAGAGGTGGAAAAAACCCCAGCCATTAAGCTTTTAAATTAACAGTGATAAGAAGACTGACAAGAAGGCCTACTTCTTCAAAGAGAAATAATTTTGTCAAGTTTTATTGACCTATCTCTTTACAGGGGGCCTCTTCTAAACTTTTCATTGCTCATTGCCATCTGTGGACCACAAATATGGACTCTGCAAGAAGACACGCAAAGGAAACACTGGTGTAGAAAAGTGATTTTCTTTCTGCATTTTGAACTAAGATGACAATGAACTTTCAAGGAAAAAAAGTTCCTAGTGTACACATAAACAGTTCTGCTTCAGTATTTCAGACTTATGTTTCTGAAATATTTAAAATTTGGCATTTATTCCTATAGAATACAACAAGAATCAACCACAACGGGCAGTCTGATAATCTAATTTGAATAAGCAAATACAACGGCCAAAACACAACTTTGTAGGTACCTATCTATTTCATAATGACAGACAGCAGTGCAGTAACATCAGTAGGTGCCAAAACCCACAGGCTCCTGTTGATCATATGCCAATGTCACTGCTCTGGAGAGGAAGAAAAGACTGTCTTTCCAAGTGGTTAGGACAGTAACTAAGCTTCTGCAAGTTTCTCCATGGTACATTTGTTTATTGTTTATAGCTTTAGTTATAAATTACAGGCTTCCTCAGAGTATGGATAATTAATCTTGTGAAAAACTACAGCAGTTTTTCATATGAACAAGCCATTCAGTGAAAACTGGGTAAATCTGCCTCAATAGGATAACTCTTGGGAACAAAGTTACACATGGCATTGTGTTTGCAGAGTTAAAGCCTTAGGGCCTGAAGACAATGCTATTTCTATTATTAGCTGCAGTGGGAGCAATGTGGGCTTCATACTTTAAAAATCAAGAAAATCCTTATATGCACTGTAATATGCAGCTCTTCCAGTTAGCACTGAAAGTGTCCCTAGAAGTGATTTCCCTCTGTATAATTAGGTGAGGCTGAGCTGTGATCCATCTCTCCCTTATAAAATATGAAATGTTTTTTTATAATTTGGATTGTTGGATGCTATAGAAATTTACTGCATCATTCACAGCTTGCTTATAACATTGTTTCCTGCACAACTGCTTCTGGCTATGCTGACACTTTCAAACTCAGGCAGGTAACATCTGGCTTGGTCTGCAAATACCAGACTGCAACCTCTTCATCTCTCACTGCAGGCATTTGCTGAGGCAGGCTCTCCCCCAGGAACCAGATCACAGGGGGTCCCTGTTCTCATTTCATACACCTGCCCCAGTTTGCTGCAGAACCAGGTGAAATGTGAAGTTGACAGAATTACTTCCATAGCTCCTCACCAGCATGACCAGCAGGGTTTGCAATCTACCTTGGAGGATTTTTCTTTCCAGCAGTTCAATTTTTTTCAATCTCTGTGGGTTGCTTTTTATTGTTTTGAACTTTTTTTGTATGATTTCCCTTCTACCTCAGCTACTACCTCCACAACACGGCTCCTGAGTAGTAAGTTGCTATTCCAACATGCTGCATGCTGCACTGCAGTCCTAGGTGAGGAGCATGATGATGCCTAAGCTCGGGGCAAGTCAGTGAGTATCTTCCTCAGGGATGGTCTCTATGGGATGTATGGGGAGAGATAACTGAAAGCAAATGATGTATGAAAAATCCTGATCACTGTTTGTTGCTATGATGAAGGAAGTATGAAATGAGAGTTACCCATTGGTTTTCCCATATGCCCATAATGACAGCAGGTCCGAATGATCGAGCTGGGTTCATACTGGCACCGGTGTAATTGATCTAAAGCAGAGAGAAAATGTTGCCTGTTATTAAAGTATGGAAGGTAGTGATTCCATTTCTATGGGACACCCTGGTTTTGTACAGCTCTTTCTCTTTACAGCAGATATCTCTCTCCTGAGTCTTAACATAAAGTTAGAAAAAGTCATCACATGAACAGCCAGAAAAGTTCTGGTGCAACACCCTACCCAAGGGGACACTTCTGAGACTCCAAAGGGCTTTGGCATGGATCTATAAAGAATACAGCAGCTATATAGCTGTAATTGCTCTAAAGGTCACAAAAGTTTCCATTTACTTCTGAAGTAGTCATAAAGGGTAAAGGGATCTATTTTTTAAAGATAAACCATTAACTTACAGCAAATAAATGTCCAATTGCAACAGAAAATCCAATTGCTAAAGCTACTGAACCAGTGACAGCACTTCGTTTTGAATCACAGCTAGCAAAAATAGTAAAAACCAGCTGGAATGTAATTATCAATTCCACCAGGAGTCCATGCCCAGCAGAAAGATCTCTGTGTACCTGGAAGAAGTCAAAGAAACACCAGAAATGAAGAAAAGGTGATTGTGTAAATTAGAAAGCCATGACACACATAAATTGTATTTCAATGAGTGGTATTTCTAAATAGTACAAAGTGAAAGACAACAATGAACTTTTAGAGGTACAGATTCCCCCCTCTTCACTCTTCTCCCTTTTTTTTTTTTTTTTTTTACTTTAAAATGGTTTTGTATTTTGAGAGCCACGGAAAATCACTGCTGGACTGAGAAAAGACAGCTTAACAGTAACATTCAACTGGAATTTCAAAGTTAGACTGCAGAAGTATAGTTTATTTTTACACAGGGATTTGCAAATGCTGCACTTCCCTTTCACCATTTTTTTTTCCTTGGGAGCACTGTAATTTACTATTCAATTATAAATTCATTAATTAGCCCTGACTTAATTAATTTAAATTTCAATTAAAAATTAAGCAGTGTGCGGCTCAAGTGCATTTTTAATAAGTCCTGCAACAGGGCTAACTGATGGCATTCCTTATTAGTTTAGAACAAAGCTGAAATCTAAGTCACAATCTATTTCAAAAGTATGTCATTTTAAATTGATGTTTTTTCAATCCCCATCATAATAGCATGGAATTAATTTCCCCCCTCCCCGGACCATATAAAAATGGCATTTCACGCATGTATTATTTAAATTTTGTATGTAAATTAACATTACCTGCTGTCATCAGATTTGGGGACATTCTAGGAAAGAGAGCTTCTATAAAAAGAACAGCTATAGCTATTGCACTGTATAAACCCATATTAAGGAGAGCTTTAAGCCCTGTCTGGATGTTGTAAATAAACCAGCAAGCTGTTAAAATCTGTACCTGAGCTCTCCTCATTGTGTGTGGCACTGATTCTATTCTCTCAGGGTCTGAGCTAGCCTAGTTCAAGAGGCAGAGGGAAGTGATTACCGCAGTGACTCCCAGGCCTCCCACCACGCTGGGCGGTGTGACAAGGTAAAGGATGCCCGCGCCCACGATGGCTCCCAGGCACTGGGCAAGAATGTAGAAGACGGACTTGGCAAGGCTGATCTTCCTCGTGCAGACCATTGCCACGGTCACAGCAGGGTTGATGTGGCCTCCGCTGATGTGTCCAAAGCACTGCACCATGGTGGCAATGCTGAGTCCAAAGCAGAGGGAGATAAGGACCATGTCTACGGGCAGGGGCTTCTCTGCTCCACCCCAGTTGATTGTGGAGCCAAGGCTGAGGAGGACAAAAATGAGCATGGCCAAAAATTCTGCCGAAACGGCTTTCCAGAAGGGCTGAGTCCAGACTCCTTTAAACGCCACCATAATTCTCTCACACTTACACAGACGTCCACACTTACTGAAAAGGAAAACAAATCTTCATCAGAAGTCACCAAATAAACCTCACTCTCTCCTGTTAGGGGTTGCTCTTCAGCAGACTTCGGAGAGAAGGCAACACAGAGTATCCTTGGGCTGGGATGACCACAGACTCTTAGAGCAGACTGCCCTTAAAACACAGCCAGTGTTGGAGTGTCTGCAGGTCACAAGGGAATTAATCACTCCTTGTGATAACTCTGTATAGTTTTGGCTCCCAAAAAGCAACATCTGTGTATTTTGAAATAACAGTGAAATCAAGTGTACTCATCTATGCTAGCTGGCCTCTGATTTAGAAGCTGTACAGCTCTACCACTTCCAGTGGCCTGTTGATCATCATGTTCATTAAATCAGTAAGCATCCTCTTCTTCTATGCAAATCTGTAATTTTCACAAAGCAGGTAAGATAATTCAATAAAAAGCAGTATCTTAGATGAAGCCTAGTGGTTCTGATGACAGCGTAGCATTGGGGAGTTGCCCTGGGAGCTAGAAGAGAAAGTTTATTTGCTTGAACACTCACACAGACCAGTATTTCAATTTATATTTATGCAAAGAGCAGTTTTTTCACTGTGGATGTTGGGTGAAAGTTGAATTCAGGCAGGAAAATAGATGCAATCCTACATTCTCACCTTTAAATCAATCGTGTAATCAATAAAATGCTTTCTTTTGGGCTAATGGTGCCAACTGAGCTGGGGAATAGAGCAATATTTTCTGTATGTGGGGTGTGTAAAACTGTATGGCAAAGAAAGAAGTGTCTTGGCTTTTCTTCCTGTCTGGAGATGCTGTTTATTAGTCGACACTGCCTTCCTGATGAGTTAGAATTTTTCTAGATGTTCAGATACCTATGAAAGTGGGTCACCAAAGAAATGTTATTTGTGGTATTAATAAATTAGGAGAATAAGCCAAAAGGGAAGCATTTTAATTAGTTTCTAAGGAATGCTGAAAAGATTCTTCTCTAAGAACAAAAGCAAGAAACATCCAACCCATCCAAAAAGTAAAAAACAAAAGAAAGAATATTCAGCTGCTACATTTGGGAACAGAATTTTAAGTGGAAGATGGATGAATTTATGCTCAGTTATCTAAGGTAACTGAGCTACAATGTATATTTAATACCAGTTACATCAGAAAGAAGCATAAAAGGCATGTCTGCCCTTTTCAAGTCATTGCAAGAGGAATGGCCCATGAATTTCTTAGCAGTTCTAGTGAGTTAGGGAAAAGCAATTTAATGCTGTGACTGGAGCAAATAAGTTGTTTCCCTGACTCATTTCCTATGCTAATTTACTCTTTAATTTGGATAGGCCTTTTGAGCTCCATCTCAGCTCTCTAGACTCTCAGATGAGAACAATTACATTCCCTCCTAAAAATGGCTCTTTTAAAGAGCTTATGAAGGGATCTGAGACATTTGAAGAACACTTGATCTTCCAGAGAAGTGAAGCCAGAACCTCAAAAGAGAATAAAGTAATACTCCAAATCTTCTAATCTTAGGTCAAACTCAAGATAAATGAAGAGATGTTTTTGTAAGATCTCATATTAACAGTTAGTTAATGACCAACCATATAGACTAGACTTTTTGTACAAAATGAACCCAAAATCATTGCCTCCCTCAAAGCTGAAGCTCACAGATATTTGGCTGTTCTTACCTTTGAACCCTATGCCCATATTCACACTGAAACTTAAAGGCTTACCCCATACTGCTTCCTCACTAATAATTTATCTTAGTGACCTGAGTAAGCTATAGGTGCTATATCCACACTGAAAAAAGCTCATTTTCCTTGTTCCCTGGGCATGTTCCAGGTGAACATAGGGATGACACATACAGTGAAGCCCATGGAGGAGAAACCTGGGACCTGGGTGCACAGACAAGGGAAGCAGCACTCCTCTACCCTTTTGTCTCTCAACTCAGCTGGGATGTAACCTGGATTTCCCTGGTGCAAGCCCTGGTGTTATATTCAAGAGTTTTGAAAAATTTCTGGCCACCAAGGTACTATGGGTGAATGTAGGTTTATGGAGCATAAAGACAGGTGACTCTTGATGTCTTTGTTTAAATGTGCCTGACCATCTCTTTCTGTACTCAGAGAACAGTGAGATCTGAATATCAATCACACACCTTCATCCAGGAAAGTGGACAGGAAAAGGTGCTTGTATTTGGCATTAAGATCATGCAGTTGGCTTCTCACTAGTTGTGGAACATTTTGGAAAACCACCTTAAGGGTGAGTGTGTGTGTGTGCATGTACATGTGGAAGATCACACCTTCTACTGGACTGCTGGTGGGCCTGACTAGCTGGAGGCTACCACTTATGAAAGACAGATCTCATATTGTCTCTTCAGCTGAGAGCATGTGCTGTCAATTCAGTCAATATTATCTGAAGCCATAAAAATGCAAAAATGCTGCATGCAAGCCAAATGCTTCAAACACAAAAGCTGTCTCATCAAGTTTTAGTTTTTCTAGAACATCATGCTATATAGAACTCTGTCAGCCATGCTTACAGTTAATGATCTAAACATATATTTTTAATCCATGCCTGTTTTTTTTAAACAGTCTGTTTTTTCTATGATTTCAACACCAAGAAAATGCTCAGCTGTCAGGGCCAAATTTTTCTTTTAAATTGCACACCTTTCCTCCCTATAGCAACCCCCCCAATAAATGTTAATAAAAGCTTAATACTGTGTTTGAGCCCTAAGCCCAGGTTTTCATTTAAATCCAAAGTCAATCAGCAACTTAGAAATCAAAACCATCTCGAACATCCACTATTTGTTCAGCATGCAGTTAAATTTAATGGCTGGAGATGAGACAGAGTGATAGCTGTGACAGGTCTGAAACTGAAATGGGACCTCTCAGGAGCTAAGATTTGCCATCAAAGTTGCAAAACAGTTCTATTTTGAGTAGTTGTTGTTCAGGTTTTCCTTAGATTAATTTGAAATACAAGAGAAAAACACTTTCATGTGATGGTCACAAAATAATTTCACATGTGGCCAGACTGGAAATTCTCTGGTCTGGGCTACAAGATTACACAGTAAATTGTGTCTGATAGGAAGCAAGGTGGGTTTTGCAGATCACATTGCCAGCAGGGCTTCAGGCACGGTTACGGCTTCAAAGCCATAACAATATAAATCATAACGAAGCTTTCGGTACAAAAGTCAAATAGTATTTTAAAAATTCTTCGGTTTTTAACTAACATAATTTCAAAGAGCAGAGCACACACCCTGGTCGCAGGCCGGCGGCCAGCCACTCCACAAGACACTGCTGTCGCACACAAATTCTGTGCGTGCAGTGGCTATTTACAGCGGCATCTCCGCAGCACACTCCCACGCCGCCCGACCTGAGCTTGCCGGCTGGAGCTCAGAGGGACATCGGGCACCTGCCGCCACACTGCGAGGGAGCGGGGCGACTGGCCACTGTTGCAAAACTAATGCACTGTCTCAGGGCTTGCTCGTAACCATTTTGCCTCATTTTCCAAAAAGCGGTTAAATGAGCGACTGGCATGTATATCTACAGGAGATGGGGAGCCTCGGGAGCCCAGTATCTCAACTTTTTCGCTGTGCGGTACCTGGGCTTTCTCCACGCACGATTTGACTTAATTGGCCAACATAGTTTTAACGTGCGGAAAGAGTTTGCTTCTCTCTGCACCCTTCGCACGTCTAATGTTAACACTCCAGAGCGACCGATAGGCTCCGATAGCGCCGTCGGGAAGGGGGACCCGCTGCCTGGCTGCCACCGCTCGGTGCAAACCGCAGGAGAGAGGCAACAACGCGGAACCCGCAGCTGGCTGCGCGCTCCTGCCGGGCCCGGACAGCCGCCTCCCGCCGCCGCGCACTCTCCTCGCCGAAGCTTTCCCATGAACTCATCTTCGGTTTGGGGAGGGCTGTTCCCGCCCGCCGCCCGCCTGCCTCCTGCCTGTCTCCCGCCTCCCCTCCCTGCCCCGCTCCGCGCCCCGCGCAGGGCCGCGCACTCACCCGCGGCGCGGAGCGGCCGCTCCGTCGCTCATGCCTCCCCGGCGGGCGCGGGTGAGCGGCGGGGCCGCGGCGGGGCCGGGGCCGGGGCGGGGGCCGGGGCGGGGGCGGGCCGGCTCCGGAGCGTGCGGGGCCGCGCCGCGCCCCCTCCCTACCTGCTGCGCCGGGCGGGCGGGCGGCACTCGAGGAACGGCGGCCGGGGCCCCGGCTGCGGGTCGGCTGCGGTCATGTGCCTCGGCAGGGCAGGGCAGGGCAGGGGGGTCGCGGCTGCCGGGCGAAGAGAAGCGGGCAGGGCTGAAGCCGGAGCGCTGTGCTCCTGCGGCGCGGGGCCGCCCGGCAACGGGGAGCACTCAAAGGCTTCTCAGTTTCTTCTCTGCTACTCACTCTGTTGAAGGGAAAAAAAAAGCCCTAGTCGCTCAGCAGCCAGGGAGTTTTATCCATCTAAAATGACTATTAGTACCTTACTGGAACTCTACTGGTTACAAAATCATAGAATCATAGAATATCCTGAGTTGGAAGGGACCCACTAGGAATGAGTCCAACTCCTGGCTCTGCAAATGACAGCCCCGAGAATCATACCGTGTGCCCGGGAGCATTGACTAAACAACTCTTGAACTTTGGTGCTGTGACCACTTCCCTGGTGGGCCTGTTCCACTGCCAAACCACCCTCTTGGTGAAGAACCTTTTTTGTAGCGTGCAACCTAAACATCCCTGACACATCTTCATGCTGTTCCATCGTATCCTATCATTGGTCACCACAGGGAAGCAATCAGTACCTGCCTCTCCACTGCCTCTCATGAAGAAGCTCTAGACTGTGATGTCTCCCCTTAGTCTCCTTTTCTTCTGGCTGAACAAGCCAAATCACCCCAGCCACTCTGCACATGGCTTCCCCTCTAGGTTCTTCACCCTTCTCGTAGCCCTCCTTTGGATGCTTTCTAATAGCTTTATCTAATTCTTATATTGTGTTTTGTTTGTTGAAGTTGCTAAATTGAATGAAGGTTTTACTAGCATGAAATGCCAAATGGAGGCCACTGGAAACTAGTGTTTAAATTAGACTGTGATGCTGTCTGTTGAGGAAATTCACATGGTCATTAGTCAGTGCCTCTACAGCATGAAAACAATTCAATGAAAAACAGCCCTTCTTGTAATAAGAAAAAACACAAATTGCCTAAAGCCCCAGGCACAACTGTTTCATTAGACAATGCACAGAAACTGTCACTTGAAGAAGACATGGTTGAGAATGGAACAAAGTATATAGAAAATCTGGCTTAGACCTCTGCATGCTGTAGAAGAATATGTGCATAAGTTATATAGAAAACATTCTAAGGAACACGTTCCACTGTAAAATTAGGTTAAACTACAGATAAAGCCATGCATCCATGCAGCAACAGTGAAAAATCTAAGTTTGTCATGATCAGCCAGCCTGTACAGGACACATTGTACCAGATAATCCTTCTAACCACGAGTAAAAAGTGCCAGATCTGAAGAATTACTCCAGGAAACCACAGACAGAAAGTCCTTCCTGAGCTTCTGCTAGGAGATTATGGATAATAATTTAAAACAGTGAAAAGTGAGTATAATGTATAAAACGATCAATTAAGGATGCCCTAGACAAATTTGTAGACACAGCAATAAAAAGTCATGTCCATATTAAATGCTTACCAATCACAGTTTATGGCAAACACAGGCTATCATAATGTACAAATGTAGGTGCTTTTCTCAATTTGCCTGCTCCTCCTCTAAAGCCATGTCATAAAGGATGCTAAGAGACACTCACAACTTGATGGCAAAAGAGGAACTGCGGGCTCGATGCTTGCTTTTTTTGTTTCCAAGCTTCACTTTATTTGCCTATGTCTTGAGCTTAGTCAAGGGATGGGCGGCAGGGGTGGTTGTGTACAGTCATCATTACACGTTTCTGCTCTTTCTTTTGCTGTGTTTGGGTTCTCAATCTAAGCCCTTCACAACCTGCTACAGTGATTTCAGAAGAAAACTCTCTCGTTCTTTGGCACTTTATGGACTCTGCTCCTTTTTTTTTTTTTTTTTTTTTTTTTTTTTTTTTGTTTGTTTGTTTTTCACAAACAAAATTCACTTAGCAAAACCAGTAATTGCTTTTCCTTTACTGGCAGATAGTGTATATCTGCTCTTTTTGATCTGCAGAGCAGATCACTGCCACATGGAGAAGTCAGAACATTAATAGCTTCTGTCACTGCTACCATTCTTATTGTGAAAGATCTTCTGGAGGATTAGACAAAGGTTGTGGCCACATAAACCAGAGAAAGGCAATGCTTCGGGCACAAACCTGGAGTGAATTGCACTGTGCCAGCTCTGATCAAACAAACAGACTATGTTCTGTTGAAAACACAGAAACAAGGATGACATCCCTTGAGATGGCACTGAAAATCAGATGAAAGCTGCCCCAGTTTGTCCAGGGGTAAATTTGTCCATGTTGGGAGTTGGGACCGCAGACATTCTTTTTTTTTTTTCTTTTTGTTTGTTCATAGTTTTCTTCTTTTTTTCCTTATATATTGTCATCTTCATAAGACCTGCGTTAACTAGTTTTGGACTTCTATCCAACAGTGAAATACTCCTGCTACTGTGCTCAACGTAGTTAAGGAAATAACTTACAAAAGAGCATTATGAAAAATTTAAAGATGGTGTTAAAACTTAATTCATGTCAGGGAATAGAACTGGGGGGAACTGTGCAGAGGAATCTTGCCGTGCTTCTGCTTCTCCTTCACTGAACATTAAATCTGAGTTTCTACAGTAATTTCTAGGGCATCATGAATTAAAGATATCTGTAGGAACTTAAGCCGTGGTGAGAAGATGCTGCAACACGTAAGACGCCCCCATTCTGAACAAGAACTTCCCAGACACTTGAAGCACACTGGATTTGGGATTTCAGTTTGGTCAGCTATAGAGGAGAGGGCACACTGCCAAAAGCAGAGAAGAATGTGCAAACAGCTAATTCCAGCTAAAATAATATGAGGGAGAGGGGCAGAAAAACTCCAAGCACAAGATTTTGTCATCTCACTGAATTGCAGTGTGGGAAGAGTCCCTTCACTGCTATGGCAAATCTCATAGATACCCATCCTGGGCAACTCTGTCAGGCTGTGGGGTTTGTCAGCCAAGACCAAAACAGATTAAAAGAAAGACCTAAACCTAAAATAAGAACAAAATTTAGAAGCACTGTGTGTTTTCTCAGTGTCTTAGTCCTTTTCCACTTGTATCCAGTAGATCTAGACACTATCCTCCCTTATGTTGCTGTTAAGCTCTTCAGCTTGCTCAACTTCTCTCAGCATCACTTCAGGCTTTTAGTTTCCAAAAGCAAGGTGGTTTACATGCCTGTGCTTTCTCTGTCTCTCTCCCTCTCCCTTTGTTCTGGGTTTTCCTGCCCTTTTCAACAGATCTTGAACCCACCAGCCAGTTTCAACTACAGCTGATGGAAGATAGGCAATCCCAAAGCTTTTTAGGCTCCTGCCAGTCCCATGGGCATGAGTGGCTGCAGGTAACTACAGCAAAAGAGACACTTGCTGTCGCTGGCAGGGCAGGCTCCAAGAGAGTTTGTAAAAGTGCCCTAGTGATGGAGGACTTAGTTGCTGTTTTCAAAGTGGTGCAGGCTCCTAGGAGACCAAATTCCTTTGACCTTCCTTGGCTCCTGTCGACAAGAGCATTTAAGAGCAGGCTGTAAGCCTATTCAGAAACCATTTGCAGAAACTCTCAGGCCTTTTTTTTTCCTGAGCGATGAAAAGTTTCATTCTGTTGCCACTAATAAATCCTCCTCCCCTCACCAATTTATGTTTTATAAGTTTGGGTTAAGCTTTGTATACTAAAAGGATCGTACACAAAACACCGCTTACTGAAATGTGATCTTTGCACATTTCTGAAGTTTTAATTTTCCTGTGGTGTAATCTTGTTACTTAGGTCATTCATTTTGTCACGCCTTGGTATCAGTCTGGTCCAGGTTTGGCTGCAGGGCTATGTTCTCCTGACATTTAGAGCAAGAATTCCCTGGGAAATCAGTCAAGAGATTTGACATTGCTGCTGGCCAAGCTCCAGTAGGTTTAGTTTTACTCTCCTTCTCTATTTATTGTGGAATCTGTCTGTCCACAAGCTGCACATTGAGTTCTATGCTAGAGAAGGAGAACTAAAAGGGACAAAATGGCCATTCATTTGAGGGATTCATTCAGGCTTTTCAGAAAGGATTTACAAGAAGCTGTGCACTTAAATGACTGCTGAGCTTCCTTAGCCCTGCTCTATTACCTCCCTCACAAGACAATTTGGATTGAGTGCTTTTTCTTTGCCCTCTCCCCCACCTCAATAGGCTTCAATTACTATTGGAAAAGCAAAATTAAGAACTAGGTAGTACAGGAACCACCTGGAGGTTTTTCATCTTTAGAAATAGTTTAATTTGAACATGGCATGGACAGACCTTTAGCTTCAAGGGAAAAAACCCAACAAAACAAAACAAAACAATTTTTCTCTCCTCCTGCCACAAACTGCTGCAATGTCAGTTGTGAAAAGCTACATCAGTGGCACAGCATTGCAGGATTTGATGAACTGGACAGAAAGGGGAGGGAATCTGCCCTGGGCACTCATGAGGGCACAGGAAAGTTAGAAGAACAGCCCCAGGTCAACTGGAAATAGAGAAGTAAGGTCTCTTGTGGAGGGGGGCAGTGACGTGCAGCAGCAGCAACACAGAGCAAGATGCAGTCAGTTCTGAATGTGCCAGGAGGGAAAACCAGCCCATCATTCTGGTGGTCTGTGTGCCAGGGCTGTGTAGCCTTAGCCACTGGGACCAAAGAGATTTATCTAACTTTGCTAGGTGAAACACTGAAATACAGTTAAGCACTCACAGATTTTATCAGCCACAGAAAATGTAGTACTCGGTAAACACCATTTTCTACACTCTGTAACATCCAGTCATGCTTTCCTAACCAGTGTGTGTTGCTCTCACTTACAGTCCTTTTGCTGTTCCTAAGCTCCTCAGCTCGAAATGCTCGGCTTCTTCCCTCACCACCACTTCAAGTTCCTACAGAAATGAAGCTCAGTCAAAGAATTGTGGAGTTGAAGACTAGATAGTAGCGTAACATTTTCTGTTTAACTTTATATATTGTAGACCATTACACTTTACCTCAAGACACATTTCATGAGTCCAGTAACTTATATTTGGTTAAATATATTTTGAAAAAGCATCCTTGCTTAGATTTGAAAACTCATGGGAAAGAAAATCCACCCAATCCCTTGATAGCGTATTCCCAAAACTAATAATTTTCATCACCAAAAATGGTCTTTTTCTCTTAACTGAGTTTGTATGAATTCATCTGCCATATGCTTCTTCTTATTATGCTGTTATCTGCCAGATTAAAAAGCCTCTTATACTTCCGATGTCTCCCCATGAGGATACTTATATAATGTGAGCAGTTCATCTCGTCATCATCCTTTTGATAAGCTTAGCAGACTGAGCTCTCAGTCTTTCCCTCTAAAGAAAATTCACTAACTTTACTTTTTTTCAGGTCTTGTTTGTGCCTTCTCTACTTTTCCAACATGCTTTTTAAAATGCATATTTAATATTGGTCTCCAGAAGGCATATTCTGAAGAAAAGGCATTTCTTTTAGCACACCTGGGAATTGAATTAGTCATTCTTGACACAGTATTGCATTCAGGAAGTCTTCTTTCTTGTTCTTCCACAATAACTCCTAAGACCTTCTGGGGATAAAGCCCTCATTCTGTAGATAAGTCTTGTTTCACTCTGAGGCTTGCAATTTTGCAGACATTCTGTCTGACAGGCATCACACTAGAGCACAATCCAGTCTGCTGTGTTTGGCCATCCTTTTCTCAATCTACTGATTTAAGTCATGTTCAATCTATACTGGCAGTGATTCTATATTTGCTTCCAGACTTACCTGCTGAGGAAAACCCTAAAGCACACAAGGCCTCACAGTGATCCCTTTAGATCCCCAACAGCTGCCATGATTAGTACTTTAAGTACTTTCAGAGATCTCTCAGCCACGTTTGAACCCCTTTACTGTTCCATGGCTAATGAACAGTGGTAATGCTCTAAGCAAATATAACTCGGTATAGCAGCCAAGGCTCTAGAAACACTGTAACATGCTGCTCTGTTCAGCTACCACTGTCAACCGTTGTGAGATTTTAAAAATTAAATCTGTCCAGTGTTGTTGTTCATTTTCTCTCTTTTTTTTTTCCTCCAGCAAGGCTGAGCCTTGGTGGTGTATATTTGACATGTGGCCAAATGCTAGGAATTTGTTCTTTCTCCAAGTGTTGTGGTTTTTTGGTTTTTTTTTTTTTTTTTTTCTTCCAGTATTTTTTTTTTAGTTTTTTAGTTTTTGTTTTTTTATACAATATAATGAAAATATGTATAATACATACATAGCTTCATATTCATAGGATTTGTGTATCTAATGGAAATGTATGCCGTGAATGGGCTTATGCAGCACATTTCAAGAAAGACAATTTTGCTTCAGATCATTCTTATCTTTGTAGATTACTACAGTAAATGTTGTCTTAATACTGTGTATTTTACAGGGGTTATCTTCCCTCTCAACACTAATACCTTCTAAAAGCTAAAACCTCAGGGCACAGATGTGAAGATGTTGATCCTTTTCCCATTTAGTGGTGCATCTTTCATTGAACTTACCAAAAAGGCGGTCTGACTATGAATATTTACAAGTCCTTTTGTCCATAAGCTTCTAAAGAAAACCAGATAGCATGTTTTTCTTAAAATCCTTTATAGAATAGTAACTTTATTTTTGACAGATTTTTGTGTTTACAGCTTGGAAAAAACCTCAACACATCAAGCTAGTGATACAGGTGCTGCATTTTTACTGGACTAGGAGAACAGTTTCAAACTCAGAAATGGCAATTGGAGCTATTCAATCCCTTAACTAAAAATAACACAAAAATACATTTATTGCATAAGAATTTGGGGATAAAAGTATTTTTTTTACTTATTTGAAGACAATATAGAATAACTAGTCTGAGACCATTCTTCATGACTTATCTCTTTAAACTCATCAGTCATCTCTTTTCTTGCATTCATGTTTTAGATAGATAGCCTTGCTATAAGTTGCTGTTTAAAGTGGACTTCATAAATTTTATGGAGAAAACTATTTTTGTTTTCCATAAAACTCCTTTTTTTTTTTTTTTTTTTTTAAATAGGTATTGTACTTATTTAGTGTCTATGAAGGAGACAAAATTGATGGGGACTCCAAAGCAGGGGGTTGGAACTAAAAGTTCTTCAAGGCCCTCCTCCAACCCAAACCATTCTATGATTCTAGGACTCCTCTCCAGATCAAAATAGTCTTATCCCTATTAAAAATAGATGTAACTTTATAACAACACACGCAGAGAGAGGGAGTTTCTGAGGAGTTTCTGGTTTAATGTGTCCCCTTTTGTGTAAGATTAGCATGTCCAACACCTATCTGCTTTTCAGTGTCACCCTGCACACTTGTCTGACACGAGCACATTTATCTCACCCGCAGCGTGGCAGAACCAACACGCCAGTGAAAGGGATTCTTTTCAGCTACACGCCTCACCGGCCCCGTTATCCCCGGTGCTCCCACTGTGGCGCGCCTGGTTCGTGGGGTGTGGGAGGGGATAGAAAATCACCCAGCCTGGCCTCTGTGCTGCAGAGTGGAATTTGCAGAATGGTCTCTTCAAAAATTAATTTTGATTTCCAAAACAAACCTATTTAGTACAAAAGGCACAGAAGGACACTTCCAAACAGTGTCACGATGCAATTTTTTGCTGTGCAATGTCAGAAATTTGTAACTCGTTCTTTAAAGGTCACCCTGATCCCATATGCATTGCCTCAAAGAGTTGTTCTCTGTATACCGAGAAATTGTAGATACTTCCAAGTATCCAGAATCATGAAGAGGTATAAAATGTATATAGTCCCTGTAGTCTGTAGCTAAAAAAACTAAATTTTGCCTTGCCTTGCCTTCCCTCTAGTCCAGTTTGATTTATTTAGTTATTTAGTTTTTATTACTTTTACTTTTTACTCAAGCGATGATGCCGAAGCAGAACAAAAATCAAGTCTTGGAGGGGAAAATGATCACCTGAGTCACAGGCAAGTGTAATTTATTGGAAAAAATGGAGATTTTTAAGCCATACAGAGAAAACAATGTGAATGTAAAACAGTAGGGATCACAGTGTAGCCCAAGCAATTGGAAACATGTGTGAGAGATTTCTATCATGATCCCGAGCAAGGTATTTTTAGACAGTAGTCTGCCCTGATTAAGTAATGAATAAATAAAAGACAAATCTTTCCCCATTGTTTCTTTGTGTGCAGAAGATACTGAAAGTCCTAGACTATTTCAGAAGTTTGGGCACACCATTCCCTTGGGTTTTGTGATGAGGCCAAAAAGGGAAAAGGGAAAAAAAAAAAAGCCTGTGAAACCTTATAACTGTCCAGTCTGAGTGGTTTTGTTACTGAGCCAAAATAAGGGGTCAAGGCATAATAGCACGAGAAAAGCTCACTTGCTGTAGATTTTACATAACAAGTTCCCAGCTTCTCTCATTCAGCCTGTGCCTGTTTCTGCAACCAAGACAGCACAGAGAGCAGATTTTAGCTATAAATGAGTCAGTGGGTAGAGCTTGTTTTCCTCTGGTAAATTAAAGAAATGTGTTGGTGCTTGGGGGCCAAGGGTGGCACAGAAAGTAAAACTGAAAATTCTAGAAAGAATTTCTGAAAATGTACCAAAACTTTCCCTCTTTTTCTCCATGTTGTCTTGCTTGGAAAGTTATGGGTTTGGCAAAGTAGCTTCTGCTGCTTTCAATTATAAGTATGTTTAGGGGTGAATTTTTATAATAAAAGTCTGTTAAGCATGGCTTCCTAAGAATTGGGCTCTTCAGCACACTTAAGAGTATCCCTTAGGGCCATCCTGCTTTTCAGAGGTGGCCCTTGCAACTCCCAGAGATGTGCCTGGCAGCAGCAATGGCTCGGCCCACCTAAAGTTTTGCCTGCTAAAATGCAGGTTGAGTAGCCTAATATACATCATCTGACTGAAAATTTCAGTCTTAGCATCACTTTTAAATAAGGCAAGACAGAAGATAAGTTGTGGGCCAGATTCTGCTTCATAAGAGGGCATCCATTAGGGGAGTTTCTGTACTCAGAGGCACTGCATTGTCTTGGATCCACTGTAGCTACTGGGCTGGAGACAGACAAAAGGGTACAGGGAGAAACAGGAGCCTTGTTGGCAGCAAGTCTGAGACAGAGAAAAATTTTATCTCACTTTGGTTCAGTGTTTGTGTTTTCTCTGCTATTGAGGAGGACTTGCAGGGATCACGAGGATTTTGAGAAACATCATCCTCCCTTGGAGCTGAGCTTTCGCTCTGCTGCAGCCTGAGAGTACTTTGATCAGAGATACAATAGCAAAGCAGCAATTTATTATTGTTCATTGTCACCTCCAGCCACAATTAACATTTCCACTTCTCATTAGAGGTTTTTCCTCTGTCCCTTTTCTGTTTCACTTTTTTTTTTTTTTTTTTTTTTTTTTTAAGAGAATAGCAGGAGTTCTAGCAAAGGTGACAGCTTGTGTCTATGGCTTGGAGTGCACTATAGAGGGTAACACCATAACTTCCTTGAAAGCAGACAGATGCTTCCCCCCCCTACCAAGTGTCCTACCAGGAAACCTCCTCCCAAAACCTGTAGCTGTACCCATGACCTGACACAGGTGCAGCTGGCAAACTGCAGACCCATAGACTGGCAGCATCCTGCTCCAAGCAAGCTAAAGAAGCAAAAAGGAAGGCTGTGCAAGAGGCAAACTTGCAGTCCCTGCAAGTAGTTTACGTGTGCTAATTTATATTGCATTTATGCAAGCTTGTAGGGAGGGAACTATGTAGTTGAACTCAGCTGAGAAACACACATTTTTTTTCTCAGATGAACTGTAACTTATTATCATTCCTAGAACTTGAAAATCTGTCTCTGTGTGTCTGCTTTTCTCAAAAATGACATAATTCAATATTCAAGTCCTACTCTGTAGACATCCAGTTTTTACATCCAAGTAACTGCCCTGAGAAAATTAAACCTTTTGCATTTTATATCCTACTGACATGTATTTACAATCCAGTGATTATTGATTTACCTCTCTGTAAGCTGAAATGTCCTGATAAACCTGCTTTGCTCCTTCACTTTACATCTCAGAATACTGTTTCTTGATTGCAAATTATACAGGCCACTCAAAATTTACAAATCTTGGGAAATGAACAGTACTATGAGCTTTTGTGGAAAATGTGGTTTCTGCAAGGAATTTGAGAGAAAAAAACCCGAACTCTGAGGTAGAAGGAATTTCTGCTTGACTTGATTGGGACAGATACACGTGCACAGATGGTCTGACAGTACCATAGTCTCAGGCAGGCTTATTAGTGCAGTCTCAGTGCCATGATAACACAGATGTGCTGGACTGGAGGTGGCTTACACTTGTCAGCTGAGAGCAACCTGGCAATTGGTCTCACCCATTTGTGCTGACATAATTAGAGAGGGAGGGAAATTCTGTGTAAGAAGACAAAGGAAAGGGAGTGACAGTTACATACACACACAAAAAAAGTTATGGTCACAGCCTTGAGATTTTCCCTTTCATTTTGTAAGGACTCTTTTCCCTCTCTCATGGTTGTTAATCATATCATTTTTTGAAGACAAAAGGAAGAAAGCAACATTGTCTGTCTCAATGCCATCCTCATGTTATTTGTAGCCTCCACAGAGTAACAGAAACAGTGGCTATGTTAGTAGAAGATAAATCCTAAGATGTTCTAGCATGCCAGGTAAACTGGACCCAGGTAAACAAGGGGTGGCAGGACCCCAGAAAGGGCTGGGGGAACATGGCCCTGGCTACTGGGTCATGAAGCTCTGGTGTTTAGAACAAGGCAGGAGTTTGCATACCTGGTTGGGAACCACTGCTTCTGCAGAACCCTCTAGTTGAGCATCACTTTATTTACAGCTACTGCACAAAATAAAACAGCTTCTCTTTCATATGGGCTCAGAATAAATTGAGACAGCAAGATTCTCACCCTGCCTGCTCTCCCAAAGGAACTGGAGGGACACTTTCCCCTGGTCAGACATCCTGGCACTGGTTTTTTGCTGAGGCAGTGCCTGGATAGGCTTGACAGATGCACAGTGTTTTGAAACAGAGCTTTGCATTCTTAAGGCTGCCAACGGCCCCAAACAGAGCTGAATGATGTGTTTCTCAGCTGGAGAAAAGCTGGGAAGGCCCCAGCTTCCTCCAAGCTGTTGGAAGTAAAGCATAAGGAAATGCAATGAACATCCTACGAGTTAAATTCCATACTAATACCTAATTTCTAACCACTGCTCTTTAGCCACACAGTTTAATGATTTTAGGAGAATTCACATGGTATAATTTCCTCCCATTTACAGGACCTCTTTACCTGTGGGGACACCAATGCAGAGAGCATTTCATGTTTGTCCAACAAGTGCATGAAGTTACAGAACCTGGATGAAGATCCAGATCTCTAAAATCCAAGTCTGTCACTCCAGCCACAAGCAGAGCTACATCTACCATTGAAGAGATATGTGGAACTCACTTCAATTAGTATATTGCCAAAAGCACAACTGTTCTCCCATAAAACAGGAATTTCTATGATAACCAAACAATTTAAGACATTCTCATGAAACTAAATAATATGACTGTTTCCTGAATCCACCCCCTTGTACACATATTTTGAAGGAAAACCAATCCCAGGTATGTGGGGATTTAAAAAGATGTGCTTTGCTAAATCAGATAGTTCCACCTCCCAGTAGTGTGTGTGCCTGCCCTGCCCTCTGGACTGTACATTGATTGGTTGATACAGGACAGGTGAATCCATATTTTAAATGAAATATGATGATTTATGGTCAGATTTCAGACTTTATGTTCCAAGACCAAGTGAATTTAGTTTTGAAGGCATCACAGGAGTTATAAAGTTGATAAACTGGTATTAGCATTATAATTAAAAAAGAATTTTTCTGCCTTAAGGCACATACAACAAAGATATTTATATGTAACCTACATATACTACAATACAAAGCTCTAGAAAAATATTTTCCTCTCAGACTTACACAAAGTGTCACATTGCAATTTTCAGTTAAATTTAAACTACATTTAAAATTAAAGCCATGATCTCCAATGACTCATCACCAAGATAGTTCAGCCCGAGGCAGGAGCAGCTCCAATAAATTTGGCCTTTTGGGGGAGTTCCCCCAGAGGAAATTTCCAGACTTATGTGCTGTGTCTGATTGCACTGTGGCTGCACACCTCTGACTTTCAGCAAGCAACAGTTTAGCAGCAGTTTTAGAAGAGATGGGCCCAATGGCTACGTTTGAGCTTTGCAAGCCAAATCCTACCTATGAAGTTTAATTTATTTTTTTATTATTTAAAAATTCTGTTATTAAATAATTTGGTTTTACTAATACTGATTCATTTTAGAAGAAAGGCAGATGATGTTGAACATTAGTTTCCAAAAATCAAGTTTTATTTTTAGGAGAGATGCCTGACTGTCTGATGTTTGGAAGAGACACCTGAGCCAAGGGAGCACTCTCCTGCCATATCAGCCCTCCCACAGACTCTCTGTAATGCCTTTACAGCACATTTGACTTGCTCTGACAACTGACCTGCATTAGAGAAGTGCTTAGAGATCTTCAAATGAAGAAATGTTCATAACTAAAGTGCATTTACTGTAATGAAGCCCCTTAAAAGAGGCTCTGCATGCCACAGCTGATCTCTAGTGTTGCTGTAATCGCACTGAATGTTGCGGACTATATTTTCGTTTCTCTTCTGCATACATTATATATAATTTTCTGAGTAAAACAAACATCTGTGCACAGTTGTGGAGATGAGCTTTTATGCTAGTTATAATGGAGGACCTTCAGTTTTTGTTTGTGCCCAGCATTCTTACAAAATATAAACAAAGTTACAATGCAGCCTCCCACTTTGACCTTTGAAATTTAACTTTTAAAAATAGAGGTTATCTTTTATGCTGCAAATTATGCCTTTATCTCTTATAATCCCATAAGTCAGATATCACAGTCCCACTTCAATTATGCTAAACTCTTATGTTAATTTTAAATCATGTAACTTAATTCCTGGCAAAGCAGGCTGGTGATTTTCAAAATGTGGTTAATGAGGCAAAGTACAATCTAGATTCTGCTACTGAGATCATCTGAATCCCTTAGGTCGCCAAACATGACTATGGAGAGGCTCTTCTTTACAAAAGTCTGGGTTAGATTTTCAAAAAATGAATTTTTAAGTGCAGTTAGGGGCTATGAAATTTGAAGTTGAGCATACAAAGAAGTTAAATTACTTTCACTAGAGCCATAGAACAACAGTGTAGCTAAAACAATTACACCTCTGTGCACATACATGCTTTAAAGGCCTTAACTAGTGTCCTCCCCTGTTAAATCACAAATGCAAACCATACCAGATTTTCAAGATGACAGTCTGGGGACCTGATGTCCATGTCCATGGATGCAAATCAATGCAATTTTCCCTATCATTTGCAGAAACCAAACATTTGCTAATAATTTCTTTCAACCCCCTCGTTGACTCAAACAATAGCTTTATCTAAGACCTGCTAGTAGACAAAATCTTCTGAGACTGTGCAGCTTTTTCAATGCAATTAAAGCTGTCCCCCTAAATCTCTCTCATTCTCTGATCAGATAGGCAGAAAGTTTGCCACTAAAATGAACTCAGTGTGAAGCTTAAGTTCTTCAGAGACTTTGTCACCTACTAATATTAATTTATTTCTCAGAATTAAAGTATTCATACTAAGCTCATCTATAAATTGGCCTCCATTCTTTAATAGCATGTTGCACCTTGTTTTGTCATGTGCTTTTTTGAAAATACTAGTACCACTAGTGATGCCTTAAGTTTTAGCTTTTATATTTTTCAGATTCTGTGCTGTTTTAGTGGGTAGTTTTAGGTTTCATATTAAGTGCTACTAAGCTCTCTTCACAGAGTAGATAGACAAAACAATTCCTTCTCTAGCTTAGTACCAACTTTCAGGCCCAAGAACAAAAATAATGGTGAAGTGAGAAGGAAAACCAAGGATGATGGAGCTTCATAACCTGAAGTCCTGTAATTGGACAGTTAACTCTAATATGCTAATGGACCAGAACTTATGAAAGTGTGAGACCTCATGCTGAGTCATCCTTTTTCTGACCATTTTGGCGTGCATCTTGGGTGTGGTCCAGCTGGGCTCTTGCGCAGCCCAGGTGTACCATTGAGGCCTTTTAATAAATTACTTTTGCTCTGTGTACTCTCTGTTCCAGGTCAGCCTCTAGAAGACATCACTAATGGGCAATTTTTTTGTCTGTAAATTATCAGTTAATTAACACACATCCACAACAGGCAAGACAAAACAAATATATAGACACCCAAAGGTTGGGGGACATTTATTTTTTATTTAAGTTTACTGTATTCAGTGGTCTTCCTCTAAGGCAAGAGAAGTTCACTCAGGATTTGAGGATGAATCCAATACTTACAAGAGCAGAGAATCTAGAGGTCAAACCAAGCTCAAATCCAAGACAGTTTTCACATGAATTATAAGATTGCACGATATAAAATCAAAACTTTTAGGAGCCCTTCTTTAATGTCCTGATGCACAGTGGCACTTGAGAGCAACAGCCATGAAGATGCACGGTCAGGTTAAATAAAAGATAACTCCTGCAGGGTACAGACAAATGGGAGCTCAGTAACAGCCATTGTGGCTGGTGTGGCAGTGCAGTGGCCGTGTGCTGGTCCAGCAGGATAACGCATGCAAGGAACCATCGCCTCTCCAGCCAGGGGCTCAGCATTCAGTCATGGAGTGTCTGTGCATCCCGCGGTGCCTCAGGCGGAGTGTGCAGCTCTGGCACTGTGGGGTGGAGCCCACAGGAAAACCAGGAGCGATTTCTGACAAGGAAGGAGGGAGTCAAACACTGTCCTGTGTTAAAAGGGGGAGATTTTTGCTCACCTGAGGAGAAGCGTGTGTGGGGAAGGATCAGTTGTCAGATATCCCCTCCCAAACACTTTTGGGTGTTAACACTTGTGGGTCCACCCATGCACAGCAACAGCTCACATGAGCAATAATGTGTGTGTTTACTTGTCCAAGGAATCTTTACAACTTCTCAGAGGTGCTGAGTAAATGCATCTCCCCACACCTCATGCTGATGGACGGCTTTTTGCTTCTCCTCTTTGCTCCATCACTCCAGGGAACAGGATGGTTTAAGCTATGGGTGATGCTAGCCACATACAGCACAACTCCTGACTTGGACTGCCCAGTGTGCTTTTACCTTTACCCCTTGGAGTGGCTTGTCCTACTACAAGTAGAGATGTGCAGAGCCTGTTTGATTACACCCTGGCACCATGGAGACTGGAAGTGGCTTTTTTTCCTCTTCTGAGGAGAAAACTGAGGGAGAATCAAGCAGTGAGGGTACCTAGGAAATGGTTTGGCCTTTCAGTTGGGACCCACAATTACTCCTGTGGAAGGACTGAATCTGTACATCATACTTTGCCTGGGATGAAGGAAAAGACACAAATAATAGCATTAGTTGTGACGAATGGTTGGGAACAGAGGAAAAGCACATTTCACTTGCATTGCTTTCCCATCAGGCTGTTTCCTCACCCTACAACTTCCTATGTTGAGACACTGGAGCAAGATGCCCAAAACCATTTCAGAAAGAAAGGCTTAGGTGACATCTTTATTGTGGAATGGCACAGAGATTTTTTCCTATTCATTTTAAGGATTTGGTCTAGTGATGGACTTGGTATTGTTAGGTTAGTCGTTGGACTTGTTGATCTTAGAGACCTTTTTCAATGGTTCCGTGATCCTATGATTTTGCAGAGATTTCTCCTCCTCCTGGGACACCCTGGCCCACCCATTGGGCAAGACAGGTTGCAAGAACAACAGCATGTGTTGGTCAGGCAGCACTTGTGGGAGGAGAGGGAAGGGAAAGGTGGAAGGTACCTTTTCCTTCTCAAACCAGGACTTTGGGATTCTGGACACATCTTCCTCTAGGACAAATCACCAATATACATTACACCACATAATGTATCCCACTCCTGGGGCTTGGTGACTACTGTCAAGGCATGCAGGACAGCAAAACACAGATGACTTCAGGAAGCTCTGGGGGAAGAACCAGTTTATAGGTGTGGGAGGCAGTGGGAACATTCTCTGTAACAGATTTCTGGGACCTGGGCTGATAATCAGACCCCAGCAGACCGAGAATGGTCACAGCAGTTGCACTGAGATTGCTTCTCTGTACAGACCTTAGAATATCACAGAGCTGCCATGCTGAAACTTTGTCCATTTTACAAAAACAAAGATTACCATGAATATTTGGACCATGGTATGCATGTATCACATGTAATGATGCACCTACTGTGCATTACATCTTAATTTTGTTGAATGCAGCAGCTCTCTGAAAGGAGAGTCATATTGTCAACTCCAGTTCATCAATCAAAATGAGGAAGTGGACTGGTCCTTCACAGGCTTACCCAAATGTACTCTGCTCATCAACTGAGCTGCTGTGATTATTTTTCGTTTGATGCATTTGTATTCAAGAGTGTCCTTCAATAAAATAATCAGGTCTAAAATTGATTATAGTCTAATAGTAATCAAAAAAAACCAAAAACAAACAAGCCTTGTAACTCAGAACACTGTAAACATTTTACAAAATTAGCCAATGATTCTTTATTAATAAGTGACAGAAAGTAAAAATAAATTTAAAAGTTTTTTCAAAACCCATTTCTAAAGCAAACACACCACAAAAAGAATCATGTCACTCTGAATTTCTTTTCTTAAACCATTAAAAGAACATTAGGTAAGCTAATGAAACAGCTCTCTGAGATACTGCTTCCATAGTATAATCCATAATGGTAAAAGCAGCTTTTTCAGGCATTTTAGTGCAATTTATGCTGTTTACAGGTCCTTTTTTTCTTTGCATTCTCCATAATTTAATATCAATTGATATCACTCTAGCCTATAAAATCCCCACTAATTGAAGACAACTCTACTTAGCAGTAACTTTGTTTCCTTTCAGGGCTAATATCAAAGTAGTTGTTTTGAACCCCAAAATGATAAATATCTAATAGAAGCCTGAAACTATTCTAGTGCTAGACAAGTGGTGATGTATAATTGAACATTAAGTAATCCAAGTAATAGAAGTCATAGGTCAGCTGTCTCTCCTCTTTAGACAATTCCTTTAAATATTGCCTCACTACTTCTGTACTTGTTCTCTCATCAGAGGAATGTCTGTCTTTGAATTTAGGGAACTTCAGATTGGCTGGAGCACCTACCAGCTGCAGAAAGTAATTGGCATCTTCTTCAAGGGTTTCAAACTTTCCTATGAAATCATAGTTTATGAGGCAGGGATAGCAGAGCTTACTGACTTGCTCCCAGTGAATGTCCATTCCTACTGGTCGGTGGGAATCTAACAAATATTGGATAAACTCCTTGAACTTAACTCCCGATCCTGTTTTCAATGCTTCTTCATCTGCATTTTGTCTATACTTTTTAATTATTGCCTTCCCAAATACTGGATGGTAATAGCTGTTTGGATGTTCAAATTTATCCCTGAAGGCAGATACCAGTCTTTCCATAGGATCTCGTACAAATATAAACTTGGTGTATGTGTTCAAGCGTGTGTAGATCCCTTTTAGGTCATAGCTGTCCAATTTCCTTAGATGCTTTCCATAGTGCACATCATCATGGGAGATGTTGTTTGCTGAAGCAGCGAGTCCACTGAGCACCATGAGGACTCTTTTCCAGTTGGAGCAGCCTGCTTTCGGCACTTCGCAGTACAGAACCTTGTGCCTGTCCTCCACGTAAATTCTTGACACCAGGTGCACCAGGTGGGTTTGCAGCTTCTTTCTGCTGTTGTATTTCCTACAGAAGTCCTGCAGGAAGGCCCTGCGCTTTTCCTGGGCGCTGTCTATGTCCTGCCACTCCCCACCCTTGACAAATGTCTTGTTTAATGGGTGCAGAGCAGGAGGTAAATACACCCCTCTGAACCAGCTGAGAGGGGACTCACTCGCCCTCTGCTGCCCAGGCAGTCGGCTCCCCGAGGAGGCAGCTACCACACCGAAAGGGTCAGCCCTGCCCCGCCAGTGCCTGCTGCCCGAGACAGCCATCTCATGGTTACTGAGGCCCACAGGAGCACTTCTCCTCCACGCTGCTTTCCTTGGCATCCCCAGAGGCTGGAGTGTGAAATCCTGCAAACATGGAAAGGATCAGAGCTTAGAGCACAGTGACAGACCAGCCCAGCCCATTCGTGTTGCAGCAGCAGCAAGGGTGGTGTAATCGTAACCAAGTCACATCTGGTACTACAAAGTCCCTTTGGAACCGCTCAATCAATACACCTAATTTAGGAACAAGCTGGGCTAATTACTGAAATACACGCTTCTGAAGATTACCTGTTAGCACACAGTAGGTCTTCCTACAAAAATTAATAGCTCAAATCACACCTCTTAAGAAATAAAAAATGGTTCACACGGAGGGGCTGATAGTCCTGGTAGGGGTGGCCAGACACTTTTCTCTGCTAAACACATTATCCCCTGTGAGAGCACTGGCACTGGTGGAGTTGCACGGTCATTCTCTGGAGTGCACTGGCACAATCACAGTAACAGGTGTTGGATCCATCCCACCACTGAGACTTGGAGCAGCCATTGTCCCCCATTGGTGGTAGGGGACAAACCCAGAGCTCCTAAACAGTTTACATGAGTTGGTTTGAGCAGGGTGTAGTGACAGACAAAATTGTCCCTCCAAAATGGTCCTACTCCTATCTGCATACAGAGAGATTATAGAAGTGGATGACTGAGATTGAATGTACATACAGGTGTCTGTGACACAGTTGCGTGTCCTGAGCTGCTTTCACAGCTGATAAAATAGATGCCTTTGGAGCCTATTCCATCTGACTTATTTAAACATCAACATTAATGATACCAACTAACTAAACATCAACTAGTGACCCTGCAAAGAATGTGCAAAGACGAGACTTTCCTCCTAGACACCTCTTTGTATGTCCCCAGCCATTGTGCAATCCACAAACTGCAGGAACAGCAAAGCTTGCATCTGTGTTTTGACATCAAATTCTTCAGGGCCTTGTATCATGCAAGTTGACCAAAGAGTTTCTTGCAATATTTCTGCTCACTCATTCCTGAGTGGATTCTCATGTATCTGCTAAGCTGTGTAGATTTTTTTCTCCTGTTAGAAGGCAAGCCTGCTGCATTGGGACACCGCCACAGCTTCTTATTTTCATTATACATCTGGAGAGGGAGGATGCTGACCGACAGGTTTTTAAACATCTTGTTGCAAGTAACAGAAAAATGGTTAGATGGACAGACAAGCACAGACTACCTGACTGCTTCCATAAGTCCAACACTTTGGAAATCTACATAAAAAGGCATTTCTGGCATAAACTGATTAAACATTTACTGGAAAGTTGATTTGTGGACTGGCAGATCATAAATGTGGATTTAGGGGGAATGATAAAGTTCATAGGTCAATTCAAATAAAACCGTTAAAAATTCAGAGGAATAATGTAAGAAATGTTAATGAATGGGACACAATTTGAATTCCAGTTTGAAAAAAAGCCTATGAAAAAACAAGCGGTTCCAAGAAAAGTTAGCATATGTTGCAGTGTAATAATTTCCCATAAAAAAAATGAACACAGGGAATCAGGCTTTTCTGTACTGCTGCAAGCCACTGACAAGCAGGTCTTTATGCCACTGAACTGATTTTTGTACTGGTGAACAAAATAATGGTGAATAAAATGGTGAATAAAAGAAGAGAGTAATGCAGGACTTGTATGTCTGTGAGAGAGAAGGCACGTTGGTGTTTTTAGAGATGCAAAAGGATACTTGAATTCATTTGGTTTGATGTGGTCAGCTTTTCTAATATATTTTTTTTAAATGTATTCTGTCTAATATTTTATTCTTGAAAACAAATGAACACATGTGTCTAGAGATTTATCCCTTCTGCCCTAGGATGGAAATAATTCAGGAGCTAAGTCAGTGTGTAACAACAGAAAGCAGTGGCAGTAATAAACCAGGGTATGACTATGAGCCTAACGGGAGTTTCAGCATCACAGTGAATGTAAAAGTGCCATTCTTACAACTGCTACTGCAGATATACAGACTTAAAAATAATTTAAATGTTTTTACCTTAAAAGGGTAACCTAGAACTTAAAAAGGTGAGACGAAAAATATGGGACACTCAGAAACCAACTACACAATACGAGGCTCAACAGAAGCAGGAATAAAATTGTAATAGTGCTAAAGTAACTAAAGATTGTAAGTTCATCAGTGCAGCTCTGGTGATTTTGAAAATTTAGAAGACAGTCTCCAATGATACGTGGCTTTACTGGTGTTTGCCAATGCAGAGAAAATTCAGGAGAGGGCAGTACCTCATGACTTCCTATAATAGGCCACCTGAATTTTGCAGTCCATTTCTCTGCAAAGAAACTTAAACTATCTGAATTTCAAATTAAAGCCACTGAAATGAGCCCAGCCTTCTCAAGCCATGCTGTCATCCTGAACTAGTGGAAGACGCCCTATTTCCACTAGAACAGGAGGGAAAAGGACAGACTGGAAGGTGTGTGTGGTCTTGATTTTGTTCCATTTCAGTCTGCCTGGGATACAGGACAAGCCTCAGGAGTAACCTAAGATGGTAACAGAGGAGGACTGTAGTTTAGTTGCAGAAACTGTGAATGCAGATGTAGGAATCCCTACTAAAATACTTTTCGTGGGATTAAAACTTCAGCGAAGGATGGACAGAACTATTCAGAGAAATCTCAGTACCACTGTAAAGGAACAACATATGCATAGTTGGAGTCAGTTGGAAGGGGCTCCTTCCTAGTGAGATGAGGCAAAAGGTGAAAGCATGTCTTAGCAAAAAAGGCCCAAGCAGAAAGCAAAATAAAAAAATAATCCCCAAAAGGAAACCAAAACCAAAGAAAACCCAACCAAACCCCCACAAGCCTACCCCTCCCTCCCTAAGACAAATAAAAAACCTCAAACAAACCCCCAAAACTCTAGGGCCAAAGCAATGATATAAGAAGATCTGAGGACCAAGAAGTTATCTGCATATGTAAAATATTATTAGTTGCTTTCCTCTTCCCCTTCCCTCTGAGACACTTATCCCACTTATGTTGACTAATATATGTTTTTATGGTCTCCATGAGGGAATAGTGTCCTTGCAGTAAATGCTGGCTGTAACTTGCTCTAAGAATAGGAAGGGATAGTGATATTTTCCAAAGGCATAAATGACTGGTACATTACCATGGAAATTTTCTAACTAATAAAAAAAAATTAAAAAATAAAAGAAGAAATAAAGGGATCAAACCTTTCTGTACACTTGCCTGAGTAACTAGGTTAGTATCTAATAAAGGTGAGATGAATAAAAAGATGAATCAAGCTTTATTTTTGATGAGAAATATTTAACTAGACAGTTTTCTTAGGAAACTAAGAGAAATTGTTTAATAGATAGTGCCATGTTCCTTAAGCAAAGCTGTCTGACAGTCTGACACTTATCTGCATGAAAGAGCTGAAAGCCACACGCTGAAAGGATTTAAATATTTTATGACACCAGCCTTACATAAAGAGAGGCACCTTCTTTGGCCTGCTCTTGGTGTCAGTGATTTTTTTTGTTATGCATTTTATGACAACTTAAAGATCTGAACATCTCCATCTTATATATATATATATTTTTTTTTTCCCCCAGCAGTAACAGGTAAACAAAAGCTTGCTAAACCAATAAGCACTTTTAAAAAACATCCATGCCCATATATCTACATTCCTAACAGTCCATCCCACAGGCTGCTGAGCATTGTTGTTCTGGAAAACACCTGAACATACATCAAGAGGCAGCACGTAGGCAATGTCAGACACTGACTCTGGACCATGCAGACAGCCCTTACCACACTCTTTGAGCCACGTGTCCAAGGACAGAAATGTCCATTTAGGGCTTTCCAAAGAGCTGCTAAGTCTGGGAACCAGCTGCTTGACATGGAGATGAACTCCATGGTTTCCTTGGAAAGATGTAAGGCTGTCCTAGAGACATGCTGACAACCTGTGCAGCAGGTTTTGTATATTTAGTCTGAGAATTAAAATCCAGTGAAGTGTTGCACCTTTACCAGTAATTGTGCAGAGATCGCTGTCCTCTGTTTTCATGAGCACATTTGAAAGGAAGTCAAGAAGTTGACATGAGCCCAATTTAGAAGAGTAGAAGAGTATGCACATTGCCTCTGCCTCCCTATAGCTAGGCTGGAACTGATGACAGATTTAAAAAATTAGTTTAAATTTGAGGAAAAAATGGAATTTAATAGGGTACTTGTGTGATGTTTGGCTACTGGCAAGTAACTCAGTGAAGCTGTTGAAACAAAAGGCATTTTAGAGTGATTAATGGGTTCATGGATATTTTTTTAATGTATTTTCATTGCTGGAGATTCCCTGCTCCTCCCCATTCACAAAAGGATTCTTCCTCACTGTAAAAATAAGTAGCCAATACCTTCTTTTATACACATTCAAGCTGTCTTTTCCTTTAATACCATCACAAGCCACTGGGGTAGAAGAGATTGACTACTGCCAAGAATGGTTAAGACTCATCCAATTATGCTTTGTGGTGATTTTACAATGCACGGGTGGGATCTCATCTAGGCAGTTTGCAATTAGAGCAACTCACCATGCAAAAAGATAATGATGTATTGGAAAGGCTGATATTCCAGGGCTGATTTACAAAGATTTAATGGCCTGCAGTGCAGACAGTGCTGTGTTTCCTAAATGCCTTAGTGCTGGATATTCAGTTTTACTAACAGAAATAATAAAATTAAATAAGCCCAACAGAAAGCATAGTATGAAGAATAGTAAAGGAAAGAAATATCCTGTTTTCTTGTGTTTTTCTCTGCTGCCAACCTACCTGTTTACCTAGATAGACCTCTTTGTAGAAAACTGACAAAGAGTAATTTGAGACAAAGTTCATTTTCCAGTTCACACTCTGACTCTATAATGACCAAGGAGCACATAGAGATGAATCTTTTAAGTTTTTAGCTGAAGGCACCTTGAATACTGGAGGACTATAAAACAAACATCCTCTTACTTGGATGGTAGGTATCTGTAAGTCTTTGAAAACTTTGGAACCAATAGTTTTAGCCTAAACCAACAAGTTTTTCACATAATGGTTGGATGGGGTTCTGAACAAACTGATTTGGTTGAAGATGTCCCTGCTCATTGCAGGGGGATTGGACTAAGTGACCTTTGAAAGGTCCCTTCCAGCGCAAACTGTTCTGTGATTCTGTGAAAATTGTTGGACACACTTAGAAGAATCTCTTAATCAGAGGACCATGATTGTGGCAGATATCTCAGACTTGGTATGCAGTTTAAATAGGAGGAAAAGTTTGCATGATTCCTATTTTCAGCAAACCAGTGAAGCCTGGATCTGTTACTATCTCACTTCCACTCTAAAAACATGAAGAGCTGTACATGTATGTGCAAGTTTTCTTAAGCCTGCCAAAACAAGAGATTATCCTAACTTCTTCTATGCTAGAAGATTATTTGGAAAAAGTAATTCAGAATGGCCAGACTCCTCTACTACTACTATGCTACCTGAGCTAACGTAAATATTCTCTGCACTCTGTCATATCACAGGAATTGTTTAGTGTAATGGTGAGCTAAACAAACTGACACAGGATTTCCCAATGGAGAGACTATTCAGGCTGGCCACAAGTGACAGAAAATATTTGCTGATGAGGTGCTTCACCTTCTGTGCAGTGGAGATAAACCTCTTGATTCATCACTTGAGCTTTTATCAGCTACTCAAAAGATAATAGACACCACTAACCCCTCACCTCCCAGTGGAGCCATGAATTTTTGGCTTATCTAATTTATTCAGGGCATATCACGGAAGCTACATTCCTCAAAAGCCAGAGGCAAGACCTTACTGTCACAGACACCACATTTTCCTATGAGATATGTAACCCTAAAACACATGTACTTGTACCAAGCATCTCTAAGATTACTAAACAGGTTGAGGGAGGGGAAAAAAAAAAGAAAAAAGAGTATAAAAGATACTCAGAACTTCCTGCAGAGAATAAGATGCAAACCTCATAGTTTGAAGCTGAATTACAACTAGGTTCAAAGGAGATCCTTGTGAGCTCTGAGCCACACACAAAATAGAATAACTTACTGTAATAAGAAAAAAATTACTGCAGGTAAATTTTAATTAAAAGATACCAGTAGTTTTAAATACTGCTTTTCAAAACACAGCTTTGTGAATCAGTGACTATCGCCCCTAGAATCTGTGAGTAGAAAGTTCAGAATCTCGTTGCATGGTGACTTGGAGTTACAGCAAGAAAACAGACCAAGATTGTGAAGAAGGAAAGGGAAGAGGGAAAGAGAGTTTTTTTCTTTTTATATGGTGTGGCCAAGAGTCAGAGATTGGTGCGGAAAAATTTGAGGGGAGAGCCACAATCCAGAGATGGTTTTGGAGAACAACCCAGGCCCCCAGGCAGTGGGGAAAGTGGAAAGGCCCAATGGGGTAAGATAAAGAGTAGCATTATCACAAGTATAGCAGTGTACCATTCCCACCCAATAAAGAGTCAGGAGGAATCTGTTTGTCTTCGGCTGAGACCTCATAGATACCCAACTCCTGGCTTTGCACCAGGCTCCTCTCCTCTCCCTGCCCTGTCTTCATCTCCAGAAAGCACAAAGTCAAGCTAATGAGGCAAGACAGTCTGCGCGAGCCACTTCCACAAGCTGATTCGCACGGTCAGCAACTTGGATGAAGGAAATTTAGCTCTAATTTACTTGCCAATTCTTGATCAAATCTGGAATTAACTCCCTCCTGTTTCTACCTTCACAGCCAAAGCATTTGGATTCTCCAAAGCATGCTTTGAATGGGAGGAATAAGAAAGATCAAGGCATAATTCATAGATAAAGTTGTAATAAAGATGCTATTATAATCAGAAACTGAGTTTTGCGTGACAGGTTAAAGATTCATCAATACAGCTGCAACCAAGTACATATAAGCAAAGCAAATAAAAGCAAGCAAATAAAAAAACCCACTCCACTCTTTTATTACTAATAAATAAGTAATAGTGAAGGTCAATTGATAGCAATAATAAATTGATTTCAGGACAGTGCAGCGCTGATGCTGCTTTTCTTGCCTCCTGATAACAGTTTTATGGTGCTGTTTCTTTGCACTGTAACTTACAGACTTGAAAATAAGCACAGAGCCATTGCAGCCCAGACATCTAATGTTTGGGCAGAGTCTGCAGCCAATTTGCATGGAGTGTGTGTCTCTAGATATGCAGCTAAGATTCACTGTTAATAAAAGGAAGTTTTCTGGTCAGGGACCTCTTAACACTTGGCCATATTTGGCTCAACCTTCTTCCTACACTTCTTTTGGGTACAGGTAAACCGGTGTGTCCAGATCATTTAATTCTGAGCTCAGTTTTCCTCTGTATTAGTAAAACTTAAGTCAAACGTTGTGGTCAGTGGCCAGAAATCTTCACCAACACTCACTCACATTTCTACACAGAACATTCTCACAGCAAAGAAAAAATTCAAAATGGAATAAACTAAGCATGTAATATTCATTTTATGAAGCATAGGGCTTCAAAACAAGTACGTTTACCTTAGGTATAGAGGGAGCTTAAATCTGAAGATGACACTTTCAGGCAATCTCTGTATATTACTTATTGATCTCATATTTTAACTCATTAAGTAATGCCAATATGCCTATTTTTTCAGGAGTTAAAGCACAGAAGCAACCCAAGTGACCTAAACAGTTCCTGCTGTTGACAAGTGCAATTCCCAAAATTGCTATTTTCCAGTGTATTTGAAAACAAATAATGCTTCTTACATGTTCACAACTCAAGACAGGCGGGAATTTTGGAGTACGTTTCATATTTCAGATAACATCTATTTTCCTCTCTAAAGAAAAGGGATACCAAGATATTTTATCCAAAGAGGGACCATGTCTTAGCCCTTGCTGATCAACATTCAGCCTGTGCAGAAGAGACCCTGTCCCCATTTCCCTGTCTGCATGAATAGATACATTTTGCAGGAAGCTGACCAAACTTCTGGGTGTTAATCCTGGAGGTTAACCCTGAATGCTTGGACTAAAACCCTGCCTCCTGTTTTACAGCAAGTGCTTTGAGAATAGAGGCCTGAAATCTAATGCTGTGCTTCTGCACACAAAGCAGAATTCCTCTGCCACATTAGTGACTGCGGCAAGATTCACAGGGGTTTTTTTCTGGTAAACAGAATCCATCTCTATCTTGTTTGCAGGTAAACACACTTATCTTCCAGCATAAACAAGTGATCTTGCTCTTTTAGAAATAATAAGAAAAATTTCAAATGAAACTAAGTTCAGATGAAGAATATCAATGTATATTCAGGCATGAAAAATTCAATTTCTCCCAAATTGCTTTGGAAGAGACACTAAGATCTCTAGAGGTCTCAAAGCATTTTCCCTTCAATCACAATTAGCATTTAATTCAAATTAGATGACTTTATTGGTAAATAAAAAATAAATATAAATGTAAATTCATTCTAGGTTGGCAATATCTCAAATACATGTTTGGCGTATTTGTACACTTTTAGAAAAATTTGTGTGTTCATTTCTTGACAGAAATAATAATACTTGAGAATTGATTGCATTCATAAATTACAGTGGGAAAAAAAATAGACTGTGAATTGACAAAGGGCATTATTCACTGTACACTCCATCCTCACACTGACTGACCCTGTTTCACTGAATGGGGCTAAGTCATGTCTATCACAGGTAAAAGAAAATTACAGTAGCTTATTCTGTAACAGATTTTTGTGTGGCTATCCACTCAATATGCATTTTATGTGCAAGCAGTGCCACAGCTGATCAGTGTGCCACCCAAACACTAACTAGTTCAAGCACCATCCCTCCCCGAAGCACAGGAATCATAAGAGCAGCACTGTGTTTAAGGGTAACTGCACCCACCAGAGCTATAATGTTTGGTTTTATGCAAGTCCCTTGACCTTCACACTTCATTTTTCCATGTCTGTAAACCAAGAAAAGATAATAATTGCCCAGCCCATGTGAATATTGTGATTCCTACCTTCTGATTAACACTGGTATAAAAACCTTGCCATTTTACAGAGCAAGAAAAGACACAGAAATCTGATGACTGGGATTGCAACACAACTTCCCAGTCAATGCTGCCCTTCATGGCTTAAACCTCACAATATGTCTCTCAATACTTCTGCTGAGCATTCAATCTGATGTAAATTCTAACGCTTACTTTTTCTTTTTTTCACAAAAAAAATAATTCTTCATAAAATTTAAAATATTTTATTTTCAGACACTGCACTTGTGTTCCTGTCTATACAGCCTGAAAAACAGTTTCCTCCACAAGGGACTGAAAAGATTCTCACAGAAAAGTGTCTGCTGTACTTAATAGTTCCTCTTGCATTTTTTTCTGAGAGTCACCATCCTGGCAGTATATATTATGCACTGATCAGCAAAGGACTGTTCATTATCTGAACTCAAAAAGGGCATAGAATGTTATCAGAAGCAGCTCTTATCAGCTTGGAAGAAAGAAAATGTTATGTGTAGGGAAAAACAGAACACTTCTTCCCAACTGATTTTTATCTGATAATATATCAGATAAAAAAATTAATTTTTAAAAAATGCAGCTTCTGTTTACTGATAAACAAAATGTGCAGGGGGAGCAGGAAGGATCTCATATTCAACCAGACAGTGCTCAGATCTGTCTACCACAAACAAGTGAACAAGTGAGAACCTACAGGACATGACCAGGTGAAAGAGGAGTGACTGGAAAGTTGTCCAGTAGAAAAGGACCTTGGGGTGCTGGTTAACAGCAGCTGGATCTGAGCCAGTCTGTGTGCCCAGGTGGCCAAGAAGGTCAATGGAACCTTGGTTTGTAGCAAAAATCATATGGTCAACAGGACTAGGAAAGGGTTTGTCCCTCTGTACTCAGCACTGGTAAGGCCACACTTCAAGTCTGGAGCAAGGACGATTTCCCTTGGTGGAGAAGGATCTGCTTAGGGAATATTTAAACAAACTAAACAGAAACAAGTCCTTATGGAACAGGAGTTAAGGAGCTTATGGAATGCACCCATGAGTGTTGAAGGAGCTGGAGGATGTCACTGTGAGCCTATTCTTGAGTGTCTTTGAAAGATCATGGTGATTGGGGAAGGTTTCCTGAGGACTGGAAGAAAGCAAACATCACCCCTATCTTTAAGGTTGGACAGCAAGGAAATTACAGGCTGATCAGCTTTGCCTCATTACCTGGGAGCATGACGGAGCAGGGGACTATTCTTCCCCAGGTACATTTCACCTTGATGAACTTCATGAGGTTACTGTTGGTTCATTTCTCCACCCTGTTGAAGTCCCTCTGAATGGCAGCACAACCGTCTGCTGTATCAGCAATTCCTCAGCCCAGTTTTATATCCTATGACAACTTCCAGAGGGTATGCTCCATCCCACCATCATCCTAGTATGCAATGAAGAAGTTAAACGGGATTAATTCAGCTGTGATCCCTGGGGTACTCCACTGGTGACTGTCCTTCATCTAAATCTTATGTTGCATGAATTTATGAAGGGAAGATTGAGCCTGACCAGTCTAATAGCCCTGTACAAGGAGATGACTGGATCAGTGGTGAGGGGAGAGTACTGGATCTTGCTTATCTCAAATTTACTAAGGTTTTTGGCACTCCCATAACACCTTCATGAAGTACAGTTTAGGTAAGTGCTCAGTGAGTTGGACTGAAAACTTAAGTTCAAACAGTTGTGCATAAAATGCAGCTAGAGGCCATTCACTACTGCCCCAAGGCTGATGGTGGGTCCAGAAGTGTTCCACATCTTTATTACTGACCTGGATGATGGACAGAACACACCCTCATCAAGTCTGCAGGCAAAACAAAACTGGGAGGAGTGGCTGACACACCAGAAGGTTGTGCTGCCATTGACAAGGACCTCAACAGACTCGAGAAATGGCTAAACAGGAACTCCATGAGATTTGACAAAATGGAATGCAAAGTCCTGCAGCTGGGAAAAGCAACCCCATGAATCAGTACAGGCCGGGGGCTGCAGAGTGGGAAAGCAGCTTTGTAGGAATGGACCTGAGGGTACTGGAGAACAAGCTGACTGTGAGCCAGCAATGTGCTCTCAAAGCAAAAAAGGCCAACAGCCTCCTCAGCTGCATTAGGCAGAACAATTCCAGCAGGTTAGGGGAGGTGGTCCTTCACATTTCTCAACCCTGGTGAGATGAGACACACTGTGTCCAGTGTCTCCAGTGCTGTGTCCAGTCCTGGACTTGGCAGTGCGGGAGACATATGCATGCTGGAATACATCCAGTGTATAAATGGACATGGAGGGAGACATGCTGGAGTGAGTTCAGTGAAGGGGCAACAAAGTTGTAATTTAAAGGTTAGGAACAGGTGAAGTACAAGCAGTGGCCAAGAGAGCTGGTGCTATTTAGCTTGGAGAAGAGAAGGCTTGGAGTGATCTTATCAATGTATATAGCATTGTTTTTATATGTATATATGTTATATAACATATATATATATATGTATATATGTTATATAACAATGTATATAACATATACAATGGGAGGGAAGAAGAGGGAGGAGTAAAGATGATGGCGCCAGTCTCCTCTCAGAGGTGTCCATTGACAAGACAGGAGAAAATGGGCACTAAGTGGAACACAAGGAATTGCATTTCAATATAACAAAATACATTTCTACTGTGTGAATATCAAGCACAGGCATCCAGGAATATCCAGGAATAGAGGAACCACTGTTCTTGAAGATACTCAAAATCCAGCCAGGTGTGATCCTGGGCAGCCTGCTCTATGAGTAAGGGGGTTAGACAAGATGATGTCCAGAGATGCCTTCCAACCACAACCATTATGCTTTTTATGAAGCACATGAGGGTGAAACAATAGTTTAGTTTGTTTAGTGGGCTAACTGCATTAGCTCTCATAGATTTTAAAATTATTAATTTTTGGGGAATACAGTACGTAACGCTGAGGAATATGACCCCAAACTGTGAAAACAGAAGCAAGAAAATCAGAAATTTATCAGAAAACCTCAAAGTGGCAGGACTTGGAAGCTGGCATAAATGGACTGAAGTTTTTTTTAGCTAGGTCATTTGAGACGATGAAGGGGGTAGAGGAGAGAACTGGAGTAAACTACAGCAGTGCACAAGGGCAATCAAGGAGTTTGGTCTGAGCTGTGAAGTTTTCACTCATGTTAATATAGATTTATTATACCATGTGCCTGAAGCAACCTTCAGGTCATAAGCTGTTCTTCATCATGGTCTATGCAACAAACTTATATTGTCATTTAACAGAGGTTTGAGTTGTCTTTGACTTCTTTGGCACAGTTGCACACATACTGACAGTATGTCAGAGCTGCATTTATCTGTGGTCCAGCCTCAGCTCTAGCAAGTACATTGCCTCATCGTTATCCTTTCTGTGTTCCTGCTTTGCAACCCCATGTGCAGGAAGGGAACATAGCACTTAAAAAGACTGAGGGATGGATGTGCCACTTCAAGAGAGTGCCTTGACAAAAAGCCCTTCAGTGACAACACAGGGGGACAGATACTGTAGAGCACTCTCACTAGTCTCCCAACTTGGCCTACAGCTTCACTGCAGAAGGGACAGGCTCGAGTCTGAGTTCAAACACAGCTGGGATTTTAACCTAAAACTCTGACTCTGCAAGCAACTTCAACTTCCAAAAGCAATTACTCATATTCTTGTCAGTCCTTCAGAGATTGTATGTAGGAATGTACATTAAGACCACAGCACAATCAAATATGAGTGGTAAGGATGAAACATAAGGGGTTTCCCCAGACATATTTTGATTGGTGGTCTGTAATGTGTTGTTTTGCCAAGATGGTTACATAGAAACACAAGGTTTTTTATTGTTTCCTTGCATTTTCCTCAGCAGTCATTAACACGCTACAGTAAACAGGCTGTACATTGGTGCCAGGATTTATCCTTCAAGTTGCAAAGGTAGTTAGAAACAGGTACTGAAAAGCAGAGTGTGTGCTACATCTCATTGACTGCTGGTGGTAGATGACCACTGCTGTTAAATGAACATACATATTTATATACATAAATGACAAAAATGGTGTTTGAAGAAAACCAGCAGATGCCTTATGATCAAAGGAACAAAAGCTAGTGAAGATGATAACTGTAGTGAAAGGTTTCTGGAAGCAGATACTCCCTTAGTGTTTTGTCTATGTCATGTTTCACTAAACTTTGATTAGGCTTTAGAAGAGCTAAGAACCACACAGAAAACACATGGTCTTCAAGATTTGAGAGGTCCCAGATGCACACAGACAGTCAGGGGTTTATCCAGCAGGAGATCACTGGGACAGCAGCTTTATCATTTCTCCATCCCCTCTCTGTTTCACTCACCTCTCAACAAGATATTTCCTATTTGCCCCTTTGCACTCCTGCTCCTGTCAAGTCGTAACATCATCCATCTTCTGCAGAGAGCTTCCCCCTCACTTAAATTTCTGGCAGCCAGTTTAACTCACTGTTGCTGAACTGAACTTAAAGGGGACTAAAGGATCTTACTCTGCATATAAAATGGTAACTTCAGCATTGAAAATAAAAAGAGTCCTTCCACAGTGGATATTCCATTAGGATCAATAAGAATTTAAGTATTTTTGTTGAAACAAAAGTACAAATCGAATACCAAGTGCTTCTGTAATTGTGCCTCAATGACAGACTTGAAAATGAAATTGATTTCTGCTCTGAAACACTCTTCCAGTTCTTGGAAGTCCAAAGGAAATTCATATGGAATAAGACATCACCAGCTTAAGTAGTATCCATTTAAATGGGAATGTCTACAAATCAGCTTTTTACAGCCTTATTTAAATACATTCAGCATATCAAGACAACACAATATTTTTGCAAAATTAGATACTCTTAGGTTAACTGCAGAGAGACAGAGCAGGTGAACCATTCAGTGAAGGCAAGACAGTGGCATGCAGGAAAAGACCAGGACTGGATACACAAAGTACAGCACATGATCCAACCTCTCAAAATGTGGCAATTTTTGTTTTTAATCACAATAAATTCTTCCTCATAAAAGGCAATGGCATGCACAGAGCAGATTTTGTCACACAGAAAATGTGCAGAATTAGGTCTCAAATCAACCATTCACACACCGCCAATGCTGCCTCAAGTTGTGGTTTAAAAATACAAGTGCCCCCCCTTCTGGCCAACAAAGACTCCCAAAAGTGGCTGTGCAAGACACTTCAGGCTAGTTTTAAAATGCAGTTTTGGTTATAAAAGTTAATTAGACTTGTTCTAGAATATAAACTCTCAGTCAAAGCACAGAACTCCAATTAAATTCCAAAATACTTCTGCAGTTATTTTAAAAAGTGAAATTTCTTTTGCTTCTGCAATGCCATGTTCACGACTAAGTATCTACCCATGAGTTTCTCAATAATTAGAGTGCTGTAAAAACTCTGAATATTACACTGTGCCACAGGACCAGGCTTCCCATAAGGGTTTACTTGGTGAAGGGTGGTGCTAGCTCAGGCCATTCAAAATGACACACTGACATCTGTGCCATGCTCAGCTATGGCAGGGGACTTGCTGTTAGACCCAACCCAGGGTGCTTTAGGTGGTCAATCCCCTGTCAGGCTAGTCCTTCACTTGTGATCAGTTCACAGATAACTGTGAGGTACTTACACCAATGTCTCGATCTATGGCTTAGAAGAAGATGGCTTAAGGGAGGATGATTGCTGGACTGCAAATATTTTAATGACTGCTTTTTTAAGTGGAATTTCAAAATAAATCTTCACAAACAATCCAGATGCCCATTTATATGCCATCTGGATAGCAGTATTCGTCAAGAGGACAAGAAGCCAAAGAATGATAAGCAAGCATACTGCTTCTGTGGAGTCAGGTCCTTTCAATCCACAAGGGCATGCAATTGAGGAAAGCAAACTCTGGGTTTCCTCCTCTCTTTCTGGTTAGAAATTTTTTCAGTTTAGCTCCTATATGCTTTCCCTGATGCTGAAATGACACATTACAAAATATAAAGGTTTTTTCCTACGTAATTACTCTTGATACAGTAATAAAGACATGATGGAAAAATGCCTCTCCAAGCAATGTGACAGTTTAGTGCAGCCTCAATGAAAATTCATGGCAGAAATAAGAAACACTGAAATACACAGCACACATGTGCTGTTCAGTTATTTTTATCAATAGCTTTCTGACTTTTAAAAGAAATACTAGCAGAGGAAATAAAAATACATAATGTTGTGCTACAAAATTTGATACCTATGAACAAATTACCTCTGGGCTTTGTCTTCCGCAACAACACATTGGGATCTAGATGAGCTAAATTGCATAGATGGCAAATCTTAGATCAAAATGATGGCTACTCTTGTGAATACAACACTTCTGCAGAGCAAGCCAGTTGTCTGACCTGTGCTCCTTAGCACACCTGTATTGTTAATATTAGTGTATCTCATGTAGTTCTCCTTTCTACTTGCCACAACTCTTCTGCCTGAAAAATTAATTTAACAAAAAGCATGAAAGTTTCCAAATACCTGATTAATTGTCTCTTGTTGCAGTTTTTTTCCAGACTCTGAAAGGGAAAGAAAATAATTAGTTTTCATATATTCTAATCAATATGATAGGGGGCATGCGGAGAAACAAACAGTAAATTAGTAAAAAAATAATCAAAACCTGTAATTAAGAAACAGAATTTAACATGTAGAAATTACTTGATAGTTTGAAATGGAAATACACCTAAAATAAAAGAAACACAAGCCTCTCTTATCAAAAAGGCGTGAAAGAAAGAAGTTTGAGATGGGTAGCCAATCTTGCTAACCTGAAACCCCACAAGAAATTTAAACATTCAAAGGGGAGAAAAAACACCCTCTAATATGTATTATGAAGCCTCTTAATGTTGCAAGATATACTACGTGACCAAGACACTGGTAGCATCCAGCTCAGGATTTGACCACTGGAGGAGAAAAGCAACTTCTGCCATTACCTTAAAATAAAATTAAATGCCTGTGTCAAGACTGAGGCTCATCACCAGCTGACCCAGGGAGAAATTCTATCCTGATATTATGCACAAAGCAGCAAGTTGAATTATGGTCTTGTTTCCTAATTCTGGCCTTCTGCAGCGTCCTTCAGTGTGCTTCTGGAGATAAAATGAAAACCTAGACTGAACACTGCTTTTCTACACTGTCTGGGACTCTAGCAGCAAGGACACCTCAAACCTGTTCTTTGCTTTTTGACCAAAAGGGGCAGTAATTTGCTTCATTTACTGTTCCCATGCATTAGTTGTCAAAAGGGCAGCTGGTATCAGTTTGCTACTGGAGACTGTCCACACATATTGGGGAAAGTCAGGAATTTCACACTTGCCTATCCAGCTAGGCTACGTGCACCCCAAGGGTTTTTAAAAATAATAATGATAGGACAGGACTTACAACCTGTCAGTATCACTATTAACTTTCAGTGAAGCCTGCCTAGCTCGGGTGGCTGCCGCCTCCAGCCCTGGAAAGGATACTCCATTTCAACCAAACTTTTCCATATTGATAAGTGTGGCACAAACAGAGATTTTTAAATGAGGTGAAAATATTTAAAGTGTTAAAATACAGTATAAAGACTCTATTTAAAATAATCCTCCCTTCCCATCCCTGAGACTACCCCTCTTTTCAATGAAAGCATTATAGATTATTCAGATGAAGATAATTACTTTAGGCTATATTCTAAGATTGTCTCTTATGATAATTACTTCCTGCATGCTTGTGTTGTGTTTTTATTTGCTAAATATAAAAATGATGTTTTTAAAAAACTCCACAGAACTATCATTTAGGAGAGGCTTCTTAAAATGTATTCCCTTGCTCACTGAGTTCATCTTTAGAAGAAATAAGATTTATTCTTGTAACAAATATTTTAGCCAAATAGATTGTTGATAATAGAGGATTAAAGGAGTATGTGTTTTTAGCACTCTCTAATGACATACAAGTTCCTAGGAAAGCAGAGTGTTTGAAATCTCTGGTTAGATCAACACTATTTTGCTCAAAGGTTTGTGGACTTTGAATACTGATGCTTTCCTGTTTCCCAGTACATTTGTTTTTAGGCTATTTTGATTCACTTTAAAGGAATTTTAATAACTTTCTGTTGACAGCATGGACAGCTGGTCTTGAGAATTAGTGAAAATTCACTTGCTGACTGAGGAAGGAAGTGACATCAATGAGTTTCTAAAGTCAGCCCTGAGGGAAAAGTGTGCTCTGCCAGAGTAGCCTTTCATGCCATTGTATTTCCAGAGATGCCTCAAGATGCAAATCGCATTATCAATCAAACTTGTGGTTTCTACCTCAGACAAATACAAAAAAAAAAAAGAACAGAAAGACTGGGAAAGACCTATGCAGCCATTCCTGAAACTACTAAGAAAAAGGTGAAGAAGAATTTATGGCAATTTTTCCCTTGTTCTCTCTTCTTTCTTTAGGTAATTTAAATGTACAGTATCAAGGAACAGGCAGCTGCCGAAGTGGCTGTATGATACAACAGCAATGATGACATGGGTTTAACAGGACAGAGATTGACTGGGCTGTTAAGGATAGAAGAGAGATCAAATTCAAGGTCACCACTAAATTGAATACTGAGTTCTCCATTTATTCGCTAGATGATCCTTGTCCTCATCACAGAACAACTATGTGCATTTGGCAGAGTCAGCACTTGTGCTCAGAAGGGACCAAGGTCTGCAATAACAGACATGCTGCAAATTAGGGTGGAAATATATTGGCACCATTACATGGGAAGCTGCAAAGTCCTGGTGTGTACATACTATAGTTTTAGGAGGAACATCACAAAAGCAGTGAAAAAACATGACACCTAAATGCTGAAAGAATTAGCTGCCAGAGGGCTAATTGTAGGGCAGAACAAGGCCATTGAAAGTGGACAGAATTTTGAATTTTGTTTGTCCTGCTTTAGGGTTTTTTATGTTTACCTTTTTTTTTTTTTTTTTTTTTTTTTTTTTTTTTTTTTTTTAATTCCCAGAATTATCTTATAATGACTAGTTTCTAATCTATGTTTTACTTTTGGCATCCTCAGTTTTGAGGAGGATGTTCCTGTGTTGGTGCCTTGTGATCACTTGTGGTGACCATCAACATTCACCAGCAGGATTCAAAAAACACCACTGGAGAGAGTGCTCCTATGTCAAAGGACATGAAGCAACAGGACATGAAAAAACCCAGAACTGTCAGAACATGTCAGCCAGTCCTACAGGCAACACCTGCGTCAGTCTCATGAAATGCAGGTAATGCTTAACATTTGCAAGAAGTTTCATTGCTGGCAGACATACGCATGCTAAATTTAAAAATTTTGACGATTTTTCCCAAGCCACTGAAAGGAGGCAGCACATTATGCAAGACCATCTAACTAACTGGGAAATTTACTGCCATCTGAAAAACTTACATGGAAGCTGCCCAGTAGGTAGCCAGTGCAGCCCCAGCCCAGAGCACACCTTCTGCAGCTCGGACTGCTTGTGAGCAGCTTGCTCTTCTTCTATATGCTCTTCTTCTGTATTTCTTTTGAGACTTCATTTTCTACCTGTCATCTTGCAAACTGTTCCTAAATGGGCTCAATAGTGCCACCTGAGCAGTCTTAAAATCACAAGCAAATCCAAACGCCTTAATCATAGACAAATAACTGATACTTTGTGATTCAAAAGGTGTATTTACCAGAATGAACTATGATGCTTGTCTGCTGACACTCTGCTTTCCTCCTGTACCAACTGGGGCCAAACTGCTGCAACTGGATTCCAGTGATAATTTTGCATCAAGACTGGAGAAACATACCTCTCCCAATTAATTTGTAGTGATTTTTTTTTGTCTCTCTAGTTGCAAAAAGTGCAAGGGATGGTTGACTTGTTGAGATAAATGGCCTTCTTGGGTTGACCTCAAGCTATATCAATTTAGAAAAAAAAACCCAACAGACATTATTTAAAAGATTTCTCTGTATGTTCATACACTAATTAGTATACTAATTCCTGTTTCCAGGGCAAGTTGGTTTTTTAAAATTTTTTTTTTTGGTTGCTTGTCCATGATTAAAAGATTAGCTTACTGAGAGGAATAATGTATGTTTTCTAATGTAACTGACAGCTGCAAGACATGAGAGTGTGCTGTAATTGCTGCTGTCACGAGGAATGGCAACACCGACTCCTCAGCCTTATGCACACAGCCTACACAGAGAACAACACGTAATTATGCACTCTATGCCCTGCTTACCTCCATACAAAGGAATGTGATATTTGTGCAGGTTTACAGATTAATCTGCTGTAATTCCCTTTAATGTTAAAATACTTCCAGCTCAAATATAATTAAGATCACCAGGTACAAAAGATTGAGATTGGAAATGTGAGTAAACTTCAACAGAACAAATAAAGCTTGATGCTGTTTTTTGTGTTCTAATAGGTGGATAAATTAAGGATTTTGACAGCATGTTTGTTCTGTAAGTATGTGGATGAAAAAACAAAGGTTTCATTTCAAAAGGCAAGACATTACTACTGTATTTAATTAGAGAGAAAAATCCCTTAAATATACAGATCTGCCAATTTATGTGACGTGACTGCTATAAGATGTAGCAACAAAGGATTTTTTTTTTCCCCTTCCAAAAGTCAAATCCAAATTTATATATACTTCAAGTAACCATCATCAATGTCAAAATAAAAGCTTTGGAATAAAAAGTTTGCTTCCATAAGTTTTCAGATAATTCTACTAATATTTGTGGCATGGCAGGAAGGCAGGGGATGAATAGAAATGCTGAGTCTGTTTCTCTGTTCCCAGGTACCTGAGAGTTTCCAGAAAGACTGAGAATAGTGTGGAGATCTCAGGGGGCAAAGAGGACCCTCAGCCTTGCTCTGAAACTGCCATATGCATAATCTGGAACAGCTATATTCACTTAACTTCAAGTGGGAATGGTACTTCTAAAAAATCATTTGTGAAGAGGGAATTTGATGCTCTAATACTAATTTAGGTTGTTTTTTTGTTTTTTTTTTTTTTTTTTTTCCAGTTTGTGAAATAAACCCTACCAATTTAATCTTTTACTTTATGTTTCTAGACTAGCACATATGCAACCTATTAAGTAGTAACCCACCCCACTTTGATTACTGGAGTCCTGACCTACCCGCGCAGATTCTGAGAAGTGTAAGTAAATCAAAGCACGCATTTTCGATAAAATTCTGCAGCAAATTCCCATGGCACCATAGCCTGGGGAAGAAATACTCAGATTTTTTTCTTCAGGCTTATAGCAGACAAGGTGTGACACTAACAGATTATCTTCTGTGAAAGCCTGTAACCTACACACAAAGATTAAAACATCTAGGGCAGAACCATACATTTCCTATATATCATCGGCAGAATCTCTGAAGTCTGTAAGCAACACAGCTCTTGCAGGTCTGCACAGCATTTCCTCCTCCTACTACAAAGGAATTCAATTAACTGAAAGTGCTCATTTATACCATTGCCTTCAAAACGCAGTTTAGCTTACTGTTGCACCTCTATGGTAATTATGCAACTGATTATGATTACAGTGGCCTAAAATATATTAATCACATCTTCATGGTATTGTGTAATCCTTCTCAGTTGTCACAATGCCAGCTCATAAGTTGCCCTGGCAAAAGGAAACATAAAAAGAAACCTAAGTTGATACTGATTGAAGCAAATGAAGGGAAGTTGGCCATCTGAAAACACTGAAACTCTCACAGCATTCCAAAGTCTCTCTAGCTAATTTTTTGTGATTACTTTTGATATGAAAACAGACCTTTAATTGTCAGTCTCTAATAAGGATGCAGAACTGTTCCCTGGGAGGTTCAAAGGACCCTGGGAAAATAAACATTTACGAAAGCTTGAGTAGCCAAATGTCTTGTGCTGATTAACATAGACCATTCAGTTTCCACCTAACAAAGTCATAGCAAGAAGGAACCCTAAAGGAAAAAAAAATTGGACTGACAAAGGAACATTAGTCTTAATAAGACTGAGGGCTCTCATTCATTAACTCTATTGAGCGTAAAAAGGAGGTGGGAGTATAACTCAAATAACTGGACCAAATCCTGCATTGACTAACATTGTGTAACTGTACTTATGCTGAGGAGATGTTACAACATAAATTAATTAAAAATTTGAAGTTTTACCTGCTCTCTGCCTCATCAACAGTGAAAAAAATTCTCCAATGAGACAGAATTGCCAGGATGCCCACTAATGGAACTAGTAAGCAGCCTTGTTTATCAGTTTTCTTCTAGAAAGCTGTGCTTTCTTTAACTGGGAAAAGGGAAAGCAAAAATTTGTCATATTTTTCCTTTAAGGATGGAAGATTTGACTTAATGGAAATATGCCAGAGAGTGTATTTGGTTGTAACATCAACACAATATTGATATCATGATTTGGATGGTTTCCAGCTGAACATGGTGCATATTTTCAATGCCTGTTTGGCATTCATCCTGTGTCTAACAACAAGAGTAGTTTGTTTCAATTTTGTTTTACAGCTCACTATGCAACTCCTTTGAAAAGTTTTTTTTCCTTTTATCAACTGCTTCACTCCTTTTTTCACATTCCTGCACTCTTAAGGAACTGAATAGAGCAAATCACACATTCCTATTCCTCTGTAATAGGCAAGTAAAGATCAGTTAATTATGTCTTAGTAGGTGCATTTTTTCAAATCCTATCACAATGTGATCCAAATCCAATGGCAAAATTTTCAGTTCCCACACTGCAAGGGCCATTGCTTTTCCACACAAACCACAAAGTCTCCCCTTTCATGTTGCTAGTTATGTATGGCGCTTTAAGCTGCTTTATATTATGATCATCTGGAGGGTAGGTCACATAATCTGTTAAAATACCTTTCTGACTGTGCTCCCAAGTCAAGCCCAATTGCTTATGCACCCGTATTCCAAAAAATTAGGTTTCCAGGTGTTGACACAAAGGAAGTTGTTTCTACCCATCTGTTGCAGTTTCCTTTATCAGAGTTCTTAGTACATCATTCTGTAAGGGATTATAAAATCATACAATGGCTTGGGTTGGAAGTGACCTTAAAGATCTTCTAGTTCTAACCCTGCTGCCATGGGCAGGGACACATTTCACAGGTTGCTCACAGCTCCAACCAACATGGCCTTGGATGGTTCACTGACTTTTTTTCCAATGAAGAAAAACTGCCTGGGCTTTTTACTCTAAGAACATCACATAAGAACTGTCATGATAGCAAAGACCATGGAGAGCAACTGGAGCTTGAATCCATGTGCTCAGACCCCACACAGAAATCAAGCTGTGAGCATAGAGGTCTCTCTTTAATATTCCACGCTACAGTCTAAGGCAGCTGAACCTTTGCATTGGGCTCACAGTGGACTGAAACATTGCAGTAGTCTGGCTTTGGTTTTGGTTCCTGCTTGGGTTCTGTTCATATTAAGAACATATGGTTGCCCCTGTCCAGATGAGGAATATGAGTAAAAGTTGAAAATTGCAGCCCAATTAACCACCTCATGGCAAAGCCTCATGGAGTCATCATCATCCTGGTCAGCTGTGGGTTTTTCACTGGTAGCAAAGATAAGTTGATCTCCACTTCTGGAGCACACTATTCTGATATAATCTTAATTATTAGGACAACATGGAAATGGCATATGAAGGTGCCAGTACCAATGGGAAGCAGCACACAAGCCCAGAGAAACTTATTTTGATTCACCTGCTAGGACAACTGCACCACCAACAGCTGAGCTACAAAGCTTCTCTAGTGAATCAGAAGCAGTAGTGTGAGCAAGTTAAGAACACAGCAAGCCCAAACAGGGCTAGAAAAATCCAGCTTCTTGGCACTAATTACAAAGTAGAGTCCCACAGCAAAGTCACCATGGGAAGCCTTAGTCTACAGTTTCTGTATTTCAGAAATAAAAAGAAGATTAATTGTCTGTATAACATAAGGCCCGGAAGTGACCAGGGGTGATGAGAGCAAAAACTCTTTTAATTTACTACTCATTCTGAATTTTGCTTACATAAACAAACTGTTCTTGTTTAAATCTTCTCTGTTTCTTTGTTTAGGGTCTAAATGTGACACTCTAAGGCATGCTCTTAGCAGAATGGCCTCAAACAACTTTTCTGAAATGATTCCAGTTAGAAATAGAATATTCCCCAGTGAGAACCTGACAGTAACAGAAAGACACTAGTCACATTTATGAGGAAAAATCTGTAATTAATCCACTAGTAAAGAAGAGAGGGGGAAAAGGAAGAGGTAAAATAGGAACCCTGTTAAGTAGAATTTTATCAACTCGAAAAGTAAAAGAAAATTCTGTAAACAAAATAATTTTATAGTGAAAGAAAATTAGGTGAAGAAAGGCAAAGAGAAACAAAGCTAGAACATAACCTTTTCTAATGCATGGCTTTGAATTAAAATTGGTCAGATACAAATCAAAAACCTACAGCAATCAGTTGCTGCAGGGAGTGCAAATTTATCTGCATTTTGTATAACTGAAATATGACCTTTTACGACCAAATCTTGTGGTTGACTTCAGCTGCAGCTATTGGAAGTCATTTGTAAAAGGTCATCCATGACTGAGAACGTAATATGAATACAAGATGCACAAGGATTCAGGTTTGTTCTACTCAAAAGAACTTGGGGAGGGAGAAAGAGGGCAGGAAGCTCATCCACTGCTACAGATTCAGTTCTCAAATGGATTTATAGTTTGGTAATAGCAATTAAATTAAGTAATCAATTTCCACTATGTGCATGCAAATTATGCACAGTTTTTATGCTTTTAATTTATGACTACATTACTTAAATATTACCAAAAGAGATTATATTATCAAACAAGGCTATTTATTTAGTAATGTAACTTGAGTCAATTTTTGTTGTCTAAAGCATGGTAGAACCTCTTCCTCCCACAGATTCTCCACTACAAGAAAAGATTATGGACCCTCAGTTTTTACTGTTATAAAGAAATAAGGTTCTTATGCAAAGATAGTTTGTAGCCCTAAATAACATATTTATCTGACTTTATGCATACACACATACACAACTGCTTGGTTCTGTGGATGGTTTTTGTTGTTTTTGTTTTTTACTTTTTTTGCTGGTTTTTTCAGTAAAAGTATGATATTTTAAAAAGCTCCTTAAAAGAAAAGCTGATAATGATGCACAAACAATCCTCAACAAGAAAACTGCAATGATACATAAAAACATGTAAGGTTGTTAGTCATGTTCTCTGAACATCAGAAAATTCAAACTGTATCATCCAAGGTAGTTGGTTAGGGAAAAGAAAAATATACACTAATATATGTGTAGAAGTAAAAGAAAATTCATGTTAGAGAGAACTGTCAGCAGTTATTTAACCAAGATCTCATGACAGCACTTCCCCAGAAACCTAAAATCAATTCAGAAGGCCAGTCTGTAAAGGATTCACCACTGCTGTATGAGAATGCATTTAAAATTATGCAAAAAAATATTCTTTTATGCTTGGTGTCTTTAAAGCCAAACTTGTAGCTCAGGCTTGCAATCTGCCCTACCACTAACTTTGGGTAGCTATGTAGAAACTGGGTGTATATTGCACCTACTATGGATAATTGCAGCTGCCTCCTTGCCCGAAGGTGAAACACCCTGATGCTCCAAGCCTCACAAACAGCACCATACTCTGCCTGGGAGGAGCCTTTCACTCACTTTAGGAATGTCTGTTGTGCCTCCCTCTGTGTGCCATCCCTGCTGCACCAATGAGGATACTGGCAGTGCTCAAAAGTGGAAAGCATCTGGGGTGATGAATCAAATTCAGCTGGAGAAATCTTTATGTGAACTGAACTCAACCTATGTCACTGAAAGCATAGTTAAAATATTCTTTTTAATTAAACAGAGACTCAAAATAAGTAAGGTGGTATATGTTGAGGTTTTCAGTACCCAGAAAGTGCAAAGCACCCCAACACCAAAAGCATAAATGCTGCACTGCATCAGTTTGATCACTTGAGCAGAGACTAAGCAGATGCTCTCAGGTACAGCGCATCCTTTTCATGCACACAGGGTAAAATAGGCTTTAAAACCACACCTGCAGGTTTTGCACATGCCAGCAATTTCTGCCCACAAAATATACTGCTGCTGCTTGCAAAGGACCATATGTACATACCAAAAGCTGGTACTGAGGTACAATTTGCATCCATAAACGTGCAGGTGCAGTTCTGTGGAGACCTATGAGAAGAACGTGACTACACAACAAACAACCACTACTTACACAGCAGCCTTCAGACAACAATCTTTCCATAGGATGTGCCACGCCAGGCACAGCAAGGAGACGCAGAATTCACAGCTGAAATTGCAGTTGTGTTCATGACAGGCTGACTGATTTAAGAAATCAAGCCTACCCAGTCCTGGTTTGCAAACCATGGGTGTGTACTAATACTGGTAGCTCTGATGATACCCCAAACTGAGGGCAAGATTAATGTGTCAGCTACAAAGGTGAAAAAAACTGTGAGACAGTCCTTTGCACCAAGTGATTCAACATGGTTTTCTATGACTGAAAAAACCCACCTTGTTTATTCTTCCCTAGTGAACTGCATTCTTTTCCAGGCATTAAAATTATTTCTGCAAGCCTGCAGAAACAAATCAGCATGAGAATTAATGACCAAGTAAGTCTCAGCAAGTACTAAGCGACACAGTCCCATAATATGGTGACTTTATTCACATGTAAATTACTGATGTCTAATGAAATGAGCACTCAGGATGAGACATTTCTCTTTTCTTCTGACAGGAAAACACAGTCAATATTGTATGTGATTACCAACTTGGCAATGACTTCTTGCTAACTGTAGGGACAAGGTCTATACATATGTCCACAGACTAAGGGAAAAAGGCCTATTTCTATTTAGCTTATTGTTAGTATTTAGTTCTAATGGACATAATACTTTAAATGAAATCTGATTAAAGAATGTGAAAAGAAACACAAATGAAATGTGGAAAAATTCTCTTCCGATTAGAAATTATTTTGGACTAAAGCCACACCAATTTCTATTGCTTAAATATTAGTGAAGGGTAAAAAAGCAGTTTGAGAGGACTGAATTTCCTGCCTTCCTAAGGATCTAAAAAAGAAAATATGATAATTGAGCATCCACCCCCCATATAACTTTTAGGCATTGCTAACTTACTGACCTACTGCTATAATTAAAGTAATTTGTATACTGTGGATTGTTTATAATTTAAAGGCTAGGTCCAAATGTTGCAAGCATGTGAGATGCAAATCTTCAGAGAAATTAATTTTACATATTGATGTTGCTGGCAGGGGGTGAAAGAAGTGCTTAATATTTTTAAATGACTGGTTAATTAGATGTATAGTCAGAGACTCTGGAAGAACAGAGATGCAAACAGCTCAGAGCTTCATATTTCTTCTCTCTATAAGCATACCAGTAATGTTCCTACTTTCAATACTTTTTGTCCCATTGTTTACAGGTAACTAGCTCCCAGAATCACATTAAAAACCAGATACACTGCAGCTTGCAGCTGTACAGAACCAACCTTAAGGCTAGACATAGTAACAAATGTACTGTAGCAATGGACCTAGGCTTGTGGATCACAGGAGAAAGCAAGACAGACAGACAGAAAAAACTAAGTTATAAAGAAATACCTTCATTTTTAATTCTCGTTTCTGAGAAGAGACTAGACCAATTCTACAAATCCAGTATGGACAACTATTTCTTTTGGTGGAAAACTCATGCCATCATGCAGCCACCTACGTACACCCAAGACCCAAATAACCTTAGCTAGAAATACCCCTTTATACAAGCTGCAGACAAACAAAGTTTCTTAGGGTTTGCTTTTATGATTGGCTTAAGCTTCCCCATGCCCAGCCCTTGCTGCAGCTGCAGGGATGAGCACTTCCTCCTCCCATGTGCTGGCCACTAGTGCAACTGCAGTGCAGGGTCAAGACACATCACAGTCCTGACAGCTAAAAATTCTTATCTTGCCTCTTTTAGGCTGATTTTCAACCATATGAGCTCAGAGCAGCCACATCAGCTGTGCAGATCAGGACACCTAGCTGGAAACAACAGTGGGGACAATGAGAAGTCCCCATCTAGGGAAGCTCATGTGTAGATCAGCATAAATCTCCTATAGTTCCATATCCTCAGAGCCCTTATCTGCCCAGCTGCTTCAGGTCCCTCAGCATCAGAGTATCCAGGATTGTCACAAATGACCGAATAGTTCAGATGCACCATAAGAACAACTTTCTTCACAATCAGTTATTTTCTTTTAAGGCTTGCATTGTATGGGACTCTGTTTTTTTTCCTTTTTTTAATACTCAGATACATCATCTATTTGGCTTTCCAAAAGGTATTTGATAATATCTCTCTTACAAGATTTCTTAAGGAATCCTAGCAGGCAGAGAACTAGAGTGAACACCTTTGAACAGATTTGGAAAAGCAACGGCTGAAAAGATAAGAAACAGTGCATGCGAATATGACAGAGGAAAGTTTCTCATAATTTCACTGTGGAAGAAAATCACCAGTGGTGAAAATCACTTTTGCTTCATACTGATGATATTGATGTTCAGCCTGTTCTGAAATCACCTGAGAAAAGGAACAAACAAGGAAGAGACAGTGTTTGCTGATGATATTAACCTATTTGAGGTAGAAATGATGGCGGCTAAAGAACTTTCTATGAGAGTAGGTTTGTAATAAAATGACATATGAAGTGCAATTTACAAAAGATGATGCTAGAAATCCTTTAGGGGAAATTTAGACTCAAAAGTAGTTGACTCTGAACTGAGTAACGAGCACACTACCACTCAGGTGGTAAAACTCCTGTGTAAACCTCATCTTCCTGCTCACCAGTAGAGAAAGCAAACTGAAGACCTGAGAAAACCCAAAAGGCAACTATTGTATTTCTGCGTATTCACACACTTGCATCTTAAATATTATCTGCAATTCTGATCCTTTCACTCATGTACAGAGCTGAAGAAGAAGAAAAGAGGGTAGACTGAAAGTATAAACTGACTTACAAGGAGCAACAACTACGAGACCTGGCAAAGCAATGATCCAGAGGAGATATGATAGGGATCTGTAAAATCATGAGTGACATGGAAGGGGTGAATCAGAACTGACTGTTTGCTGCCCATTGTAACACAAGGCTGGGGGCATCAGTGAAGCAGGCAGATGGCAGGTGGAAAACAAACATGAGGAAGCAGCTCTCCATGCAACTGAGAAAGGAAACTCAGGAACTCTTTGCCAGGGGATGTTACAGCTGCTAAAACTTTACATGGATTCAGGGGACAACTGAACAAGCTGAGAGACGGGAAATCCTTTTGGGGCTGATAAGCAAACAAAAACCACCTCTGGCACAGGAAGTTTCTGAAACAGAAACTGCTGGAGTTTGAGAAAGTAATGTGAGAAGGTTTCACTTTGCTGCTAGGATATTGAGCAAGACAGAGCTCTTGTCTCAGGCAGTGTTGCTGCTGTGTGCATGTGTAACAACACAACATAGCTAAAAAAGGAAGGCACCAGTTTTAGATACTTCAGAGTCTGGACACCCGCAATGCACCACCTGCACATGCTGTTGACCATTCCTGTTGAGCCTCCAGCCACAGGAGGCTGACCTTAAATAAATTTTCAAGAAATAGGAAGAAATTACAGAAGATTAAAAATGTTAGACTCTGTGTGAAATGAAAAGTAAACAAACACAATGAACTCAGTGACTTCTAATGTTACCCGGAAAGTTTACTGTGAGCAAGAGATTGACTTGCAGTATCCTAAGGTAGATGCTAACACCAGACCATTCTGTTATGCCACAGGCTAGAAACAAAAAGAGTTTAGAAGGCATTACAGGATTTTTTTTTTTACCACCTATCAATTTACTGATTTACTGGTTCTGCTTCCTTGGAACTACACAAAAATCACTAGAGAAAAACAAATGAGCCTTTCTGAGAAGTGAGCTGTGTTGGATCTTTGTTCATAAGGCAGATATTAATTTAAAGAATACATACAGCCCAACAGCCATTAAAATGAACTCTTAAGCACTATTTCTAATTACACTGCATTGATTAAATACAATTATATTTTAATTAAGCTTTGTTCATACCATCATTCTCCTATGTTTTTTCTCCTTCTAGAGGAGGAAATTAATCTCTTTTTTCTAGAGATTCATTTTCATGGCAAATAATGCTTATCATTTATTTTAAAAGCAAAAGACAAAATCTGTGAAAGACGTGAATTATCTCAGCTGTATTAGACAAAATCAGTTGTCTGCCTCAGAGTTCACCTGCACGGAGAATTCCAGTCAATGCCTGCACTCTTTTCATTGCTGATTTTTAAGTCCTACCAAGAGGCTCACTTTTAGCGTTCTAAGCTGTTACAGCTCCAGCTGCTGAGTTATGTTAACAGATTGTATGAGGGCTCCCAGTCTGTTTCTATGTAAAATCAGGTTACCTACAACCCAGGCTGAGGAGCAGCCTCGTGGTTTGCCCAGCACTGGGACTATGGAAAAGAGATCCTGAATGTTAGCACCTACTGCCCTCTACCTGCTCCACTTAAAAAGCTTAGGCAGCAAAACTAGAGAAAACTTCACTTTCCAATTTTCTAAATACTTGGTCTTACCACTCTGATTGGAACTGATTACTAATCTAACTCTTTTGATTACAAGAGTAGGAAGTGTTATTCTCCTCTACACTGCAGTCTAGGTATGTGCAGATATATATGTCTTGCATAAATTTATCCTGTTTTCATAAAACATAATTTTAAATTTGTCTTAGCATTCAGTGGGATTATGAATGCAGAGGTTCACTGTACCTTTCCAGGAAATGGGGTGGGAGGTGTATTGCAATGAAGTTCATCATGACAGACAGAGAAAAAAGAATTCTAGCTTGTAAATCCTTGCCCTGCAATATGATCCACGTAGTGAAACACTAATACAGGCCATATGAGTACCTGGCACATACTACAGAGGGACAGACCTTGATGCCCATACAGATACGACTGCACCGTCAAGGACAAAGTTCCTATAAGCCATAGCAGACAGCCAGCTCCATGAATGGGGACAGAGAAAAAGTCTGTCTCAATGGTTTTGACCTTGTGTTCAGCTTAAGCGATAATCCACAGTTATCGACTCTGACTTGCACTTTAAATTCTCAGCTCTGCCCAAGAGGATTGCTTGAAATTCCTTTGATATAGAAAATCAACAGGAAATCTATTCCCTTGGGATTTGTTAGAGGGTACACTAACCTCTGGACTTTTAAACTGTTTTTCTCTGACCTAGAGAATAGAAAATATTTCCATGTCCATTTGTGGAGAGACAGAAGCCATGCAAATGGCATTCAGAGAATCAGACCTGGCCTCAAGTCCATGAATGCAAAGGCAATGCTGTAGCCCTGGGTAAACATGTCCATTAATCGTAATTAATGATTATGTTCTGAACAGAAAAGACACAGGAAGTCCTAGCGAGCTGTTACAATTCTGTTTTCCCACCTGCATGTTTTCCAAACTGCACCACAGTAGCATTCTCTCCATGTAAGGCAAGAGATATAGGAAAATATAAAAGTCCATTTATTTACATATGTACCTATCTGAACATGTGATTTCAAAACTCTTTCGATTTCCAAGCTTAAGTTTCCAGCAACCACTTAACCTGATGCAGTTTGGTTTAGAAATAAAACAAACCATGTGCTTCCAGTATATTTGGTCCTTGCCACTGCCTCTGCTTTTTCACAAGCTCTGTCACCAATGGTCTGGCAGTTATCATCCCCTCCCATTCAAAGACTCATTCACGTTCACACCTGGAATATTCACCCCTGGTTCTGTCCACTCACAACAAAATTATTTTGATAATTAACCTGTCAGACTGCCCAGACAGCTAAAAAAACCCAAGGAACACTGGAGCAAGGCCTTCTGTGGAAGGCTTTGGTCAGAAGCCGAGGACAGAGCTGATAAACAGACATGCCATGACTGTATGCCATGCTTGGTGGAAGCATGTGTAAATTAATACTGGGCATTCTGCATACCTCAGCACTAATCTGGCCTGGCAGATGCGGTCCCTGAGTACCTTCTTTCTCTCTCTGATTGGCAGTAACAGCCAGGAAAAAAATAAAGCAAACCCCACCCTCTTGGGACACCCATTGGGGCATCATCTCTCCAGCCCACTGGAATTGCTTATCCATCTGAGAAAAGAGGTCCCATGGCAAATTATCACAGCCATGAAGCCAGGAGGTAAAGTGCACAACTTCCCAGCACAAAGGCAGCTTTAAAGGTGTGCCAAGAGCTGCAATATGCTCTCATGTGGCCAGTGAACCTTAAGCACCCCAGCAGAAATCACTGGGGTACAGTGTCCAGCAAAGCAAACTGCTGGGGCACAATAAGCTACATGGTCTACACCGTGACGTGTCCAGTATGTTAAACCCACTTATATTAAACCCACTTATAAAAGTGCATTCCACTCAGTACCTTAGGTACATCACGAGTGGCGTGTGTAAATGAGCGCTCTGGCTTTGTTTGTTTTCAGTAACAGTTTTTTCATTTGTCAATTTACAGCAGAGATTTTGATACTCGAGAACTGTGTCTGTGTTTGTGATTATATACCCCTGCTGCTAAGTATGATAATTTGTTCCACTTCAGGTTTTATTAATTAAATTAATACTAACTGAGCGACCTTTTGGTATAATTTCAGCCTGAGTGTTTTTTGCACTAAATCCTGAACATTGTAGCCTCTCCTTAGCTACCCCCTTTATCCCCTGTCCCACAGCAAATGTTTCAGTCAAAATACTGCCCTGATGCCCTTAGGTTTACAGCTATTTATGTCTATACTTGCATACTCCTAAATCAATAATAAAATCCAGTAAAATCAACAAATGTTTTAGAAGATATTTTAGAAAAAAGAAGCTACTACAAAAAAAACCCAAACAAACCCAAACCCAACCCAACCCAAAGATGGCTAATTTTATGTGACTAAGTGCCCTCTAGTGACAAAGTCCTACTCCAAATAACTTCCACAGTCTCTTCCATATGTTACACAGTTTTGGTTCTCAGTATCTGAAACATTGTGGGTTTTTTTGTTTGGTTTGGGGTTTTTCTTGTTCATGATGGTTGTTTTGGTTTCAGTTATGGTTTTTCTTTTTTTGGTTTTGTTTTTTTTTTTTTTTTTGTTTTGTTTTGGGGATTTTTTTGTCTTTTTTTGGTTTGGCTTTATTTTATTTAAAGAAAATAAGGCAAAAGAGACAAGCAAAATCTATCTGTAATAATAATAATAACAACAACAATAACAATAATAAACACCAATCACTGTGTTAGTCTCAAATATGAAAATACGCTTTATTTATTGAAACATGATGAGTATTTTCCTGCATCAAAGTCAATGTTATTACTCCTATAACTCAAGGGAGGCACATAGATAGCTTAGTGGGGGGTTGTTAAAATTACTCCACATTGTTTGAACTGCTGCTGCTTCTAAGAGCTGTCTGTCTCTGAGTTGTGATGCTGCAAAGTAGAAGAGAGAATTAACTCTGGGCCAACCCAGCAACCCCTTGTTAAGCATCACTCACCCCACACTGAAACCCACCTAAAATCAGTCATTCCTTCCCCAGAATAGCCCACCCACATGCTGGAATAAACATGTTTAAAAGGTAGGCATGGAACTTCACCTGCTCCATTATCTTCTCCAAATACGTAAGTGGAAAACTTACTTAGGGGAGCCTGGCTTATAAATGAGCTCTTAGGAAACAAAAAAAAACCTCCAAAAGAAAAATTCTTAGGTTTTTTTTGTCCTGCAATCATTTTAAATTTGTGAAATTAGAGAATCATAGAAGGGTACCAATGTCTTTACTTTATACTGCTACTCCTTTAGGTGAAAGCTGAAGGTTTACAATCTATTCTTATCAGAGCAGAAAACTTTATTTTATTATTATATAAAATACACAATATGTATTTTCTATACTATAATACATAAATTAATATATTACATATTATAAATAATGTACACATACACACACACACACACACACACACACACACACACATATATATATATATATATATATATATATATATATATATATATATATGCCCCCCCACAGCATTTCCATGATCAGATTTTTGGATACCACTTCAAAATTATTCATCACTTTTCTGTAAATAGCAGTTTCCCTATTTTTTCAATTGTTGTTTTTCACTTTCTAATGTGGAGACTCTCACATTAACAATTACACTTCAGTCTGTAAAATAGCTCTTGGTCATTTTATAAAAGACCAGCAATTAATAACTTAAGTAATACTCTTCTCTGCTATGCATTTTTTTTAAAAAATGAAAACACTTCAATGAAAAAATGCTTTTTTTTTTTTTTGTCTTCACACTTAATAAGCATGAATTATATTTTCTGGTTTTTCTAATGGAGTTAATAACCTTTTCACATTAATTTTATTTGCTGTACTCACTGTCTTTGCTCTAAGATAATCAATGATGATACCTTGAAAAACAGTTTGCCAGTCTGCTCTCAAGTTACTGTAAAACTGGGGATTTAGTCAGTAGTACTCCTATATTCCTCTGGAACATTAAATTGAAGGCTTAAAATACAACCTTTCAGTAAGCAGTTTCTTAGAGAAGATAAAAAACAGCTCATAAACCAAAAAAGAATGTGGCAAAAGAGACAAATTTTTCTAACGCACGCAGCATAAAATGAACTGAAGTAAATTCAAATCTCCTAAGGAAATTTTGTTTCCTTAAAAACAAGGAACACCAATACTAAGATGCTCTGAATTGCAATTTGACCTTTCAAATTACTGCCAAAGAAAGAGCACAGTTTTATTCTTAGTACCTGTTCTCAAGTTTATCACAGCAGTTACATTTCTGCCTCTTTGTCCATATTCAACACTGCCTAATATTGGGTAGGATTGACATAAAATATCAAGGATTGTAAATGCAAATTACCTATCTACCCAGTGGAAGGAATAAACTACCCTTAAGTATTTTCTCAGTCATGACAGAAACATCCAGTGCCTTCTTAAGGCTAATAAATGTAGACAAGAAACATGTTACTCTTACACTTTCATGAGACATAAAGCTCTGCAGCTCAGTGTCTGTGGAAATTTCTTCTGAACATATTAAAATGATCTTAGGGCTTTGCAGAAACCCTGCTCATAAAACAAAAAAGCTAGGATAGTTAAAATTAATACATCATAAATAAAACATGCAATTCTGTATATATTAAGTGACAGGTCTCAGAAACTCCACCACCACACACATGTTCACAAAGCAGCTAAAACACATGCAGTTCATTAAGCCCACTCAAGTGTGCTGGTTCTTCCTAGCATTATTCATAACTGAAACATTTCAATTCTAGTTAACAAAAAAAAAAAAATCCACTAATTTAAAAGTAAAACAAGAAAATTAGTTCTGTGTTTCTGGATTACAATCCCACAGTGCCTTCAACTAGTCACATTAAGCCTTAGGGTGGTTAATTTTAAAATGTTTTGGGGATTTTGTGGCCGTTTTTTTAAATATTTTTTTATAAAGAAGTAATGCAACCCACTCAAATAGAAATCTTTGCATACACAGATCTCTTAAATATCTTTTCCAGTATGCCATAGAAAGCCAGACAGGAAAACAATGAAAAGTGACAACCTATATTTTAATTATAAAACGAAAATGTCATTCCTTAAATACGAATGCTCTTAAATAAGCATAAGGAACAGATGGGCTGCAAAAAGCAGAGCAAGAGCAGTGTATCCTGCAGGATATAGTACTGAGGTGGCAGATGATAGGATGGGGGTGACAGTATCTCCCTACTCTTCACCTGTTTTAACTATAAAACTACCCTGCCAACACTGTTTTAACCACCCTGCCAAGCACCTACATGGTTAGGACAATTCACCTGGACTGCCGATACAAAAGCAGGAAAAATACACTGAACAAAATGGATTGGCCTTGCTACAATGAAAATAGATGGCTAAGAATTTGATTCTGCATCTTAGATTCAATATTCATAAGACAGAGGTGTGCACATCACAAACTCTGACCCCAATCCACTGTTACTCAGCATTTGGCTTGATCTCGTTCACAGAGATGAGCACAAGGTGTTATTTTCTTGCTCTTGTTCTGTTTTAGTGGTTGACTAGGTCTCCATGCTGCTATCCTCGAAGACCCACCTTCTCAATTTAAAAAGAAAAGAAAATCAGCTGTCTTCACCTTTCCTTAAAACCTTATTACATTTTAGGGCCATTCCAACAAACATCAACTGCTTTTCTCCACTTTGGGCCCTCCAAAGAAGAAGGATATTTTTTTCCCAAAAAATTTATTTTGTAACATCGTTAGAGCATTACCTAAGTGGAACTGGCAGAGCCCTGGGGGAAGTGAGCATGAATTACTGCTTTTTCTTGCATTCTTCACTTGCAATCTGCTTTTGGTTACCTGCTGCAGACCAGATAACTGTAGTCAGCAGAACTCCACATGGCCCATTAGAATTGGACAGACAAGAAACTTGCTTATATAAAATCATAGGAAAGCTGTTTCAGTGCAACACCATTTGCAGAAGAAGCTCATTATTCTGTGTTGCAGCTGGTGAATTCCTGAAATGTAGATCCGTGTTGCTTCTGTAACTTTTTGTCAAGGTATAAAAAAAAGGAAGCAAAATACCAGCAAGTTCCTTCTGAAGATCCAAATTTTCCTAAAAAACCTGGTCTATCTTATTTATAATCTCTTCTCTGCAAATTAATATTTTAATAAGTTGTACAGTGAGAAAAAAAGAACCACACAGACTTCTCTATTTCTATGTTGAAGAATTGATCTTAACTCAAAGTGGTAACACTTGACCTCATCAGTTACATGGGGCCAGAAGAAAACACACTTTTACCATGCTAAACAGTTCCAGCTTTTAACTTTTGGAAAATTAATTATTATAATTCCTTAATACAGCAATATCAGTAAATCTTTACCCAGATGTCTACAAGCCTTTTTAAAATTTTTTATTTCAAAAGGATAATCTGTTCTGAAAAAACAAACCAGCTAAAATAGTTATCATGCTATTGTTTAAATAGCTTCCACCACAAATAAAACTATGCCGACAAGTCTACACACAGCCAAGGTCCACGTCTGCGTAAATCAAAGAGACACGTGAAATTCCTTCTATTCACTTACTAGTCACACGGTATAAGAAAGGAGAAAGAAGCCTACACTCTTAAATTTGTCTCTGTCTCTTCATAAAGTCCTCCTCATGAATTCGAACAGGAAGAAGCAGCAGCTTGCCTCTGGAAAGCCGAGTACCTGAGTGCCATGGCCACATCGCACCAGTAAGGGGAGTAGTAACACTTTGAGAACTTCTGTCTTCGCTGACAGCCAACTATACACAAACGCAGTAAGGTATAGAATATTGATGCCAGCCTGTATAGACAGTGGAAGGGATATTAATTCTACTGAAAGACTGAGAAATTAAAAAAGCAACCCAAACCCCACACAGACTCTTGCAATGCTATTTGGTTCTGAAAAGGAGGTGGAAGCTCACATAAAGGATCTCAGATCGACCCAATATGCCACTCACCAAACAATCCAAGGCAGCAAGCTAAAATAAAATTTCTCAAATTTGAGAGTGTTATTTCCATTTCATGTATTTATATACATATATATATATACACATATATATATATATACATATATATATATATATATATATATACACACACACATACATATATGTAAGTTGTTTTCTGTATTTTCTCCTTTAAAACAGTAATGACTACATATTTCTGTGGGAAGGAGAGACCCTTTCTATCTTCCTAAGAAAATAAACATATGGCACTGCTGGGGTGGTAGGTAGGAGGGATGAAGCATTCTCAAGCCTCAACTGCAACCCTTCATGAGGAAAGTAGAAGGTGAATTTCCTTAAAGCAGGCTTTTACATCTGGATTTCTTAGGGACAGATAACTGACTGAGCCAGCGCTTTCATAGAGGAGTACATTTTATAACTGCTGTCAGACTGACCTTTTAAATGTTTGTGCCTGCAGCACTGACACAGACTTGCCCATGGTGGTACTAAAGGCAGAGTTGGACGTCCCACCACAGCTCCCACCACAGAGGGAAATAAAGGGAGAGCACTGACAGTGCCTTTTTGCTGCATCATTCCCACTCTCCTTTTCAATCCTGTCCTACCACAGGTACCTCTGAACAGTGGCACTGCTCAACACAACTACAGCCCAGCCACCATGGAGCAGGGGACCACAGGTCCCAACCAGGGAAATGCTGTAAAAAAGAAGTAAAGGTGAGAAGAAAAACTGCTGCCTGCACCAGGTTCTTCACTACAGCCAAGGTTCCCACATTGATATTTTTCTACAGCACTGTGAATTTTTCAGAAAGAAACAGGAATCCCTCTCCCTTCAAAATGCTGCAAGTTTTTAACAACTGCTACCCATGTAGGTAACCAAGACATTTAATCAACTTGTAAATGCCCAAGTGAGAAGGCAACCTAAGTACTAATCATGAAATTCCTATGCATGACAAAATTCAGAATAGCGTTTTGCTGTAATTGTGCATAATTTAACTCAAAAAAAGCAAGAGGAGTTATATTTGGTTACAGAAGAAAGAGGTCAATTTGATGAGGGGGAAAGAATGCTGTCATTTTTACTAGCCTGGGAGAGAAATCCTTCACCCAGTGTAAGAATTTTGGGATGTTGCTTCTCCAATGTGACACCAGGGGGACAAGTCATCATCAAAGGAACATGTAATAGAAAAAATGGTGTTCCAGAGCCACATTTTCAACAAAAGAAATCCACCTCTGTTACCTTAAAGCACATTTATAAATGGCAGCTTCAGACATTGTGGGCAGATAGAGACCTGTAGGTTACAATCCCAGATTGTAACAAATAAAAACAATATAAAAGTTTTCCTCCTTCTGATAATAAAAAATCCAGCATGGTCTCAACAGTTTCCTAATGATTTCATAATATTTCTGGACAATGGGCTCAGCAGATTTCCGAATTTGAGTTGGTAAGTTGTTGATGGGGTCAAATCCAGACCTGGTTTGGACAGTTTCTTCTTTTCTTCCAAGGGGCAAGATATGGGATGTAGGGTAACATCTGTCCTGGATGCACTGCAGCTGACATGGGCGAGGCTACGTGACATGTACAGAACTTTTCAAACCCAGACACAGATGAAGGGATGTGTGGACAGTGGATTCTGAAGGTGTGCCCATGCCATCAGGTCAGCCTGTGTTCTCCTGAACTATGTTAACGGCACCAGCCACAAAGAAGAGCCATGAGCCTCCTACCCCAGCACTCAAATGTCGATTTTTCCCTCCTTTTGTACCATTCCTTTCACCAGAACCAACCTAAACAAATTACATCTAATCCCTTTACCTGGCAGAAGCCAGCAGATAAACATGAGCTGGAGTCCATGGAATCGTGTGACAGAGAAGAGAAGGAAACCAGAACATGAAGTGCCCTTCACCATGCATGGCCCACTGCATTGGTCTGAGCAGCCTAACTCATGTTCTCTGACACTATCCTGAGGCTATCACTCCTTGGGACATAATTTTTTGATCAGAAGTAGAAAGAACATGAAATAATATCAAGAGTAAGTGCTTTTCTGGTAACCAGGTTCAAAAAGTGTACAGAGGGCACAGAGGCTATGGTAAGAAATGATCTTGATACTAATGCAAATGGTGCTAGTTTCTTTCAAAACAGGTTCTTGCACTTGACCTTTAAGGCACACCTTTCCAAGGAAATACTCTTATCAAATCACAATAAAAATTCCTTTGGGTTTAATTTTTAAATGCAACGAGTAAATTGCATTAGCATAAACACATCTCCACCTTACAAGGCAGATTCTTTGATAGGTAGCTTTCAATGTACATAGACTGCAAAAATAGGATTTAATGACCAGACTCTAAACTCCCCTAGAATGCAGCTGGATTGGTAACTCTTCAAAAGTCATAAAATGGATGTATTTTTCCACTGAAGGTGTATGCCTTTGCAGCTTTTGGTGATTAAAAATATACTTTATTGATTTTGAAAACATCTGGAAAAATACGCCATATTTGTTTATTTGGAAAAGGTAGTAGTAACACGATATATTTTCGAGTATGTGTAAACACAAAGTTCTCTAGGCAGGCATGATATACACCACAACCCAGTCTAGGATCTCATATGCATTCTACATAGACTTTGTTCATAATCTAAAATAGATCACAATGTCCATGTGACCACAAAAGGTTTGCTTTTTCCCTGAAAGGATGGTAGCTTTAGACATTGTGCTAAGTTATTTTATCTACATATCAATAACCCAATTATAGAAAACTGACTTCCTTTTGCAAATATCAATTGGAACCCTTCTGGCCATGGGCCTTGCTGGGTCAGAGAAGCATAGACAAGCCCCTACTACCTTTGGGTGGGAACACCAGGAATGATTAGATAAAAATCTGCTGATCTTTCTTTTGGTGATTTCTAGCTTCCCAGTTTTCAGTCTCTTTATCACAAACAGGCGCAGGGTAACCCAGTTTTCCCTGTGTTAGTTTTCTTCTTCCTTATGTAATGAAGTCTGAAAGGATAATTTAATTTGCAAAAACGAGAAAAAATACTCAAGACCACAAAGAAAACCAGGATGCTGGACAGAAATGCTCTGAGATGAAGCTATAATATGAAAATAAACACAGCCATGGCTGGTCTTTCGTCTTTCTGTCATCGTCCTTAGAAAGCTCCCTCTTTTTCTGAGCCTTCTGGCTTGCATATGTGTGTCTTATCCTCCTCCTTTCTCTTTGAAGTAGCAGAATTTTTAATCTCTAAACACCCTTGTCATCTGCTAGACAAAAATACAGTTTCAAAGTCCTCATTTATTTTTGAAAAAATGCATTATTATCAAGAATGTTGCTAATTATCAGTTACTTTGAGACCTATGAAACACTTCTCCTACCTTGGGAAAATATTTGGGGTTTTTCAAAAACTTTTCTACTCCAAATCAGGAAGAATAGTATAAGATTAGAATGACTTCAGAACCAAAGAGTACTTTTGACTCTTTTGACTATCTGAATCTTCCAAATAATTTCAAAACATGTTGTCCTTTTACTTAGGCTTCAGACTCTGATAAATTCAGAATAACTAAGAAAGGATTCTTTTATTCAGAAGATGTCAAAACAATAATGTCAGCTGAGTTCTCCTAAGAAATGAATTTAAATAGAAGATTCATTTGAAATTTTCTTTCCCACACACTGTTATGCAGTTGCACTGGATCAGTGCTTCCTTCTGAGGGAGAATGTTTTGTCACAAAGATCCCTGACTTGCTCTAGGGCTCTGTGCTTGGATTTTAACAACAGGACTATCAAGGCCTGAAAAGATGTTTTTCTGCAGTAAGTATGGCACCCTTCCTCCTTGGGGTCCAGCTGCCTATGATCCCAAGCTTAGGGCTGGTACAGCTGGTACAGCTGGTACAGCTGTGCTACCTTGGCTCAGATTTCTGGGAAAACTGGTGATTTCCCACCAAGGGAAGGGTGTGAGAAAGTGGGCTAGAGCCACACAAGAAAAGAATGGGAGAGGTGCAGACAGACATGCAGCTATTGAGCTGAGGATGGGTGCTTCTGCAGGATTCAAGAGAAAAACAGCAACATGAGAAGGTGTAAAGTACTTAGGGGAGTAAGAAAAATACAGCATCTTACCCGTTTCTGTTCTCTAATTTCTGGAACTAATGAGTATTCAAAAAGAAAAAGCACCAGACAACTAAACTGACTGCAATGGAAGTTCAATTTTAATCTCAAATATTACTGTGTAATTTTAACTCAGTTCCCACTGCTAAAGTAGATATTCGCTATGTATGAATTACTAAAACAGCCTTTAGTATTATCCTTGAATAATCTTTTCACAGAATACTTAATTTTTGAGCTGCATGCTTATATGTGTCAATGGTCTAATCTTACCTGACTACTCCCATTTTACTTCATTGTTTATCCTATAGCCTCATCTCACAGCTTGGAACGAATCATGGTAAATCTGTATATCTAGTGGCTTCCTGATAAAACACATTTTTCCAATACTATTTTTAAGCACTTACCAGGCAGTATGGCTGGGGGCACTACGTGACAGACGCTATGTAATCTCTGAACATTTGAATATTACTATATTAATTTTAGAAGAAGGTTTATACATATCTACATGTGCTTGTTAGCGATTGCTTTACAGCCTAAGTGATCAGGAGATGAGTTACCAGAGGAACAAGTGATCAGAGTGGGCTGGGGATACTGATACCTGAAAAGGCAGGTTCTATGTCCTATCCACAGTGGTCTACAACAAGGACGTGTATTATTTATTATGTATTTATTAATTTTCCTGTTGCAGAAAACAGGTGACCTACTCTTAGCTAAGCATACAAGTAGCTTGATTATAGATAATGTTTCCTCTTTTCTGAATAAACTATTTTTTGCTTTGAGAAAGCCTGCTTCTCACCTCATAAACTTGTCACTTCCAAAGCTGGTTCAATATTAGGGAAGATGATGCAGTACAGGCAAGTGGGTTAGCCACCACACAATCCAGGTCATGAGACATTCAGATTTAACTGGGAAAGCACAGCTTGTGGTGCTGAGTACCTGGCCAGGGCTCCGCAGCACATAGTGCAAAGAAGGTACTTCAAAAATTTCCAGGAAATAAGGCACCTTCCTCATCAGGTGAAAGGTGTATACTGGAACTGTGACACTCCTTAGCGCTGTGGCCCAAAGCTAGACTTGGCTCTGCACTAACATAAAAAAATAACTTTGTTTAAGAAATATGATTTTCCTGCTGTTGGAGCCAAGACCAAAATGAACAGAGCCAGTTCCTTTAACATCACACCAAACTGGGAAGACTTTCCAAAGCTTGCTCAAACAAACTGGCACACTGACCACCAGCCGTTGAACAACTCCACAACTCCAGCTGCTCTCAAATGGCATCTCATTCACAAGCCTCTCTAGCCTAAAAGAGGTAAAGAATTAGTCTGTGCATTATTGCATACTTCAGTTTCTTCAGAAACTATAAATATAGGACTACTTGTGCTGAACTGCATCATCAGAAGCAAATTTGCAGCAATGGTAGTAATTTCCTTCTTAATTCCAAAGGATGGAAGGGTAAGGTGTACAACAGGACTGCACCAGTTACTGTCTGCCATTGGTATGAAAGTGGATGACAATTGGTTTAATATCCATTAGAAATAAAGCAAAATGTTTATGCTAATTTATTGGATTAGACATCAAGTTGTTTGCATTACAAAGTCAAGGAACAACTGCTTCTGATGATGATGCCAATGTAAATTATCACAAAACAAATAATTTATTTCACAACTGAAATTGTAGAAGGGTATGGTACCACCAGATACACTTCAAATACAACCCAGTTGGCACTCTCTGCCAGTCTTTCAAACTAATAATTTAGTTTCCTTGTGGCATTACAGTGATGCACAATTTGTATGCAATTCACGTAATTTACTAATAGTATTTTTTCCTTTTTTAAAATTCAAGCTACACACAAGACTAAAGATATATTTTCACATCTGATTAATTTCATTATCATTTATGCTAAGTCTGCTCCAACTGAACCTAAAAAATGTGGAGGAAAACAGTTTTGTTTTTCTTTTAGCTTGGATTTAGATTTAAGAAGACAAGTAGCAGCAGCAGCATGAGACACATATAATAGGGCTTAATTACATCTCATACAGGCTTAATTACAAGAAGTGGCAGAAAGAACCTGCAACATTTCATCACCAGAAAAAAGTTATCAACCATGTTGCCCAAACTTTTAGTACAGAAGTGCTATTAATTGCTTACTGCCTGCATACAGAATTCACATTTGTTATTCAGGTTGATATACATATCACAACTGCCACAAGAAATGGATAATTGAATTAGTTTGATGAATTTTGTAATAATAAACATAGCATTTCCACAAGAAGCTTAGGGAATTGAAAGACTGCATTTATGAGTTCTGATTTCTGCAGCAACTGGTTTGCCTTTTTTTCTTCTTATGAATTCAGGATAAAATATTGCTATTGTTATGTCCTTTGATATTCTTATTGAATTCCCAATGCATAGAGAACATAGTCTATATGCCCACATAAGTAAAACAGTCATTTCAAAACTAGTTGAAATACACTATTTCATCCACAGAGGCACTTAAAACAAGTTGGCTTCTGGGCACAGAAAATGAGAAGAAATTTAAAAAAACGTATTTCCACAGTATCCCATACAACAACTTTATGAAAACTTTTATTGTAAATTTTAATTTTCAGTATTTCAGTTGCAGTTTTATACAATTATTTAGATGCAAATGATGACTTTTCATTGCAACCTGGGGAGGACAGATTTAGGTGAAAATGCTAATACTGTATTGATCAGTGTACCATTGACCAGACCACACAGACTTTTATCTAGACTACTTGTAACACACCACGATGTGTTCATCTCAAGTGATGTGTTACAATATTTTGGAGATACAAACAAGTTCCAGAAAAGCTGAAATCATTATTTCAACACTTGGTGGCAATCTGTCCAAAAAACCCCAAAAGTTTTTCCAGCGGTGCTGACTTTTACAAGAAAAGCACATTTCACTGAAAAGAACCTGACAAAAGAATTTGGAGAAGGCATAATGCTTTCCTGGCTGCTTTGATGGCATTTACCACAGGCTCACTTCTTAGACATTTTGCTTTATTATTGTTGTCAACATCTTTGAGCAACAACACTCCAAAACTTGTTTCTCAGCCTACAATACTTGCTGGTCATGAAAGCTGAGCACTTCTGCTGTGCCGCAGACAGCATGTATGAAATACTGACTACATGCTGCCATTTTCAGTTTCATCCCATGTCTTCAAGAAAAAAGGTGTAAACACCAGGAACAGCCACCAAATACCTAGCTCTGCCATAGGGTGTCACACCCAGTGGCCTCAGAGTCTGGAAAGGACATGACCATTTGGGGTGGGAGCTGGGCTGGGGGTAGTATTTGCTACATATAGGACACTGTGGAGAAGCCATCTGAGGTTTAGACTGGTAGAAAAATACCACTGAGAAAGAAGTTGCTTACACCATCTTTCTTTAAATGGCACATTTTGTTGCTTTTTTTTCCCCAGTACACAATGTGATGCTTCAACCAGCAGAGCTTTGAGGACCTTTCTTTAGGAAATTGTCCCATAGCTTGTAACACGTCTTTGACAGAAAACTAAACTTCCTTTAATTTAAGGATTCCTGGAATCCAGCTGAACACAGCTGCCACTCCTCAGTCACCCAGTTTCATTTCGTCTTTCTGTGGTTGTCAGCACTAGTGCAAAATCAGTCTTTTCTTTTGAAATAATAATAATTTGAAAGAAAGTGTTCTTTAGCCCCTCTATTTCTAAGGTCTAAGCATTTCTAGTAAATATTAATTTTTTGTCTTCTGAGGCTAATCTGGTAGCTATCAATATTTTACTTTCCTGCCTCACTGTCATTTTTGGCAAGGGGGAAATCAACAGCAGGCTGAAAAGATGCTGTAATAAAGATGTTACAGAATAAAAACTTGAGCTTAAATCCTGACCCCTGCAGAGCCTCATTAGTACAATTCACCCTGTCTTAATTCATCACCAGTCATCACTGCTCATTATTTATAGTCCTTCAACTCATCTACAGTCTGTATGACCATGTTTCTATCCAAGCCAACATGTATTAGTTATTTATGTACACTTTGGCAAGGTGGTATCAAAAGGTTTACTAAAATGCATGTATTATACCACTTGCCTTTCATCTGCTTATTTTGTAATCTTATCAGAAAGATAAAAAAGCAATCTGGCTAGATTTATCCTTTCTAAGCCTATTTGTCTTATTGCTTATGGTTCCATTATTAAAGCTGAGGAAAATAATCTTCTTTACTCAACCTCGCAATGCATTTATCATTTGACTGCTTTTTATGGTTCCAATTTCACTGGCTCTTCCAGTTATAGTCACAAAACACTTTCAAAAATGGACCCTGACATGGAAAAAGAAACATATGCACAGTAAGAATAAGGTTTATGGAAAGAAGTATAAACACAAATGAATTAAAAATAGAAATAGAACATAAGGTATAGCGAATTTTGATCTTAAATCTTTCTCTTATGACCACAATAAACTGTGTGTGCTAAAATTCAGTTCTGCAGCCAGCACTACAAATCAGCCAGCCAGAGCACTTCAGCACTGCCTTAGCTTTAACCACATGAAAATTCCCTCCTGACTTCAGGGTCTACTCAAGTGTCACAAGCTAAGCACAAGCTTCACAGAAGGAAAAAAAATCAGCCACAGTAAATCACAAGTCTCATTTATTAGCTCTGAGGGCCTACATCCTGCAGATGGAGGAAGCAAGAATACAAGGTACTACTGAGGAGCTCTGAGTTCCAAACCTGGCTTTGCACAACCCAGTGCTTGTGCTTTTTTCTGTTATGCCTCTTGATCAGCATTCACTCGCATTCCTCATTCTCTTTATTATTTACTCTTTGGTTCCTGAGCTTTGTTTTTGCCATTCCTTGGGAAGACCTTTTGTAAGAGGTTACACTCTCCCCTTGATACTAAGTTGAGATGTACAGAACTGCCCTCTGCACCAGCAAACTGCAAAAATGCTTTGAGACATTACTCAGCACACTGCAGATCAAGTAGAGGCTCTTCAGTCACCAAAAAATCAGAAGTAAAGGAACTGGCACCCTCTGTTTTAAACAGGTATGTCAATTTTGTCCACAGAGCCTTTGGGTATGATAGTTAGGAACTGCATTTTTTTATATGCAACTTTTCAAGTCACATTACACACTGAGACTTACTGCATGTCCCTACAACATTTTTCCTTAGGCATGTCTTCCTCAAGCCAGCAAAACCCAAGCCACCTCAGAAAAAACACCCACAAAACCAACCTTGCTAAAACTCACAAATCCACTCAAATAGTCCAAGACAAAACCAACCCACCATTACTGCACTATAATGCTATATCATGCTGCTTCACAAGAGGCCAAGGAAAAAATAAATAAAATAAACAAATTGTTAGCAGCTGAGAGGGCAACATCTGCCAATTCAGTTTCACATGAAAAAGCAGCTTCTTCTCTCAGTAGTGGAAAGATGATACTGTCATAGGTCTGTTAAAACGTCCTTGACCAAAAGCTGGATTTTCAGCAACAACAGCAAATATCTGAAAGTGTTCAGCAAAAGAAAAGCATGATCACATAGGGGAGGTAAAAGGAAAAAGAAAAGTGAAGAGGTGGTCAAAAGAGATGTGATTCTTAATAATAAGACATTAAAAAAATCATTATGTTAAAAATAATCAAGATAGAGACTGCTCCAGAAGAAAATACATCCCAATAAAAGGGAATACAGTGCAGGAATGGTTGAAATTGGGGAATATTAAAGCAAATGCTGATGAACAAGCAGTGATAAAAGAGGAACAGCAATGTTCAGTCTGAATTGGATGCAGAAGCAATTTGAATCACTGTGTTTACCCTCCTTTTTTTTTCCTTCCCTTTTGTTTTATTAAATAAGCCACTTCTGCTTATTCCAAGGAAAAGAAAAAAACCATTCAGCCTTTCAGACATCTGTGAAACTGCAAAATTTTGCAAGGCCATCCAGGAACACTGTGGATATGTGGAACAGGGTTCAGTGAACAAAATGGATTTGCTCAGACTTCTGTGAATGTCATTGACCTCCACATGAATAAAAATATTAAGATTAATGACTGCACCATGAATGTTATGCCACCAAATAGATCAGGAGACCCTTGAAGAGATTTTAAAGAGAGGAGCAGCTCTAATTCTGTTTCCTGCTATTTAAGATACATGGCTTGTGGGGTCATGCTAACAGGTAACAAGCAATTTAGGAAGTGGATCACCTGGCTGCTGCAATTCCTTCAACAGCCTAGGGATCCTGAGGGCATTTTGCAACACAACAGTTGCTAATTGAAACACAGGGATACCTCAGACTCATGGAAGTACAGAGCACTTCAGTGCTAGTCAGAGATACACACTGTAATGTGTTTTGGCAACTGAGGTAGAGGGCAGAGAGAGCCAAACACACATGCAGGCACTGATAATGCAAGAAATCCCACTCATAATTCCTTATACACTTTTCAGCCAAATAAGTCTCCTTACTCTTTTCAGATCTGTAAGAGAAAAAGACTCGGAACTATGACCCATACAAAAAGGCATAAAGGATGCAGCTTCACACACATCACTGTGCCTCAAAATTCAAGATTTACAGCACTTTCTCAGTTGAGTTACAAAAGAGACAGAGACATTCCAGGTCACACATGACTTCTGAAAATTTAAACTGGGTAATGTGTAATAAACATGTAAGCAATATTTCATTACTAATTATTCTGAGGGCATAGAATTTAATTACGCTCTCTTCTATTTATTGTTATTCCACCCACCTTTACAAATACAACGGCTTCTGGAGAAGAACTGCACATAGAAATTTTCAAATCTGGCTTTAGTCAATGTGTAGCTATATATCTTTTTTTAACAACAGTAATTTTTAATTGCGGAACTGTTTTGCTTGTTTAGACATACTATGTTTCAGATCTGCATTATACAACAGAATCTTGTGCATTTGCAAAATTGCAGTGCACAGCTGTTTTGTTACTTATACTCCATCTTAAAATTGACTGGTTGGAAAATGAAGTTTGTCTGAAAACAATCAGTTCTGAACTCATTTAAGTTTACAGAACTCCCTATGAAAGTCTGAGCTGAAAATGTGATTCACTGGTTAAATGAATGCTACACTAAAACTGCAGTGCAGGAAGAAAGGGGCATTTTATTTTCATTCTTTTCTTGCTGGGTGTTTTCAACCAAAAACCTAAAAAAATTATTTAAGGGCAAAAGACCTAAGCATACACAGCTGACTCAAGCTAGAAGGTCAGTAAAGCTGAAAAACAGCTGCATGAATATCTTATACTGATTTGAAGCTGTAATTCTCAGAAAATAAATAATTACCCGAGATACGAGTTAAACTAGTTCTGTGAGCCATCTTTGCTGAATGCACTTTTAAAGAAGTAAAAGCACCAAGAGCTGTTTGAATAACCAGTTAGTTAGGATAGGCTGCAGGCAGAAACTTAAGAGATTTCATTCGGCAAAACCAGAGGTAAAGGGCACCATGAGGTAAATATCAGGTAAATCAACAGTTCAAATCACAACTTATGGTGATTTGAATAAAAGAGGATTCTTGGATCTCAAGAGTAAGTTTTGTTTACTAACTTTCTATTAATACTAGAGAGACATGTTAGAGAAATCTCTCAAAAATTATGGGTTTGGTGCTTATTTAAACAAAAAAAAAAAAAGAAAAACTAAAGGCATATCTTTATGCCTTTGTCATCACACTAAGGGATATATTCACGAGGGGTAAGGAGGAGATGTAGCAGGCGGTACTGGTTCAGGTGACAAGTGAGGTGAAAGGAGGCAGGGGAATCTTACAGAAGCAGAGAACTCTCTCAGCTCTAGCCAAAGCCAAATACTGAGGCTGATATGTTGCAGGTGGGAATTTCAGCTAATGAGGGACAAGCCTTAGAAGGATGAGTGAGACATCCCCTGCTACACCATAAAATGCCATAACACACCTACATCAAGATTGTTGTGTAGTAAGTTCAGGTGGAAGTGGTTAGAGAAAAAAGCAGCAATTTTCTTTTGAAAGGAGTCTGGACTTAAATAGACATCCTTGCTAAATCAAAACACCCACCACACTTTAACAATAGGCTACCAACTGTGAACAAACCAGGGAATTGCCTATTAAATGCAAAAAGCTGCCCTCTCTGTTTTGGCAACAAAACCTGGAATACTACCAGGCACTGAAGAATTAGACTGTGTAAAGGAAAAAATAAGTGAAGACCAAAATGATTGTTGATGGATGTTAGCCCATGAAAATGCATCAGGACAGCTACAAGGAGCACAATCAGCAGCTAACCTTTCACAGCCTCTCCCCTACAACTTCTGCAACACACCAAAAGGTTCAAATTGTCTCTGAGCAGCAAATATAAATACATACCTTCTGATGAATGGGAATAAACATCTCTTTGGAGTTCACACAGAAGACGGGGCATGACCAGTATAATTAAGTAATTTGAAAACTGAAAGAAAGCAGGTTCGGCAGGTTTTAGAGCACAGGACTGAAATCTGTGCTTCTGCATTGTAATAGGCTATTTCTTCTCTAAAGGCAAATGTTTATGACATTATGCCAGTCCATGGGTTTGTCTCAAGATAACTAGCTCTTCTACATTCAGCACACAAATACATTACTCCATTTTATTCCTATACAAACAGCAATTTCCCACTATTACAAAATGAGCATACAATGAATTTCATATTCACCCTGCTCTCACAGTGCCTCTTCTTTATACCAAATGAATACAAAATGTGAAAGAATTAAGCCTGTGTGGCCAACTCATATTCTACATCTTTTCAGTGTTTGAAAAAGTAAATGTCTCCAACATTTTATAAATATATAACATTCAAATACGTATAGATAAAATTCAGAGTCCTCTTATTTTTGTACATATACACACTTGAAGTTTTAAGGAAAAGCTAAAAAATTGCAGTGCCATTTAAGACAAAACACCCATTGCATATTCTCCTTCTTTTCCCTGCTAGAAAACTAATTATAAGCTTAATGCCATATCCAATGTTTTGTATATTTTTTAAGTACAGCACTCAATACAAAAGTCCATTTCAGGCCTAAAAACCTTGGTATGGTACTATAAAGCCATTAACTCTATATTAAATTATACTACATTTCATTTATACTGCATTTCATTTTAGCTGTGATGGCCCAGTAATTACTACTTATTTTTTCTGATCTCTCACATAAGAAAAAGCATGGCTGGTGAATTAGTGATGATAACCAATAATGAGAAGCAAGGGCATTTATATTTTTTCTTTGTACACCATTCAATTGTTATTAAAAAAATCCATTATGCTCCATATTTTACTACATAAGGCAGATATAACCCACTAAATATATCTTACTTTCTCTACTTTTTCAACAGAGATCACAAGATATTATCATATTACCTTTTCTCTCTCACTGCACTGCCAGGTTCTGGCCAGCCAATTCTGAATCTGCTTTCACTTTCAGACATTTATCTGCATACAGTTAGGTGAAAGGTATTATTAATCATATCCTGTTGCTAGGCTACCTGGAGATGTTCATTTAAGCTTAATGTTTCTCTTTGTTATAAAGTGCCATGAGGAACTCACAGATCTGAGACAAGAAAGCTACCTTGCAAAGCTGCTTAAAAAATAAAATAGAATCAAGGCACTCATAGCAGAATACACGTTAACAAGAAAAATAATTTAAAAAACCCCTAGTATAGTCTACTGTTTGCATAGTAGAGCTTCATTCCAATATGAAACTTTTAGATAACTGATGCACAATAAGAATTAAAACTGAGGTTTAGTGTTCAGACTCATAGCTGTTGAAAGAGCTTTAAGGACACTACAATATTTTTATTAGAAATAATTCTGCAATGAGAGCATTATCTAATATTCAGTGAAATAAATAGAAATGTATTAATTACACACAAAGAAAAATACCATATACGCTCATGTAAATTAGCATATTATTTATAAGGTTTTTGGTTCAAGCTTATTGAAGATTCACACCTCTGCATAAAGATTCATATACATTCATATTTGCCACATCTAGGAAGAGTTACCAAGGACCTGACACGGGATTAAGTTCCATGTTACAAAGTTCTGTGTAACAAGAGATGGAGCAGCACAAGAGTGGGATGTGACTTAAATGGCTCTTTTAACCTAGTAAGTAGCAGTCACACAGTGGAATTGGAAAACATGAAGCAAAATCCTAGCAAAGACAAGGCCATGTATAATTTTACTCCAAGACAGCAAGATGAAGTTCTCTGACTCTCTCAAGGTCTCTATACAACCAGCTATCGCATTTAAAAATCTGCAAAAGGCCTTGTCTATGTTACAGTTTTAATCACGTTAGGGAACTAAAGCAAGACAGCCCAAATTATTTCCCTTCCACTCTGCTCCAGCTTGTCAAAAAAAACCCCTGGATGTACTTGAACGACTTTCCAAGTATTTTAGAATATTGATAATCATTTTAATTCTCTGTAGGATCCCTTTCCATTAAGGAAGACAGAAACCATTCACCTGGAGAGTATCAATATCTGGTGCACACACTCATTTGGAAATTTGGGGTGTACCCCTTAAAGAACATATAAGCAGCAGAACCTGCTTAGCACGGTGGTGCCTCATAACTTCCTCATCCATCCATTCTGTTGAAATGCAGAAATTCTGAATACCAGTATGGACTTGCAAGTCTTCTCTCTTTCTGGGGAAAGTAAGCCTTTTTCTGAAGTTTTGATCTGCAAGCTAACAGCTATTTGACAAAATGACAGAAAGCAGTGTTATAGAGTTTTCTGTACAGATTCCTGTCTTGGATTCTGGTTATCACCAGAAACACACATGGGTGCAATAATGAAAGCAGTCTTCACCCTTTACAGAGTTAAGAAAACAAAAAATTACTTTCAGAGACCAGCAGTGACACTGGACTCCTTTTCTAACTCCTGCTACCTTGGTGCTTTCCAAGTAACAACTGCAAACAATGCTCTTCCTGATTCTTCATGTGAAAAATAGGTGCAAAATACCTCTGGAAGACATTACTGCAGTGCTTTGATATGTCAGCAAAAAAAGAGTACAAAAATGGCCGTAGTATAGAAGAGATTTTTCAGAGTTCCCTTTAGTAGAGACATTATTTCAAATTAACTTTCATTTCTGCACTAATATTATAGGCATAGAAAAGTTTGCATTCAGCATTTTCAGAAGTACTAAGCATGCATTTAAGTCCGTAAGTAGAGATTTTTTTTTTAAAAGCTGAATCTACAGCATTGGGGTTTGAAGTATGTACTGGTTAGCTTAAGAAGTATTTGTTTCAATCAATATTCAATTCTATTTATTCTTTATGGAAAAAGACAATAAAATGTTGTCCAAAACAAACTAAAAGCCAGCAGGTACATTTCCAGAACCAATTCTGGTCTAAGATTCCTAATTGCAATCGTGTTTTCCTATGAGAGGGCTGAGATGAAGCCAAGCAGGCAATGCTGAGGACAAAGCTAGTGCTGCTGATATCATCATAAGATCCAGGACCTGTACCTCTGTCACTGTTTTTTATGGTAAGTGTTGCACCAGACAGCTGTTTCTTCAGTGAAGGTCTATTTTGCTTGAAGTCTTACAAATCTTCTGACACTGTGGTATTTAAAAAAAAAAAAAAATTCAAGGAAAACAAGGTTCAGCTTCATTTAGAAGACCAAGCACTTCTTCAGAGAGACAAAAACACCCAGGACAAATGTGGTACTGCTCTAAGTTTACAAGACTATGCATTCTGGTTTGGCAGTTCTGCTTTAATAATGCTTCATAGCAGTACTAACTCCATATTGCTACCCAAATTATTTTTCCCATTTACTTCAGATTTCAGCTGGGTAGGGAAATTAAAAAAAAATCCAAACCAAAACAACCTTTCTTGAAAGGAGCTACAATACAAAAAGAAAAAAAAAAATCCTCATTTTTAGCTTATCACACTTTTATAAAGAAGAAGTGTAACAAAATATCCCAATTGTAAGAGTTAAAAAGGATAATTGTGAATGTATAACCACATTGTAGTTTTGAAGTTGGCAACAAATGCATTATGGCAATTAAATCTCACCCAAAGCAAAAAAAAAAAAAAAAAAAAAAAAAAAGTGTAATTCTAAAATTGTGCTGTGCCTGGAGTTCTGATAACCAATACTGCCACACTTATAGTGTGAAACATACTTGTCCACATGTCCTGATTCCTCAACTCTTATAATAGGAAGAAATTCCATGCTTCTGCACTGCAGAGGGAGATCTTTACAACATACATCCTTACTCCCTTACAGAGGGAGATAACAGACCTACCATTCAATTTCATACTTTTCCTGAGTTTCCTCTCAGACGATTGAGAAAAATACTTGATATCCCTATTTTTTGGTCTGGCCATCCTTTTCTGAATTGTCACCTCTGTTTTTCCTACCAGATGTACTGGACAGGTCAGCTGGTCTTTAAAAAGCCAAATAATTCTTGCTGGAATAGAGGGCAGCCAGCCTGGATCCAGAGTAAAACTTTTCCAAGTTTTACAACATTAAGTTAGAGGCTGCTCCCCCCACTTCGGTAGCATCCTGCTTCCTGTGTGGGAAAAGGTAAATGTAGCTTTTATTGGATAGGATTTACTAGTTTGGAGAATGGAACCCTAAGATTTTGTATGCAGATTTTTTATCTTGTTCCCTAAATTTAGGGGGTTTTGTTACCATGCCATCTTACAACTGTGGGAGCTGTTTCATCAGTAAGACATTAGGGTGGCAGAGATTGAGATGACAGGAGCACTTCAAAGAGTAGGTGCTGTGAAACCAAGAAACAGTAGTTTGTCATGAAGCAGCACCGTCAGTGGGGTGGCATCCTGATGTTCGGCACCCTAACTAAAGCATGCAGGGCAGATTCAGTCAAGGGTACCTTTGTTGCAGCTCAGCATGCCCAAATACAGTAGAGAGAAAGCAGTGAATAGTTTCCTCCCCAGCCAGAAGATAACTTTTTCTCATCTTCCAATGCCCTCCATGAGGCCAGTGAAGCACTGCTGTAGGTAGTGTCACAGGGTTCTATAGCCCACAAACACTGTGGTAACTTCTATATCCCTCCAGAACTCTTCAACTTATGGCCAAGGGCTTCTCAAAAAGGTATCCCTCAAACAAGTGTATGTGAGAGTGATTTAAAGATAACTGAAATTAATTTCCTAATGAGCAGATAGTTCTTTAAGAACCTAAATACACCACACCTGCTATTTCACCTAATGAGATGATTTATTAGTGGATTAATGAGTAATCTTCCTACTGGCTCATATTTTTAACAACCAGACCTTTTTACTCCCTCACTCAGCTGCTCACAACACTATGCTGAGCATGCAGTTTTAGTGATCACTTCTAAATTTAATGTCCTACCTGCAAGGACTCAATTCTGTGCTAACACCTACTGCATTGAGATTCTCCACAGAAGCAATGTTGCCTTATTTCCGTGACACCCTTCTCACCTTACAGCTGTACAGCTAAAAATGACGACTTGCTCTTTCCTAATGGCTAAGAACAGCTTTTGTTTCACAGGCATCCTGGAGATCTTTCCACCTTTATTGCTCTTTATACTCCTCATTTAACCAATCAAACATAATTCTGCTTCCTGTAACATTGCATTCAGTCTTCACACACAAGCCCTTTCCTTATGGGTGGATTTTGTTTAACACATTCTCATTTCTCCTATAGTACATTCCAGATCTATTCCCTTTGTTCTTTCCTGGGATATACAGGAGCCTCAACATCTCCTGTCTTGCTAGCTCTCTGCATGCAGCTCGGTATCTCAAGAAGTCCCAGTTTCCTGGAACAGAAGTAAGATTTTAGCTAATACCACCAGTGTATTTTCCAGAGCTACAGTCCATGCCCATCTTACAGCAACACCCAGATATCTTGGCATGCTCCAAGTTTGAGAAGTGTTTCTTTTCTTCTACCTCTAATTGAAAATGAGTTATCTAAAATACAGTTTGTCCTTCTTAACCTTCGTTATCTTCATCCCTCATGAAATATGTCTCCCCATCTGGAAAACTCCTTCCGCTTGAATTCCACTCTGGTTCCACCTGACAGCATCCCTCTGTATTTCCCAGCCAAAAAACTGTTCCACTGGCTCAAGAGATATGGCCTTGAGATACAGAATTTGAGCTCTGATGGCCATGTACAACTGCTCATACCACAATAATTGCAGTCTGAGTTGATGATTATATTCCAGCCCATAAATATTTGTTATTAACAGGCAGAGGGCTGTAACAGAACTCTTCCACATGACAGAATAAATGAAAAAAAGATTTTTATCTCTGTGGTATACTCTACAAGTATACAAGTTTTAAGACATGCTTTGAAACACACTTATTTTCAATTATTGTTAACTGCAAAACATGAAGGTCATAGCATAGACTATACATCTTCAAAATGTTTATTAAAGTAGCACTGATGACTAACTTAATTAATCATAGCTGCAGCTATTTCTCTCCCAATTATTTCCTTCTCTCCATACATTTTCAGATTCAGAGCTATTTTTTTCAGTATTCCTCTGTAGCATTTCTGTATTTCATTAATAGTAATGAAAATGCATAAAGAACAAAGATTTTCAACGTTTCTAGGAATTTTTCCACAACAGCATCCACCAATCTGTGCACCAAATAAGCAAAAAAAAAAAAAAAAAAAAAAAAAAAAAAAAAAAAAAAAAGAAGTATTTTTTAAATCAAATTTCAAGAACCAACATCTATGTTGCTGATACCTGCCTTCGGATAATATTGAAACTCTATTGAAAACCACATATGCCAGTTGCAGATGAGTGTTATCAACAAACTTCTACAGTGCTCTAGAGAATTTTCCAAGCTGAGAGTTTCCACTGCTGCTATAGCATAAAACAGAAATTTAGAAAAAAAATACCAACTCTGAAAAATAAATTACTGCAAAAATACAACTCTAAAAATGGTATATATAAATTAGAAACAAACCTTCCAACACAGTTATCCCCATATAGACTGTTGAAGACATTGTAACAACTATGTAGGGGAAGAACAATAAAACAAGATGCCATCTTCTGAAGGAAAGAAAGGAGAAGCCTTGTACTCTGAGGTTTCAACATCGAGTTAGGAATTTAGCAACCTAAAAGCTCTATATCCATGTATAGGCAAGCATGAAATTTGTTGTCTTTTGTTTCTCAGGTTTCTTTTAAACATGGGCGTGATTTTTAGGATGATTTAGATCTCCAGTGTGTTGGAAAGACTGACTCACTACTTAAGAAGTTTTACCCAAATTACATATTTTTAAGCTGCCATAGTATTGAATGGAGAAATTATTTATGTTTGGAGACACAAAAAGGGTAAGAATAAAGAGTAATTTCTTTGTTTCTATATACTGTCACATTTATGCTCCCATGAAGAGAGCAGTGAAGCTCAGTAACACAGGGAGAAGGCAGTACAATATAACAAAGCATCTGCAGATAACTCCATCTCCATTTTCTGCTCTTTGGTTTTATAAGGAGCCACAAAAATACTTTACACTTCATTATTTCCACAGCACCTATGAGCAAAGGTACTTTGTTTTTTCATGTCAGCCAGCCAACCATTAAACTACCAGAAGTTAAATCTTTTAATATCTTACATTCAGTTCTGCAGGCTCCATACATAAAGCAAGGGTGTGGGAGAACAAACCCTGCAATTACTAGCCAAAAGGAACAAAGCATACTTCTGCCTGCCAGCCTCTAACTCTTACATCACTTGGAATACCTCACTAATTCTCTTTTTTTAACAAAACATGGTTGAAACTATCTAATGCTTGATAAGAATAAACATTCCTTCAGTAAGTATGACAAGATAATGAACTATAACCACTTGTACACAAAAATAGTAAAAATAAAGCAAATCACTGAGCAGTTTTAAGTCATGGATGCACCAGAGCAGAGAAAAAAAAAACCATGCACAGTTTGTGCTAAACCCGAGTTGATCTGGAAAGAAAAGCCAAAGAGTCAGAAAAAAGTTTCCATCTCTCACTTACAACCAAAAAGACACTCTTTTCACAGCACCCCGAGATCCTACTGCATATCCAGGTCAAAGGGACAAGAAAGAGTGTGAAAAACAACACATATACAGAGTGTATATGCATAGTGTGTATTATCTTCAATTTAATGACAGAATTAGTTGTCCTGTGCAACCAACCAGGGCTTTATGATAACATTACTGTTGTCCCTGAAAATCAGCCTTCTGATTTGTTTTAGTATAATGGAGTCAGTTCTCATGAATTGTAAGATAAACAAGAATCATGTTTGCATTCCTTTGTAAAAGATATCACCTGATGGACTTCTCAAGTGACCAGTGAAGATGGAGAGGTGGTAACTTCTCTGTCCACTCTCTGATCACTGTCCAGAAACTTATATATACGAGGTCAACAATAAACTAGAGAGTTCTTTTCTTCTTCTCTGCCTGAACACCTGTTGTGTGTGTTACTGTGTGTTTCTATCTGCATCACAGTGACACATTACCTTGGACAGCACACAGGGATACAGAGAGCCATGCTTTGTACCTTTGACCACTAATAAGAGCATAATTTTTTCCCCACTTTGATTATTGGTATAACTGGACTCCTTTTTTACTTCAGCTTATACTGTAGACATTTGCTTTTTAAGTATTTTTGGTACAAAAGAACATCCTAGCAATAAATGATTACAACACTACCTCCAAAAATGAGGTAGTTTTAGGCTCTTGGGTGCAGATAAGAAAAGCAAAGGAAGTTACTGTGTTTAAGCTAACTTGCTCTCCTTAATTTATTTGTGCCTATTGGTTCCCAATATTTTCCTTCTCCTTATTAAACATAGCTGTTGGAATTAAAATTATAAGGAAAGAACATTCTGCCTGAGGGATTGCAAGAGAAATGTGAGAACAAAAAGAAACAGTGAATCTGTCAAGCTCAGATAAAAAGAATACTCAAAGAATTATGGGTGGTAGTTTGGATATTGCACAGAAAATTTAACAATTTTGTCTTGGGATGGTATTTCCTTGATAATAAGAAGTATCTGTAGTCATGTCAAATTGATGTGTTGACACAAATTACCATCTCTCACACTGCCTTTTTCACTGTATTTACTCCGCTCTTTAGAACAATCTTTCATCAATTGAGCAGTTTATAACTCAAGTACATAGAAAATATGAACAAATCCATACATCTTTATATGAGGCTCAAAAAACTCCCATCAAAAATGCTCCTACTTTGCTTTTGATAGTGAGAGGCAACAAAAAGGGAAATAGAACATGGCAAAAACTTATAAGCAGAAAGATTCAGGCTCTATAAGGACTCTTAATATACCAGATGCAAAATGTTTAAATATTAACATTATAAACCTAAGAAGTAAACATAAAATACAGATCTATGATATGTAAAGAAGAATATATCAAGGTTATGAAACAACTCTTGGTTAGACCACTGTGATCAGCATTCACACCTTTAATATAAACAGCACTGAAATATGTCCCACCACATCTTTGGTGAGAATGGATGATGAAATACAAGACTGATCTTTGCATACATTTCTAGCTTAAATGGTTAGTGAACTATAAATTGTATTTTTCCACTTCTTTTGACTCTTAAATATGTGAATACTCAAGTTATGTACAACTGCCTTGCAGATATTGACATAATATTTATTGACAAGTTATAAATTGTGAATTTATTAGATGTAAGTTTTTTAGTTCAATGTTTAATTTATTATTTTTATTACCTATTCAATATTACTTAATATTTTAAATCAATATTTGTTGAGGGTGTTGGTTTTTATTTTTAAATTTTACTTTATTAAGCCAAATATAAAAGAACATGCAGACCCAGAAAATTTGAGACAGTGAAGAGACTTGGCTTCCAAATGCAGTAAACTAAATAGTCATACCGACAGATTGATGAGTGAAAGATCTTAAACTAGGATAAATCAGGAAGAGTTCTTATAGTTTAGATTTTATACATCACCTGCCAGCTCTGCAGCCAGAGCTTTTGAACCTGAATGCAGTGACCACTGTCATTTACAAGAAATCATTTTATCTGACTAGACAATACATTTTGATAATCCAAATGAATTGGTTAAAAGAATTTTGTAAGCAATGAAATGAGCATAAATCTTTAGGAGTGGCAAAATTCTAAGGATTAAATTCGTAATGACACAGATTTTCAGAGTTACTAAGAAGAAATGGAATAAAGAGAGCTTCATCCTTCTGTAAGGACTGTTCTCTTGCCTTTGTAAGGAAGGGTCTAAAAGCACACCAGACATGATACAAGCTTCCTTTGAACCTGAAATGCTATGTCTCTTTTAGGACAGGATTCTAATATTAGAAGAAGCCTTCAAAGCAGGACCTAGCATCACCTCTGCTTTAAAGAGAGGGAACGACAGCATAAATTTTCTGTATTATTTTCTTAGAAAATCATTGGCAAACTCAGACAGAACATCTTATCTTCCATCATATCTAGGACCTTGAATAAGAGATCACTCCTTGTCCCACAGGAAAAGGAGGCAAAAGAGTTCAATGCCCTGAATCTCTGAATTTCCTGTCTGCCAGGTGAGCATATCACATGTAAAGGAAAAGTCATCCATCTCCCTAAAACAGAAAGAAACTTCCTCAATGTATAAGGGCTGAAAGAGAGTGCAACACACCATATAACACTTATACTTGCAGCATTTTAGGCAGCATTTTTTTCCATTTTTTTTTCTACTATATGCACAGAACAGTACCTGCATTTTGCTGATCAGCCCCTGAACTGGTCTTTCAAAAGGATCTTAAAATGCTAACTAGAACTTGCCTTGGTTTCTGCTGGGATCGAGTTAACTTTCTTCCTAGACACTGGTACTGTGTTTTGGATTTAGTATGAGAATGATATTGTAAAAACACTGGTGTTTTCAGCAGTTGCTAAGGAGTGTTTATACTAAAGCGAGGACTTCTCAGCTTCTCATGCTCTGACAGCAAGAAGGCTGCAGGGGCAGAAGTTGATAGAAGACACAGTTGGGACACTGGGCCAAAGGGGTATTCCATATGACCATGGTGTCATGCTCAGAACATAAACCAAGGGGAAAGCTGGCTGGGGGCCACTGCATGGCACTATCTGGACATGGGTCAGCAGGGGGTGAGCACTCGCACCGCACATCGTTTGTTCTGCACGTTCTATTGCTTTCAATATTATTATTTTCCTTCTTTTCTGGCCCATTTAACATCCCAACCCTCGAGTTTTCCCACTTCTGCTTCTCTGATTCTCTCCCTCATCCTGCTGTGGGGTGGAGTGCACTACGTGGTGTTTGGTTTCTGTCTGGGGTTATACCAGGACAGAACTACACAACATAGAGAGGGTTAACTAAGCACAAGAACCACAGAAGAACCTGGCAAACCTTTGCAGTTTTATATAGCCTAGAAATATGAAACCCCTTTCTATTCTTGGCTAGATTTCCTTCACACAACTTCTTCAAAAAGTTTATAGAGAGAGAACACAAACTACAGTATCTCTAAGGGGTATTCTCAAGGCTAATTTTATGCAGTGGAAACCAGACTCTTTCTAGACTTTCTCTTAAGGCCATGGAAAGACTGTGACTCCATAGAAGATGGTCATAAAAAGATATTTAAACTGGATTTGTAATTGAAACAGAAGAAGGGAGAAGGGAGAAGGAAAAGAAGAGCCCTGTTGAAACCAGTCACACACCTGCACCTGTACCTGCCTGCTCACCACTCATTTTTAGCTTCATCCAGACAAATGTTCCTGTTCCTCCCACTCTGCCCATGCTCCAAACAACAAATATTAAGAGCTCTCTGCCCCAAACTTAATCTAAACCAGTGTGTGAGTCCAGCCCCACTGACACTACACCACTGAGAATTGAAGTCATCTTGCAGGAGAAAAAGGAAAATAACCACTCTCCACTAATCACACTGGTCAGGAAGGTCAGCCTACCAACCACGACATTTCTCTTTCAACTTCCTCCTACACATCTTGTCTTCTTTTTTCTCCTATATTTCATGATTCACATCCCTAGGCTTAACATGCAAATTGTGAATTGAAATATTTCTACATCTTCTTTGATGAATCTCCATACATAATTTACAAATCTTTACATAAATTCCCTTAGACCAACACAAATGTTCCCCCTTATTCATGTGTCACCATCATGATTTAACAGGGCATGGAAGATCTTGATCTTCTGCAATTAAATTCAGGGTTAAAGAACTCCACAACCATAATCTACTAATGCTTGAGGCTAAAATAATACAGCAAAGGTCCATTTTAAAAAAATAAATTCAATAGGACCCGTAGGACTAACAGCATGTACCTGAGCAGGAGGAAGAGTGCCATCCACTACAGAACTATTTGTTTGATCATCCAGAATAACTTACTTTGGAATTCTGAAATCCAGGGCTAAAAGCATTCATCAAAAGTATCTTGCTGGCAACAGCCATGTCATGTCCAGTATCATGTAGGAAATACGTTACAATGAGTTATTGCTCAAATCCAAAATACCTCAAACTTTTCAGACTAAAAGTGAGCTATGGCAGTGGTCTTACTTCCTTAAAGCATGAAAAGCATAACACTGAACTAAGTTGACATTGCCCTCATTTCCATAAACCACTGCAGCTACTGACTGACATTTTGCACGTTAAGCAAGAGAGGAGTCAAATTCATAGTGGCACTTCTACCATCAGGCAAAAAAGTGTGAAGCATGCATAAACCTGCAGTCCCATCTCCTGCTTGTCACCGTACCCCTGAGAAGCAAGTGCGTATGTCACTTTCTCCTCCTATCTGTTTTCACTGCACATAGAGAAGACATGATGCTCTGTATCATCTCAAATGCTGTTTTTTATTCAACAGTGAGCCTTTACTGTTTCAGAATAGTGCCCACTAGGACAGGCTGTTTGATGGAAACAGGCTAGAACTCACCCTCAAAACATTGCCATGTGTTTAGGCAGCAGCTATACTTGTGTTTTAAATAGACTTCTCAGTGAGTTCTTCTTCCTAGAAAGTTTATTCTTGAAAGAGGATATATTTTATTACAAACATGACGTTCCTCCAAACAACAAATGCATAGAAGAAAGAAATAACAGAGCGAAATGGCTTATATTGCTTTTGGGAAGCTTTAAAATGTTTGATTAGAGCTGCTTTGGAGATTATTTAATCCGTGACAGAATGCTGTCTTTTTCTAACTTTCAGGAATTGAATTAAAATGCAATGTGACCTCTATCTAACAGTTCCAACAAAAGACAGTACAGTTTCTATCAGAAAATATAACTTAGTAGAAATAAAATAAAACCCTCACAGGTTTAATAAAGGATGGAAAAAACTGATTTCTACATCAAACTCTCCAACTCATGCTTCAAGAAACTGCACAGGCAGACTTTGGACATTTCATCTCAAATCAAGACTTAATCGATTGATGTTGCAAGGTCTCTTTAGAAATCATTCTTTAAAGGATAGACTGCAAAATATTTGCTAATAGTCTATGAAGTACTGTAGCTAATTAAAGAAAGTACATTTGTCAAATAAATTAAGTGATACATTAGCATTTGCCTTCTCAGTAATCTATAATGAATCTCCAATATATCAGCATGAGTTAAAGAAGCCTTTGTTACAGCTAGTAAAAACCTCAATTACGCTTCTGGAGAAAAGTCTGACATTCTATTTTTTATCCATTCTTAACAGGACACTGTACTTAAGCGATATATCATATACTTCTTTGAATTAAAGAGGTCCTTAACAAGTAAAGTCAGATATTAAATAGAATAATTTTTATTTTTATTATTTTTTCTCTGAAATAAACAAGAAATAACCTTATTTTTTATTTCTATTTAGTTTCTACATTGATAAAATTATACTTTCTAGTGTAAATCATTCTAACAGTTTTCAAGTTAACGCAACTTTAAGTTATTTAATCATTATTCTTCTGGGATAAAAAAATCCCCATATCCTCACAAAATTATTTAAAATGTCTTTACTATTTAATTTTTTTTTCAACCATAAATTTTTACTATGAAATTAAGTAATTTTTTTTATGAAAGTAAATGTAGGTAATTGCATCCATTTACCGTTTACATAACTTCTCCTAGAGCCTTTCTTTGGACCACCTAGCTTGTGGGGCTTTTAAAAAGTCTTTAGAGCTAAATTGCTTAAAATTAGTAAAGTTATTTTTCCATTCATGCATCTGTCTCAGTTGAGAAAAATCATTCAACAGTGAGCACTTGACAGCACAGCCACTTTCCCTGTTAATTGTCGCCTAAGACAAGAAAATTGAATTTTTGTCTGCTGAAGTTGAGGCAGGGGTTTCATGGGTGGAACACCCTCAGCTGCTGTCAGCTGCTCAGTTTCTCTAAGCTGCAGAAGTGAACTGGCATACCTACACCTGCCCGTGACAGACAGCTCTTCTGAGATGGGATGGCAGCAGGTTAGCTCCTCTAAGCAATCCACAGGGCAATGGCTGCACAAACACTGCCTCATCGTTATTCTGCTCCCAAAGGTGTTGCAGCTGATTGATACGCTGAAATTTCATTCTAGATAGTGGTAAAAACCCCAAGCTATCACACAATTCTATTTGCTATCCTTACCCAGAAAACGTTTTGCCCAGCTCAGACTGTCAGCTCCATTTCTAATCACTGCACAAGTAACATCAAGTAAATGTGGCACTTGGAACACTTGATGCTTTACACAAAATACGCAGAAATCCTCACTTATTTCTCTTCCTCTCAATCTTAGGCACTAAGAGATGCATGTTTTGTCATATGTATGGAGAAAATATACATTTAGTAAAATAGTAATTTCAGCCATGTTACTGACCTGACTGGCAGAGAAGTGAGTTCACTTGTTACCCATTAAAAAAAAAAAAAAAAAAAAAAAAAAAAGCTAAACCTTGTCTTATGAAGACAGTCCTTAATACCTAAACCCCTCTCCCCTCAAACATCTATCAGGTCTCTGATCTGCTCTTATCAAAATTTCTCTTCTTGAAAGACAGTTTATTTACCCATGTGTGAAGTCAATCCCAGAACAGTTAAACAGATATCTCCTTCTTTCTTACAAAAAAATAAAAACAAAAATTGAAAGACGACATTCTCCAATTTACTATCAACACTTTGATAGGTACAAAGCTGAAGTGATACAATCAATCATTCCTGATTTGTTTTTGATAAAGAGAAGCACAGAAATGTAAAATGTAGCTAGGATGTTCTATTGAGCCATTCGTCCATTAGTCACTTTTTATTTTATGATCAGTAAATAGCATTCTTACGGGGACAGAAAGTGGAATTTTTTTTTAGTGATCCAATGATAACACACTCTGGAGAATATTTCCATAAAATTAAAGAGCATCATGGGGAAAATGCTACCAGTAGTATCCAGCAGTCAAGCTGGACTTCTCATGAGAAGAAAGACATCAGTTAAGACAACACTGTACAAACTGATGGAAGAAGGAATAACTCAGGGCTACTGAACACACCTCCAATCTAGAAGGCCTCTAAATTACAAAACACAAAAGGCAAAGAAAATTCTCTGAATTACTATTATAAACTTCTCTATTTTATAGTCTACTCTAAGCACTGTTTGCAGAGAGAATATACAAAGCTGGAGAGACCTTTGAACCTGACCTGATTTATTGCTTCTTTTTCTCTGCCACAGAAAATTTGATTCCTAAGCCTCTGCTTGAGCCACCTGAAGGCAGAAGTGACCTGTTATGTCCTACAAGACAGTGTTCATCTTGCTACCATACTTGCTTGGCTCAAGTAGCATTTCTCTTGGAAACTTACAACTTTCAGGTCTCTAGCAGTCTGAATGTCTCCCCTCACTGGTATTCACAGCAGTCTAAGACAAAGTCATTAGATCCTACAAACATTCCTCATTCAAAAAAAGTATTGATGATTCACTTGATTACTCTGTCCTCCTATTCAGAAAAGAAAACTCAGAGCAGTGTGATTTGGGCTTTTTTCTTGGACTCAACTTGTTGAATGTCACACCACAAAAACTATTTTAACTCCTCTTCAGGCTCTGCCTTCCCTCCTCTCCACCATTTCTCGTTCCTCAGCTCACAGAATTACACCATTACAAGGCCTCCACATACAAATGTTTACTGTTACTTTGGATGTTTAGATATAAGATTAGGCCTCGCTCCCCCACAACAAATATTTTGTTTTATTAGTAACTGGAAAATGCTCCTACATTGGTACAGTTTCAATGAACATTTTTGATGATACAGTATTTGGCATTGCATCAAATGCAAATATAATTATTTGCTCAGTTTCATGGCTATTTATTGAAAAACAAAATGTGACTGTCTGTAGCAACAGAAATACCCGAAACATTACCTCTATGCCACAAACACTGTTGTGCAAGTACAATATCACACCAGAGGAAAACATCAAAAGCCAAAGAAAAACGACATTTATTTAAAAACAGGAACAGACACTTGGGTACTTTCAACTGGTCAAACTTCAGTGTTTCTCACACAGAAAAAAACCTTAATTAATTCTACTGATTCTCTGAAACACAGATATTTTTGGAAAAATCATCAGGAAGATACTTTTAAATTGCACCACAAAAGGTGCTATAAATTATAGCTATTGCTATAAATCTGCCCATTTAAAACTTCTATAAGGTGCAGCCATGTCAGCTGCTTCCAGATACTTGGATGGCAAGAAAAGGAATATCAGTGGGAATTAGAGCTCTGGAAAAACCTGAAATGTCAGAAGTTTTTGCAAGGCAAAATAACAGTTGTGGCTAAAATACTCATAATAAATGGCTGATTGTGTGATGACAGCCTTCTTTAGATGGCGTTACCAGAATACAATTTTATGATAGTTCAACTAATGATTGATATGTGAGAAACAACACAGTTAAAAGACAAAAATAATTTAGTGATAGGAAATGCCAAGCAGTAGGCTGAGAAAAGTAAAACATAGTCATGAAAAACATAAACATTACAAAAAATATCCAATAATATAAAGTAAATTTAGCACACTTCCTCTACAGAAGTCTTAACAGATGTTAGAGTTAAACATCTATGGCCTACCCTCCTTCTTCTCATAAGGGATTCAGAAACCATTTTCTTTTCTCTGCCATTTTTTTTTCAATTGCTCTTGTTCTTCTATGGCTACCTCAGGGAATAAACACTAACCAAGCACATTTGTTAGTGAATGTGTCAGCTTCAAGAAACACATTGAACAGAATGCAGAAATGGTTTTGATCCCTTTGCTGGTCTTTGGCCCTTATGGAGAGACAAAATCAAAAAGATGTTGATCTATCAGCTCTAGAGTTAGACATTCTGGCAGCCCTCTGACCCAGGTGACCTGGTCCTCAGCCCCAAATGAGAGCTGAAAGGATAGCAAAGGTTTGCAAATAAACATCTGACCTCCCCCAAGTAATTAATATGATTGCCTTAAGTAGATACTAGTCCACATGGATTAACTAATTTTCAATACCAAGATTAACTTCTAACTTTCCAGAAAGTCAGTTACTAATTTGTGTGTGCATTGGTCATCACAGACTAGACTTTGCTTAAACTGCTTCCCAACTGTCATTCAACTATATTTTATTTACAGAATATTAATACAAGCTGTCCAAGATGCACATTTTATTAGCTGGAGAGTCAAGGCTGAGTCTTCTTGCCAAGAATACCTGAACCCACCTGTCAGTCACAGCATCTGGCAGTTTTATCTGCATTATATTTATATGTACATCAGTCCTAAACCTGATGCCAGTAGAGTTTTGTTATATTGCATGATCAATCATAACTTAAGTGGTAGCACACCTCAGCTATTTGCAGATTAATTCTACCAGAAAGAAATTTCTGCTCAAAGGTTAAATAAATCATGAAGTATTTATACCTCACTCCAACTACCTCAGCCTACGTAAGCCCAGCCTCATCCTCCTGTTCATCTTCAAAATAGGCACACTGAGGTGGAAAGATTGTAACAGAAAAGAAGTAGGGTGAAATTAATTTTGCCATCTGTAAGAGGATAAAGCAAATTAAAAAAAAAAACAAACAAAAAAAGTACACATTATTTGTTATATTTCACATATACTTTGTGCTGGCCCCCATTCCATGAAAGTAATTTGAAATCCAGGAGCAGAGCCAGGGTTTTTTTTTTTTGAGACATTTTTCATTGTCTTCTACCTGCCATCAGACTGCAATAGCACATCCTCAGCACAAAATTGAACAGAGGAAGAAGAAAACTCATCAAATAATTACTGGGGAAAAAAAGTCAGTGTTTTTTTTTTTTTTTTTTTTACAGTTTGTTGCTTCATTGGATATAATTCAATCGGGGGCCAGTCAGCCAACTCTCACTCTAATGATTCTGATCCCACAAGTAATTTCTTCAGTGATTGGGAGTCTATTCATATCAAATGGACTTTATTATTGCATTAATAATTCAGCAGCTCCCACAGCAAAAGAGTAAAAAAGATAAAAACACATCCAAGCACATTCCCCTCCCTCTACCAGCCTGCCTGAGATGCTTCTTTCCCTCCCATCACAGAACATGACAGATTTGGTTTTTCACCAGTGTCAGAATTTTACATAATTGATGACCTATTTGAGGACTACTGGTAGGTAGAAAAGGTTAGAGAACTTGAGAATCATATATTCCCACAGAAATTTCAGTTTCTAAAGAAAACAAGTGTCTGTCACCTCTATTAACAATCATCCTGTAGAGCTACTTGCTTGAGCATTTCCATAGTTTATAAATCAAGCTGAAGTTCACGAAAAGTCTTCATTCTTTGGCCCAACATCAAGAACAGAAGTGTTTTCTGGAAAGTGCTCCATAATTCTTGACTGCAAGTACAAAATCATCTTAAAGTAATGACATTTAATGAATTATATGCATAATGTTTAAAGTACCAGCCTGCATTCTACACACAATTCAAATACCGTGACCTGTGTTACAGATGGTAGCCTCTTAGTTCTCAGTAGTGGACAAGGACTGTGCATTATTGACTCTTTAATGAAAATAAGAAAGAGCCAGAAGCAAAGAAAAAATAAAAATTAATGCATCTATGTATTTTCCTAATTTGTATTGGCAGGATTAATTAAAAAAAGTGTAGTGTGAAATACGCAGTAGTTTGTTGGGGTTTTTTTAAATGCAATAATATTATTGTAACAGATTCCACTGCATTATTTGGCCACTAAGTGTTCTTCCAGGAAGAATAAAATGATTTTGCACAGACAAGTGGACCAGAAAGTGAAATTTTATTTAACCAGTTCTATTAAGCTTTTGCTAACTAAATCTTCTTCTTCTCTACCACTGTTGTAAGGCCAAAGCCAAAGTAACCTCTCAGGACATACACTTCTGAAGAACAGAAACATTATGGAGGTATGGCTGCAGTTCTGAAACTGTTTTTCAGTCTTCCCAGGAAGAGTAAGCTCTTTTTAAAAATTTAAGCAAGAATACAAAGTATAATCAAAACTGTCTCTGCAAACAACGTTTGCTATAATTATTTCCTGTTGGATATATTTCCTTTTCTTAACAGAGCTATTTTGTGGATGAATGGCAAAGCATCAGGCACTGATATTTTCCTGTTTAACACAACAGAATGTTTCCAGCTGCAGCTAGCAGAACTCATGCACCACATCTCCCTAGCTGACCGTAACCAAAACCAAACACCTCCAAACCTTCATTTCTCTGGCATATAGTTTACTGAGAGGCAACATGCCCATACCCAGGATCCAACAACACAACTTGAAACAACCCTAATTTCACTTGAGCTGATCCTAAGTGCATGCTTGTATTAAGGCCTAGATTGCAACACATCTGTCACAGAAAGTACTGAAAACCTTTAACAGCTTCTTCCTCCATCTATCCCTTATGCACGTACACAAAGCTGGGCAAGTTTTTCTATTGTTGGACTGTAATTAGTACTGAAATGACCTGCTCCATTCCAATCACATTAAATATAAAATCAGTTAACACCTTGTCTTTCACCTGGCACTTATCCCCAGTGAAATTTAATATTGGTTCTGATTATTCTTAACCTTAGGCTGCTGATCTTCAGTTACTTTCCCAGTGTTACCTAGTGTCTACAACATGCAGAAGACATCCCCTGATGTGCATGTCAAAATTTGTGGCTATTAGGCCACCATCTGTTATGTTCTAGGGCAATTAATTTCTTTGCCAAGAGACAAGTTTTGCCTCGCTATGTTACTTAACAAAGTCAATTTCCCAAGGCCAATGACTTTCTTAAGAACTCCTCCCCTCCTTCATTGTCTGCTTGGCTTATAGGAGTTTTTGTCCATTGGATCTGAACTCCTTGCAACCATTGAGCTCAACACTGTATCCCACCCTTGCCATTCCAGGACCGTCTGTGCTGCAGCATCCCTGAACAACAACGAAAAACCCCCAGGCAACCAACCAACCAACCAGTCAAAAAGCTCAACCAAACCAAAGGGAGTCGTTGCTCATTTGGTAAAGTCTAATGGTGACCAAGTCTTGTTTGTTTTTAATTAGAATATTATTATGGAACTGTAATCACAAAAATTATTAGTACCATTCTCCACAAAAAAAAAAAAAAAAGGAAATATGTCTATCTATCATTCCCCAAATATTTTGATAACTCATCATTTTCCCTTGTAGATGGTGACGAAAGACAAAATCTGTGCCTACTCAGCCTGATTTTGCCAGAGCTATGTACTGTGAATTCCTGGCAGGGTTGTGTGATAGAAAGCTGAGTGGTCAATATAAACAAAACCATTTGAAACAACAAAGCTGTGAGGGACAAATTGTACTTTTAGCATGCAGGTTCCACACAGGTTTAATAGAGGTCAATGATAGCCTTGGATGTTGTTACCATGTGATGGCTCTCAAGTGATAAGGAAACAATCAGTTTTGGTGATATGAGTGGGACTAGGAGGAGTGACCATTCCTAAAGAACCACTATAGGCAATAATATTTTCTAGGTTGCACTCACTGCCAAGTCTGGCTTTCCAGGCAGTACAGGATGCTGCTGCTGCACGTCTTCACTAAATCAAGATCAAACCAAACAAAATTCAAAGCCAATGTGATGTGTGTGATATTCTATTCCCCATCACTTTGCATCAAGTGAGGCTCATACATGCCTGGGAACAGTTTCATCTATATACAGGGCAATGCTTAAAATACAGCATATTTTTCAGTTTTCTTGAATAATGAATATTAACTGTTCTACAAAAAGCAAAATTGTTAAGCTGATTGGATTATTGAACCTGACTTTCAAGAGAAATGAACAAATCTGGGAGTTCTGGAAAGGGCTTGCTTGCTTATTTTAGATTTTGTTGTTGCTTAAACATATCATTTGAGAGAACTCAGCTAGCTCTCTCCTCTTTGTGGCTGAAGACAGCCTCCCCACATATATAGCCACAAGGCTCAAGGTTGAAGGAGCTGTGAAGAAAAACGCTATATTGCTGATGCGTCATTCATCTTCCCAGTTTCAAACTGACAGATAGGAAATGTCTTGCACAGGAATACTGTAGAATGTAGAAACATTCTTTTTCTTTAGATATGCTATTAATATAAATTAAGAAAAAAACAGAAAAAGTGAGGTGCTTGTCTGAAGAAGTAGGGACCCAAACTTGAAAGCCCAACCAATATTCCTGCTGCCATGAAATAATGATTACCTTTAGAAGTAAAAAAGAACCAAAAATAAAACCAGTTTTTTTCACTTTGAAAAAAAAAAAAAGACGTTAAAGGCACTTCTCTTCTTCCTTGAACCTTTTGCTCCTTGACAGAAATCATGGTTTTTTCTACCTAAATCATACACATCATGTGTCAGACATTAACCCCTTGTACACTAAAACGGCTCCCGTTACTCAAAACCTCTCAGCCTCCTGATCTTTAAATTCTTGTTTCACACATTGCAAGATGATCCAGAAATATCCCAAATTAATAGCAATGACCTGTTTACAGTAAGACCAAATGAGTAAAATGGAAAAGAAAGAATAAAAATGAAGGCTCTAGAGTGTGAATACAAAAAAATTTTTCCATATAAACTCGTCTCCATGTATCCCAGTAGCTGACTTTGGTTAGAAGATAGGTTTCCATCTAAAATATTTCTCCTACCAGCAGTCTCTACTCACACAAAAAGAAGGAAAATAAAGGGGATACTTCAAATAACTATATATATACGCATACCTATATGTATATACATACACTTAAAACAAAACATCATCATTTCTAATTCAATTCTAGTAAGAAACCAAAGCGTTTCCTTGGAATTTTGCAGAGGCCACATCACATGTTTTAACAGGACTGTTTGCAATCAAGAGACATATCGAAGGAGTTCCACATCAGACACAGAGGTAAGCAGTCTTAAATATACTCCAGCAGCAACCACTTGCTCTTCTGAAAATGTGCAGTGCATGTAAGGAAAATGGAACAAGCCAGGAAAAGAAAAACATTCATCTTTTCATCACCATTCCTAGATAGTAAGTCATATGAGGAGCCACTGAGGGAGATGGGGTTGCTTATCCTGGAGAAAAGGAGGATATCACTCTCTACAACTCTCTGAAAGGAGGCTGTAGCAGATGAAGATAGATCTCTTCTCCCAGGCAACCAGTGTCAGAATTAAAGGACATGGCCACAAGCTATACCAGGGGCATTCAGGTTGGACATGAGGAAGAATTTCTTCATGGAAAGGATATTTTAGAATTGGAACTGACTGCTCAGGGAGGTGATAAAGTCATCATCTTGGGGGTGTTCAAGAAAGACCAGACATGGCACTTAATGCTATGGCTTAACTGACAATGTGGTTATTAGTCAAAGGTCAAACTTGATGACCTTACAGGTCTTTTCCAACCTAAACAATTCTGTGATCTCAATTATTTTCTACTGTTACATTTAAATGATGATTTGCCAGGTGAAAAATACCTCTTCACCCCTCTTGCTTTGTAAGACTATATGTTTGTCTTAAATGGTACTGCATTGTACAGTCCATGCTCAGAAGAGATGACTGCAGTCTGTACTGCCTGAATGATGAGCTTTTAAGCAAAGGACTTCTTGGAACTGAAGAACTGCCATGAACCAAATGTTATTAAAAGAAACAGCAGTGGTGAACAATAACTGAAAACTAACCACTTCGCCCAATGACAGCACATCTGTCAGAAAATTAAACAAAAGTTGAAAAACAAAACAAAACTCATATATCATGTTAAAAAAAAGAAAAATAATAGCTACTTAACATAAAGAATATATGTTAAGAACCCTGTAAAATAACATTTTTGAACACAAACCAGATATTCTGCTCTGAGGGTCAGACTAACTGGAAAAAAGCATGAAGAGCACCTATTACTTACTTTGTATCCAAGTCAAAAGAGCATTTTGAAAACAGTGTTACTATTACTCAGCTTTTCCAGGAAAGAGGATACCCCAATTCATAAGAGTTTCAATATCAAGCCAAACAGCCCTCCAGGGGTAACTACAATTCAAATTTTCAAGTGAATTCAGTTACATGCCTATAGATATAATAAATCCTCTTCTGAAAGTTCTGTTTGAAAACAGGCAAAGAAGACTATTTTCAGGTGTCCTTAGTATAATTAAGGTATGTGCTACACCATTCTAGAAGTAGATCTCTGTGGTCTAGGTATGAACAAGGTTGTTAAATGCTTATATACAATAATACATGAAATGTCATCAGCTTCTGCTCAAACATGAAATTGAATATATAGCTAAGAGCAGACCCCAAACCCCATCCCATTTAGTTTGTTTTATACCACGAGAATGTGGGAACTGGAATTTCTTGAAAACCAGAAGGATTTCTAGAATTAAATGTGATTTAGCTATAGGGATGATAAAAGTAAAATGATTGAAATGCAAGGTGAAAATGATTGAAAGAAAAAAATGAATTAAATGGCTTCTAAACAGCCAGACCTAGGAAGAGTATCCTCAGAAATAGATAAATATATCCTTAAGTATTATAAAATAGGAAATTTTAACAACTTTTTCTTGAAGCTTCTGGGGTTTGCAACTGCAGAAGACAGGGTGAAACTACAATCAGTAGCTCAGAAAACCATCTTCTCTTATATTCAACTTTTACTTGTGATTTAGACCATTATGGTTTAATAAAATACCAATTTCCACCTATTTCTTAATAGCTTTGTTTCCTACAAAGGCAATTTTTCTCTCCCTACAGCTTCCATCTGCTGAAAGCTAGATGGGGAAAGGAAACCCATTCTATGTTTTATGGAGAAATTCACCGAATAAAATTTTGTAGCATTTCTGGGATTTCAATACCTGCGTAATAGTTCACCAAACAGCATTTCCTGATCCTGTTGAATCTTCTTTATTTTGTGCTTCAGTCCAATAATGGGGCAGATTAAAACAAACAAACTAACAAACATACAAAAACATTTCACACACAAAACACAACATATTCCAACCAGGAGGGTAAAACCTAAGTACACCCAGACACATTAGAACAGTAAATTGGGTATTGTAAACCTGAAGATTTTCCCATTATGTTATGCTCTCTAGGAGTCTAGAAGACTCCCATAAACTACCCAGGACTTTGACAGCTGAAATATTTAAATTTTACTAGAAGAATTAAATTATTCATAATTAATAACCATTAGTGAGTAGTGTTCTTTTCACCTTTATCTACAAACCTGTTTTCTATAAATATATTTAATGTATTTTCTGATGATTGCCTAGAAAAACTATGAATTCAATGAAACAACTGCCTTTGCAATTCATTACATATGAATGGTTCTTTAAGCCACATCAATGTTTCTTCACTTAGACAAAGGTTAAATATAAATCAACCCACAAAACCAACAGAGTAAATATCATGTGTACACACATATTCAATTTCTATTTAGAGTGCCAAGATAAGGAAGAAAGGCATTCCACAGACTCAAAATATCTCACCAGATTACCAAAGGACCCAAAAGACACCCTTGGATTACCAAATCTGGCAAGGTGGGGAAATAAACTCACCAGTTTATGCCAAGGAATAGGTATAATAGACACAACCTAGATGGCTACAGCAATAGCAGACTAAATTGTGACAGGTCATGCAGAGAATTGCATGAAAGGTCATGGAATTTCAAACTTTATAAAAAATGTGATTTTTATGTGAATTTTCATTTGTTTCATTAGAAAAGGAAGAGCTGTGGCCTGAGAAATGGGTGTAAGGTCTGTGTTGTGAAGCTCCTCAGGAGATAGATGCACAAAATTGCAGGAAAACACATGGACTGCAGAAGGATGCCTGGGCACCCACTGGTGCTACAGAACTGATATTCTGCAACGTGAAGAGAAAGCACACAATAAAATCTCAGTATCCTTAAGGTGAGATACGAAACTGCTGGGAAAGTGGAGATGAAGACTTTTTCACCCTCAGGAATCAGAAACGTATGGGAGGGCAGTGCAGTCCTTTAATTACTGGTAAGACAACACTATTCTAAAGTAGTCCTTCAAAATCATGGATTTACTAGGCACACTTTACAAAAAACTAATTAAATAAACATTGTGAGAAGGGAAAAAACCAACACATGGCAAAACCCCAAACAACAAATCCAGCATACAGTTCTAATCTCAAAGATATTCTCAGGTTATTTTGTACTAATCAGTCTCACTAAATCACATCAGTCTCCCTAAAAAGGAAGAGCTTTAAAGTACAGAATTGGAATCCCTATCTTAAAACTCCAATTCATGTCTCTAATATTTCAGGATTAAATTGCAAGTGTCCTTTGTACTCCAGAACTCCCTAATTCAGGTGATTCATAGTACAGAACTCAACATCAGCCCTGGAGACCCAGCAGTTCATTTAACCTGAATAATATCAACAGTGCTGGAAATTTTTAAGCATGTAACAAATAGTGACTGCTTCTTAATCAGTGCCACAACATTTGATGCTTGCAATGCATAATACAAGACTGTATGGAGAACTGTCAAGTAAAGCTGTAGGATCCCGCTGAATTCACATCAAGCTTCATTCATGTATGTGAATTTATATACAATAAATGTATTTATATATGAAGAACATGAAGTGCTCCATATATACCACATTATGAATGTTGCGAATTAAATTTTCATTCAAATGTAGTCTGTATGTATTGATGCTCACATTGGACTATTGACAGTCTTTTCCCAAACACTTCACTGAGGAGAACTGAAGCTACCCAAGAGAAGTAAAGATATATCATCCTGTCTTTATACACTCCATGCCCAGAGCCAAACCAAGAAACTCCCCTGTTCTCTCAGTCTGCTAATGTCTCCAAAAAGCCATCAGAGAGGACCACCATGTAGCTAGCAGCTGTTTCTTAGACATCTTTAAATGAAAGACTTTCCCTTTTTTAAGGTACAGGGATGATGAACATGACTAGAAATATTCTGAAGAGTCCAAGCACGGTGGGAGGGAGCAGAAGACACGGCTGTGCTGAGGGGTGCATCCAGCTGCTGAGCCTGCAGGTGCACCTGGAGTAGATGGACAGGATGAAAAATTAGAGGTGTTACTGGGCTGGATACATTTGAGTAATGAGGGAAGTTTGTAAAAATAAATCAGAAAAACCATGCTTAGATAAGATCAGTCTATAGCAAAAAAATAAGACAAACAGGAATCATATCACAGTTGAGATCTCAGTGATGTGAACACGAAGCAGAAATAAGAGACCCAAAAAGAGAGAAAGCAAACTATGAATAAAAACTGGCATGAGATCTAGTGTGAAAAATTATGAATAGCTAGGAAAAGTGGCAATAAGAATGTCAAGTGTGAAAGAAAACAGTCCAACTTTAAAACAGTAGGACAAACTTTAATAAGGGAATTGGAAACTACCAAATATACTTTTCCAGTTCCCCCAAAAAATCTACATCTCATTGTGAGTAATTCACACCACAGTTAGGACAGCCTCAGAAATAAGAATGAACATTACAAACCTCAACAGAGTAAAATTTGCTACCTTTTCCAGACATGGTGATTTATAAGGGCTCCAGATATTCAGAGGAATGGGGTGGTAAGGAGAAGCATTTCACAGGTGCAAAACAGATACTTTCCTGAACTCAAATACATCCAACTTTCCATTCCTTCAGCAACCAAATGCAAACATGAATGCTGTAGGTCTCGAGCAGGGCACCGTGGAAGATAAAAATAGTTCTGCCTATAACAAACACTTGTCTCTACAGGCTCGTAGCATGGCAATTGAGAAGCACGAGGTGCACTTTCCATTTCCTAACAGAACTTCACCTCACATGCTCAGCCACTTGCAGATCAAAACTAGCTGTCTTACAGCTGTGCAGCTAGTGAGGATTAAAGGCACACATAAAATCCTTGCAAAGATACTTGTCAGTTTAGGATTCTCCAGATACAGCTCATCCCCAAAAAAGCCACAGAGCACAACACACGGCAATATGAAAAGCAGAGCAGAAGTGGGAAAAAAATTTGCAAAATGCCCATAACTAAACTAATGTATATTGTGAATATGCAAATATGTTCTATTTCATATCAACTGTAAAGCAGCATACAGGAGGGAAGCATTAGAGAATTGCATCGCAGAAGGTTTAGGGGAGATACAGGTGTTTGAAATAAAAAAGAATAGCTCTCTAAATGTTAAGTTGGAAGAAGAAGCAAGAGCAGACAACAAAGAATGAGATTTTGCCATGCTCTTGCCAACATGCATGACCATACACATTCTCTACTGCTACTGTAGAGAATGCCAAAATTCTTTTCTTTTGGATCTTGATGAAGTGCTGTCACAGCAGCAGTCCAGTGAGATAAAAGGGAACTCAAAACTGCAGTCACACTTTAAGCTCACTAACCATTCTGTTATTCTCTGATAGCTTCCATTTTATTAGAGAAATGTTTCCACATGGAAATGACTTATGCGTGTGAGGAGAAGCCTCTCTCCTGAAGAAGATTATGGCAATATATCAAAGAAAACCCCAAAGAAAGCATCTGATTGTCCAAGAGAATAGAGTCTGTCCTAACTCAACCTTTACTTTATTTTTCCTATTTCTTTTTAATGGTAGAGAGATGTATACAAAAGAAAGGAGTAAAAAAAACTGCAGTGAGAAACAACAACAAGGAGCACTGCAAGGAAAAAAAGGTTAATTACAGCACAAGAAAGGATGCAAAGAATGTGAAGAATGTCAGCAAGTAAATAAATCAATAATCTACAGTCATCATCTACATTCCTGAAGTACCTTGAAAGCAAGGATATCTGCCCTTAACATTCTTCACAACAGTAGGGATTTTCAAGGAAGATCCCCCCCTCTGATGCACGCTCAGTTTCTGCCAGCACCCTTCTGTCAACATCTGATTACAAGGGAACCTTTTCAAAGTGAGCCCATATTACCTCTTACATCAGTTTTGTTAATACAAGCTTGTGAATACTTTGGGACAGCCCAGAAAATTGAACGAGACAAAATTAATGCTGTGATCATTGCACTTAGTTGAAAAAAACCTCAAGGTCACTGTCAAACAATTGCAGAAATGATGCACTATATTTCCCTCTCAACACTGCTCTCTAAAACATTCTGGAGCCTAACAGCTCATATAGAATAACAGCACAGATCAATAAAGCCAGAGACTAATGTGGTTTTACAGATGTATTTCTTCACAATGGTATCAAAATGCTGTAACAGTTTTATGGAGGAAATGGAAGCTGAGTGAGAGAGACAAAAGGATCTAAAAGTCAAGACTTAACAAGCTGGAAACAAACAAACAAAAAACCACTGATAAAAAACCCACAGGCATATGAAGGAAATAATCCAAAATAAGCCCAACACCCCACAATCAAATCCAAACCTTGAAAACAAAACCCTAACCCCCGAATACAAAGATACAAGTAAAAATCAAGGATATGCCCTCAATAAGGTGACATTACAGAAGTGGACCTGCAGAGCAAAACTGTGGAGGACCTTACTGACATGCATTCCTTACACATTTTGTGGAAGGTTACTGAGCTTCCAGTAGGGGTTGAGGTAAATAACCTGGTTTAGTTTCATCCATAGGAGAATCTAGATCAAGCTGGGGTGCAATCCAAAACATCATAAATGGGAAACAATGGAAATACAATTCAGAGGTATAATCCTGAGCCAATGCTAACATAGATTTACTCAAAATTGCAACATGACCCTGATGCTTTATATAAAAACTCTGGTAATCCCAGTCTCAAACAAACAACAAAAAAAAAAAGAAAGGGAAAGGATGATTCTACAAGCACTGTTTCTTAGAATACCACTTTTGTCTATAAAACACAGCAGTTATTCTCCAAAAATTCCTTTACCACACAAAATGTAACCTACAAACCCACAACAAATCATCATAGAGAATAATTTCTAAATTGGATGTGCAGAATGCTTTTGCAACACTTGCTTTTGCAAATGAAGCTGATACAATACGATTAGGTAGCTGGGGGCATCTTTTCCTGTGACTGAAGAAATTTCTTAATGAAGTGTAGCAATTAAAACAAGTCTATTTTCAATGCCATTTTACTTCCAAAGTCGGGGGGGGGGGGGGGCGACTCCACCCCTAACTGTCCTCAATACCTTTTTATGGTCTTCTTAAAATAAGAGATGCAACTATGTTTAAAAAAAAAAAAAAAAAAAGAGAGAGAGAGTAAGAGAGAAAACCCAGTTTACCTGTATGTTGTTCTTCAATCCAAGCTTGCAGATACATGAAGAGGAGTAGACCAGCTACTCCGAACAGCAGTACAGACACGAAGATTTGTCTTAGGTTCATGACCCTACAAGGGGGCTTCTCTTCAGCTTTCAGAAGGACTCATTGTTCACTTTTCTGAAGCCTTCAGCATACCTGCATCTTCTTCAGTATCTTCCCCAAAGACACCAACCTGGAATACAAGAGAGGGAGGTTGTTCTCATGTTAATTTTTATTCTTCATCAGAAACCGTGTTAACAGCACACTATATACAAGCTGGATCTCTCATAAGCTATTGCTTTCAATGCTTATATTTCTGCTCCCAGTCTCGATGTTCTTTCTACCACCAGATGAGTTCCAGGCAGATGCATTTCTTGAAGTGGCTGAAAAGACCATTCCACCTCCAGAAGACAAATATCACTTGCTGTCATAACAGAGGGAGGTAATGACCCAAATGAGGTCACTGGGTGTCACAATCACAGCCAGGGAGCTACAGCAAGCAGCTGGAGCCCCCCAGGGAACTGGTCACACCCCAAGAGGCTGCCAGGCCCCTATGGGGCAACCCAGCACCTCTGCTTCTGGACTGTATGCATCCTCAAGGATGGGTCACCCCACAACACAACCACTCTGCTCGCAGAGCCTCCTCATCAAGTTCGGCCTGTGCATCAAGGGGTCACACAATGATGCTCACCCCCAAGCAAGGACACAAGTTTTGCAGGATTAGGAAATGTCAGCATAAGATGGTCTCAGCAACACAGCAGAAAATTAATTAATGGCCCACATTTTTATTCAGTTGTGCTTTGTAATATGGAGAGGGACTTGTCAGGAACCCAATTCTTGCCACTAAGTTTAATGGAAATGAGCTCAATTGTAAAAACTTATCAAAAAGATTACTTTATTGAACAGCAGTGGGCCCAGAGGAAGTAATTTACCTGATACCCTGCATCTGCCGCAAAGGGGCCATAAAATTCATTTTATAACGTCAGAACATGAAGACACCGTGGATCACTCACTAGAGGACAATTCCTTAACCTGAATGAGAATGTGCTCACTTTGAAAGTGCATTATCAGAAGCTGACGAGTAGTTGTTGAAACTGGCCTGTATAATAAAATAAAATGCCTTAAAATTCAATATAATGGACTCTGTTGTCAGTGCATATGACAGAAGTGTCTGATGAACTACCACAAAGAATACTAGGAAAAACTCTAACTTTTAAAGGAATACAGACTACTAGAAGATATTTGAAAGATAAATCTGTTAAATACCTAGAAAAGAAAATGGAGGCACTTCACAATTATTCTGAATCATACAATTACTCCACGTTCCACAAGTTTGTATTTTTTAATAACTCAGCACTGTTATATATATAATTGCCAAGTTTCTGAAAACACAGTGCCCGTAAGGCTTAGCAGGAACTGCCATTAAAAACAGCTGTTGAATGAACAAAGTAACTATGTTAGAAAGACGCACAAGATTTCAAGAACAACAAAACTGTTCAGGACTTTTCAGACATTTTTCCAATTCTGTGTCATTTAACTATACACTTCTCTTAAACCAAACTTGCCTGCAGAAAATGTAAGCCATGGTTTAAATATTAATCATTTTATGTGTAATTGTTCTGTAGAAGACAGATAGCTGACAGTAACAGAATGTAAATGTTCTCTCTGAAGTCTTTTTTGTAAGGGTCATGAAGCAACTGGTTTGAACCAGGCACATGAAATTAAGGTGACAGAGGCTTTATTCTTAACCCTGCTCTCTCTGCCTTGATTCTACAGAGAGGGAATTTCCTATATGTTATATTCAAGTACCTGTTTGCAGCTGTTGTGATGAGTCACAGGATTGGAAGAAAGCAGTGAAGATTGGGCAAAAACAAAGAAAATGCTTGAGGAATGCTGTGTAAAGCTTTTTGTATAGGTGTGGGTAGTGGAGCCTCCTTTCACCCAGTTCTTCATTAGCTGTTATCACTTGCACCTTTTTTTCCTAGAGCACTATCTATGCTACTGTGGGAACAAGGACATCCTTCTGACTGTCCTGGGAAGATTTTTAAGTCACAAGAATTTAGACAGAATGATAATTAGCATGTCACAGGGTGAAAAAGTAGAATTTGTGGATTTTAGAATGTGAGATCAGGGGACAAAGATGGAGGAAATGGGGTGTGTCCCTGAGCTGCTTCTTCATCCTCTTGTTCTCCATCTTCTGTGGTGGTGTGGCACATTTTGGTTGGTCTAGAACAAAAGTACATGGTACAACATAGTGGATAGATATTGGAGAATTGTTATAAATAAAGCATATGTAATTTTCAGTATAAACGATAGTGCCATCCCAAGGGTGGAAGGAGGAGAGCACAGCCCCAGGAGAGAACACCACAACCTGGCCTGAGGAGAGAGCACAGTGAGGAGCTCAGCACAACCTGGCCTGCAGAGAAGACCATGGTGGGCCAGGGAACAAATATGAGATAACAAAGAATAAACAAATTCCTGAACACGAGAAAACAGACGACTCGACCTCTTCTTCAGATGCAGGGCTGGGGGAAAACAGAAAGCCTTCAGAGAGACAGAGACAAGTTAAGTTAGGTGAAAGCCAAGCTCACAGAGCTCTCAGAAACCCCAGGAAGGCCCAGACAAGAAAAACAAAACAGCAAGAAAGAAAACATATGTTTTTATATTTTAAAAAACCTAACATGCTACAAGGCTACTTAGGGCTTTGTACCTAACTTCAGTGTGCAGCAAATGCACTGTTTGCATGTCTTCAGAAGTCATTCTGCTGATGAGACAGAAGATTCCCAGCATAAGCAATGCTTCAAGAACCACCAGTCATAGAATTGACGAATACAAACCTCTTCTGTTGTTCCACAAAAAAAAGCTGCGTTCATGTAACAGGATATTGACAGCATCTGGATTAGAAGGGAAAAAAGCAGCAAATAAATAAGATATGAGGGTCTGAATATATCTTTGAAATAAATTACTTAAATTAGAGGTACTAGAAAGAAGGAATCAGTTTCTTGCTGTTTGGGATTCACAAGTTTCTCTCATAAGAAAGAGGTGAGGAATCCAGACACACACAATGACAATGCCTGCTTCCACATAAGCCCATTTTTGTTTCGTTGGTACTTTCTTCCTGTCTGATTACACAAAGCTCCCATACATTCAGCCCTTCTTTCAGAAAAAACAGTGTCCTTGAGTGGGCAGGGAAAGCTTTCTCAGGCCACATGGATGACACTGAAAGCAAAGTGTCTCACACCACATCTCCATGAACATTTCTGACATTTGCAGGCTGGCACTGCTGCTCTCTCCAGCCACTTGCTCTTATCCTCCCTGCCTGCCCAGCTCTTTTCACCACCATGAGGGCTTTCTGAACAAGTTTAACCAAACTACAGCCCACAGTTTACCCAAGGAATGGTGCTAATGGCTTTTCCTTTAGCAGTAGCTGGTATCACATACATCCATGACAGACTAGAATATAGAGTTATATTATATATATATATATATTCTATATTGCCCAAGCACCATCATAGTTGGATGCAGCACCGTCTACAAGCCCAGAAAGGTGATAATGAAAATGCACAGTAAAATAAGGAGCACTTTCAAGCAATTTAATCTGTTAATGAGAAAACAGATGTTTTTGTACTAGGTTAGTTTTGGTTTTTGAGTGCAAAGAGGTTTGTAAAGGAAACAGCAGTTCAAGGTGTTTTTCTTTTTTTTTTTTTGTATTGAACTACCAGACACACCCTAAGGCAGATTCACTCCACCATCAGTCGCTATAATTATCTTTGTATCAAGAGTCTACATGCTGCTTGCAATTAGTTTAATTTATTTAAATTTAATTTATATGAAACTGTCTTCATTTATGTCTTGGCTAAGTTTTAAGACTAGTTTTAAACAAGAGTATTAATACTTTAAATTAAGACCACTGATTTTAGCTCAGGTTAGAATCTAAATACATCAAACCCAAATATTCTGCTACCTTGTAAGATTTTAAAGGCTTTTTAGCTTGAATGAGTAGTTTAACTTATTTAACACAGTGATTTGTAACCCACATATGAAAAAATTATAGTGACATTAAAAAGAGTCTGTGTCTTCTAGTAGAACTTGAAAAATGGCTGCATAACACTGACAAATTTGCTCCTTTTGTATTAAAAAGCAACGGTCATGGATTACACTTTCAGGCATCCTGGGCAAGAGCAAATACCTGCAAATATTTTTTTAATCAAGATAAATGCTTTCTCATGGCTGTGAAAAGCCAAGAAGCAGTTACTTTCAACCAAAGTATTTTCAAAAGAGATCAGCCATATCCAGACAGAGGTTCAGCATTCCTACTTAAGCTGTGAATCTTTTTTTTTTTGCTTCCAGTCCTGGGTTACATGGCTTCCCTGGGTGATACTTTGACCATCCTGCTGGATGGTTCTTGCTATGAGGGAATCAATGTAGCCTGAGAAACTGCTCTGTGCCTTCCACCTACACTGAATGACATTCTTGCTTTTGCCCAATGTCATCCCCATCTCTTTTGGAGGTATGGACCCCAACGTCCCACCTCTTTCAACTCAAGCCACACACCCCAAAATTTCAAGTTCTTTTGAGTACTGGAGAGGGTCTACTCTCTCATAACCTTATCCACCATAGAGAAGCAGTAAATCTGGCAGATAAAAGCACTATGTGTCTTAGATGACAAACACAGCAAAAATTTAGAAATTTTACAGGTCTATAGTCGTTTATTTCTGAGTCCAAATTGTTTAACATTTGTCAAATATTAGGAGTTTCAAGAATCCTCATTCTACTGATATAAAAACCTTGCATTTTCCACATTGTGTTTTGGGTTCAAATAGGTACGTTCCTGTACAGGGCCAACACAAGCAATTGAAATAACATAGCCACTCAAAAATGGGGAAGAGTGTACCTCCAGCTTTTGGCATGATTCCTCCTTTCAGTACATCATCCAACTTTTTCTTCCTTGAAATCGAATATACCTGCAGCTGAGGAGAGGCACCTCAGCACTCAGGTACTATTCCTGGCTCCTTCCTGTTCTAGACCACACAAAACCAATGGCATCAGTATGTTTGGCTAATTTTAGATCTCCTTGCCACTGTAACCCTCACCAACACCTAGAGTTCCAAAATCAAGGACATACAAACACAAAACATTATGTTGCCTCCAACTGTTTAGAAGCTTTTCCTTTTAATTCCATATTTTTTTGCCATTCACCTGGAAATAAAGAATATCAAGATGGAGGTTAACCAGCAGAGTACAGATGAAAAAACCCAGACAATCTTTATAATGTCCAAAGCATTCTTATTACTGTGCGATACTACAAATTCCCACCCATTCAATATCTCCTTAGACACAACTGAACTAATGAAAACAAAAAGAGAAAAAAACCACAGAAAGCTACTGCAACAGCAGAGTTTTGGAGGGTTTTTTTTTTTTTTTTTTTTCATTTTCTTACCTCCTTCCTTACCTCAAGAAGTAGTACATTTTCTGGTTATCATGGCAAGAAAATTTTGCAGTGAGGAATGTTCTGCTGGACACTGGCCCAGACTACTTTCAGCTCAGTCAATGGAAGGAGGCAAGGATATCTTCTCACTTAAACTCTCCCCCTCCTCCCTCACTTCTCATCTGTTAGCTCATGCCCTACTTCACACGCAGATGATCCTCCAGGATCACCTTTCCACTGTCCACATCTCAACTTTCTGGCTTCATGACTAGCACAAGGCAGAGCTCCAGCTCTTAACAATGCTTGCACAGTTCCTTGTATCAGGCAGTACTACATTTCATTCTCGTGTATTACAAAGGTTGCCAGAAATAAACATACAGTATTTACCATTTTCTATCTCCAGCAAGTTACTGCTGAGTGTTATGGCTGGGTGAAGTCAAAGGCCTTACAGAAATTTGATTTGAGTAAGCAAGATAGCCAAGCAGTGCTGTTGAGAAATTTTGTAAAAATTAAAAAGGCTCAACCAACCAACCCCTCACCAAACTCCCTCGAGAAAAAAAACCAGCCAAACAACAAAACCCAAACCAAACCAAAATTCCCATAATGGAGTTTCTCCTGTCCATAGGAATTTACTAGAGGTATACAGATAGCATACAGGCCCACTGTTACATCAGTCCTGCTGACACCTCAGCAACTTCTTCACCTGAAGAGTTGGTTATAAGAAGGCTGTGTAAAAGTATAATTGAAGACACCATCTGGCCTACACAACTTTTATTACTGGCAATAACAGAAGATTACTACCTACCAACACTGCAAATCAAGTTAAGAATTTTGCAAGAGTTCCATAAGACACAAATAATGAAATATTTTTTTATGAAATATATATATATGGATTTCTCTTCAAAGGAGAGACCTGTTTTTATCAGTGAGCATTCTTCACTCACCCACTGCCAACTATGAAACAATAAAGCTCCTTTAAAAAATAGAGCTTAAAATTTTGAAATTTTAACAGCAGTCAGGAAATTCCAAACATCAACATTACCAAAGTAACTTCCTACCAGTCAACTTGTACATATTTAACATTTTTCAACTTCACTCCCCCTTGTTACATAGCAGACCACAATGTTGTTATAGCAATCACATTTTGTTTTAAATGCACTTTATAGTGTACAACATATTATACAAAATTAATAACACAGCAAGAAAATACAGCTTGCATTTGATTTCACCATTTTAATCTATTAACATCACTAGTTCCTCACTATTTTTTTGATATATTTCCAAAGAAAAACAACCCATTTAATGAAACAATGGGTGTAAGTAAGACTCATTGCTTCTGAGGATACACACACCGCTTACCTGGTCCTGCTCCTCAACCATAAATTCTACTAAATTTCAGACCGTGTTGGTTTAATGCACATAGCAACTTGCCTCAGACACTTGTAGATTAATTTAAAGCTGCAGTTTTAAACAAACAAATGTTACGCTTGTGTTGAAAACAGACAAATGCCAAGTTGTCCTACCCATGTGTATGCAGGTTGACACATCAGCATCATGGAAAGTTTTGGTTACTTACAGAGAAGAGAGAAGACACTGAAAGCATAGAGTCTGGAACTTCACCAGTTCACCAGGATATTCAGTTTCAAGGGTTTCATCCTACAGCTGCTGGACATCTTGCTTCAAAAAGGAAAAATCATTATTATTCTCAGTAACATTTCCCAGCCAGGACTGAGGGACCTCAGCAGGAAAAGGCAAGTTTGGCACACTCAGCTCTTACCTGTCTGAAGCACTCCTGGGAGTCAGCGAGCAGTCCCATGGAAGTCGCCTGGATTTTGGGAAGTTAAACAAGAGACAGCAACTTGATGGCTCTTAGTCTTCTAACAGGAATATAGGTGGGACTTCTTCCCACTCTCAGGATAAGGAACATTAGCAAAAGAACTGTGTCAAAGCCAGATCTTCCCTTTTTTGAACTGTTGAAATGACACGATCTTGTTTACGGACTGCAGTGAACCGAGGAGCTATCGGCATGCCACAGGACTCGCAGCCTGCCCCAGTCATTCACTCTACTGCTAGAAAACGCACAGGCAAAATACCAGCCCGATTTTTTTTTTTTTTATTTTGGAGACGTGCCACGAATTCCCGATTCCCGGTGTGTGACGAAGGAAGGGGGGAGGTGTGTGGATGTAGGGAGTCAGCAGAAAAGTTGCTCGGTGTGCGGTGCCGCAGCGGGGGCTCTGCGACCCCCTCAACTTCTGGGGCCGCGCCGCACCCCTCGGGGCCGCTCCCGGCGCTGGAGCCGCTGGCCGGGGACACGCCGGGCGCCGGCGCTGATCCTCGTCCCCCAGGGCCGGTCTGCGCTGACCGCACCGGGACGGCCGTGCCCGCCTCCCCGCCGCTAAGTCCCGGCGCGGCGGGGCTGGGCGGCGCCGGCGGGGAGCGGCTGCTGCCGGGGCCGCGGAGGAGATCCCGCCGCAGGCTCGCCCGCCCACCCCCTCGTCCCAGGTGGGTGCCCGGGGCAGCCCCTCACCTGCCCGCCGCTCCCGGGAGGCGCTTCCGCAGCGGCGCCTACACACAAACTTTCCTGGCCAAACTTGGGGCCGGGCGGGCTGGGGAGGCGCCCGGCGGCACGGGACACCCCCGGGACAGCGGGCGGGTCCCCGCGGGGCAGGTGAGTCCCCCCGGACACCCCCGTGTGCGCCCGCTCCGCCCGCGACACCGCGCTGCCTCCCCGCTGCCCCGCGGTGAAGAGCTTTTCTAAAAGGTTTTGTTTGCTGTTACATATCCGGGAATAGCTCTCCCTGTGCTGGCGAGTAAATATGTCTAAGATGCCAGGCAGAGGCAACTCATAGCTTTAATTAGCTACTGAAGCAGGTAGCGTATAAACTTTATTGTCGTCTATGGGAAACAGGATGAGAGAGAAAATTGTTAAATTAGTGCTTATTGGAGCTTCATGTGTGACAGTAGACCAACCACGTAGATAAATGGCATTATCTCTCTTTAACATTATCTCCGCTTACATTTCTTCAGGGAAGTCCTTAAAGAAAGAGTTCTGGTCCTTGCTAAGGCGGGGGAAGCACAAAGGTGCTCTGACTTTCCAAAGCTGTGGCCGAACGGCTTCTGTTTCTCTCCTTGAGGCATTTCGCTGCAGTGCTGTGTCCCTAGGACTACCCCAGCAGACAGATGCTTCCAAAATGCTCCCTGATTCAACTGCCCCATTGCTTGCTTATGGCATCGAGGCCTCTTCCTGAGTAAGAGTAATGTAACCGCTCATGTTTTTGCAACATCTTTTACTCAAACAGGTCTCAAATCATCTCACACACCATTGAGACAGCACACAGGGATTTATCTCTTCCCCAACCAGCGCTGCACTGCCCTCGGCAGGAAGCTGAACAACACCCACCAGCTGAAATTAAGTGTTTTAGAGCAGACGGTAGGGAGCTGGGTGCTGCTCAGATTTCCAAGGGGGAGTTAGCTAGGCAGAGTGTAATTACCCTGTCCAAAGCTTAGATGTTCGTTGAAAAGTGCTCCAGGATTTGTAACAGCGTAGGCAGCCAAGACCTGTGTGCAGGAGTGTTCCCTTGGATTTTCAATCCAGGTGCTAAACTATCCTGCTCCTGCTTAGTTTGGGTTGTGTGAATACATATAACCTCATTGTGGTGCTATAAATTTTCTCTGGTTTATCTCACGTAAGGGTCTCCCTAGTCACAGTTCATTATAGGAGCTAGCAGCTCAGAGAAAGCCTAGGGAGAAAAGATTTTTCTGTTAAAGCCAGCCATGGATCCATTTTAAAGTTCTAGTGAGTGAAGACTATTGCTCACACCTGTAACTAGTAGAAATAAAAGGGGAGTAATGGGAGTGTGAAGTAGAATATAGCAGTTTTTTTGCTGTTTCAGGGGAGTCGAGCATATTTCCCTTTTAGACAACATGGCAAGGACGTGATCCTATGTTAACCATATGCCTTAACAAAAAAAAAAAAAAAAAAAAAAAAAAAAAAAAAAAAAAAAAAAAGTAAAGCAACCACCTCATTTAAATTACAGATCTATTAGTCCCTGATGGCCAGTGAGATTTTAGAGAAAAACAACATGCCAACTGAATTTTAGTTTCCCGTTGTAATACACTCCGAAGATTGTAATGTCCGTCATTGAAGCTTCTAGTAAGGATATACAGATTAACCTTCTGGGTGTTGTAGACTTAATTTCACTCAGTAAGTACATGCAGCAAACAAATTTCTTCAGACTGTATCCATCAACTAATTAAACTTACATATAAAACTGAAAAGATCAGATGTCTTTATTTTTTTTTTTTGCAGTTAATGGAAAAAAAATAATTGCTTTGGTATAAAGCCAAGTCTTGTTTTACAATTTATTTAAAAAAACCAACCAAACAAAAATCCCCCAAACCGCAAAGAACTCCAGACAAGTGCACTTAGTTTTGATAGTACTTGTTCCACACAGATTCTCCTGGTGCACAGGGCATAATCCAACTATTGATATAAGAATCTTAACCAGATTACAGATTAAAAATTCAGCATGCAAGTGAAATTAGACACTGGATTAGGAAACTCATCAACTACCTAATTGTAATCAGCACCTTCTGAAGCCTGACATGTAGCAAAAAGAAGCAAATTACAAAAGGGTGGCGGCAGAGTGTCTATGTCAGCAGGGCTGGTGTGGAGCCAGTGCCTACATCAGAAACTCTATTCTTGGCAGGTTTCTGCATGTTTCCCATGAATTCTGGTAGAGGAGTAGCTCAAGAGTTAAAGAAGCAGCATCTGAAACTCTGAAAGCAGTGAGACAGCAGCCAGGTGGTGATGCCTTCTCGCAGGAACATGAGAGGTCAGTGCACTTAGAGAAGAAAGGTAATAGGTTGTGAACCGAAAGTGCAACCTGCCAAAAATTAGAAGTAAATTTTCTGAAATAAAAACACCTTTACTCTGCAATAAGGCAAATTTAGGCTCTTTACACACATTTCCTGTGTAGATTTTCAGGAGCAGCCATGGAGGAAAGTTTGGTGTGGAGGGTAGGTAGGTAGGTCGCAGTAACCCCCCCACACAGAGCTGCTTCTCTGTGGACTGAGCATGGCCCCTAAATTTGTGGGTGCTTAAACCATGGGGCAGAACCCATATATATCATTGCTGTAAGCTGTTAAGAAACCCCCCTCACTTGCTGAACTTTCCACCCAGCCTAGGTTTCCATTTGTCATGTTTCAAAATTTTCTGCAAAGATAGCACAGCCATCAGCACAAATACACACATTTCAAGGAGTCAGAATTTGAGATACTTATGTTTAAGAAATATTTAATATTAAATTTAATATTAATATTAAAAACCTTGGCTCAAGTAGCAGCAGTGACAAAACTGTGCCTGCTTGGCCTGATCTTTTTTCCAAAGGGAAGGATTAGACCTTCAGAGGCATTATTAGATTAGCCAAATTCATTCCAAGTGCTGTTATTATTTGCTGCACTGACTTTTAGGACAGGCCACACTGGCATAGTTTCAGTGTGCTATATATAAATATAGAGCCTATTAAACAAGCCTTTGGTGATTAAAAACGTTTTATCATTATGAAGGTGTCTTTTGCTCCAGGGTACAAGCCATTCAGCAAGTAGTTTCACTTTATTTCCATGAGCTTTTTTCATTTTCAGCTAATTAGATAGAAATACACCACCTAAAACATTCCCCTTTCCTCAGTTATGAGGCTAAAATTTGCCTCTACCAAGCATTGCTATGGGGCATTTTCTTTGTTCTTTAAAAAAACTACTAGCAACTTGGAATAAAATTCATTTGCTCAGTAACTGGTATGCTGGGGTAATTATCAAAGCCTTTCTAAGCAAGCTGTGTGCTCATTCAAAAATATTAGGCAATTCAAAGTGTCTGAGGTTTTTCAGCTATTACAAAGTTTTGGTTTTAAGCAGTCTCCAAAAACTTGACTTAAACACTTCAATGAGTTGACTGTGAAGCTATTTTATACTAATGGGCTCCTGTTCTCAGAAGACAGCCAAAAGTAAACAGTAGCAGCAATTTTTTTTTTTCTGAAGGTTGGTGCATTATCTTACTCCAATTCTAAAATGTTCTTCAAATAGCAGATGCTACTCTATCAAGTGCTGCAGGGCTGAAAAATGCCTTAGGATGTCCTGTAAAGTTTGTTTCTGAAAAAAATGTGAATGATTCTGTGTTTGAGTGACTGGTGAGGAATTCCATTAACAGGTGTAAATGGAAAGGTTGAGATTAGCTCCCCTTCTCTTACTCCCTCTGCCCTTGTTCTGGGTGAACAGGGTTTATGTGAATATTCATGCTGTTACATGATGCATTTATATCTTAGAGGAGATATATCCAGCTTTACAGGCTCCATGCATAGAGCATTTTCAAGGCAAGACTGGATGGACCCGAGCAACCTGGCCTGACCCCATCGCTAACACACTCATATGCTGGAGGTGGGACTGCAGGTTTCCTGTGATCCTATCTTGTGGGAGTTGTCCTATGCTGTCTTCCTGGATAGCCCATCTAAAAATCAGGAGGTCACACTTTCCCCAAAATGGTCTCTCTTGCTACAAAAATGGGGTTTGAATGCCTTCCACAGAATTACAGACTAGAAATGGATGAATGAGATCCTTAACTAGTGTCAGAAAGGTTTCTGTTGAAATGTGGTGTGTAAAGGAGGGAGTTCCTCTGAAAAAAAGAAGTCTGTTCTTCCAGGCCTTTTGAAATATGTTTGTAAAAGCTATGTAACATTGTAATTTCTAGTTTGTTTTGTTCTAGAGAAGAGGAAACATTCATCTTTGTTCCATCAAATAATGCTTGATTATGGTACCCTCTGGAATAGAATAGCCTATTGTGTCAGAGTGTTAAGCTGGGAGACAGTTTCTTTGGTCTTTCAGTTATTGGTATTACAGTGAGCACAGAAAATGAGTTGAAAAAAAAAAAAAAAACACCTTAACTGTGTGATTTAAATGCTTTAAAAGATCTTGAAGGGTATGTTCCTGTCCTCCAGTTTTCAGTAAGGTATACTGCTGATCTCCACCCTTACTGTGGTGTCTAGATTTCTCAGCTACAACTGACTGCTCTTAGATATTACAAAGACTGAAAAAAGCCCATTACAAAAACCTCTTTAGACCAATTTTACTATCTTTCACATGACTACTAAATGTCATAAAAGTAAATTCTACATATTGCCCTTTGGTCTCTACACATCCTCTGAATGTGAGACAAACAAAATTCCTTTACTCCCAACAACACTCTTGATAGTACAGAGTTCTGCACTAATTCAACATCTGCTGACAAGCTGTCTATATAAATCGACAGAGAAACAAACTGATTCATGAAACTGGGGTACCTCCAAAGTAATTCACAATCTGTTGAAATAAGACACCATACCAGTAAATATGCAACTCCAGTGTTCTGGTTCCTCTTGCACCCTAAAATACCTGGAAGGAAAAGCAGAAATACGGTGACATGACAGTCTGGTAGCTGTCCTGAAACTAAAGGAGGACTGAATGAAATAAAACAGCATGTTTTTTTCTTCACCAGTGTCAGCATTGGACTATGTGTTGAATGTTTGCATTGCTTATTAAGACCAGTGGACATATCTTGAACCCATTCTGACAGCTTGGATTCAAACACTGAGCAAATTATGACATTATGGTATTCATACATCCCAGAAAAAAAAAAAAAATGAGGTTCCTGAGAAATTCTGGGACAAATGAAGGTGGAAAGTAGAATAAATACTAGGCAGACTGACAACCATAGTATGTAAGAGACAGAAAAACAACTGGAGATGAAAAAAATTATCCAAAATCTTTTGTGAATATTAGTCCCAAGTGTTTGGTTGTTGTGTAATGGTTCACATATGGCCAAGGATCGGGACTGTCCCATTCTTTTTGCACCTTCACAAGTATTATTACAGTGTCAGTCTAAGGAAAATGAGGTTAAATATTATATACTGGTTGTAGAACACATGCTGGCCAGTCTAAGATTTGCAAGACATTCACTGCTTACCACACACCTCCCTTTAGCTAGGAGATGAGGTACATAGAAAACAAAAGACAGTTTTTCAGAGCGCACAAACAAGATGCTTAACCTATTATTGCCTATTTTATGCCAAAAAATATTCTCACAGCTGGGTTTTTAGATAAAGAAGTTTCACTGAGACAGTGGTGATTGCTCTGGTGGGTCATCTTCTTTTAGCTATAAAATTTTAGTCTAACTGTGCTAATGTAGCTAAATCTACTGGCAGTATGTGATGGAGTTGACCATCATGTGGCTCTCTTAAACATAAGATCTAGTGGGGTAGATAAAGCTGCACATCTCATTCTCTTCACCATTTTCCTAGCCGTGTTGTTGTTTTGAATTGTGCTCCTCATTCTGGGAATAGCCTCATGAATTTGAAACTTCATTAAAGACTGGGCTATGAGATGGATTTGGGAGTCAGCAGCATGCATGGGCAATAAAACTCTGCATCTTCATAATAGCATGATCAAGCTTTCCAAACACTAAAGTGTATAGTTTCACACACTAAATGGAGGAGTAGCCTGGGAAAACTAACATGCCTCTAATGTTGGACTGTTCAAAGAGAAAGAGATCTGGAAGAGCTGTGTCAGCTCAGGCTGGGAACTAGGCTTGGAGAAATCCTGGAAACTCGGGTAATGGCAGAAAATTCTCTAGCTAGCGGCATTTCCCTCCTGTCACATACCCACAGCCATTTTTTCTGCCTTCAGGCTCCACTGCTGCAAAATTCTGTACAAAAAAAATGCAAGTGAACGCCATGATGGAGCCTCAGGATCATAAAATCCTAACACATCTCACAGGATTTCTGCTAATTTCCCTTGGCTCGGCTCAGCTCAACTGTATATAAACCATGCTCTCCAGGATTTGGCTTACTTTCTCCTAGTAATTAGGTTTCACAGGAAAGTTTTTCTTTATTTTTAGGAAACTTTTCCTTATAACAAATATCGCTTTCCCCTGTTTATTTCATGTGCTTTTCTTCTTGTTCTTTTCCCAAAGTACACATGATAGTTTGCTACCATTTTTGTGAGAATGTTACATGGTAAATTCCTACCAAGGAAACCACTGCTCAGAGCATATTGTTCCCTTAATAGGAAACGATCATCCTTCACCTTATGTTTGAGTTCTGCAATTAATTTATCTCACTCATTAATCCAGTGCCAGCCACCTTCTTTCTGTCTCATTGTAACCTGCTGAATAAAGGTGACTTTCTCAAGGATGCTTTAAATAACCCATTCTCCAGGACTTTAGGCTTGCAACTACTAAATTCATCTTTTCCAGATGGTATCATAATTTTCCAACCTTCCATCTTTGGAATGAAATGTAAGAATACTTAATAAGTAACTTGGGACAGATCATGAACTTCCACAAATACACTCATGCAGTGCTTTCATTGCTAGAGACTGTTACTCCACATCTGGAGAGGGGAATGTGATCTATCACCCTGTATTGGGCTTACATGGCAATATTTGGGGCCAGGGGAAGGCAGAATACAGGGATGGCTTCTGTGAGAAGCTGCTAGAAACTTCCTGCATGTCTGACAGGGCTGATGTCAGCGCTCTGTCCTAGAGAGACACACCACTGCCCAAGGCTGAGACCATCAGTGACAGTGGTAGCACTTCTGGGGTAACAGAGTTAAGAAGGGGAAAAAAGGTTACTTCCCCAAGGAGCAGGTAGTAGCTGGAAAACAGAGAAGGGAGAATCTGTGAGAAGAACAACTCTCAGACACCAAGGTCAGTGCAGAAGGAGGGACAGGAGGTGCTCCAGGCACCAGAGAGAGATTCCCCTGCAGCCTGTGGTGCATATCATGGGGAGGCAGCTGTGCCACTGCAGCCCATGGAGATCCATGGTGGAGCAGAAATCCACATGCAGCCTGTGCAGGACCCCACAGTGGAGCAGGTAGATGCCTGAAGAAGGATGTGACCCTATGGGAAGCCTGCATTAGAGCAGGCTCCTGGCAGGAACTGTGGAAACATAGAGAGAAGCTCACACTGGAGCTGGTTTGCTGGCAGGACTTGTGACCCTGAGGGACATATTCTCAAGTGCCTTTCCCAGTACGCACCTGACCTGGGCTGCATAAATGGAGTGGTTGTTTATACTTGTTGTAAGTATGTTTTAAAAAATGTGCGCTTGGGAATTTTATCTAATTTTGGAAATGGAAAAGCATTAATGTTTCTGTTTTGTAATTTTTGGGATTATCTTAATTACTATAGGAAAACAGCTAAGGAATAAACAAAGCAGCCTGTTATTCTCTTGTTTGCTTTGCAAATAAATGCTCTGTTTCATAATTACTCCTTTAAAGCTAAATGCTTAGGTTCAAAATATGTTGCTTATGAAAACTTTACAGTCATCATGGCAGTTATTTGACAATACTTGTAGAACAAAAGCACAGATACCACTATTTTTTTTATTGTTTATAAGCTGTGAAGTTCTTGGTCAGTATACCTGGAAGTCTTTTTATTTGAATATTAGACAGGAGCAGAAGCTTCCTGAAATGTGGGCCGTGTACACACATAGGAACATCCTTGACCAAACATTGTGGGTTGTCACAAACTATTTTTGATTGTATATATTAAAGATTACACATGTTTAAGTCTATATGCAAACATGATGCATTTGTATCCAAGTCTTTTTGTACCTGTTGTTCCTTTGTTTCAGATTTGCAAGTCATCTAAAAAGAGCTTAGTTTATAAAAACAATTGAAACTTCCAGCAGTGAATTAAAATAGCAGGAAGTTTTGTTTGTTTTCCTTAATCTCAAATTGGTGTGAGGTATACAGTTGCTGCTTGTACCAGTGTAATAACATGGACTGCCAAGTTATGTTTTCAAAAGCAAATAAATTGAAGTAGTCAGGATTTTCAGGATCATCCACAGTTAAAAAAACCCTCCATATGTTAGGTAGCTTACAGGGAAACCATTATTAGCAAATCCCTCAGACACCCTGCTGTCAGAGGTCCATACATGACACAGAAGCAAATGCATTCTCTTACTACAGTTTGGACTTATTAACCTGGAAGTTCAGAGCTCTGCAACATGAAATTCCCATGGTGACTGCAGCCAGATTTTTCACCTGTGATTCCTCTTCTCCCAGTCCAGAACCTACAAAAAAATTACTACCACATACCTTCTTCCAGGTGGACTAAATAGCCAGCAGCTGTGAGCCAGCTGTGAAACAATCAGATTTTACTGTGGATGGCCCCCAAACCAACAAAAGGATCTAAGAAGATGGAAAAATTCAGGCTCTCACTGAATCACTGGTCTTACTGTCACCAACTACCGATTTACATTGGGATGGGGGAGAGAAGAAAGGTTTTAGTAAAGGAAATAAATGATATTTAGCAAACGAGATAGGAGGCAGTTTTTTCTTCAGATATTCTTTTCTTTCTAAGTATCTACATACATGCTTTTAGAGTATATTTTAATATAGGGGTAATTTATCCTTTATAGGCAGTCAGAATAAATGAGTTAACAGAATTTGCTCAGGCCTCCTTGTCCCCATAAGTGTATGCATAGTGCTGTAATACTATTCTGGGTCTGCAGTCTGTAGTTACAATTTCCATTCTGCCACCCTACCAGAAAAATGAGGCCTCTCATTTATCTACGTCAGATCATGGTTTGCAATTGATAGATCAACTTCAAATAAAATGTAGGAAATTCACCTTATAACGTAAATGTATCATGTATTCAGCACCTGCCTTCATTATGGTGCATTCTGTAGCAGCTGCCTGTAAAGATTGCATTGTATAGTAAAAGAGACTTCTAAGCCATCAAAAAGGACTGAATTCAATCCTTTAAGAAGATGATGAGAGCATGAAACCTGGTCATTTTCAATAACTGAATTACAACACCTTTCAGATATTACACTTGCCCCTGAACATCCTTTTTCATTTCTGCATTATTATGTTCACACTTTCTGCTTCACTGAGGTCTTTTCTTCCCCTAGCTTAGTGTTAGAAAGCCAGAACCACCACCCTTACCTCTATCACCACCAGCACCACCAAAAGTTGGGATGCTTTGACAGCAAAAGCTGCTATATCAAGTACATGCAATTTAGTATCCTGAAGTGAACAGATAAAATGTATTCTCCATCTGTTTCATGTATGGTAGCTTACGGTGTATGGGTAAGTTCAATATTCAGACCAAATGGCTTTCTTCTAGTCACCAGTACCACAAAGACCAATGCTTATAGCAAACATTTTCCCTCTGAATGTGATAATGAAATATCCTGTATTCCAGAAATGCACACTTTTGCATTTGAGGTTATATTAAGCATTGATCAGAGCAGGTCAACAAATTTCACATTTCTGATTTTCACTGCCTACAGTGATCTTGTAAATCAGCATAAATATTTTTAAATGTTTACACACAGCTATTGTGAAACCTATGGGAAACATATGTCATGGCAGAAGCAGCAGTTTATGGGGCTGAGGGAATGAGACCCTGGTGCCAGCTAACAACTTCTAATGGGTGCAGGTAAGGCATTTTGTTCTGACATGTCTGTGCTCTCCTGCATGAGCATGAGTAACTATCAGGTTAATGCTGCCAAAACCTTTGGGATAGGAGTCCTGAAGCCAGTGGTGGCTGTGTCTCACTGCTGTCACCCAACCCAGCACCCTCCACATTCTTAGAGACCAAGTTGCTGTTTCCACAGAGTTGCAGCCACTGCAATTTCTTGCGACTTCCTCTTTGAGAGCATCTCATAAACCCTGTGAGGAACGACTGAGGGAGCTGGGGTTGTTTAGCCTGGAGAAAAGGAGACTCAGGGGTGACCTTATCACTGTCTACAACCTTGTAAAAGGTTGATGTAGTCAGGTCGGGGTTGGTCTCTTTCACCAGGCAGCAACTGACAGAACCAGAGGGTACAGTCTTAAGCTGTGCCAAGGGAATATAGGCTGGATATTAGGAAGAAGTTTTTCACAGAGAGAGTAGTGAGGTGTTGGAATGTTTTGCCTGGGAAGGTGGTGGAGTCACCATCCCTGGATGTATTTTAATCAAGACTGGATGTGGCACTTGGTGCCATGGTCTAGTTGAGGTGTTAGGGCATGGGTTGGACTCGATGATCCTGGAGGTCTCTTCCAACCATGTGATTCTGTGATTCTGTGATCTAAATCTTTATGTTTCTCAGAGGGTGTGTAAGCCCAGCTAATGCTATGATTATTCAGTATTTCCCTTTAGCTGTTTTCAAGCCCTTTCTTAAGCAGTGAAGGAAGAGATGCTCAGGCTCTCCCCCATGAGAGAGTGGCCAGCCATGAAGCCAGTGTAAAAAGTTTAGAGCTTACCACCACATGTAGCAATCAAATGCTAAGTGCTTAATCGAACTGCAAGGGAAAAAGTATTTTATCTGTGAATAACTAACCCCACATTTAATTGTACCTGTATAAATCTGCAGGATCCCTTCTGAGTCTGATAGGACAGCCTTAGAATTACCTCATTTAGCAGAGCCCCATATAAGAAATGGGGTACATGCTCAGGAGGATGGTGTCTCTATCCAAAGGTTAAGGTATACAAAAAAGATTTCAGAGCTTGAGGAAGAAAATTAGTGTGTGAACATGAAAACCTGAGGAAGGAATGATGAAATTAATTACCAGACTAAAGGAAAAACAAAGCATGAAGAAAAACAATTAGTAGTTGAAAATGCTCTTGAGTCCAGTAACCTTGGAGAATGCATTGAGCTAGTGGTTGCTGCCACTTTAGGCAATTATTGGATATAATATAAACCTTTTTTCAAAGACAGAATTGTTTATGTTTTAGGAAGCAGCCATCAATAGTGAAATTAAATATCTGAATGAATGCAGGAGCATGTTCTAATAAAACATGAAGGAAGTAATCGGGGAAAATTATCTGTCTTATTGGTGTGATATTTAGCAGCGATAAAAAAGAAACTGTTGCCAATGTACTTTCCTTTCTGCAAGCTGAGCCTATATAGTATAATATTAAATGGCAGAGACTCATAAAGAGTTTAAATGCTTCTCTGCAGGACAGAGCCGAAGACACGCACAAAACTGAGATTTATATTGGATTACTAAAATGGTTACTCTTAATGCCAATCCAGGGCATCCTGGGATCAGCAATAACTTCCCATGATTGCTCAGATCAGCCTCTAGTCATGCAGTTGACCTGAATTGGAGCCTGATGAGTTGCAAAGAAGCGAAGCTTTATACCCTAGACTAAAGGAAAGCATCGCTTGACCAGCCCAGGACAGATATTCAGCACCCACTTGCAACCCACTGATCTTTATTTCCCTGTCTCCAGGGAAAAAAAGGAATTATGGCAGGGCCCACCTACAAAATGTTTCCTCTATCTGGAGGTCCCTAGCACAAATTCCCATGTGGAGAGCCGAAAAGGAGGTCACTGCTTGCAATTCCATCCTTACATTGTACCCTGGATACAAATAACCCCAAGCGACAGAGTGCAGCCTCTGCCTGCTGCTGGAGCTCAGCAGATGGAGTAGCTGCTAAGCTTTGCTTGCAGGATTGAGAAATGGATTTTTTGTTTTATAAGCAAAACCATGTGCAGATGAACTGAGGATCACCTACAGATCACAGAAATAAAATCTATTACTTAGCAATTTTTTTAGGTCAACATACTATATGTCACTCTCTTCTCACATCTCTTTTCTGCTTATTTTATTCCAGTAACTTGTTTGCTTGCTTTTCTCCTGCACTCAAGAGCTTAATCTTAGCAACTGAAGTTGGTGGGCCTTGTTCAGAAAGCTTCCCAAATTTATTATTGCTCATCTTTAATGAGATGGTTTAAGAGAGATACACAATATATTTGCTTATAATTTCACATGGTTTTCCTGCGCTTTTATTGTAAGTGGGATTTGTATCAAAATCCAAAAATCAACCATAGAAGCTTATGTCAAAGCTTTACTGTAAAGCTTTGATGCAAACAGCTGCTTCTCAATACATTCTTCCTGAAATCTAAGAAGGGTATTTTAACAGCTTCAGATGTTGTACACTTTGTGCTTTAATTCTAATAACTTTCTAGACCCAAGTTACTACTGTGAGGTGGTAGCCATTTTAGTTACTCTCTCCATACCTCCAGGGCCATTATAGACCTTTTAGAACCTCTAGGCAGGGCTCTAAATCCCTGAAAGACCAACAGAACAATTTTTCTGATATGACACCTTCAGACTAAATCCTTGTATTAACCTCAATGGTTAATATAATTATTAAAGTGGTCTACATGAGTGAATTTTTCATTTGCATGAAGAAAGCAGACTTTGTGTCTATTTGGGTTTTCTTGTTTTAAATTAACATTTTCCCAAAGTTGAGCAGGACATTAAAATTGTTTATCATGACCCAAATTTCCATGATTAAAGAAAAAAATTTCAAATACAGCTAGAGAGAGCTTTGTGTGTATTGGGTAGATATCCACAGAAGGAGCAAAAGATGTAAGTTTTTGGTAATCTTAAAAGTACAGAGCAGGTTGCCTTTTGAATGTAGCCATTACAATTTATGATTTCTGCCATACTATATATTGACTTCTCTATCTTTAGAATCAGCACCTTTCCCCGTTGATTGAATTCTAATTATTCACTCCATAGTTACATTGATTTTAACAGTCTTCTTGACAGTTTGGACCAGGCTGGTTTCAAACTACTACACAAGATGAATTCATCATGACTATTGATATACAAACTTCCATTTTCCAGCAACTTGAAAAAGAAACAAACTGCTTTTTCTCCCTTCTGCACAGGCCAAACTTGTGTCACACTCATCTGTACTGCAGCAGTCAGGTGGCCTTAACCTGCACCTCACGACAACTCTGGGGAGAAAAGGAAGAAAAGGAGAGTTAACTTTGTTTGTCTGAATCCAATGATGAGTATGTCTATAGTGGACAGTGATTAAATTAACTGTACTTTACATATATTTCATCAAAGACCAGAAAAAGTTCTACCTGCAAGTTATGTCCAGGTGTAGCTTGGGTGTTATGGGCCCACCTTTACTCCCTGAAGTCATGAGGCATGGATGATGGACATCAAAGTGCCTGGTTCAGCTACCTGGGACTGTCCCAAACTACTCTGGATCCAAACTACCCAGGATCACTCCCTCAGTGAAATGCACCCCTGCCTGTCTGATGCACATACAGGAATGGGCATTTGCCTAAATCAATACCACAGCCTGACTGTTTTGTAATTAACTCTAGAGAATCCTTTTTGGCCTCATGGTTTTATTCCCACTTACCTTGGGCAATGACTCCCTACTCTTTTTGAGTTATTACTATATAAAGTAATATTCAATATTCAGTCAGGCTGAAAGCTACTGATTACATTCATCGGCTTTAATATCTAATAAGTTATTAGATATTATTTTCTTGAATTATCTATAGATCAAAGATATGATCAATGGCAGCCTTTAAATATTCCAAGTCAATATTTCCAGAGATTTATTCGTTCAAAAGGGCCTAGAAGTGTTTTACAATTGAGGGTTCAGATTCTACTCATCAGCTTTATTTAGCCTTCACTTTCTTTCTTCTTAAGTTCATTAATTTGGGTCCCGAAATTCTGGTGTCAAAGATGGTGGAAGTAGTAGGATATAGAATAATAGAATCATTTAAATTGGAAAAGACCTTTAAAACCATCAAGTCAAACAGTTAACCCAGCACTGCCAAGTCCACCATTAAACCATATGCCTAAGCACCATATTTATAAATACCTATTTATTTATTCTAAATACCTTCAGAGATCTCAGGCCCTTAACAGCCTGTTCCAGTGCTTGGTAATTCTTCCACGGAAAACGTTTTCCTAATATCCAGTTGTTGTCCCACATTCCCATTGGGAAGGGGGCTGCGGTGGAGCCTCATCACTAGTAGGCTACAGCTGTGTAAGACATTTCACAGTGTTAAAGGTAAAGAGACATGGAATGCTGAGGGGTATGGATAAATCACAGAAGCATAAAGGAGTCACACAGATGTCATACATGTGAGATAAATGGTATAAAGGTTGGAAGGAAGGAGAATAGGTTAATGGTGCTTGGAACCATTCATGGAGTCAGTTGTATGTTCTCCTTCATCTAATCTAAACCTTTCTTGATGTGATTGGAGGCCATTTCATTTTGTCCCATTTCTTGTTACCTGGGAGAAGAGCCTACCCCTGCTTAACTACAACCTTCTTTCTGGTAGTTGTAGAGAGCAGTACAGAGATCTTCCCTTATCCACTTTTTCTCCAGGCTACAAAACCCTCAGCCACTCCTTGTAAGACTGGGGTTCCAGACCCTTCACTAGTTCCTTTGCCCTTCTCTGGATATGTTCCAGCCCCTAAAGTCTTTCTTGTAGAGTGGATTGAACAGAATACAGCATGTGGTCTCACCAGTGCTGAGTACAGGGGGACAATCACTGCCCTGGACACATTATTTCTGATACCAGACAGTGCATTTTTTGGCCAAAACAGTGCTGGCTCATGTTCAGCTGGATATTGTTCAGCACCCCCAGTGCCTTTTACTTCGGACAATTTTCCAGCCACTCTTCCCTCAGCCTGCAGCTTTGCATGGTGTTATTGTGACTGAAGTGCAGGGCCCAATATTTTGCCATTTCAACCTCATACAATTTGCCTCAACCCATCAATCCAGCCAGTCCAGATCCCTCTGCAGAGCCTTCCTGTCCTCCAGCAGATCAGCACTCCCATCCAGCTTGGTGTTTTCTGTGATGTCACTGATGGTTATCAAACAGCACTAGCTCCAATACTGAGCCCTGAGGATCAGCACTTGTGACTGGCCACCAACTGGATATAACTCTGTTCATCACCACTCTGGCCTGGAAATCCAGGTGGCTTTTTCACTTGCTGAAACATTCCTCATCCGAGCCATGAACAGACAGCTTCTCCAGAAGAATCCTGTGGGAAGTAGTGTCAAGGCTTCAACAAAGCTGTATGTAGACAGCATCTGCAGTGTTCCTCTCATCCACTAAGTGGGTCACCCCATCCTACAAGTAGATCAAATTAGCCAAGGAGGTCTGAAAGTCCTGACCAATGCTGATGGGGTTTTTATTTTATGACTATATCTAAACAACCAGATGCACTATTAATGCAGATTCCTGCCCATGCATGCGTCTCCACTGTGCTTTCAATCCCAGTTTGGGATAAAACATGGTTATGGCCCTGTCTGCTTGCACCACCATCATATCCATGGGAGGAAAGCAGGGTATGCAGAGCCCAGCTGAGTTGTGTCCCCACAGCTCTGATCTTTGGCCTGTGCCCCAAAAGGATTCAACTCCTGCCCTGAGCCTTCTGCCCTTCTGAGATGGACTTTCACCTACCTGCTCTCTGCTGGAAGAAATGTGATCTGGAGTACAATTTTCAGTGTAAATGGTAGAATTGTGTGTGCATCAGAGCAAAAAGAAATTAATGGAGAAAATTAAATCAGATGATGATTTTACAGCACACATCTAGTGTGCATTCAAAAATCACACACTTCACTACATGTACCCATTCTAGAAGTAGCATACAGAAGTTTTACTGCAATTACATGTTGTTTTCTTTTCTAATGAGGAAATGAACAATGAGTTATCCTCCTCTAACCTTGCATTTAGAAAATAAATCCAGCAGTCAGGAGAGTTTCATGATTTAAGATGTTATTTTCTAAATTATAAAGCTTCCTGTGGAGATGAACTTTCTTACAATCTCTGTCAAAGTATCTGGTGATTACTGTGATAAGAGTAGAAAATGATCTAAAAATATGCACATCGTCTTTTGAAGTAGAAAGGAAGTTTTACATGAGTTCTTTAAATCTGAGATCAGAGTCGTTTGTTCTCTGTTAGGGTAAACACATCATATTAGGGTTTACCCGGAGCAGCCTAGCAGAAAACAATCTGCATAAATAGATGAAATTTTATCAAACAATGAATGAAATATTCAAACAGAAAATTGGTTTCCTTTAGTTTCTCAGAGGTCTAAAAAGAACAAAATTACCGGGCTATTTCTTTTCCCTTAAAATCTTTTTATAGATAATGGCGAACAGATGATTCTGTCAAACTTCACTTGCAATGAATTCAAGACAAGATAATATCATCATCCATCTTCTTGATGAGCCTCATCATTTTATCTTCAGTCTAAATCCTGGAGAAAAACTTAACAAGCTCTACACATCTCTTCATTTAAAAATTACGGCTGAAGGAGAGAAAATGTTTAAGGTCAAGCTTCTGAGCTACCATCTGGAGCTCATTTAACAATCACCAAGAACATCTGCCACTATTGCACATGCCTAAGACAAAACTTAGCCAACATCACCTTTTCTTTTAAAGACGAAATCTTAGGGTCACATGAGCATTGACTGAGGTGCCTTTCTGCCAGCAGTCAGAATTTAGCACAAATTTAGTGGTTTGACAACCCAGTGGACCTTTTAATAGATAAAGACAGTCACAAACAGTAGTGTCATTTACAACTTTGCAAGACACATCACGAATGTTGAGGCTGGGGTGGAGAGGTATCCCCTGACTGATGAGAGCTGAAATGCAGTTATAAGGTAGTAAAAGAAAACTCCCATAATTCCCATTCTTGGAGCCACCCCTCTGCTTTGGCTCTCAGGTTGCTGAAGGCAGTATTTTTGGAAAGTGTTGTAAGTGAAATATGAATGCAGACACTTAAGAGCTAAATAAAACACATCCTCAGAGATGGGTATAATATTCTCTGAACTTTTATAACAAAATGGAAGGATATAAAAATCTGAAAAACATATGGCATACAAGGTCTAATTTCTCAGATAAATCTCTGTGTCTTTATGCATATTTCAAGATATAGCAAATCCCACTGGCTATTAATTCCTTCCATTGGGGAAGATGTTTAGAGTCTTAAAAATAGTGTAATGATGCTATTCTTAATTCACATGGAATTCTTAGTAGCAAGAACTAAATAGGAGATGAGGATATCTCCTTCTTATATCTCTTGTATAACTAAATACAAGAGAAATGGTTGGAGTTCATTTTTTTCTTCATAGCTTGTATAGAAATTGCTTCCTCTAAATGATGGACATGACATATAAAATGCCTATTAAGATATGATGAAAATTTTAACTAGAAGGAGACATTTTATGTGGTTGCATCATTAGTTTGATGACTTGATCAGACAGGGAAGACTCTTTCAGACATGCTTAGTGTACCAAATTTCTGTAGTTTGGTAAATGTCATGTGTTGGATTATTTTCCATAGGTGAAAAGGCAATACAATACACTAAGTATTTAGTGATTTGTCTGAACTATGTAATAACCAGTGTATGCAATTCAAGGTAATGCATATGCATTTTAATATGTAAAATAAATAATTTAATTCCATTTATAGAACACTGAACCTGTATTTTAATGTTGTGTAGAAAGGAGAGAAAATGGAAGTGATTGAAAAACTGAATGTGACTAAAATTCCCACATTGATTATAGATCAATTTATCTCTGAAACTGTAAAACAAGAGTTATGCTTCATGTCTTTTTCTATATGAGATTTTAATTTATGCTACATTTTGTATTTTAACAGATGGCACCATTTAATCCTTATCAGAGGGACAGAAATTATGTAGAAACTGGTAGCGTTTGTCTTGTGGTGTGGAGAAGATTAATGGGAAGTATAATATTTTGTGGTTTTTATTGTAGCTAAACATAGGTCTCCTAAAAATTTTCATAGAATTGGGTTTTTTACAGATTTTTTTTTGGTTTTGCGAAAATGAAGCGAATTATGCCTGCAGCCAAACTTCTAATCTAGCAACTATTAGCTTTCTGAAATTCAGAGCACCATTATCAAATCCATGACACAAACAACATTATATGTGATCACCCAGGCTTATCTTTCAAGTTGTATTCAAGAATTTTAAATGGCAGAAGAACCTGTCGCTTTGAACGTGATTTTACATTTTTTCTTGATGCCTAGAAATTGTTTATCTTTAGTAGGATCTAAATGTTTTCTTCGCTCTTGAAATGTCTTTAGTCTGATCAGTCTGCTCACAGCTGAAACAGAATTTGTAAGCAGGCTGGCATTCATGGTGTGACTCTGAAAACACTTTCTCACCTGAGCCAGATTAATTTGGACTGCCACTGAATCCTCAGTCTGCTGAATCTCCCTGGAGTAACTTTTCTACATTATGAAAATTTAAAAAGAACTCTGCTTTTAAGAATGAATTGACAAGTGAAAAAGTGATAGTTCACAGAATACCCACAGATGTAAAGCAAAATGTCTCCAAAACTTTATACAGTAGAAGGGTAAGAATGTTGAGATTGGTGGTAAGCTACATTTATAAGAGCAAACATTTAAAAGTTAGGAAAGCCTAGAAGTTAAGGTTGACAAGCAAAGTGATTTTTTGTATGTTTTGCATACTTTAAAATAGGGAAAAATAATTTTTATGCTTAGTGTGGAGGCAGAGAGACAAATCTGAGCAGAAATGTGCATGGGAGTTGTGTATAATAATTCAGTCTCATTCTTTTCAGTAGAACTGGAGTTTTTCATTGGGCTATTTTAGATATTAATTTTTATTTTGCAAATAATCCTATAACTTTAAATTGTGGAAAAGGCTAAAGCTATGCTTTGATTATGTGTTTGCTGTGGGTAATCATATGTATTTGCTTCTCATGTTTGCTAAGTTGTGTTTTTCTGTGTTGTCGAAGCCATGTAAAAAATTAGAATGGTTTATTGTGTTAATGCCTGTCTTTGTTGTGGTTTATTTCCATTGGCAATGGAACATCACACAGGCACTCATTCACACCCCCCATACCCTGGTGAGGTGAGGAGGAGATTCAGAAAAAGGAAAAACCCACAGGCTTAGATAAGAACAGTTTAATAATTGAAATAAAGTAGAAGTATAACAAAACCATGAATTGTAATGAAGAGAGAGAAACAAGTGACACACAATACAGTTGCTCACCACCCACTGACTGATGCCCAGCCTGTCCCCCAGTAGCACTCAACCCCTCTGCCACTCCCTACCCCAGTTTAGGTCCTGAGCAAGATGTCCTATAGTGAGAATTATCCCCTGGCCAGTTCAGGTCACCTGTTCCGCCCGTGCTCCTCCTATCTTCTTGCACACCTGCTCACTGGCAAAGGCTGGGAAACTGAGCAGTCCTTGACTTAGTGTAAGCCCTGCTTAGCAACAAATAAACATCAGTGTTTTATCAACATTATTCTCATACTGAATACAAAACACATCGCTAAGAGAAAAGGTGACTCTATTCCAGACAAAACCAGGACAGTCCTACAGCAGCCAGTGTAAAGCAGTGGCACAATTACCATGTTTGCCTCTCAGCAAAATAGGGATGAAAATACTGTTTATAGAGTTTATCTCAATGCGGTATGGTACTCCTTAATCATGTCCTATCAAGCAGGCACACTTAAACACTGGAAGTCACTGAAGAAGAATGGGAAAAAAATAAAGAAAAAAAGAGTAGGACACTTTGGAATTAAATTATTTTGGCAGGTGAGGGAACTTTCAACCTGTGTCAAACTAGTAATATCAGTTGGATGATTTGGAAAGAAAATCCTCGTGTGGCAAATATTTTCCCTTTGCTTTTTAACAAAGATATTTATAAGCTTTAATAAGTGCAAAGACTCACACTCAGCATCTAATGTGGCATTCTCTGTTGTGGTAACAATGCTGATAATGCCATAAATAAATACAGTGGTTTGGAGCTGCTCAAGTGATGAAGTCATCTTTTTTCATTCTTCCTCTTGCTAGCCCAGATACATCTCTCTTGGTGTAGACTTTTGAAGGTAGTCAGACTTTTGAAGAAGTATTATACGGATTGAGGTGGGAGATGAAAAGTGATTTCACATATACCCTCCTGGGTCCCAGCTGCTGAAAGCTGATGTCCCAGGGTATTTCCCTCTATCATTAGGAAGGGGTTATTATGGAGATAGCATGGTTTGTGGTGAGGTTCAGTTGAACTGGAGGAGAAAATGCATGGGAAAGGGACTGGAGAGAAATGGGCGAAGACGAAAAAGTTAGAAAATTTGATATTGCAAGAAGCAGGGGAAAATGTAAAAATGAGGGACTAAAAAGTAGGTTAAAGTGGCTAAGGAAAAGGGTTAGGAGGGAGGGAAGAGAAAGGAAGTATTGAAGGTTAGTTTGAGAAGCTTGCTGACACTCTCAAAAAATGTGTAGTATCAGGAATTCCCCAGAACACCCCAACTCTACAAACAAGAGAAGACAGGCAATGGCTGAAAAAGCTGGTCTTATTTTAATTAAATGTTTATTTAAGTCTAACATATTTAAAAATTATAATTGGTTTCCTCCAGCAATGCCCTTAACCAAGCCCCTTCACAAAGATCTTTGAAAAGCAGTCAACTCACAAAAAATCCCAGTTGGCAACCCCTTTTCCCTGAAAAAGAAGCTTACCGAAATCTTCAAAGGCCAGAATCTGGCATAGATTTCTCTCGAGTAAAGTTAACTCTGCGAGTGGAAGCCCCGCCAGGAAGCGCGACGTACTCCAGCCTGCTGCACGCAGGGTCTCTGTGTGCCCGGACCCATGGGCAGGAGTGAGGACCTTTCTGCCCAGTGATCCCTCATCCCACGTGCCCCTGCCCGTGGAGCCTCATTTTTGTGCACGGCCCAGGCAGCAAACTGCAGCTGCAGCCAGGATGGACGACTGAGGGCAGCTGTGCAGTGTAACCCATCCCTGCTCTCAGACTGTTCAGTGACCAGCCACGGCACCACGGAGCATGTTCTATCAGCAGGGTCGCGGTCCCGCAGGAAGAGCAAAATACGTGAATTTTCAATGAGCTTTGTTCTGCCAGGGCTGAGCCTCTCCCACTGGTGTGGGCAGAGATTCCCTGCAGCAGCAGATGAAGGACAAGGTGCCATGCCATAACAGTGTACCTGCGCAGGTTTTCATCTAGAGACCACAGAGCTAAGGCCTGGTTTAAATGATTGGTTCTTGGACAGGACATTGTGATCAATGTTGATGTGTAAGAACAAACCTTTCAGAAGAAATAATATCACATTCTATTACTCTGCAATTAAAATCCACAGGGATATTTAGAGAAAATTAAAATTCATGCCCTTGCTGCAACCTGTGAAAAATGGATGGAGTGACTCGTTGCTTGAAAGCTCAAATGGACTGCAAAACTTCTAAATGAGGCTGATGTTGGGAAACCACAGCCCCAGATTTCTGAGATTCAGGTTCTTCTAATGAATTCTAGGTAGGGTACTTAAATATTCACATCACATGGTCTTTGCAAGTCTGATATTGGAACAGACACAGAATAAAGATCAACAGAGAAAAAAGTCTAATAATAATAATAATAAAAATGCATATGCATTCACATCTTTAACAAATACACAATGGAGTTGGCTGGGCATGTTTAGAGGAAGTCATTTTTCAGACAGAAAAAGCGGTTTGTGAAGGAAAGCTTTCATCAATACTTTATATACAGTTTCTGCGTGGAAAGAATTCCTGGTGAAAGTACATGTACAACCAATTATCCACTGACTGCAGCTGCCTCCAGGGAGAAGGAATAGAAAGTTGTTTCTATAGCTCATTTTGTCAAGGGACCTGGCCCTCCAGTTCAGAGCTCCCAGACTCCTGGTGGATGTGGGAAGTGGAAAGCACTTTGAGGGGCACATTCAGAGTTGTACAACGCGTTGCCCCAGCTCCCCTGCCTCACACTCCCTTCTTGCCCCCAACGCAGCCCAAACCACACCTGGGATAACGGCAGTTTTCTGGAACGTGCATGGGAATCTAAATAAGGATGTCTACCATGATTCTGCCCCCAATATACTTCCCAGAAGCATCCTCCCTCTCTATCACTTCTGATGGTTGTTAACAGTCAAGAAGTTCATAAGAGGGAATTGAGTGTCCCATTTCTGAAGAAAAATCAAATGATTTGCTTTTCAGCCTGAGAAATAGCCAGACACAAATAAACCAAGTACAATTTAGTGATATCAATTTAATGGCATATTTCCTTCAAACTATATGACCACCTGGATGCAGCCACAACAATAACAGCAGCAAATCAATGTTTGTGAGGAAATGCAGTTAAGTATTAAGATCTAATAATATGATCTTGGAAGCTGCTGTAAAATTTTTTGTTTCCCTTTGCAAACAAGTGCTAAGAATGCCAAGAACCAATAAGTGTCTAATATTATTTTTCCCCAGATGAAATGAAAAGATATTGATTTCTGTGAGATTCTCTGATATGTAAACACATTATTCTAAGGCTTAGAAGAATCATATACTTTTATTTCTCCTGTCTTCTGAAAACACTTGAAGGAAATATTTTATCAAAAGAATTAAATAAAGTGTTGCGTATGTTCCCAGATAAAAAAGCCACCAAACATATAACTTATATTTTCACATTGTGGACATATACATTCCTAATTTTACCTAATATTTACTTAAATAAAAGGCATCTCTGAATGCCAGAAGACGTGAATTTGAAAGGTTTCTTCTGTGCAAAGTGGGACCAAGCCTGTCTGGAGGACACTCAGTCTCATGGTTTAGTGTGAGATAGTCCTGTGAGGAATAGGGATTTGGATTTGATTATCCTTCCAATTTGAGATATTCTGTGATTACATCCTGTCTGATCATGAGGCTGATTCTCCTTCTTACCACTTGCAAGGACCCCTCATGTGCACACGTTTTAAATGGTGATTCTACTGCTTTACAGCAACACAAGTGATCACCAAACAGGTAAGCAATAGGGGTGAACCAGTAGAAAGCACCTCCTTTTACTAGGTGGTTTTGCAACTGACACTTAGGGTTCTCCAATTAGAGTGGTCATTCCTGTCATTTCATTGACTAGTGAAGCCTTTAAAAAGATTATAGAATTCTATTAGCAGACTGTTAGTCCTCAGGTGCAATTAGCCATTTGAACCCCTGTACTCTTTTTAGAGTAATTTGTTCACTATAATAAACATGACAGGAAATCTGTGACTGGTAATCTAGTTATTTCTATATTTCTATAGAATATATAAATATAGCATATGTAATAGATAAAAATCATACAAATTTATGTATTGCATATATATTATATCTATAATTATGAGCTAATGCTTACAATTTTTTTTAAATTTATACATACAAATTTTTACATAGAAATCTAGTTATTTCTGTATACCCAGAATGAAAGGAAATTTCTAAATTTAAGATCTTTAGATAGTGGAAATGTCCCCTACACCTCTGTTATTTTCTTTTCTATTTTCCTCAAAATGGACCTCCATCATTCAGATTTAATTGGGGCACAGGCTGTTCTAACTCATCAGCTGAAGTACCCTTCTTCAAGAAGCTTGGCCATGGAGACTACCATTTCATAAATATCTTCCATTTCCCAGCAGCTTTGCCTTGGCTTGAGCATGCACAATGGAAAAGGAAATGCCCAGGAGTTACCAACTGCTCAATAAAGGAGAAAGAACATTCCTGTGTCTGCCATGGAACAGTAAAAGACAGCAAAGAGGAAAAACATGTGTTGTATTTGCGGTTAACCAGGACAGCAAAGGGAGAGGAAGCCCCAAGATTAACAGAAAAAAAAAATTATCTGATTTGTGATGATTTCCACACTAGATGGAAAAAAACCACCATGTATTTCAATTCCAGTTAAATAAAAGCCTGTTTCTGCCTAATACTTTTGATAATTTGTCCATGAGCACTTCGTTATTTAAACAGCATTCATGTGGTACAGCCAAGTTTAGAAAGGATTTATTTAACATGCCATTACAGCAATTAGCCCCAGGGAAAGTTCAGCTTGCATACCCAGCTTCTAAATATGTCTTGAGTTTGTATTTATCAAGTGAGTTTCCTTTTTCCCCCCTACCGAGTATAAACTTTTCCTTTTTTTCCCCTTACCTCACAGCTCCTCTAAGGCTTTCAACCCGAGCTCTTTTTTGAGCACCTGGCTGTTGTCCCTGAAAATAAGCCTTCTGATTTGATTTAGTATAGTGGAGTCAGTTCTCAGGAATTGTAAGATAAACAAGAATCATGTTTGCATTCCTTTGTAAAAGATATCACCTGATGGACTTCTCAAGTGACCAGTAGAGATGGAGAGGTGGTAACTTCTCTGTCCAATCTCTGATCACTGTCCAGAAACATACATATACAAAGTCAACAATAAACGAGAGACTTCTTTTCTTCTTCTCTGCCTGAACACCTGTTGTGTGTGTTGCTGTGTGTTTCTATCTACGTCACAGTAACACCTGGCACGCTGGAGCTCCAATCCAGAGGTCCCCTTCTACCTTTCCTCCTGAGGACACTGGCACAATTCCTTCCTCAGTCAGGTTCATCTGTCAGGCCACATGTGCCAGCTGGGATCATGACTGCAGGAGTAAGTAGATAAAGACAGATAAAAACAGTTTAAGATGCAGAAAGGAGATGCAGGATGTTGAAGTTCAGTTTTGAGCTCTGATGGGACTTGGGGCAAGTAATTGAGTCGTTACCTGTATCACGGCTCTCCAAGTCTGCATGGTTATAGTTGATCTCCACCATGGTTATTTAGTCTGCAGTGGATGAACTATCACTTGCAATATTTATTTACAGCAGGTAGCACATCAAGGGTCCAGTCTTACTTTGGGCCTCTAGACGCAACCATTCCTCAAAAAGCTTTTTGAACCCTATGACTTTGATCAGATCTTCACAAACAAGAATTACATTCTGCACAGTGGAGAAAATGAATTCTGGTGCCCAAAAAAATCTGGGTTTGAGTTTTCCAGGATATCATACTGAAAAAAAAAAAAAAAAAAAAAAAAAGAAAAGAAAAAAAAAAAGGAAGAAATCATATTTTCTCTTATAAATAATTTTGTAAAAAATTAATATCTTCTGAATTCAAGATACAACTTCCTTTGTCTGTGCACCTCTTGTGAAGACAAGGAGCAGACACAGCACTTCTCACCACCAGTAGCTCTGGGTCTCTTGATTTCATTTTCACAACCATCCATAGAGATTACTCTCCAGGTTCCCTAGGGAACAGGGAAGGAAGCAATTTCTTACAGGTTTCAGCTGAACACGGCGTGTGCAACCAGCATCCCAATGCCACAATCCCACTTTCATCTGCCATTGGCTGATCAGCCTCTCACTGTGCATGTGGCAGGAACTTGCACTTTTTGCCCTCCAACATACATTGGTACCAGTTTCTGCTACATTTTCAGCAGGATTTCCCACAACATTTAACACACAAAACAGAATGCAACTCTAAATCTACTGCTTCTTATGTCTTCAACTGCAATTAGGGTTTTTTTAACTGTTTTTGATGAGCATGCACTTTAGAGTCATAATGAATTGCAATTGCTGCAAAAGAAAAATGGTGTTTCAGAGCCTCTGCTTGCTGCACATATTAGCCACAAGAGGCTTAGGGAATGTCACTTCCTGGGTTAAAAGAGTAATGTTGCTTTGGTTTTGCAATATGCATAAAAAAATCAGCGTTTTTCACTCTGCGTACTCTTTCTACACAACATGCTGGACATACATTCATTATACACCAGCTCCAAACAAAGCACTGTGATACCCATGGAAATTTTTTTCTGAAGCATCAACATGACTGGCCAAACTGATTTCTTGGAGGCAAAATTGCCCATCTAGTTTAATTTTCTACCACTTATTCTGTCTGTATCATATAAATGAACCAAAGTACAATAATACTTCCATCAAATGACTCTACAAACCCATAATTCCCTGACAGCTTCAACAACTGGGCTTCTTTTGTATGAGTATTTTGAGCCTTTTCCTACATGTCTGCAGTAAATTAAAATCTGAATATTTCCAAATCTATTTCCCTGCATTATGTCTGGACTGTTCAGGATGAATGGCTACAGCAAGAAAAGGTGAGAGGAATTTCGAGGGCTTCATGAACATTACCTAGTGTACCAGAGCAGTATAAGATTAACTGACATCAGCTTGACCTGCTACTTGCCTGAAGGAAAATGGTCAGATGGTATTTGGTAAAGTTTATGAGTTGCAGGTTCCCACTGTGGAGTAGGCAGGTCTTTAATTTGCTGTCATTTATGACTGGAATGCTCCCTAGGCATACAGCTTTGTCACAGAAGTGACAGAGAATCAAACTTTAAATGGGTGATTTCTTTTCCCCCTACTTTTCCCCAGCATCCTTTGGAATGAAAGGAATGTGATACAGAGAGAATAGTGCAAGTGGGATGAATAGTTTTCATGGGGCAGTCATAAATAAAAAAAAAGAGTTATACAAGCATTTGGAGAGAAGATATATGCAACTGCTCTCAACTACTTGCTTAGTTGCAAGGACTTATGATTTAATTTAATTTAAAATTTATTTTAAATTCAATAATTAACTTAGAAAGAAAAAATAATTATTCAAAACCTGGTATGGAAGAAACAAAATTTTTTCTCCCTGATCATGAATCTGTGCTATGTTTGAAGCACTCATATTGACATATGTAATGAACAAATACAGAGAAAAACTATACTGGAAAAATTACTGAATCCCAGCTTTTGAACCCTAGCCAGCTTTGATCAAAAGCAAACTTCAGTATAATGTTAGAAAACCACTCATATATTTTAGTGGGGAAAGCTGTCTGGTTATAAAGGAAAAAACAGTCACGTCTGGTTTTCCCTCACTGGATTCCTGAAATTAACAGGGAATGACATCGTGGCTGTGAGCGTTTCATAGTTTCTGGGGTGGAGGAAGGAATATTTCTCTCTGATTTCTACTGACCCCTTGTGGTAACCTAAACCGCGTATCATTGCCGAAGGAGGCTTCAGCTTCCTCATGGTAGGAAGGGTTTACCGTGGTCAGGAAGGGTCTGAAGAGCTTACTCTGACCATCTCAATGGCCTCTTAAGAGCAAAAAAAAAAATCATAGAATCCAGAAAATAGTTAAAATTAAAAAAAAAAAAAAAAATTCTTAGTCCGCAAGGGGAAGATTTTTGACTGCTTGGTGTGTAACAAGGCGGCAATTCCATAGGACGGGTACTGATAATGTAAACATGAGAGTGAAATTCAAGTCAATGACTCCATCCCCCAAAATCCCAGAATCTGATTAGAGGCAAATGTATGCAAATTTTATTTTGCGCTATTGGGGAATGCAATTGCCAATGTTTGCTCTTTCTAAAAGCAAAATTCAGCATTAAGATGAGAATTTATTCCAAGATGGGAATTGTCCCTGTGTTGGGTAATTTAGTCTAGATGCCAGCCAGAATAAGAGATGGGAAAAGCTGTAAGAGGGGTGGTTAGAGATATTCCGACTTTTAGCCTTTCCAAAGTACATATTAAATCCACTGAAAGACAAAAATTTAAAAAAATACCTATTTGGAAACAAAATTAAATTATTGTAATATATGTTCACTTTCGATCACATGTAAATGCTTTATAATTGCATACTCACTATGCAAACATTCTGCACTTGGGAACAAGCCAAAGTTCTTGCTACTTCCATTTGTCCTAACAAGTGAGTCACTTGCAGAAAAAAAAAAAAAAGAACTAAGGGAAATATTAAGGAGTGCATAACAAATTTTACAGTTTGATTTTTATATAGAAAAAGTACATCTGAATCTCACATGATCCATATACCTGGGAATTGTACTTTGCAGATTTTGTCAGTTGTCAAAACACATAATGAGTACCTGAAAGATAGTTATTGTTTATTGATAAGAGAAAGCAACCATAAGCAGTTCCAAATCTGATGTCACGTTTCCCTAGTGTTTGCAAAGATTAAGTCTGCTACCTTATCTGACATGCCTTCTCTGGAGCTGGTGGTTAGTTTAGTTATATTAGTTGGAAATATGTTCCAGACTATTTAACCTACTTGGAACCAATTCAATTAATTCTTCCCCTTCTTAAGAAAAAAAAAAATTCTGGAATGATGAATAAATGTTATGTATGTTGAGAAAGCATACCATGTACTGTATACACAAACTCCTTGCCCCATATGTTTTAACTTGCTTCATGTACTTCCTGTAAAATTGCTTTAGGTTGTCCATGAAAAGTTAGGGGACAGAATTTCCATTAATATTTTCTGTCCCTTAAAAATGAAAGAGAAAACAACCAAAATTACCTTAGATGAAAACAGTTAGTTATAAAATTTTAGAGCAAGTAAACAGGGCTTTTAAGCTTCAAACAAAGAAAGTGGGCAACAAAATCACCTGGGAAAATATATTTGCTTTAGACATAAATGTATTGGGCCTAAACTAAATATGCTTGTCTTTCCATATTAAGGAAGCATCTTTCAGCTTAACTTTTGGAAATAGGAATAATACATGATAGTGATACCTGATAGGCCACCCACAGCATGAGCATAGACCTCTGAAATGGAAAGAAACATGAAAATCAGGAATGCCTAACTCTTCTCCTGTAACTGCAGCAGAAATAAAATTGAATGTCTGAGAAAATAACCCTGTGCAGAATTTAATCAGTCTTGGAATATTGCCCTGAAAAATGGCACTTCTGATTTTTCCAACTGAAAAAAAAGAAAATTAATTGGAAATTTCCCTGTGGTTCCATGGACTCGGCAAAACAACTAAGCCATTCAAGGGGCTGATGAGCAATAAGCTTGGGGCCTAATATTTTTCTGTTTGAGCCAGGCTTCAAAAACAGTCAATAAAATATTTATTGAAATCGTAAAATCTAAAATCATATGTTCTACATTTTCATAAGTTCATTTTTAAAATATTGTTCTAATGTCTGCAATGAAACTTGTTATCCACTTTTCTTTCTTATGTGTTTCATATACCAGTGACACTTTAATACGCTGTGGGGTATTTTTGGAAGGGGTAAGTTTTCTTTTCAAAACAGTTTAAATATCTGAACAGATGTAAAATTAGCCAACATTGACAGTATAATCAGTTGCGTACTGCAGACAAACTTGTCAGAAAATTCTAATATGATATTTATCAGCTCTTAAATGAGAACACAACTATCAGCTTCAACACAATCTATGATAATGTAATGTTTACTGCTGAAGAATGACTAAATGCTTATAGTTACAGAAATGTTTGTTTTTTAATGGCCACATTTTCCATTCCCATGATCCAATAGTCTGAAAAAAAAACCTTTATGTCTCTCATATAGGCTAGGTTATAACAGCAATTATTATGATTTTTATATCTATACAATGATGCCTACAAAATATTTAATACCTAAGCAGCTGGTGCACTGTGGCCGATGCTTACTAAATGAATAAATGTTTTGTCTTGTGTTTCCCCCGTGTACTTGCTTCCATCTGTTGTCTTGTGTCATTTTTGATTGAGGCCTAGAGGCACTACCACAAAACAAATAATGTCAATTTTGTTTTCATTATTGCAGGGCCAAGAACCCTACTTCCAGCCCAAGAAGAGTCTGGTGCTTGGTGCTGCACAAACACAAATGCAAAGGGATGTTTTCCATGCTTACACCCCCTGCAGTAGGATGAATTTACAGTAGAAAATTTTTGCACGAGAAGTTTAAATTGGTATTCATTACAGGGCAAATCATTTTATCGAGCGTGCAGTCTGAGTGAAAGCAGATTTACCAAGCTGACAGAGAAAACTGTAGTTCCTCCTAATGAGCACTCTAAAGTGAAGTGCATTCTCCAGGTCAAAAGACAGGCGAGCATCTGTTTCACTTCACATCTTCCCCATCCTCACCATGCCTGCAACCTGCCCTCTTCCAAGACAAGAGCTCACCAGCTCTGACCCACAGACACTGGGGGCCATGGCATACTTGTGCTTAGCCCTTGGGTGTGTTGTGCTTGTTGCTTCTCCCCACTGCAGGGGTTAATCACTGCGCTGCCTCAGCGCAAACCCACAGAGCTGACCTCCATGAGGGCATTCTAAGGATAGCTCTCATCAACAGGGCTATTGAAAACAGTGCTTTTAGGTCTGGGATGGTTTCTCAGGGGGTGCCTTCTCTCATTTTCATTAGCTGCAGAGGGAGACTGCCTGGCTGACTCAGTTGATTAATTCATGTGCTTGAAGTTGGCACCCTAAAACTCCTATGAATATTTCAAGATAACTATTGGGTCAGCATCAAACCATAAGTTTTAAGGGCTTGCCTGCTCAGCCCGGAGGTACATAAGTGCCTGTAATTGGGTAGTGGATTTCTACACCCATACAACCATTTGAGCAGATCTGTACAGTTGTTCTGTTCTTCTACAGCTCCTGAAAATATATCAGTGAGGGTTACAGAGTAGGTGCCTGCTACCACTGATGCTTTAAGTTTTAGCTTTTATATTTTTCATATCCTGTGCTGTTTTAGTGTGTAGTTCTGGGTTTCATATTAAGTGCAATAAGCTCTCTTCACAGAGCAGGTAGACAAAGCATTCCCTTTTCTAGCTTTGGGACCAAGGATAACTGATACAAGTCTCAAGCCCAAGAGTATGAATAATAGTGAAGTGAAGAGAGAAAAACAAGGAGGATGGAGCTTCATAACCTGAAGCTATAATCAGACAATTAACTGCAATGTGTAATGGACTAAAACTTATAAAAGTGTGTGACCTTGTGATCGGTCGTTCACTTTGTGACCGTTTGGGGATTCAACCTGGGTGCAGCCCGGCTGGGCTCTGGCACTGCTCCTTTGAGGCCTTTTAATAAATACCTACTTTATCCTTTTACTCTGTCTAGTCACTGTTCCAGGTAAGCCTTCCGAGGCATCAGCACAAAGAGAGAGTCTTCAGTCTGTGTAATACCCTGAACAATTCTGCAACCTGAGCCCCTGAAATCGAACCTGTCTGAAGTCAAACACTCTTCCTTTGAGACAGTGGCACAGAGGAAAGACGTTGCAGCAAGAACAAGAACAAAAATGGCAGAGAAGAACGACTGAGGATTGTAAGTCCAGGGGAGACTGTGCTCCCATGAGTTTAGATAATGACCTTAGTCCATGAGTGCAATCCACCATGGACCTGTTGTTTGGGTAATACCTTCTAGGTCTCAGCCTTGCTGACATTAGCTATTTAAGCCCAAAGAATGACTCATGTGAAGGTGAGTGGGATTACATCCCACTCCCAAATGTGAGTATTTTAGGACAGGTCTCTTGCCAGTCTCACAGTCTGTGAGCTCAGTTTTCTCGAGAAACATCTTGGAGTTGTCTGTCTCTTGAGCAAATGGCTTCAGGGACAAAGAGCTGAATGCTGAATTTGGTGAAGTAGATTGTCCCTGACACTTCTGTCAGGAGAAGTTTCTCTCAAGAGAAGGACATGATCTCTTTTTCTTGGAACTGCATAAGACATCATTCAGTATGGCCATGTTTGACAACTAAGGGAAATACAGCTCTGTTCCAGAACTTCAGCTAAGTAACTTGGTGTCACAGAAATTTTTATAATTGCAGCTAATGCTGATGACCCATTTTCCATTTTCTTGAATCCCAAATAAGGTGTATTAAATATTAATTTCCAGTGTGTTCGAGTGTACCTCTGAACTTTGAAGACCATTCCCCTTCGGGAAGAGAAAAAGGAGAAAGGGGAATTTCCTGATATATTAGGAAGAAGATTTATTCTGTTTTGTGTAATTGCTGGCATGGGAGCAATCCTTCCTCTCAGAAATGGCTGCATGTCATATGCTGCCAAGTGGCCTAAAATACCAAATTTGACTAAGACAGATACATCCCAGATATGGAAATTTTGTGGGAGAAACTGAAAAAAATCTTATTCGCCTCTGACCTCTTCTTTCTTACATATCATGAGGTCATGTCATGGACCTCACTTTAGACTAAATGATTCTTGGGATGCAGTAATCTCTGAAGAGATTTTTGATTTCCTTGGTTCTGTTTTTATTAGACTGCTGGTGGAAAATTTGACATCTGATCCTTACTTTGCTGCTATTCAAATGTATGGCAAAGACTTTTCAGAGTCATGGATATTTTCTTACCTCATTTCCCCCCTTACTTTTAATAGTCTAAGTAAGAGAATAAATCAATACTTGATACACCTATGAAGCACAGGTGTGCTCTTCCAGCATCGGTCAAGTGAGCCAAAGCCCGACAGTGAGGCCAGACCCCAATTCCTGATATTGTTACTAAGATGGCATCTACAACATTTACAGTCAGAGCCTTCACATTCCAGGCACTGCACACTGCAGATAATCAGAGAATCACGGAGTAATCTCAGTTGGAAGGGACCCACTAGGATCACCAAAGTCCAACTCTTGGCCCTGTGTAGAACACCCCAAGAATCACACTGTGTGCCTGAGAGCGTTACCCAAATGCTTCTTGAACTCTGGCAGGCTTGGTGCTGTGGCCACTTCAATGGGGAGCCTGTTCTGGTATAAAAGGGATTTGTTATCTCCCAGGGCCTCCAGCCTAATATGAATAACAAACGAAGCCAAAGGCTGTTCTTCCATTCATCAGGAAAAGGGACTGAGCAGTTGTGCTCTGTGGATTTTTTGTGAGAAAAGTCTGCAACTGCCTGCATTGCTAGTCTTTGTCTGATCCTCAGAGCATGACTAAAAAAAGGGAAAAAAGGTAGGAAGATGAAGGTAAATTCAGTTACAAAGTTCTATATTTGATAGAAAGCTACATGGGGAGTAAAAACAAAATCATAAAATGACAGGACACATATGCAGTGGAAGTTAGGAAAAGATGAAAGAAGAAAGGAAATTGGATAACAATAGCGATCAGAAAGAATAAAGGCAAAGACAAATAATGACAAGCAAGAAAGGAAGAGGATTAAAGGTGAATGATGAAAGCTATGGAAATAAGGGTGGTAGCTGCTATCAGAATTATAGGAAGTTATTTTATTTAAGATGTCATTGTTAGGAGTCAGAAAACATATTTCTGTTTAAATATAGACGATCCCAAGAAGAGGAAGGTTTCAAGGCAAAAGGGACTTCGGGGAAATGTAGGAAACAGCTGACAATGTGTTTACATGGCACCATCAGCTGCTGGAGTTAGTTGAGGATGGCCTAGCTTGGTGTACTGGCAATGGTACAGCTTGCATTAGCACTGACTTTCACACAGCCTAAGCAGTCCTGTTCAAATTTTGGAAGTTATAAAGTATCTAAAAATATTCTTTCAAGAATTTTAAAAAAAATTCATCTTAGAAGGATACACCATCATGAGTTTTTACTGTTTCATTATTTTTAATTATTTAATAATTAATTTTTTTGTACAGAATAAGAAAATCTTACAACGTTTTTGGGAACATCAGCAAACTTCCTTATGAACAGCTCATACACAGGTTTTGGAGTTTGCTTTACAGGCTGACTTCCTGGAAGTCCAAGACTGAACACTTGCAAGGAGATACAGGTGGAGTGCCAGGTCCTGAGAAATATCCCTGACTCTTTCTCTCTTGCTGTTCTCTGCCCAGCCCATATGGACGTCTGAGATGCTCTTGCCAACAGGCTGTGCTTACACCATTTAAGAGCTGAATTAGTGGTTTGGGGAACAAGCACCTGAAAACCACATAAATTGCCACATAAATAGAGCTGGGAATACCTTCACCCTCCCCTGGAAGCCAAGACTATTCCTTACCTTGCAGAAATGGGCATAAGTGCTGAGAACCTGTATTTCCCAGAAAAAAAATGTCAGCCCAATCTCATTATTCCCTTGATGAAAGATTGGTGGGATGAGTAAAGCAAGGAATCAGAAACCCAGACATGGCAGTGGGGTCCCTGCAAAGACAACAGTGGAAGAGCATTGGGGCACCAGAGCACCAAGAGCCCTGCCATGACTGAACCATTTCTAGTGTCTGCATCTGCGGGGCTCAGGAGTGTTTGAGATCCAGGTGTTAATCCAAGTCTGCTTCCAAGCCTACTTGTGGGTCTGCTTCTGCCCTTGCCTGACAGCAGTAGCAGCATAGTTTTTGTGTCTCCTGGTTTCTTTGGCTGCTCAAGAGTATCTCCAAATTCATTGCCAGAAAGAGATAATCACAGCTGATGTACCAGCCATACTAAATTAGAGAAGTCCTACCAAGTGTTTTGTTTATATTCCACTGCTTAGTTCAGTAAAAGATGTGCTCTCTAATTCTTTGTATTAGTGCTTTGTAGTCACCAGAGAAGAAGCCTCCTTAACTTAATAGCAGTACATGTGTAGTTATCAGCTTGTAACACTGCTCTGCTTCCTTGAATGCTGAGGTACACTGAGTTTATAAGTGGGACCGATTGTCACAGGACCTTGTAATCTTACTGGTTAAACAATCTTATTTTTTCCTGGGACCTATATCTCATTCAGTTTCCTATGGTTCAGGCTCTTCAAGTGGCATCATTTTATTATGAAGTCTAATTCTCAAGACTCCAGGAATTTGGTAATTAACTAGGATTTATGGTGCAGGAGAGCCATACCTTTCTGTGACTGAAATGACACAGTACATATCTTTATCATAAAGATATATTTTCTGCAGATTTTTTTCAGCCAAATCTCTTGGCTAGAAGAGCTCACAGAATGAGGGATATCTGGCTGCAAAGAGATCCATAAACAGCAATCATTGGTGCTGGGCAGAAAAAGATAATTCTAACTCCTGGAGGATTTCAAATATTTGATGACTGCTTTCATGTCAATTTAAAATGATTGCTCAAAATGTCAAAGTTCTGCTTAGTCAGATTCAAAGCTTAGTTCAAAATCCATCTGGGCAGATGCAAACTCCTACTAAAGCCCCTAAAATTCTCAAATATAGACCTTGATGGTTAATTAATCTTTCATGTGAAAGGTTTTCTCACCAAGAAGGAAAAGATTTCTGAGGCCAAGCTCTTCGAAGCCCACCCAGAGCTGGCAGCCTGACATGCACCACTGGTGGCCAGTGGTGAATGATCTATTCTCACCAGAGTTTTTCCCAGTAACTCCAAGCCTTCTTAAACTGGCTTGAGGATGATTCGGTCTCTGGTGAAATAAACCTCTGTGAGCCACCTCTATTCAGAAGGAACTGTCTAGAAAATATGTTCCTTTCCATTTACAATCCAAAAAGGGTACAGAGACTACTATGTTTCCTCAGCATAAATAATTAACTGCAGAATGACATATAATATTCATACTTAGAAATCATTAAACAAAAAAGGCTGAGAAAAAATTCTTAAACATGCAGTGATATTAATCATTTAGCCACAAATTCATCTTAGAGCTTCTCTTTTGTTTAATTTAATTATTATTTTTAAAAAATCTATTCACAGGCAGATGTTGCTCTGCAAATCCACAGAACTAAAACCCACACATTAGACAGCCTGAGGTTCAGATGCTTGCAGTATTAATTATCATCATGAAGCATTGTTAATGATAGTGGACAAAGTAAAAATGAAGAATTTTCTGTGCTTTGTAAAGTAGGGATGAAAATGGGTCAAAAGAACAATGCTTTTCATACAGCATTGCATTCTTAGCTGTATTGTATGCTCACAGATGGTTCTCTATCTTTTCTGTATCTCCAAGCATGCACATCAGGGTCCTTTCATAATGGAGGTGTTTAAAGGAAAAGAGACCCCCAGAAGATTCATAGGGATTTCCTAGACAAGAAAATGCTACCATGTAAGACCGGAATTCATCTCAGCAAGTGGAGTCATCCAGGGCTGTGCTACTGCTCTCACTGAGGAGTGACAGGCAAACCCCATGAGCCGGCATTGTTTGTTTCATGGCCTGGAGAGCAATGACACACAAATTTGCTGTGTCAGATCTCAGTGATGGTCTTGTTCTGCCATTCTAGCATCCGTTCTTTCCTTTCTCCCCTTTGCCCAGAAAAAAGCACTCAGCCTGAAACTGGACTCTCTAGGAGGCCATTGTGGTCTGACAAGTAGGATGATAACTCATAAAATAAGAGTAAGAAATGTAAAGATGGACTGGTTGGAATAGAAATGTCCTCTGGCTGGATATGAGAGTGTCTGAATATTTCCTCCAAGGTGAATGTCACCATCAGGAAGATACCAGAACCTCAGCTTAAAGAAGAATATGTTTTTTCCCTCTGTTTTATTGTTATGCTCGTCTTGAGTTTCTGGAATAACTGCAGCAACTTTAAACCACGACCTATCTTGTCTTTTGTGCTGCACTATGTTCTCAGCCAGTTCTGAAAGGTTTCCTTCACAAACTAGCCCCTGCAATGCCAGGGAGCCTCTGCAGAGGGAGAAGACACTGTACACTCGGGTTTTGAAGTGCAGCCTACTGAGGAAGAAAACATTATTCTCTTAGGATTTCAATGCATTCTGAAGCCCTTTCAAGTACAAAAATACAGAGCTTGTGAACTGTTCTTCTAGTACTATATATACTTCACAAACTTAGACTGGAGCCATAGACAGAACTTGGACCCCACAGAAACTTCTTTGTGCCACTGGAGATACACAAAAAGTGACTTAAATCCACTCTGCTGGGGAAGGCAATTGTTTCCCTGAGCCTGGAGCATGAGCAAACATTTGTGAAACATATCAAGGCCATAAGACATCATACAGGCCCTTGTCCTTAAACATATGCATGTTTTGGAAAGCAAGTATAAAATCTACCCAGTGATGATTCTCCTTTCTCTCCCATTTCACGGCTATGTTTGTTATTTATTTCAGTCAAAAGGCAGAAGAGGACTGCACAACAGCAAAACAGAATAAGGGCTTGTGCTCTTGCAGGTCATACACAGTTTCATGAAATGTGCAGTTGTGTAAAGCATCTACAGCTAGGATTTCTTCTGGCAAATTGCCTGTGACAGGGAAGTGAGGTACTTTTCTTTATTAGCTCGCTCATGATGACCTCGTGTTGAATATTTCATATATCCATAAGGGAGTTACAGACACATGCTTTTCTGCCTCATCAGCAAGGTTATTCGATCTTCAAAAACAAACAAGAAAATTGTGATTATCCTGTGTTGATTTACTGTACCATGTTTAGAAGTCGTGACTAAATTAGATGGAAAAGGATTTTTTGTGCTTTAAATGAAAATCGTAACACAGCTACATAGAGGTCGCCAGTGTCTCCATGGCAATTCTCAGATGTGTAAACAGGTAGCCAGTGAAAATTTTCAGTGAAATAATTTTATGATTTTGTGACTTTCGTTTCATGTTTAGCAGTCCTGTCTGTTGAGCTGCCATCTCACCTGAGCTGTGAGGTCTCTAGGGCAGGCTGTGTGTGCACAGTGTCTAGAGGGATGTCCACTTACCAATATCTTTAGCTCTCACTTAGAAGAAATAGATCAACCAGTATGATAGGTGCATACCAGGATGGTGACCAGTGAAACCAGTGTTAATTTGCTGCTATAATATGATCCTAGGGAAATATTCCTACTGTTAAGTGACATCAAATGTGAGAGAAAAACACTTTTCCTTGCTGGGAAGAAGAGGCAAAAATGGGGTTAGGGTAGACCTCTGGATGGCATTGTGTTTTGTAGGCAGAAAAGCTGGCAGAAATGAATGCAACATTTAACACAAATTTACTTGTGCTAAAAACTGATCAATTTTTCTGGCATAAAGCAAGACTCTATTTCTACTATCAAGATCTGAAGACATAATTACATGAGCCACAACGCTTGTAAGGATGTTCAATGCAGACATAAATTTATTAGAAAACAGGGCAAACACATTTGCATACTGATTTCATATTTCTAGGGGAAAAATTCTGTGCACTATGCCAAAATAAGAATTTAAATTATCTAATATGAAATTATGAAATTTAATGAATGATTTAATAACATCATTGGCATTAGCACAGATGTCTTACCATGCTGGTGCTTCACTCTGTCTTGTATAATGGAAATGGTTGAGAAATGCCACATATTTCTATTACACAGTATTATCCTGGGTGCCTGCACAGTGTTCCACTGCATAAGTTCTAGTGCCAAAGCATGAAAATTATCACTTACATTTCAAGTGCAGAGGAAAAGCCTTGTGATTTATAACAACTGCTGAGTGTCTTAGAACAATATAGAATCAATCTTTGTTCTTTGGGAGTCACACATTGCCCTAAAGTATGGAGAATTACTGCTAATAAAATCTCTCTTTCTGAGGAGGGGGAAAAAATCAGCAATTAACTCTAAAGCTGATGAGTTGGGCAGTAGTCTAACCCTAAAAAGGGAATAGTGTTTGAGTTTTTTGCTGTAACCTTTAGCCCGACTTTAGTTATCTTTGAAAAATACAAGAATTTTTAAAAATGGCTGGACATTTTCTAAAATATCTGAAATTTGCACATGCAAGCAATTAATAAGATGAGAACTTATGTGTATTTAAACAGAAGAGAGGCCAAAAAGCGCTCTGTTTAAATCTCTGATTTGGTTAACTGTGTAGTGTTACAAATTAGCAGAATCTGTGCTTTGGGGAATAGGTAGGAGAAGGAGGAATGACGATTGGTCACAGGTGTGAAGCTGTGAAGGCTGGACTGTTACCAAAATAAATGTTTGGTAAATTATACCCTTAAAACCTGATAGATGGCAATCTAGGTAAACCCGAGGACCCATTTAAGACCAGTTATTTTGTTATGAGAAAAGAAAAGCTTCAGCTGCCTCAGGTTTGGTACTAATTTGTCTTGGTAGTGAGAACTGACTCCTTAGGAAATTTAAATGTATCATTTATAGTTAGAATATGAGGGACTTCAGAAAAACTTGTCACAAAATTTGTGAGCATGCATATGACCTTCCTGTTTCATCCTGCATTGCAGATTTTATAAACAAGCAGATAATTGTTATTATTTTAATGTTTTATTAAATACCACCTTTTCTGGTTTCATCAGAACAGGGACTTATAAAAAGCAAGAGAACAAGGATAAAACTCTGATTCCCCTTAAGTTTTTGACAAAATTTTCATTGATTCAAAGAGGAAAGAGATGTGAGTTTTGTCCCAGTGCTTATCTACATCCTTGCAAAACATAAGTTTATTTTAATTTTGTGCTAGGATGCATCGAGAACTATGAAGCCTCCTTCAAACAGCAATGTTTCAGCTTCTATTTCTCCATACAAAGGCAATCACAGATTTGCTTCTGACATCTGTGTGTATGTTTCAAGGCTGAACTAAAGTTAAACTTGGTTAAACACCGTTTGTGGCAGTGGGGTTACCTTGCATGAGACAGCCCTCACCTCCACTTTCATCTCCCCCTGAGGGCAGCCCCTTTGATGGCTTTCAGTAGAATGACTTATCCCAACACCTTTTCACACAGATTGCACAGTGAACCCCAGAGCAGTGAACCAGAGGGTAAATTTGCTTTCTATAAGAGTTTGCTTTTGTTGGAGAGCATAACTCAGGCAGTGGGTCAGGGGAAGCAACTTCCATCTTTAAAGCACTGTTGCTTGGTAGGGGCTTATGACTAGTTTGACAAGGCTAGATCAGACATTCAGTATTGTACATCATTGTAGTTAGCAAGTTAACTCTTAGAAGAGGTACTTTAACATAGTTTAAAGCCAGCATTTGACCTACCTTCAAAGGCAGTAACTGTTGTCTTTTAGCACACAAGGCCTTTGGAAGTTGCACAGCTTTTATCTTGGTGTCATGGACGGTGGTGAAATGTGTTGTTTCTATCTGACAAATGTAAAAAGCAGCAACAGAATAGTGAAGAATTCTCCCTGAAGTCTAATGATCTGTTATTCATCACTGTTTATCAGTGCCCCTACTGTATATTTGCTGTGCTGTCATGGAAACAGCCATTCCACCAACCTATTAAGAGAAAATTAAAGTGACACTGTCAAGAAAAGCATATGTTAGAAATTAATTTCTTACCTGCTTCACAAAAAATAAATCCCCCAAATATTTTTAATTCTCAATAATCTTATTTGCATTCATCTTTTGTGAAAAAAGTAAAGACAGAAGCTATTTCAGATGTTCAGAAACAAACAACAAAAAAAGATATTGACCTGCATACAATAGATCACAACTGAATTTACAAGTGAATTTAATAGAAGTAGTTCCTTGTACTTTGCTTTGGTTGTTTTCTAGTCCTCCCATAAGAGCAGGCAACTCCACCTATTTCTGTATGCCAACTTTTTTTATATGGCAGAAAGGCACAGTAGTGCCATTACGGCACATTGATACATAAGGGGACCTTGTCCCATACTGGCCATACATTCTGTCTCAAATAATCAGGATTAAGTTGATTGTTCCACAGTGCAGTTTCACAGCAGCACTGGAGGTACTCTGCTTTCCTTGTCTTTCTCTCTGTTCCCATCCCATCTCTAGCTTTGTCCCACGTTTCCTCTGCAGTGGCATAAGTATGTATTTGGTCATCCTGTAATGTGAAGATTTTTTTTTCCTGAACCTGGTCAGATGCCCATCAATCCCACTTTATAGAAAATGAGGACAGTACGTAGCCTAGAATTGCAATCTCAACTTAGGATGTGGATCCACAATATAACTGCAAGGACAAGAAGGCCTCCAACATGAAGTCTGATGTAGTGTAAGTCCTCTCACCCATCTAACTTTTAAAAACTATAGTATTTATTTTACTAGAAAATGGTTCTACTCCTTTACCCCCAGAGGAGTTCCTTAAGAGTAGCAGCCTCCTCTGCCTCATCTCTCTTGCCATTGAAATATATTCTGTCCCCTACTCATGTGGAGGCGGGCAGATATGCAGCGGTAGAGTCAAGCTGTGCAGGTTTTCATGTCCTGGGGGACTCTGCTAGCACTTTGTGTCTCTGTTAGATTTTCTTTTTGCTGCCTTAGCAGTGCAAAAAGCTGTGCCACGCAAGGGAATCTACCCAACAGACCCTTGCAAAAATGTTGCTCTCGTGAAGACAGCACAAAAGCCATCCCCAAAGTCACTAGAGTCAAACTGCAAAACTAGACAGAAAGTAAAAGGAAAGCAAAGCCTGGATGGATAACTCTCCCTCTATTATTCTTATATTCAGATGAAGGTGAGGCAATAAGTCAGCGCTAATATGTGTGGAGACCTGGAATGTGCTTCATCATTCTCCAGTGATCTACGGTCAAGAAAAGGGCTGATGAAAGTAATTATTTATAGCAAGCATAACAACAGTGCTAGTTAAAGCTCAATAGCTGTCACCATGACTTTAACAAAAGCTTGTGAGAGTCATACCAATTTGATGGTGTCTTAAAGTGAGCTGAACTGTAGAGAACTGCAGTTTTGTTTCTGATACCAAGAAAATCATCAGAGTAAAAGCAGCAATCAAAATGAATGAACCCTCCAGAGTTATAATGACTGTCAGCATTTTTTTTTCCTCCTGCTCTGGTTGTACCCAAAGAAGGGAGTACTGAATAAGAATCCACTAAAACTCTGAAGCACAGTGCAGTCTTTATGAGACTTTTCCTTATTTTACTCACCTGGGAGTACCTAACCTTATCCACAGAATAAAGAGTCATTAAAAATAAAGGGTTTTTTTAAATTATGACTTGGGTTTATGACCTATATTTATAGATGTATTTTGGTTTTGCTTATGCTGTGGCTGAAGTTCAATGTGTAACACTCAGTCACACCAAGTGCCTTCACCCATTCAGAATAGACAATGTTGGCTTACTGCTGTCTCCATAGACATGAATTCTTGTTTAAATCTCTCAGCAGCAGTCTGAACTATAATATCACACTTATACAGCAGCATTAATTTACTTCAGGAACGGAAGAGTGAAAATTGTGGCCCTGTTACCAAGTTCTCCTCTGATCCCAGAATAATTCTTAGAATTGCTTTCCTCCTTTCCTGTTGTGTCCCACAGTCCTCTCCAAATGACCTCCATTAATACTTCCTGCCTTCAGAAGCTTCAGACATCTGTGTCACATTTTATCAAACAACACAGATGCTGAATTTATTTCAAAAGGTAATTCACGACGTCTCTAGTGACTTTGTATGGCTTTCAAAGCACTAAACATATTAGCTTCGTCTAATGTAAGACACCAGACTTTCAGCTTGCCTCTGATTCAGACATACTTTGCATCTTTGAAGCCTTGAAGTAATCTAATCATGTATGAATGTATGGATATGTGCAAGTCTGCAGGAGCAAAAACAATCTTAAGCTTTGGTCTGAATTCTTCATAGTGAATCAGTCTGTGAGCTTGTCCATCTCTTTAACCTTTACAGTGACTTTTTTTTTTTTTTTTTATATGAACCAGTAATGTGCACTTGAGTTGAGAAAGCCAACTATGTCCTGGGCTGCACCTAAAGCAGTGAGGCCAGCAGATTGAGGGAGGTGGTTCTGCCCCTCCACTCTGCTCTGGTGAGATCCCACCTGGAGTGCTGAGTTCAGCTCAGGATCTGGAAAGACGTGGATCCTGGAGTGGATCCAGAGGAGGGTCACAAAGTGACTTTCCTGTGAGGAAAAGCTGATAGATTTGGGAGTTTTAAGTCTGGAGGAGAGAAAGCTGAAGGGAGATGTTATTGTGGCCTTAAAATATTTAAAGGGAGCATATAAGAAAGATGGGTATAGACTTTTTATTAGGGCTTGTTGAGATAGAAGATGTCCCTGCTCCTTGTGGGGGACGCTGGACTAGGTGACCTTTAAAGGTCCCTTTCAACACAAACTATTCTATGATTCAGTAAATATCAAAAGGGATAAAAATGTCATAAATCTGTATATAGTTCAAGCTGATATTCTATTTCTACTGGCAATGTTATAGTATTTTTGCATTAATGATATCTTGAGATATTTGCAATGATGATTAGTCATTCATATGCTGACTTCTTTCACTGTGTTTCACAACATTAAGCATACCTCTAGTTTTATACAATTTATGATCTCACAGTCCATTTTATCCATATTTTTAGAACAGGGAATTTTAACAAACCAAACATTAAAAAAAGCTGCAAGAGCTGCTTGACCGTCAGTATTAATTGTGGGAAGATTGAATTCATCAGCTTATATGTGATGAATGGGATATCAATTGTCCTTGGAATATTCTTCTCTTTTGCCTTGAATTTGGGTGGTGTGTCACCAGTTTTGAGTTCCCCACTGTTCTGGAATTTTATTTCAGAATTAATTGCAATCCCACTCTGAGTTCTGAGATACTGTCTTTTCTTGTTAAAATTGAACTATAGTATACTACTTCCCATAGTGCACCCACTGCAATTTTTTTGTGTATGTACACAGACAGCTTATCAGTGGCCAGACTTCATTCCAACACTTATAAAACAGTACCAAGGCAGAATATCCTGCCAGTTTATTAGATAAGAAGGTGTATGTTACACAAAAAATGTGAAGGATGCAAAGGGCAGACCACAGTGTTTCCATCACCCTGCAAACACCCCTGCAATGTTACTTATTTTCTTTTGAGGGTGATTAACTCTCAAAAACACTGCTTCCTGTGAGATCGAGATCCCCTGGCTGCAGGATGACAGCCCAGGTCTCCTTGTCACCTGCCAAAGGTGCCATGGCCTTTCTGCCTTGCCCCTTGTATCAGCACCCTGACAACACCCTCTGCTCCAGCTGCAGCAAAGGGTTTTGCAAAGCAAACCCACCGGATTTTATAGGAATTTTATATTAAACACTAGATGTCACTGGCATACTCTTAACACGCTTTGTTGGAATTGACTGCACAGTGCTTTCTCAGCCCCTCACCCAAATGCAGAAGCTTTCTTGGTGCCTGCACCTCACTGGAAGAGACCCCACAAATCTTCCTCAGGTCAGGTATGGAGGTGTTTTCAATGCCCTGGCTGCCCAAACTATGTTTGAATGGGAAGCAGCAAGTACAAGTGTTTTCACAACAGTGGGTTTGTTGCATTTGTGCATTCTCATTGGTCTCAGACAAACACGTAAGTACTGGAAAAAAGTACAAGTTATCCAGAAAGAAAAAAAAATAATTATCCTGTTATCCTACCATTAAGGGAAAAAACCTAATCTACAGGGTCCTGTCCCTTCTCTGAAGGAGAATGGTTGTCAGCTCAGCAATCAGGTCTTACCCATTACCCGTGCTGTGAATAGCAAAAAACCAGATTTGCTTTGGAAGAGCCATAAACAAGAATAGCATTTTAGCTCCAGTGTAATCAAATACAAATATTGCCAGAGGTTTTTCTTAAAAAAAAAAAAAAAAAAAAAAAAAAAAAAAATTACCTTGATCATGAAATAAGATCTGAATAAATCATCTTGGTTATTTTTCTATCCTTTGGGCACATTTTAACAACTTTTTTGTAACAAGGCTTATGCAATACACTCCTGTGTCATGATGCAAGTTCAAATTCTGTGCAGGCTTTTCCGATCTCTTCAGCAAGTCCATGACTGGTAACAGCAGTCTGGAATCCTGGCATGGCTAAGGTAAACAAAAACAGTGCCCAGTGGCAAACTAGAAAACTTTCAGCTTGTATGATAGTCTTTGGAAAGAATCGAGACATCCTCTTCTCAGGACATACTGCCAGACATTGGAAAACCTGCAAAGTGAAGTGCAGACTGGCAACAGCAGCTGTCCCTTGGTGCAAGAGTCAAGGACAGCTGAAAGTGGTCTGGCATGCATGAGAGTGTATTTAAGAACTGGCAGAAGATTTTCCCTGACTATTTTGTTTTTGTTTGTTTGTTTTTGTGAGTTTGTTTTAATTTTTTTTCCCTTTTTCTTTTGTGACCAGAGAGGTGGGGAATTGTGCCCAGTTTTTCAAAGCATAAAACCAGGTATGGAAACATCTGAGCTCAGGGGTCTGACCAGCTGTGAGCTAGGTATCATATACTGTGCTAAGAATGAAATTGTTTAATGACCTCAGAAAGTCTGAAAACAACTGTGAATGCTAGGGTTAGAACTGAGGTGCCCTTTGTGCCTATACAGAGCTGGTCACACCCAGCTTTGATTAAGGACACATCCTGTGTCCATCTCTGCAAGTCACATCTGCCTAGAAAGGAAGGCCTGAAGCTCCTCTCCATTCTGACAAAAGTCAGTCATTGGGGTTGTCCTGATCATTCAGGATAATTTAGGGCATCTGATGCAGGGCAGGAAAGAAATGTCATATTACATCCGTTCCCTTACCTTAAGGAGCAAATATAGTCTCATTAAGTATCAGCCACATGGAACAGAATTGCACCCATCACAAACTCAGGAATTGGTCTCTTCCAAAAATGAAAATAGACCCAAACACCTTGTTTCCTTCATCTCCACTTCCTTTCCCACACTTTAAATGCTGAGTAAAGAACTGGGAATACTGTGCTTTAAAGACCCACCACCTCTGGCATCAACATAAACAATGGTTACTCATGTAGAGGACTCCGTTGAAGTAGAATCATAAAGGCAGAGCCCAAGCTGTCTTATTCTGGCTGGCATGAAATGAAAATGAGCAGAAAACAAATGATGCTGTTCAAGATAAAGCCACTGAGGGATGAAATCTGTAATAAACCTTTATTTCTGAATTGTTCACTCTTCCTTTATCCTTTCATTGTGTAAAGATTACATATAAAAAGCATGATTTACGTGAAAATCAATCAAATGAAAATGCGTATTTAAAATACATTACAAATTTATATACTGGATTAGTACAGAATTTTCTTTTACATATTCAATCAATTTTTATTTAAATATGTTGCATTTAGAAAGCAAACTGAGCTTTGTCTTTTGCCCAGAACTCACCTGTTTTTCTGATCAAAGAGAATACACAAATATTCAAAATTTTTCCAATTTTTTTGTTCTTACTTTCTAATGTGGAGATTCTCACTAATTACTTTTTCCAGCTGTCAAATGCTGAATAGGTAAAAAGTCATACATTTAAAAATCTAATTCAGCTTCCAAGTATGATAACGTTCATATGCACATACTTCAGAAAACCACTTGTTTTCTTGGCTTGAGGAGCGTGTCTGGTCCTCATGGCACGGTGCTGCACACAGGAACATTGATGTCCTCCTGTCCTACACAAGAAAATTTTCACTAAAACCCTAATGGTGAAGAAGTTTCAAAGAAGTTTGAGTATCCTTCCTAATCCATCTCTCCACATTGTCCTAAATTTGTTTCAACAACTTTCAAGTATTCAGTTTCACTAACAGCAAATTCATAATAAATCTATTGGCATTGTAATTGTATTAACTTCAGTAAACACATACTTATTTATTTCCCAAATATTTCAACTTTTAAATCTCTACTGAAGTGCTGATTGACCATTGGTGACTGTTTCAGAGTTAATTTTATGTGTAAACTTTATCTACTTGCTCAGAAACTTAACATGACAGATTATGAAAAACAACCAACCATTCTTGTTTGATGTATTTCAACATTATCCATGAAACCCGATGACGCTGAAATCACTAGGAACTCTACAATTAATTTGAACAAAACCATCATTTTATCTCTGTCTCTCTGTGGACTGAGGACGATGTTACTCTTTTAATAAATTTCTCTAGTCAATTTTTTTCATTGATTTCTGCAGGAGAGAAGCCTACCCCAAACGTGTTATTCACAAAGTAACCGATTTACACACCTCACAGGTGAATAAATACTTGCTCTTTTGTCACCGGACGGCTCCAGCCCTGTATTCAATAACAATACCAGCAATTCAGAACGCTCTGAGAAATTCAGAGAGCAATTTGTAGTGTGCCGGTGACAGTCAATCACTCAGCACCATATGCAGAGTGCTGCAGCTCTGATGGGGATGCAAAAGGTGGGGGGCTACCTTCTCCTCCCCGCTGTGCTCCTACCCTCCAGTCACTGTGTGTCCCCACTCCTGCAGCGCCTGTTTGCTTCCACTCCTTCAGGCTGTGCTGCTTTCCTGGAATATGCTGCAGCCTCTTTCATTCTTCCCATCACCTTCTGCACAGTGAATCTTGTAGCCTTGGCATTTATAAACAGTTCAGATGATTTAGCCGTGTAAGCTATTAGACACAGCCTTTTATATTCAGTTATCAAACTGCAAAACTTTTTTCATCCTTCCTTACAAGCCTGGGTTATTAGCAGACCCATCTGTGAGGTTCACCAGCCTGTGTGATTAACACACCCATCTGCTTCAAATCTGTTGATAATCTGCAGATCAAAGTCCCACTTGACTATGGTCATTAACACCTTTCAGTGCAAGAATATAATTCAGATATACTTTTGCTAAGATTTAATTTTTTTTTTTTTTGTGATGTTAAGAATCTGTTTCAGATGACTATTTTCTCAAGGAAATTCCAAGTGCTTAAATGCTCTTGAGAAGCAAGTGAAAAAGTTTAGTGCAATAGAATCTGGGGTATTTCTTTAACTGTTTATTCTTCAAAGGAACAAAAGGCAGTGCTCACACCTTTCCCCAGTTCTCCTGTATCCCAGCTTAATATCTGCAGCACAAACAGTATTTTCCTTGCATGAAATGTCTTGTGCTTCAAATCATCCTTCCATTTTCAGTGCCTCTCAGGACTTCTTGGTAACTGAACTTCCCTATTTATTAAATGTGACAAAATGTTGCTTTCTCACAACAGTAAAGTGTTCATGCTGGCTATCAGCCTCCACTGCTTTAGTTTGGAAATTATGTAATGTAAATGATAAAGATTTTTCTGTCCCTTCATGCTCCAGGATAGCCACAAATTAACATTTGTTACAAGCAAGTTAACAATTTTATTGCTTTTTGAAGTCAGATATATTGATTACATACTTTTCTATTTGAGTCTCCTTGTACAGCTCCTTTCTATTTGAAGTTCCTTGGTAAAGCCACACTAGATCAAAAAATGTTGGCTGAAGTGAATCCAGGCTCAATATGCAATGCAGAGGAAGAAGATAAATCTTTCTGGGATATCATCTTTTTGTTCTCACATTTCACTGAAATACGTTACCCACTGTGAAGGGAAGAAAAGCCTCAAGGGCTCTTGGTATTTCACAACTGTGAATTTCCAGCTACTTGCTATATTTATGGCTACATTATCAGTCTTCATCAGGATGCAGTAAATACCTTTGCAGAGGTCAGAATCTTGGATTTAGTTCAATTGTTATTTTCAGTTGTGGTAGCAACTTGACTTAAATCACTTCTGTCATGTACTTGAGACACTCAGCTTGTTCCACTGTCTCCTGCTCCTTCTGAAATGAAGGACAGTGTTCCTGCACGGGGCCACTGAGAATAAGAAACTCTGCTTTGTTGCCTTCCTGACATCTTTCCTTCTGCAGTCTTGTTCCTAGCACTGGTCTGATCCTTTAGACTTGACAGATAAACCAGTAATTTCTGCTTTAACATCTCCATATGGATTTCAGTCTCTTGGTCTTCATTCCTACATGTCCTTTTTTCAAATCTGCCTGTCTGAAAATCCATTCTTTCCCACATATACCTGCAGTTATTGCAGCTCAGCAAAAAAAGGTAGTTTTTCCATGGTTCAGTCTACCTCAGGCTTCAATATAGAGCATCATAGCTCTCAGTCATACAAGATTTCTGAAGCATTCAGATTTCCAGATTTTATACTGCTTGGATTCCTGTCACTTTCTTCTGAGTGAAAACTAATTTTCCCTACAAGGACTTTTCCCCCATTCTTTCCACTTCTATGCCTTCTACTTACCTCCATATACTTCACTTCTGTATCTGACACAGACCTCTAATTAGCCTAATTAAATCAGATCAGTGTGTCCCCTTTATATAAATAAATTATGTATAAAAAATTGATTGAGCTGAAATGTAACCCTCCCTGGAACATTCCTTCTCAGAGCAGATGTCATTTGTAAAATGTGCTAGCAGCTTGCCTGCCTGAGACACAAATTTCTCTCTCTCAACTTGGTTGTTTCTTTGTCACTTATTGTAATAGTTTCAAACTCTAACCCAAAGTCATCATTAATCTCCACCTAGGAGAAATACATCCACAACCCATGTTCCCTCAGAGAGCTGAGATTCCCTGCTTTGTCATATTTCCTCACTTTTGCTTGTTCTCAACTCCTCTCTGTGATCTAGCAGTTTCCACTTAGCCTCAGACAAGGTTTCACATTACTTGTTCTAAAAATAGCAACCTTTTCAAGCTGTAAATCCATCTTTCTTCTTGCTTCATCTCCAGCATTTTAGAACCTGCAGTCTGGTGCAGAGAGAGTAACGTGTCCAAAATTCCCCTTCTCTGGGTTCTCCCTGCTCTAGATGTGTCCGCAGGGCTCCCCACAAGGGCTCAGCTCTGTTCAAGCTCCCTGGACAGTGAGTTCTTCTCCTGTTACCTTCAGGATGTCAGTCAGCTCTGCTCACACCCATTTAAATACTACCCTGGCCTTCCAACATGGAAACTGTCAAACCTTTCCTTTAGCTTTCAGCCCATAGACTGCTGCTTGGCATCCTGTCCAAAGCTGTCAGAATGTCACATCTACTACTTAGTTTTTAGGGGTCAATAACCAGGATCGGATCTATCAAGATTTCCTTTTCTGTACTCAGTTAAACACTTCACACTTGTACCAAACTTGTGAGCCTCAAAACTTAGTATTACTTCTCCCTGTACTTACCTCCTACCCTTACCTGCCTTCTTCAAATCATGTTTCTTCCTTAGCCTGCAAAACCCACTTTTTTCTATTCTTCCAACCAACCCCTTTGTCTGAGTAAAATTCATTCCCTGAATATGGGAGGTCATGCCCTCCTCCTCCACTTCTTCAAACACAGCACCCCCATTACTGAGAAACTAATTTCACCAATTGCAAGAATAAAGGGACCATCATACATACCAAAGGTGACCTCTGTTACATCAAAGAAACATGAAATATGCTTCTATTACAGAGCAGATCCTTTAGGAAAAGCTCCTAGTTTAGTTTTTTTATTCTTTCTATTGATACAGAATCCACAAACAAACACTGGCAAATTGGTTCACTGCTACTTGGAGAGAGTTTTACTTCCAGCTTTCATCCATTTGACCTTGTTTTTCTTTTTGCTGGAGAGCAAAGAGACTTCTGTCCTTCAAGTGGAACACTTCCTGCATTTGTCTTTCTTTAGAATAAACCAGCTGAGAACCCTAAACTATGAGTCATGTTTTTGAGGGCTTTAATACCCTCAGAACCTTCTCCCATTCTTTAGTGGTGGAAAGCATAATTGATTGGACACAGATACAATCTTCTACCATAGGTTGTGCTGCGTCAAGTAACAAAACCTCCCCATCCACTCTACCCATATCACTTGTATTGCAGTATAAGAATCAGGATCCCCACACATTCCAGTGTTAGAAAGACAAATATTCCAAGAGCTCTGTTCCTGTGGACAGAAACAAACAAAAAAAAAAAAAAAAACAACAAAAAAACATAAAACAAACAAACCACAAAAACTTCAGAATTGGGTTTCTAATAATTTTCCACATAATTTTTCCTTGGATTGCAGAAATCCACAAAGCTCTTGACATTATTTCCTCACTTAATTTCCTTTTCACCTGAATAGTTTTGAAATCATTGCTTAATGTGTTGTCACAAATCTAGGCTCCGCTTTGAGATATGCATGATTTTTTGCTGGTTCATAAAGAACTCCAAACTGTGATCAGTGGAACTGACCACTGGAACCACTGGAGGTCCCATTGGCAAACCATCAGCTAATCAAAACTTCTCTCCAGCCAGATAATTATTTATTTACCTGTCTCATCAAGTTTCTTGCATGGGTGTTTCATCAGAATAGTTTCCCAAATGAGGAAAAATGTGATTTTCAGTCTTTTTCACACTGTTCAAATTTTACCAAATTCTTCTAGTAAGGAAATCATGCCATTTTCACAAATATTCTGAAGATTTGTATAGAAGAATTTCCTCTTCAATCCATTGTTACAGTTTTTCCATTGGACTTGGCCAGTTTTACTTGATATCCTTTTTAAGATGTGTCCATAATCTTATGTAAATAGAAATTGAATGGTGTTTTATGGTTTTACTTTCTTGTCTTCCCTATAAACAACATACTTGACTTCTATTTTAACAGGTCCATGTGTTTTCTGTAAGTGGTAGAACGAACTCAAATGTTCCCAGGGAATAATCATGGTGTTTTTTTTCTGAATATTTTGTGAGATTTGATTTACCTGTCATCTTTTATTAAAAGCTTTTTTTTTTATTACCAGCATGAGTTTTATTCTGTTTATCCATAACAAATGTTAAAAAGCTACAGATCATTTTACTATGAAGTTAACACCAGACTTGGTTCAAAAATCTATTCCTGCTTATATTTCAAGATGAAAGTTAATATGGACATCTCCTAACCTGGACACAAATACTGATTAGAAGACAGTTTTCTCATCAATTTCCCCATCCAAATTCCTATTCTCCCCTCCTCCTGCTCAAGCTCCCATTTAGAATGAGTTGCGTTCTGCCCTGCCCATTCAGCTGCTTTCTCACCAGTAACATTGTCTTTTTCATGTGGATCTCAGATAATGTTTGACTTGCTACCCCTTTCTGTTATTCCCCATCAACTTAATCTTTTATTAATCCTGTTAGAGGCACAATCTCCCAGAAAACTAATTAAGCTAAAGCTTCTGCCTGCCAACAGCAACTTTGTAGGGGCTGAAGTAGCTGAAAGATTTGCTTGCCTGCAACACAGAGTGGTTTGGAGGCCTTATGTTTCTCAGAACTGATGTTCTCTTATGTTAGGAGTTGCATAAAGGTCAGCAGCTTTTCCCTCAGCGCCTTGCCTATCTGAGATTTTTTAGAGGGAGTGTTCTGGGCATCTCATACTGTAGGCAAAAAAGAGGAACATCGTCAATTTCAGCCTTAGGCCTGGGTTTGCTTGTTATCAAAATAACAAGGAATCCACATTTGCAGCACTGAGGAGAGAGGAAGAAAAATCTATTTATTTTTTTTCATTTAGAGAAAAAAACCAACTCCTTACCATGCTGGAAAATTATTTGTGTTAATATGCTTAATAGCATGTTTGAAAAATTAAGTCCATAAATAGTTTGGTTCAAATGCAATAAATGCAAATATTTTTAATTCAAAGAATTATGACTTCCCCCCCCCCCAACCACACCAAACTAAGAAAATTAATTTAGAACTGAATACAAAGTACAGACAGTAAATTCTGCTTTGAGAAAAGAAAGAAATATAACCAGAATCTCCTACAGAGTCCTGATGGCTGAATGTGTGAAATTAATCACTGACAGGTGGAGAGGACAATTCTCCACGCAGTGTTGAGCTTCCTATTCTCTGAATGACAGCCAGTTAGAATAGGAGAGCCAGAGCTAATAAGAGGTGCTTTGCTGCATTAACTTTCTGATCACTAGCTGTGCACCTGCAGCAAAAAGAGTTTTGCCCAAAACATGACCTAGGAGTATGTCTTATATAAGTATATATTAATCCTGAAGTTGCATTTCCTTTGGTTATCTTTCAAAGTGCTGTCACCATTTGTCAAACGTCTCCCTCCCCAGCATTCTTTACACTTGAGTTTTTGGTGGAGACTCTGAATTTGTGTTTTGACTGTCCTTTATTCTGTACAGGCCTCTTGGTCTTCAACCTTAAACCTTATTTTTTGGAAATGCCTTACCCTATGACCCTACTTGTTTCAGTTCTCAAACCTTCTGCATCTCTTTTTGTGATTTTTTGTGAGTTCATCCACCATCCCTCCCAAAAATATGACTCATTGGGGGGCCCAGGAAGGGGTGAGTGTGGAAGCAAAATGGAGGCGTCATATGAAACAAACCCACATCAGGTTCAAAAGAAACAAAATGAGTCAAACTATGGAACTTCTTGCCATGCTGTGGTCTGGTTGCCAACATGTCTATCAATAAACACCCCTCAAACTCCAAAGAATAGGCAGTCTCTCCAACACATGTTAAAAACAAGCAGAAGACATTAGGTGAAATCACTGGGCCACAGACCACTGGATATTGGCATATTTAGTGTCACTGTGTGCTCTGAAACTTTTTCCTGGGTATCCAATATTGTTGTATGTCAAAGCAGGATGCTGGGCTAGATCCTCTTTCACTTGACTCAAAATAACTGTGTATTTATAGTAAAACCAGCATGGATTTTGCAGAGAAGTATCTAAAACTTTTTTTTCCTGCTTCAAACAATACTGGTAACAAAAAGATCAAGAAAATTATAAATACATTTAAGCAAGTGAATGTCTTTGTTTCTTCACAGAAACCAAATGTGTTCTCAGTTGCAGAGAAAGAAAAATATTCATTTCGCTTAAGCTTCCTCTCTCTTCACAAAATGGTGGTTAAAAGAGTGACACACCTCAGTCTTTTGCCAGGGTAAAAACCTACCTCTTCAGCTCCAAATCAGTGCTAGCTGAATTAAGTCCCCCAGCTAGTGATTTGTTGTCTTCTAACCATCTTACCCTGAGGATACACACAAAGTCAGTCATGGCCACCCTTTTTTCTGTCAGCACTTCCCCCTGATTGGATGATCAATTAGACTGCTATGACATAAAGCAGACAAAATTAGCTGCAAGTTTAGTTCCTCACACTGATCCATATGTGGTTTAAAGGAATAATATTGCCTGAATAAAGGTAGATACTTGTAAGGTGAAATGTGCCAGATCCTGGATGTACATTATCTGTCCTGCAGTTTAGAACAGGAAACGTAAGATAAACATTATAAACTAGCAACTAGCAGAAAAAATATTAATAAATAGCATGGGTGTATTTCCAGAAGGGATTTATATTATCATACATACTTTTAAACAATTGAGAAGTTTTGGGTTTCAATTTTCTTTGTCACGGATATATGAACACGCATATGAAAAAATAAAATATTTGAAAGTCATACAGGACATATGACAAATTTAAAAAAGCCCTCTTCTGTAAGCATGTTTGCCTACTGAATTTCTTATCCAGGTTTTAAAATATGGTTCTATGTTCCCTGACACTCAAATGGCAGTATTTAAAATCACTGCTAAGAAGAAGATAAGCTTGTTTCAGTGCTGTCAGCTAAGTCCCCATACCTTTATCTGGAGTTTTCATATGCTACAAAGTTCAGTGACTGCTTACCTCATATTCACGGAAATATTTCAACATTTTCTGCAGTTCAATCAGAAAAATCTTTCAGGATCAACGTGTGAGCTAGGGCAGGATTAAGCCAGTGCTTGGTAGTGCACTGAATTAGGCTTTCTGTCAGCCTGATTACTTCAAGCTCTATTAAAAAAATAGCTCACATCTATTAGGAGTGAAACTTTTTTCTAAATATGAACTTAATGGCAGGACTTCAAGCAATTTACAACCTCTTCTCTAAAGTGCTGGTCTCATCTATTGATCTCAGTAAACCATTCATTCTGAGGTGCAGCTATTTTGGTTATCTCGCTGCTGTTTGTTTGCAAAGCATAACCAGGGTTCATTGTTTATGACACAGTGATGAAAGGAGCACTTGCAATTCATCCCTGGATCCAGCCTTACTCCTGTACATGCTACTCCTGTCCTAGTTGTGGTGTAATTACTTTTGCTCTCCAGCCACTGAAGGGACCTTGTGTGGGTCGGAGCACAGTTTCTACCTGCTCTTGCTCCTTTATCAGAAAGCCGTGACTGAAAACCAATGCTTTCTTAGAACTGGGAGAAACTCCCCATTTTTCATGTGGGAGCAGAACAAAGCAGAGGTAGATGACAGCTTCACATATTATTACAATGACAAACCATAGCAGAAAGAAACTGGAGCACTAAGTAGGGCCGGGTCCTTGGTTGGTATACATTTATGCTGCTTAATTTACTTTGGAAGAGTCCACTCACTTCAGCTGAGGTTCTGGGTCTTTAAAGATTTGAAAATAAATGCTTATAAATACGTAGATTTTCTGTGAGATATTTTCCTTTTGATGAGGATTATTTTACTAGTATACATTTCAAGAAGAAGCAGCTTTCAAAATTCGTATTATGTAGTACTTTCTTCTCTGTTTGCTTGTTGGTTTCTTCTTCTGTTCAGCAACGTGTCAGTACCACATTTTTGATGCAAGTCAGTTCCTGCCTGCACTTGGAGCTGCTGCACCTTGAGCAGTGACAAATTCTAGACTGATTAATGCTGCACACACTCCACAGAACATCCAGTTCCTTTGGACACTGATGTGACTGCAACAGCAACAGTATCTGATGAGTCTCTGTCCTGCCCTGAAAAGTGTCCCAGCCCACACCAACTGCTTTCATTATGTAATTATTATTTTTTAATTTGGATCCAATAGTGAGATTTTTCTGTATGCTGACTTAACACTCTTAAATGTTAATGCTGCCCACAATACTTGGTGTGTTTTCTTCCATAAACCTAACAAAGTGTCTGTGCTCTCTTGCCAGCCACAGATTTATTGGGATATGGATTGCACATATTAAACACAGTCATCAGGCCACAAAGGTTCCATCACAAACTGCCTATGAGCTAACATCATTAAGAGGCAGACTTCATATATCTTGATGACTGATGTGCCAGTCTTTCCCACTCCATTGACTAATGAATTGATGCACACAATGTTCTTCTACATTAGTGTGCATCCCTTTGATTTACAGCACCATAGCAGGGGCTGTAAGCACTCAGATACTGATGAATTCCAGACAGCACTTGCACCTGCATGAGCAGGACGCTTCCCTCTGAGGACAGCAGTGCTTGCATCCCAGAATTGCACATAATAAACATGGTGGGCTTCACTGTCTGCATTTTCACCTCTAAAAAGCCATCAGACTGCTTGCCTTCCTGAGCCAAATTCCCTAGCTGCTATAAATCATGACACATCAATTTACATTGTTTGTTCTCTGTTCACTGTACCTGAGCCTTTTGGTTTGTGTGCATTAAAGATACATCTGGGGCCACCAATGTATGCCTCCTCCCAAGGTGTGCCAATGTCAGGGAAAAGTGCCCATGAGAAAGAGAACTGTGGATTTTTGCACATGGTGAGTGTCAGGCCTGCTAGTCTGCAGCTGTGGTGAGAAAGCAGTGGCCACTGGCCCAGCACTGTCCCTGTGAAATGAGGGGAAGAATGAGGTGGTGAAAAGATGGGGAGTAAAAGGAGACTTGGCCCAGAGCTTTTGTCTGTTGAACTAATTGACTGGCTACAGGCTCATGTTTTGATGGCAATCTTGTATTTATGTTACCCACAGCACAGGCTACAGTTCTAATGACTGGCATGAAATACAGACTAATTTCAACCCTTTGCAAGTTGCCATCACACAGAACAGTCATCTTCCAGTCTAGTACTAAATCCATCTGATGAAGGAAAAAAAAGCCATCCTGAATACCATCTGTTCTGAGAGCAGGGCAAGGCAGGAGCAATTGCTTAGATGCGTCCTGGATGAAAGACTGAACAAAATTTGCATTGAGAGTTTATGGTGTACTGAGATAAAAAATAGGATGTGAAAGCATTTTCAAAGTTTAAATAGGAAATTCTTAATTTATGTAGCAAATAGATCAGAATTTTAGGACATCTGATAACAGATGTACCACTAAATCATGCAGATCTTCCCACAAAGAGATATATTCCAGGCTCTGACACAACATTTCAATGAAGGCTGAAATATATTACTCTTTGTAGATTCTTGGTTTGTTTGTTTATTTTAATTTTGAGCTGCCTCATATATTTATACAAATTTCCTATCAGTGAGATATCATAGATTTACACCTGGCAAACCAGAGGATTTGAAGACAAAGGAAAGTTTCTTCCTGATACTTACAGAAGAATAATTAAAAGAAGATCTGACCATACAGTTTAACATGAGGGCAAAAAGACTTCTTTCATTTAGCTCACTTTCTAAGGTAATCACTTTGCTTAAAAACTGGCAAACTTATTGCATAGCTAATACATCTAGTAACAATTTTCAAACAAGAAGTGGGATTTTTGTCATTGAAAACAGAAAATGGTTCCCCTCGAAGGAGAGAGATTAACATTAGGGGGAGTCAATTCCATTATCCCCTTTAAATGAACAGATCCAGAATTTCATTGAAAATATAGGAAAACAAAGCATAAATTCTTGTAGTTTTCCATGCTCTGTCTTTCTGGAGAGAATCTAGATGGTGATAGAAATCAGTTGTTAGTTTTTTGTAGTTGGCAAAATTTGAGGCTGGAGAATGAAGGAAAAAAAAAATCAAATAAAGAGTTATATCACAGAGGAGATTTTTACACTACTTGCAATCAAAATTAGATCATTTTTCAAAGCTGCTAGAAATAATGTAAGCTGCTTCTGGGCATCTTTAATTTATGTGACTGCTACTGGCAAAGCAAATAAGGTGTTTTGATACTGTTCTTAATAGCATTACAGGGATAAAATGTGTCACAGAGTGACATTGCCCTACACAGCACTGCAACACCAGTTATACAGAGAGTAAAAAAAACCTTTCCTTTAAATATCTAGCTCATGTTGTCCTTTGCTGTAGATATTAGATGTAGTTCAGCGTAGCTATTCTGCTGAACTGAGCAACAGAAATAAGTGATTTAAAAAGTCTAGGTAAATTATAAAATAAATTTCTAATGGGTGCCGAACACACCTTTCCTTCACAGAGATAATTGCAGAAAACAAGGATGACTTGAGGCTGGAACTGAATTTCATCATACAGAAACAGCAGCACAGGAGCTATCTGGGGAGATATCTGGGAATATGTTGTGCCACATGGAATGAAGAGGTGAATTGGTGGGTGTGAGAAGAGGAGAAGAAGACACAGTGATGGGTGTGAGGCACTGGGAGGGAGCATTGTTTGTGCATGGTGCTAGGAGGATTTGCTCTGTGCCTGCATCCCAGTGTGATGGGGGATCAACTTCCAGCAAAGTCTGGGGAAGAAAAAATGACAGGTGCCAAAACAAGCTGGACTGAAGGACCTTGTTGAAAGACAAACAACCCTTCCTTCTCCTGGCCAGCAAGTGCAATGGGGTTCAGCAGAAGAGAAGCAGTGGAGGGAAAAATTGAAGTCCACCACCACCAGGATCTCATCTCTAAAGTACCAGCCTGTGTACTCCTTTTCATGGCAGGTGTCCAGGTTTATTTCCTGTGCAGAGGAGGCTGGCTTAGAGAGAAGGACCAGGGAGCCTTGTGGGAAGTATTTCCCTAAAGAGTGGAGGGAAGAAATACAATTTAAACGAACTTCCAACAAACCTCATGTTTTTTAATCTCTTTCTTAGTGCTCCTACTTGGCCTGTGGGAGCCTTGGTGTTCAGAAACTTTCCTGTGTTCATGATGTTGTGAGCAACTACATAATTTTTTACTGGATACCTCTTTCCTAGATGTCATTAAACTATCCTGAATTTACTTTGTTTTTGGTATTCATATTGCCTTGAAAAGTTCCACTCCAAAGTTCTGTTCTGTCCCACTTGCTTCAGATCTGCTGGCTTCTTCACTGCCCTAACCCTCAAGGCATTGCTGAAAAGAATAGTGTGAATTGGGCAGTCTGATGTTACAGAGAGCAAAAAGTGGATAAACTCAGTATTGCTCAAACTGCACCTACTCTCTCATATACACAACTTCCCCATCTCTTTGGAAGGTGTAGGAACTCCTTCATGGCAAAGAAAACTCCCAAAAGAACTCACTGGGAGCATGCTGACAGCAATCAACAGAAAGTCTTAAAAAACTGTTGATAACATGAAGCACAGTTTGGATTTGCTTGTATAAACAAACTTACAGAATAAAAAGTGTTTTGGTCAATATGCTGTTCCCTGAAAACACTGCAAAAAATTTAAACTCTGTAAATTTCCAGTGAAACATGAATTATGCACTAAAAATACCAATTCACTTGTTTAAATTAGACGATAGCTGTATCCAGCAAAGCAGGGCTGGCCCTTCCCTGTGTGCCTCTATAAGCCCTGCACAAGTCTCTGCTGTATCTCCAGCACCATCAAGCATATATTGTTATTGTGACTCCTGTGACAAACTTCTTCCTTCTCATTAGCTACAATTTAGAGATGGGAAAAACTAAAACAAACTACAAAGTTTAATCTGAGATGACAAGGCCGATTTTGAGAAAAATGTCCCTCCACTTCTCCAGTTGTCAGGTCTAATCTAAAGCAAGCACAGTGTGCAGATAGTAAACATAATATCCTCCTAATTACATTAAATTACCTCTCAGGAGCTGCTCTGCCCTCTTGTCAAAGGCCAGGGACTGGCTCTTAATGATGAATGTGAACCTCAGTGGGACATTCTATATCATCATTTAGTTCAGCAAATGTAGCCCAGATCAGTTGTATAGGTGTAATTAGATGCTGAAAAATAATTACTTTGGCCTTACCATTAAAAATTTCTTGTTTGTATTCCCTTGTGATCTATGAACAAATTACTTTATTAGGAAATCATTAGAGCTCAATTTGTCTCTATATACTACAGACATCAATATTCATTTCTCATAATGGAACCACACATTCTTGCCATAAATTTGTAAAACTACATAGCTGATACCAGTTTGGAGTCATTACTGACCTTAACAAAAAGCCTTTTTTTTACATAGTAAGATGTTTTACTTCTGCACCAGCTTCCAGCAGAAAACTGAGCAACATGAGCTTTATTGTTAGGTCATTAGCTCAGACAATCTTTGTGGTTTTATGCACCACTGCACGGGGAGAGCTTTTGTGTGGCTGATCCCTTTGTGCTACTGCAATATCCAAGTTTGGGTCATTAGGAACAAAATAGCTTCCCAAACAGACTCTACTATTATGAGAACACTACTATCAAGGCCCTGAGAGCATCCCAGGCGATTGGTTCCAGCTGTCAGCCTGTGCAAGGCAGTGGGGAGGCATCCCCAGATTCTTACAGGCAGACCCTGGCTATGGCTGGCCCACCTCACAGGACCCACAGGAGCTTGCTCTGCCATGACAGTGAGCTCAGGCCCCCTTGCAACTTCAGTTTTGTACCTATTTCTCTGCAGATTTCTCTGAGCAACGAGAAAGCAGGTGACTCCAATATCCTCACTGTGGGGACATGGTATAGTTTCAAGTCATATCTAGCAGCCAACTGATTTTTTCACCATTAGGATTTACAAAGCAGATGTGAGGAGGAAAGGAGACCATCAGTCAGACCCCACCCAGGTCACCTCCTGTTACAAATTACCTACACATAGTTCATCCTTTAGCTTTCACACAAGCGCGAGATATCACTGAAATTTGTCGTTGCACGACTGAGCAAAAAAGCTTCAGTGAATTCTCTGCAGTGGCGGTTGGATAGTCACTTGCTGTTGAAATAAGTCAGTATAAAGCAGCTGCCATCTCAGTACTTCTCTGAATATCACACACCTCCATGCAAGTGCTCCTTACACTTGAGCTGCTAAATTTTCATTTTGATTTCTTCAAACTCTCTTTCATTTTATAACATGGCAATTTTTTTTTTCTGGATTTGGTACACCACAAACATTTGTGAAAAATATTAATAAGAACTAAGCCTATAACCAACAATATGAGCACATAATTCATAATCACTTCAGAAAAAAAGGCAGTAGTAGGTTTTAAGAAATATTGCTTAGAACCTGCTAAGGACTGAGAACAGTCTCAGAATATTGATTTTATCTTCCATTTCAACAGGTACATATAAGCATCTGTTTCCAGTCATAAAGCTGCTAGTGTAGAATCATGTCTGTCACATTGTCCACACACTTGTGGTCACTGCAGTGGAATTCACTCTGCCATGGCTCTGTTTCAGAAGCTATCAGAGTCCCATCTTCTCCACTCATGACCCTTCTGAATACCTCTGACAGTGGCCTTGTTATAGGTATCAAGGCTGCTCACGCTGCTGGGAAAATTCAACACAAGTCATGGCACTCAGCTAAGAGGAAATTAAATGCCAGAATCTGCACTCCCTTGCAAGTACTTAAACTATGGCACTGAAGTTCTTAAAACAAGCAGACAACAAGCATTTCAGGTCAAATCCTCAGACAAAAGGAACACAGTGCATAAGTCATCAATACAAGTAGTATAAATCATCTGAATAGGCAACTGGAAAATGACAGCTACCTTTATTATGAGATTTAAAATGGGAAGTCAAAATATAGGTGGATTTTTTATCTTTTAGGTTTATAGGGCTGTGTCTGATGGACCATAAGGTCTTGCTAGACTAAATGGGCCAAATTCCTCCCTGGGGAAACTGTTAAGTTTGATTGCCTCCTGTCAGAATGGTTTGAACTAAGGGCATAATGTATGCTGCAGCACTGGTTTGAGGTATTCCTCTATTAAGAGCTGCCATGCCTCAAATGGTATATTAATTCCAAGACCAGGAAGCATATATTCAAAATTACAGAAAGGAGTAAAAGGAACAATAAAGTACAGAAACAAGCAGAGAACGAGTGCCCTCAGCCAGCACAAACTGAATGGCAGCTAAAGAGCTCAAATCTTGGCTTGCTGCAAAAGGCATATTCCAATTATACTAATTCTTTTCTCTTTACTTTGCTTGTCTGACACCCCCAGCTCCCAGTCAAATCCCGCCAGCATGTCTGGAACAGCACTCAGGAAGGGACTCTGCCTTGCTCAGGGGCAAGTGTCTTTAAACATTATTCTGTCTCTCTTTAAGTTACACAAATTTCTCTTGTTTTCTGATCACCTCCAGCTCCAAGTTCAGTCTGATGGACTGACAGCAATACTGGGAGCTGGTTATTACTCAACAGCTGCACTCAAGGACTTGAAATGAAAGGAAACAGGTCTCCCTTTCAACCTTGGAGAGAGTAAGTCTCAAACCAAGGTACCCTAAAGAATTCCAGTGAAGATGAGGACATTTCTGTAAAGTGATTTAAGCCTCGGCTAGCAGAAGACTCTCCTGGACTTAGAATACAGGTAGGAAAACTTTGCTCTAGCAGGTTCATTGCCTTAAATTTACTTTTTCCTTTTTTGACTCAAAGCAATGAACCAAGAATACACAGTTACAAAAGCATTATATAACACATGGTGTGTACATGATGACAAATATGGAATATATAATTGAAGTTTCTGTAGTTTTACTTTGTTATTGACCTTTCTAAAAGGACAGGAAGAGGTTTTGATTGTGGAAAAAAGATTTTGCAATTGGTGGTTAAAATACAGCTTTCTGTGGTCCACGCTTCCCTCTGAATTCACTTGTCTTTCTTACCTTGTCTGTTTCAACTTGTGGGTCAAACCAGTCTGGTCCCAGCATTGAGCACAAACAGATACTAAGAGAAGAAAAAATAATTTGTACCCACATGACATCCACTAGTGCAGTGTGGATGGGTAAAGAACCACTTTTATTTTAAACCTGACTTTGATGAATGCCACTTGTTGGCTGACAGAACAAGAATACAGGCAAAATCAGTGAAGAGTCAATGCCATCCATTTCAGGATATTGTGGGGTTTTGTGTGTTTTGTTTTCTTATTTTTTGTTTTTTGGTTTTTTTTTTTGTTTGTTTTGTTTTGTTTTGGTTTGGGTTTTTTGGGTTTTTTTGTGGGGTTTTTTTTGGGTTTTTTGTTTTGTTTTGTTTTGTTTTTTGTTTTTTGTTTTTTGTGTTTTTTTTTTTTCCCCTAGGCTGCTCAGTCATTCTTTGCTGTTTATGATTACCCATTATTACCCACTTCTAGGTACCATTTAGCTCTTTTCTTCATGCTCCCAAAATCCTGCTTTACACATACTACTTGAGTGACTCCCTCTGCTCTCTGTGCATTGCTACATGGTAACATAAACTGAATTTCAGTTCCATTTTGTTGTTCTGTACATTAGCAAGTGGCACAGCTCAGTAAAACAAGATTTTAAAGTGACCCAATTTTAGAGTCAACTGGTTGATGCTGGGAATCCAATATTCACAGTATATACGTTTTATGTAATGTTGGGGGAGGTTAGCTGGGACTAGCCTGAGCTCATGGGTTGAAAAGTATTTTGTATTCAGAGTATATCATCCAGCTTAGTTTCCCCCAGACTGCAATGTAGATTGTGCTCTCTAAGACTTTTTGACAATGGGAAATAAAGTGCAGTCATTGAGAATCAAGACATTTGCTTTGAAAGCACATTCCCAATAAAACCTAGAATGCTAATGTGGACACTCCCCCCAATACCTTGTCTTCCTATTACACTGATCAACCTCTTAGAATCAGCAAATTTTCTATTTCGCTGCTCACTCTATTTTCCATGTTATTTGTAAATACACTGAATTTGAAAATGCACTCTCAAACTCATGTCAAGATAACACATAGCTCCTCCTGAAAAGCCACCCTTTTGATGGATGAGTCAGCTTTATCTCCTAATCGCCTTGGAATTAAAAATGTTGGGCCATGAGTCATGTTTGAAAGTGACAGTTTCAGCTGTTACTCTGACAACTTTACATTAACTCTCTTGGGCTGGTCTTTTTGTTCTCTCACAGCACATCAAATCCACATAACCAAGGGCAAATTGTGTTAGTACGTTAAACCCGTCCTATCTTAAACCTCCCGTTTAGCCCTGTTCAGTATCTGCCAACACCCCCACACCCTGTCCCATCAGACCTGCTCCCCAGCTGGCTGCTCCCCAGTCCTTACTGTTGCAGGGGATTAGTCTGTCCAAGATGCAGAACCTCGCATCTGCCATTGCTGAATTTCCTGATATCCCTGTTGGTCTGTTCCTCCAGCCTTCCTCAGTGTCTCTGAAAGGCAACTCTGCCCCTTGACTGCCCCCCGCCCAAGTCTGGTGTCATCTGCAAACTTGTTGAGGGTGCACTTGGCCTCCTCCTTCAGGTCATTGATAAAGATATTGTTCAGGAGAGGTTTCAGCACAGAACCTTAACCTTGAGACCCCCAAGGTACTCATAACCAGCCTGGAGCTACAGCTCCAACCATGTAGCACTGGGTATTCTGTGTATTCTAGTATAATAATGTGTTGTAAAAAAAAAAGAGGTTTTTTTTTTTTTTTTTCTTTCATCTCCAAATAGATTTATTTGTAATTATGTCGGTATTCATGCAAAAAAATTAATAGTTTTGGTATCTGAATTTATAGTTGTTGTAAATAAGATGCCTCTTACAATGACTTTTGTTTAACAGTAAAGGTCATTCAAAAATGCTGTCATAAAGCTCACTCAGGAGAGCACTAAATAACAATAGTTATTTGTCTTTGTGCCTTTGTATGAAGACTTATGATGTGAACTATTAAATAAGAAATGTGATAAGAAGGTGATAAATGTAGAATGGCATCAGCATTGGTATTAATGGAGCAGCAATAATATGGAAGATCAAGTTATTTCAAAAAACATTTAACAATTAAAAATGAAGAACAGAGAGGGGGAAAGAAGATGGTCATTTCAGGCTGCTGTTTTTCAAGGACACATTAGCATGGCAATTATGTAAAATTTTATAAAATTACTTTTAAATGTGCATACACACACTTTTTTTGGGTTAGGTGGGGTTTTGTTATATAGTATAATGAGAAAGAGTTGAACCAATCTGGAAAAGAAAACAAGTTGAAAGCCGTATGATCAACTTGGGTCTTCAGACATTCAAGAACAGTTGTTTTTTGCTGTTTGTCTTTCATCTTATGTTCCAGCCTTGGGGTGAGGGCAGAAAATATATAAATACTGTATGAAAGCTTGGGTTGTTCCTAAGCTCCTTTTATGACAAGCAAAAGTAAGAAACAACAGAAGTCTACAGAGGGAGAGATGTTATAGAAATTCATGCTCAGTGATAATTTTAAATGTTGCTTGGTGAGGTATTAAAACATTTTTTTAATTGACTCTGACAGATGGATAACCCTTGACAAATTTTGCTGCACTGTGTACCTTCCTGGTTGTCTGTGTCACCTTTCTGATGAAGGATAGCACCGGAGGGCAGAATCTGGAAGAATAGAACTGCTGCCAACCTCTCAGTTGCTCCCAAAACTACCTCTTAGCCTAAATAAACAGTTAAGTAGAGAGGCTTTAATATAAACTGAAATGACAGGTTGCAAACTGGAGCAGTGAACAGTGCAGTTCAAAAAGGTATTTGCTTTGGTGTCTTTGACCATCAGATTAAGACATTTCTGCCTGTCTGCTTTGGCCTAATGACTTATCTCTGTCTGTGCTTCTGCAACTGGTGCTCTATAATGGTCCTTGAAAGATACAGAGCTTCAAACAATAAGCCAACCCTCTAGTAATTCTGAATCTATACAAGATGAATAGAAGTAATGGACACATACCAGAAAATTGTACTTACTCCAGCCATCACTATATACATACATCACCTTTATAAGGATGCAGCTGATACACAAAAAAATTACTACATTACATTACTGGCTAGAAATTTCATTGTGTAGGCAGGGCCAACAAGGATCTCAGAAATAAGAATTATTTTGCAGCTGCATTGAAGAAAAATAATGAAAGTTCACCATTAAAGAGATGTTACAGAATTTTATTTTTGCATGTGAAATACTTCATATAGTTTTAACATGATTCTGTAACAGAAAGTATAATATTGAAATATTTTATTATGATGTCATGAAAATATGACCTTTTGCCTTTTCTGCAATTTACTTCTGTGTTGCAGTTTTGGGAGATTTTTTTCATATATATTACTTTCAGAATTGGCCTAACTTCAAAAATGTTTGGGTTTTATGCACAGCCTCTTAAGAACTGCTCAAATCGCCTATTTCTGGAGTAGCACTGACATATAGCCAGATACAGTCCAAAGATAGAAACTTGCAAATATGTGTTTACTAAACTAAATACGCAGTTTAACTTGGGATCTCTCCTTTACTTAGAACTAAATTCATGTACACAAGACATCTGACATACCAAAACTGTCAGGTTGGACTTGATGATCTCAGAGGTCTTTTCCAAACTTAATTGATTCTGTGATTCTGTGTTCTCTTGAGCAGTTTGAAGGAGCTCTTTGAGAAAATGTAGTGAAATACTCTTTTTCAACCACATGTTAATAATAAAAGTACAATGGTGTATCTGATCCTGACTATTTTAATGTATTATGACCACTTCATGTGGAAGATATGATATTAAACTTGCACAGAATATTTGCTTTCTTCAGGGTTTCAAGTGATTTTACAATGTTTCAACAGCTCTCTACTAATTATGGAAATAAATCCCATGAGATGAGAATGGTTAAGATTTGAGATGTGATTTCTTTCAAATAAATTTTAGCAGGTTTTTTGTCAAGGCTTCAATTATATCCAATCTGAATACCACAATTATGAAAGATAGTAAAGATGCTTGATAAGAGAACAGAAGACTAATAAACATAATGTGTTTTTAAAAGATTTGGATTTGGTTAGTCTACAGGACAGAGAAAGAAGGATGTATAACCGAAGAGAATGGTAATAACTCTGAGTTCACTGCAAGCTGGATAAGAGGTAATAAATTTAATTTGCAGCAATTTAATTGCAGTCATTTAATTGAGGAGATTTAATTTAGACATTAGGAAATACATTTTAATTAGGGAAGTAAAGGTCTAAAGTAATATGAAGATTGAAATAGATTGTTGGTTGCAGAATCTCTAGGACTACCTGAAGAGCAGGACAGCTGAATAACTCTGCAGTAGTTTTATCTTTGAAATGAAGAGCTGGAGATGAAGAGCTTCTGAGGTTCCTTCTGGAACGTATTCTATGTTTTATAAGTCTGTCTACAAAATACTCTAGAGCTGAAGAGACATTGGAAATGCATATAGACAATTCTCACTCCACACCTCCAACCATCCGCAAAGTAATTCCCTCCCCAAACATCGCTACGTAAAGATGTACATTTATAAAACATTGCTGTGTTGACACTCTTTTCCGTGTTTGATTTGATTTTGACAGATTGCTGTGAACAAATTCTATTAACCATAAGTGCTGAGAAAACACTTTAAAGCTGTTACACAGAAATACACCTTGAAAGTGAATAGAAAAAAAATCACAAGAAATGCCATTTACACTATAAGACTGAATTATATGACATATATTATTATGACATATATATTATATAGCTCAGCTATTCAAAGAAGAAAAATCCTAGTAGCAGTCTCACCGACTGCTACTTCTGATCTCAAGGCACAAACAAGCTTCATGAACAGTTTCTGTGAAGAATGCAGGGAAGGAAGCTACTGTCTTCTCATGGGCTGTTTGCAAACAAAAACAAACTTGATGGATAGATTTTGAAGGGCTTAATGAGTTAAATTTGTCCACTATTCTGTCTTTTGGTTTCTCAACTATCCCTCAGTGTTAGTGTCTACTTTAAAGAATTGCTAATTAGAGAAAGGTTTTTAAGAGGGTAAATCTGATGGAGGAGAGACAGTTTTATTGTAGCTCGGTAAGTGAGTCCATGGGAAGGAGGGCAAAGAAATCTTTCTCAAAATCCTGACTCAAATAAAATCTTTTTTCTTTATGGTTACCTGCAATAAAACATGAAAGCAATGGCTGCCTTTATCATGAGCTGAAGGACACCCTGGGAAACCCAGCTTGAAAAAATGTGGATGATACTGTGGTGGAGGTGGTGGGGCCCATATCTGCTAAAAATTAAACCTAAAAAGAACAACAAAATGTCCTGACTCTAGAAAACAGTAATCCTGCTGTGGCTGTGGCTACTGCCTGTAGTTTGATGGGGTAGGTGGCTCTTCTCCCACTCTCCCCCATCTGCTCCCCCATCTGTCAGATGGTTTTCCTTTCTTGCCCTTGCCCCAGAACTGATTGGCAGGCATTTGGCAACAGACGTCAAAGTGAAAGTGACTGACGAAAATTCACTGCCTTGCTATTTCTCACTTCCTTTGACAACAGGTAGAGGAGAATGTGCATTTATGAATTTGCATTATTATTTGTAGAACAGAAAGCCTCCACTGGCAACTGCTACTGCCTATGAGCCTGTGCTGATCACTATCCTACTGACGAAGATTTGTATTTTAGCTGTTATTCCAGACAACCCTTTATGAACTAATCTGCATTTGGGACAATGCTTGCAGAATGCTTCATATATTGGACTTGGTTTGCCTTTTACCATACTGAGAGTGTTAGGCTTTATTGTGACTTGTTCTAACATAAATCAAAACGTATTCTAACATAAATCAAAAAGTAATTGAGAATCAGGTTTGTTAACAGGTTCTGATCTGAAGGCCTGAACCTTCAGTCAGGAAAGTCACTCTATTCAGTGACCCAGAAAAAACAAACAAACAAATAATAAAAAAAAAAGCTAAGTATGAAAGACTATCTCTTTGTGACCTCAGCAAAAGAAGCAAAGCCATTTGATGTCTCCTGAGAATGGGGAAAAGAATTACTCACCTACTTCAGGTTCTTGTTTCTATTGAAGAGAAATGCTGCCAGGAGTCGTGTTTTCCTGGCCACCACTTGTGCTAGAACCCATTTGCTAGGTTTCTCAGGCTGCAGTCATTGCTTTTTTGGAGAACATTGATCATTGCCTTAGTTGAACAGGAGGAGGAGCACAGCTACCTGAGCCAAGGAGAGTTCTATTAAGTAGTAGTGAGGAAATTTCATAGAGTCAGAGAATGGTTTTATTTGGAAGGAATCCTAAAGATCATCTAGTTCCAATCCCCTGCCATGCACAGGGACAACTTCTGCTACACCAGGTTGCTCAAAGCCTCCTCCAACCAGTCCTTGAGCCCTTCCAGGGACAGGGCATCCACAAATATTCAGGGAGGTGGGTGGTTTCATAAGTGCCCCCATAGAAGTAGACGGGATAAATTTTTACTTAAAATCTCACATTACTCATACACTCAATCACCTCAAAAAAGATACTTTCTTTGTAAAGTACTTTGAAATTTCTGTCTTTCAGGAAAAAAAAAATCACATTTGCAAAATTTTGTGAATGAAACTTATGACATTGGTCTAATGAATATGGAATGAAGGATATGTACTTTCATGCTTTCTCATCTCTCTCTGACCACATCAAATTTCACCAGACATTTTCCTGGGTTGATTTGTCTGCTGCTGCTTGCCTTACTCTTCCTATCAAGATTAATTAATCTTGTCATTATGATGTTAAAAGGAAAGGGGGGAGGGGAAAAAGGAAAGGTTTCACAGGAAGAGATGAGATGTATTGGAAGGACAGGGAGATCCCTGCTCCCAAAGAAATGTGCATGTCTTGCTGATTGTTCTTATAAACAGAATGTGTATGCATGAGCCAAAGAGAAAGGTATGGGGAAATAAATACCTTTTAATGCTCCAACTTGGGAATTTTGGTTGGCCTCCAGAGTACTCATGGTAATGGATCTGTCAGACAGAGACAGTTAAAATTCAGCTTACATCACAACCTTAAAAGTCTTTGAGAAGCCTTTCCCCACTGCAAGGCTCTCACTCATTTTATGGCATACAGTTGCCTTGTGTGTTTCTGGGCAGGATGGAAGCAGACTTATGGAAAGGGGGCAGCCCTTAGCACAGCCCAAACTTCTTACCTTTCAGGAGAACAAAGCAAGTCTTGATCTCCACATTAGATACCTTTACAATACAGATTCTTATGTACATAACAGTCCCAGAGGCTGTTCAATATCTGTGTGAAGACCACAGTCTGTGCAAAGTCTTAATTATTATTCTCCTTGTTTTGCTTATTAGGATTATGCCTTGGTGACTAAACTAATTATTATACAGTGCAGGCAAAACATCTTAGGCTGTGTCAAAGCAGCGAGCACTCCCCTTGATATAAGAAAGAAAATTAGTTTTGTGACACTGACCAAGACAGCTAATGAACCACTCTTCTGCAACATTTGCAATTTGCAGAACCACAAGTTAGCACCGTTCCATATAATGATCATTTGCTATACAGTATATATTAGGAAAAAAATTACAAAAGCACTGTCTTCACTTTCTCCATAGGTGATGAAAAATGGAAAAACAAATCAGGTGAATTCTTGATGGTACTTATGTTGTTCATATTTGTTTAGAATGACAATGGTGAAATGTGAGCTGTTAGCATTATCTATGAAGACACACAGTTAAGATAAGGCACAGCATTTGTTTGAATCTTCTGATAAAACAAAGCACCATCTCTGCTTTTAGAGTTGCCATCAAAATATTTCCTCTGGACATGACTACTCTAGTTTTGGTTCCCTGTGCTGTTACCTGCAGTACTGATGGGTGTCATAGAAAGTATAAAAAAGCATACCACACATCATCCTAACAAGCTGACAAAAATAGACAAGTGTTAGATGAAGAACCTTTCCAAACCAGATGCTTCCCAAGACATCCATTAACAGCTGAGACAGCAGAGGTTTAATGTAAAGCAGTTGGACAGATATAAAGCAATTGGACAGAAATTTACTTGTGTCTGTGTGTCTGTGTGTGTATGTGCAGTGCTAGGAGTTGCCATGAACTTCTGTTTTATAGCTCATCCATAAATATTTGCTCCAGGCAAAACACAGCACACTGTGTGCCATCTAGGGAGCAATTTTTGTTTAAACAAATTAAAAAATTTAAAAATATCAGTTTGATCTTTTTAAGTTCATGAGAGCCAGTATTTCCTGTTCCCCTCTTCTACCATACAAGAACACCACTCTACATGTCATTCAGTAGGGATTTCATTTATTGGAATCAATTTGCCTAATTATTAGTTCACAAAACAGAGTAATGACTTTGCAATTCTTCTTTGGTGGAAGTTTTGTTGTTGGAACAGAAAAATGCACAGCATGAGGACAGGGTACCTGCCTGTGACTGTGCAGAGTTTCCTAAGATGTGTGTGATCTCTTTGCTTGTTCCTGTACTGGTAGGTACAGCTTGATTACTGATGTAGAAATTCTCCCCTGGTCCTGGAAATTTCGTGTTAACAAAGTGACTCCAACAACATTTTACTTTAATCTTCTTGCATTTACAAACTTTTCTGGATTTGCTATGCCAGCATATTTAGATTTGCTAACTCTGGAGGAGCAGAATTATCTCAAGAAGCTTACTTCTATTGCCTTTTCTTCAAATGTTTAATAAACCAAAATGCATTCCAGCAAGAAAAGGGGGAAGTTCTGTATCACAAAACTGGAAAGAGAATGATGACAGAAGCTCACTAAACACAGAAAACTAAGGACAGAAAATACAGGCCTAGGAACCCCCTGCTGCTGGTCCCCTGGTCCTTGTGGGTAGCAGAGGTGAGGCAGTAGAAAGCAGAAGGTTCTGTCCTACAGAACTCCCGAGTTTTGACTTCCAAATTAGGATGCTGAGGCTCCACTGGAGCTGGCAATCCAGATCGCTAATGCTTTGCCCCCTGCATGAGGTGAGCAACAGTGTAAGGGCAAGTAGATGAGCAATTAGGGGTGTGCTGATGAGTAATTGACACTTCTGATTTGATTTAAACCAGACCAACATGAGATAGGGTGGGAAGCCAGATGCAAGAAAAAAAATGACATTTTCCTGGTTCAAAAGGAAACAGAGGAGCAAGACTCACTGATCGTGTGGTCCTGTATCCTTGGAGGGGGCCACTGAGGGCCATTTCCTTTTCAGCTCAGCTCTGTGGATCATTGAGGGATGTGGCTGTTCTCCAGGTTGCTGTATTTTTGAGATATTCAGAATACTTCAGCAATAGTTTTCGCCTCAGGAAGGATGCTGCCTCGTGCAGACTTCTGAACATACCGTTCTGTAAATTTGCTGATTTGAAGCCCTCTGAATCTCAGTCACAGAGACACTAAAACATTCTCCCACTTACATTCTCTTCCATTTTCTAGTTTGAAATATCTTCAAAATGTGTAGCGTTAAATATAATTTGTGAACCTCATACATGCATTAAACCAAGGATGCACCTTGAAGAGTTTGTGAAACTCTAAAAGGCATCTCTTGTTGGGTGATGTGACCTCATTCCTGGGAGAGGATATCATTTCATCAGCAATAAACCCAACACAAGGAACAGCTCTTATCTGCATGCACACCTTCACATGTGAAAGGCAACTTTCTGTACCCTTCTCTTCATTTTATCCTTCTCTACCTTGCATTGTGTGGGAAGGTGAGCATGAGTACCTGTATTGCTGTTGAACCTCATGAATACAGCATTGCTAAAATAAACCTTAAATTACTGTGAAGCCTGTAAATGCTGATATAGATGATGGACAGGAAACTTCAGTGAAATTTCCTTTGTTTGTTATAGTATTTGAATTTTTGTTGATCTTAATCAATTTCATAGACTGATTGCAACCAGAAAGGGATTATTTCTTTTGCTCTGGAATTTAAGGATGAACATATTTGTTGAGAGGCTAGATGAGACCAAATTAGAACATGCTACTGGGGCGTAATAAGTTCACAGTAATTGCAAGCTAGTGTTCCTTAATTCTTCAGACACCATCATCTGTAAATATTCTGATCCTTTTCATAGTCAGCTCATTTGTGCTTTTGTCCTAATTGAATCAACTGTTGTCTTTTCTTTCATGCTGTCTCCTGAGGGAAACCCCTTCTAAATCTTTTTGCTTTCATTCCATTAATTGGCATATTGTCTGGTCTTATGTTTCCCCTCCTGGGCCTTGAACTTATGCTCCTTCAGTTCTTAAACTCCTTAGCTGTATTTCTGCAGCTTTGACTGACAACTTGCTTGATCGAAGTACAAAGCATGTGCTTTCTTATCTTTTACTTGCAGGCTAATGTTTAACAATGTAGTCAGTTTATCAGTCAATTTATTAAGCCAGGGTGAGAGTTCTCTGTTCTAAAGTCATCACAGAAATCAATAATAATCAATTCACTTATTCTAGGATACATTAAATTATTATTAACTATAATAATTAAAAATAAATAATTTAAAGGTCCTCAAGCCTTTAATGATTTATGGATAGTTCTTCTTTTGCCCTTTGCTGGAAACTTTCACATTTTGAATCTTTTTTCAAAGATGTTAATGAAGACAGCAACTAAATCATACAGCCTTTTCAATATGAAATACCAGAAGGTGAAAGTTTTGCTTTCAGCATCGTAACTTCCCCCTTTTATTAGCAGAAGAATGAGTGTGCAGGAAGTATGCAACATGAAGGAGAACAAAATAGTTTTGCTGAAGCTTTATTGCAGTAGCAAAAAAAAATGGGTTGAAAAACACAGACCTAATATTACTCCTACTCAGTGCATTTTATGGTTATAATAAACTGAAATAAACTGAATTAATGATACACTGGAAACCTTTGCTACTTTTTTTTTTTTTTTTTTTTTTTTTTTTTTTTTACAGTACACATAAAACCCATGTAATATCTTTACTGTAAGTTACTTAGAGGAATTATATCAAAATGTAGTCTTGAGTAAATCTTCTATGCCATCAACCAAATTGAAAGAAAAGCAGGACAGAAAGACATCTAAGGTAATGATGAGTTTAAGTAAAAGCAGAATGATTGTATCATTCCAAAATTTGTACAACATGGTCTCCCTTATGTAATATGTCCCTGATCTTTATCAGAATATAAGGTACTGTTTTCAAGGGGGAGAAAAACTAATTCCATAAATGTTTTTCTCAGGACTCAGGAAGATCCTGATATGAAAACCAGTAGTGTTCTAAACATCAAAAAGTTTTGGTTTGTATATACTCCTTGCTGTAGAACAAGAGTGTGACAAGTGCTTATATTATATATATATATATATATACACATTTGTTGTGAGGCAAGGGCTGTGTAGGCTTTAAAGAAGCCAGCCCAGTGAGAACTGGAGAACTGGTCACTTCATGACTCACAAAAATACTGACCTCTTGTTTAATCAACAGAGACCATATTCAGATTTTTTTTTCTCAGGCAAGCTCTCATTCAACCCAAATTAATCCTTTTCCTGATGAAAGGATGACTCGAAATCCAAGAAAGTGCTGACAGTATAAAGTGCTGGACAACTGAACAACTTCAAAGAGGATTTTGCTATTATAAGAATTCAGTGTGGACCATGCATTCAAACTGAATGAAAAAGAAATTTCACCATGTTTCACTTCAGAAGTGTTTGGTTGCTAGAAGTGGCATAAGAGCCACCTGACTTAGCATTTTGTCCTAGTTTAGGGCAAATCTGGGAGAAAACCTCCAAAGGAAGCTCCCTCCGGAGATCAAACCCACACGGCCCCTCCCCCCAGCCGGTTCGGGAATGATTCCTCGGAGAGAAGTGGAAAGAACCTGTTTATTTAACAGGCACAGCCTCCCCCCCCCCAGTACACAAAATGAACAATACCAGATGACAACACTTTTTCACAGCTCTGAAAAAGAGATGACAAATGCAGCGAGTCTCTCTTGGGGGTGGTCGCTCTGCTGTCACTCCCTCCGGCGCTGGGGATGGCTGCTGCCGGCCACAAGGTGTTCTCAGGTCCCAGTCCGGAGCAGGTCCCAGTAGTTACAAGAAAAAGGAAAAAAAGAAAAAAAAACAAAGCAAGAGCGAAGCGAAGCAGGAGCAAAAGCAGCAGCCAGAGCTAGAGTCAAGGAGAAAAGAGAGCAGCAAAAAACAACAGCCACACTATGTACTGCCCCGTCTCTGTGTCCCGCCAGTCGTGGGGGGGGAAGCAGGCTGATAACAGAACCAAAACAAAACATTTGTCCTTCAGAGCCCATCTCACAGGCACAGAACATAACATCCAACATAGCAGAACACACATAAATGGGGATACAAACATCACCCTAGGACATTCCACCCCTTATCCCCATATTATACTACCACACATCATACATTTTAAAACTTCCATCTGTCACTTGCTCAGACCTTTGACACTTACATATTTCCTTCTCCATTTTTCACTTGCCCAGACCTTCGACACTTACACATTTTCCAACAAATATTGATCATTTTCACCCCACAATCAGATCTCCCTGAGGTACACATTGTGTTGATCCATCTCTTTGCATTACCCACCAGGTGCAACCTGGTCCCTGAGCAAAGACAACCCCACGGATGGGTTTGTCTGTACTCGAGGCAGACTTGATCCACACCGTCTTCCTTAACAAACCTCTGACATGCACCACTGGGACTTTATCTCCGTCTGCTGTATTCAAGGACTCAGACTGGGCAGGACCTGCTCGGTTGGTGGAACCCCGAGTGTTAACTAACCAAGTGGCCTTTGCTAGATGCTGCTCCCAATTTTTGAATGATCCCCCACCCAAGGCCTTCAGCTGGGTTTTTAGTAATCCGTTGTACCTTTCTACTTTACCTGCAGCTGGTGCATGGTAGGGAATATGATACACCCACTCGATGCCATGTTCCCTAGCCCAGGTGTTGATAAGACTGTTCTTAAAATGAGTCCCATTGTCTGACTCAATTCTCTCAGGGGTACCATGCCTCCAAAGGACCTGCTTTTCAAGGCCCAGGATGGTGTTCCGGGCAGTGGCATGAGACGTAGGGTAGGTCTCCAACCATCCTGTGGTGGCTTCTACCATTGTGAGCACGTAGCGCTTGCCTTGACGTGTTTGGGGCAGTGTGATGTAGTCAACCTGCTAGGCCTCCCCATACTTGTATTTGGACCATCGCCCCCTATACCAGAGGGGCTTCACCCTTTTGGCCTGCTTGATGGCAGCACACGTCTCACAGTCGTGGATAACCTGAGAAATGCTATCCATGGTTAAATCCACCCCTCGGTTTCGAGCCCACTTATAGGTGGCATCTCTACCCTGATGGCCTGAGGCATCATGGGCCCATCGAGCTAGGAACAACTCTCCCTTGTGTTCCCAGTCTAGATCTATCTTGGACACCCCTATCTTTGCAGCCTGATCTACCTGATTGTTGTTTTGGTGCTCCTCATTAGCTCTACTTTTGGGGACATGGGCATCTACATGGCGGACCTTCATAGGTAGCCTCCCTACTCTGGTAGCGATGTCTTTCCACTCTTCAGCAGCCCAAATTGGTTTTCCTCTACGTTGCCAGTGAGCCTTTTTCCACCTCTCCAGCCATCCCCACAGAGCATTGGCTACCATCCATGAATCAGTGTAGAGGTAGAGCTTTGGCCACCTCTCTCTTTCAGCAATGTCCAGGGCCAGTTGAACGGCTTTGAGCTCTGCAAGTTGGCTTGACCCACCTTCTCCCTCAATGGCCTCTGCGACCTGTCGTGTGGGGCTCCAGACAGCTGCTTTCCACTTCCGGTTCATCCCTACAATACGACAGGAACCGTCAGTGAAAAGAGCATAGCGTGTTTCCTCTGGGGGCAGTTGGTTATATGGAGGAGCTTCTTGAGCCCGTGTCACTGGCTCTTCTTCTTCATCTCTGACATCAAAATTCTCACCTTCGGGCCAATTTGTAATTGCCTCCAGAATCCCAGGGCGATTTAGTTTACCTATACGGGCGCGCTGTGTGAGAAGAGCAATCCACTTGCTCCATGTAGCACTGGTGGCATGGTGGGTAGAAGGAACCTTGTCTTTGAACATCCACCCCAGTACCGGTAGTCGGGGTGCCAGAAGGAGTTGCACTTCTGTACCAATCACTTCTGAGGCAGCTTGGACTCCTTCGTAAGCAGCTAAGATTTCTTTTTCTGTTGGAGTGTAGTTGGATTCAGACCCCCTGTAGCCTCGACTCCAAAATTCCAATGGTCGACCCCGAGTCTCCCCAGGCACCTTTTGCCAAAGGCTCCAGGACAGACCATGGCTCCCGGCTGCAGAGTAGAGCACATTCTTTACCTCTGGTCCTGTCCTGACTGGGCCAAGGGCCACCGCATGAGCGATCTCCTGCTTAATCTGGGCAAAAGCTTGTTGCTGCTCAGGGCCCCAGTGGAAATCGTTCTTCTTGCGGGTGACCAGGTAAAGAGGGCTTACGATCTGACTGTACTCAGGAATGTGCATTCTCCAAAAACCTATGGCGCCTAGGAAAGCTTGTGTCTCCTTCTTATTGGTTGGTGGAGACATAGCTGTAATCTTATTGATGACATCTGTAGGAATTTGACGCCGTCCATCTTGCCACTTTACTCCTAGGAACTGAATCTCACGAGCCGGTCCCTTGACTTTACTCTTTTTGATGGCGAAACCAGCTTTCAGGAGGATTTGGATAATTTTCTCTCCTTTCTCAAACACTTCTACTGCCGTGTTCCTCCACACAATGATGTCATCAATATACTGTAGATGTTCTGGAGCCTCACCCTTTTCTAGTGCAGTCTGGATCAGTCCATGGCAGATGGTGGGACTGTGCTTCCACCCCTGGGGCAGTCGATTCCAAGTATACTGCACTCCCCTCCATGTGAAAGCAAACTGAGGCCTGCATTCTGCTGCCAGAGGAATGGAGAAAAATGCATTTGCAATGTCAATAGTGGCATACCACTTCGCTGCCTTGGACTCCAGCTCGTACTGGAGCTCTAATATGTCTGGCACAGCAGCACTCAGCAGTGGAGTCACTTCATTCAATGTACGGTAGTCTACTGTCAATCTCCATTCTCCTTCAGATTTGCGCACAGGCCAGATGGGGCTGTTGAAGGGTGAGTGGGTTTTGCTGACCACCCCTTGGCTCTCCAGCTCTTGGATCATTTATGGATGGGAATCACAGCATCTCGAGTTGTTCTGTACTGTCGACGATGCACTATGGAAGTAGCAATTGGTACCTGTTGCTCTTCTCCCTTCAGAAGTCCTACTGTAGATGGATTTTCGGACAGTCCAGGCAAAGTGTTCAGTTGCTGGATGCTCTCTGTCACTACAGCCGCTATCCCAAATGCCCACCTGAGTCCTTTTGGGTCTTTGAAATACCCACTTCGAAGATAATCTATGCCCAAAATACATGGGGCCTCTGGGCCAGTCACAATAGGGTGTTTCTTCCACTCATTTCCAGTCAAGCTCACATCAGCTTCCACCAAAGTGAAATCCTGTGATCCCCCTGTCACACCAGCAATAGAAACAGATTCTGTCCCCACATGTCTTGATGGGATTAATGTGCACTGCGCACCAGTGTCAACTAAAGCTGTATACTCTCATGGTTCCGATGTGCTAGGCCAACGAATCCACACGGTCCAGAAAACACGGTTTTCCCTAGCCTCTACCTGGCTAGAGGCAGGGCCCCTCTAAGCCTGGTTATCCTTCTTTCCTTGGGTATATGTTTTGGAGGTTCCTTCAAGGGGATCGGACATGTCATCATTATCATCATACTTGGCAGTTTGGCTACGGGCAACTGGAGCTGCTTTCCTTTTGGTGGAACTTCCTCTCTGATCCTTGTCTTCCTTCAATTCACGCACCCGTTGGGCCAGAGCAGCAGTTGGTTTTTCATCCCATCTCCTCATGTTTTCTCTACAATCACGCAGGAAGAACCACAGCTCAGCTCGTGGGGTGTATTTTCTCTCTCCATATGGGGAACGTCTGTGTTGGGTACCAGAGCCTCTGATCTGTACTGCTGAGATTTGGAGAAGGTCTTCTTTAATCTCTTCTCTGAGCTTCTTATGATTTTTTTCTATCTTGTCCTCTAATTTTTGCAGACGTGTTTCCACCGCTGCAATTCTGGCATGTGTTGGGCCATGCACAGCATCTGCGTAAGCTCGGAGCTTCTTTGCCATATCCAGCACAGTCTCATTCCTGTCATCCCTCTTCATTATGGCTAAAGCAGAGGCATATTCTTGTGGCCCAAGTTGTACCAGTTTTCGCCACATCACAGACGTGCATGGTACCATGTCTGGATTCCTAGTTGTTATGTCATCTGAGAAGATAATCTCTGCCACTGCCATTTCTCTCAGGCGTTGTATCCCTTGTTCTATGGTTTTCCACTGTGTTTGCTGCATATAAAGATCGTCTGCACAGAGGTATCTTTGTGCTACACTTTCCAAGACCCGTGCCCAGAGGCTGTGAGGGTTAACCCCTCTCATCATTCCTTGGTCGATGACAGGATCATGTGACAGGGATCCCAAATGCCTCGCTTCAGTGCCATCCAGAATTGTAGCCTCACCTGCAGCATCCCAAAGACGGACTAACCAACTAATTATGGATTCATCAGGTCGTCGAGTGTAGTCCTTCCGTAGGCCACGAAGGTCCTTCAGGGAAAAGGACTCAATATTGGCTTCTGATCTGGTACCTGTTGTTTTGACTCCTGATTTTATGTCAGGAGGTGTTGAGGGTCCTTCTCCTGCATCATCATCATCATCATCCACTGGTCGATCGGTCTTGTCTGTGCACTTCCCACTTCGAGTGCTAATAGCAACAGCCATTGGTTGAGGCTTATTATCTGCTGTAGCTGCTGCCTTAGGCTCACTATCTGGTTTGGCTGCTGGCTTTGAGCCCGGGGTGTTTGCTGTAGCCTGAGTGACCGGGATAACTGTTGATGTATCTCCCTGCCCCCCTTCCTCTGTCTGTTGTCCTACAGTATCTAGCAGTGTGCGATAAGCTATATGCCAGGGCCCAGCTCACTGCAATGATCTTTTTCTCCTTAGGATCATCATGGTACTTCTCTTTCAGGTATTTCCCTACCTCAGCTGGGTTCTGAATTTGTTCATGGGGAAAGTCCCAGGCTATAGGGTCAGAGAATTCCTTCAGGATTTGGCCCATATCCTCCCATTTCCCACACCACTCAGGATTTTCCACACCTGGGTCTACTCCTGGGTCAGGGGTCTCATCAGCCCGTCTAGAAATCTCAGCCCTCATTCTAGAGAAGCTGCGGACAGTATAATGGAAGCTTACTAGATTAAAGACCAGAAAGATAGTCTCTTTAACATTCAGGGGAAACTGAATATTCTCAAACAGTGATGTGACAAACTCAGAGGAGAAGAAGGAAAGCAAAGACTGAAAAGCCTCATCCCCTACTCCTCCCATAACAATCTGGGTAAATAACCATAGCCATGAACCATCCATACCTGGAACAGCCCCCAGCAGATTTATAAACTTCTTACAAATCACCACCACCAAGCCCAGCAGTATGGCTATTCTGGTCACTGCCCCTCTGCTGTAAAAACTACGTATTAGGGACAATAGTAGAACTATTTGAGGATAAGCAAATAAACCTAGGGACCATAGAAGTATTATGATCTCAAAAAACCCTAGGGACCAGAAATACAGGCAAGCCTTCACCCCAAGAGACATTATAAATTGAAAGCACATGACTATTAAATGCTTTATACCACCACCAAGTAGTAACAACCAAAATATACTCAAAACAGGGTTTTTCCACTCTCTCTCGAGCCTCGCGTTGGGCGCCAAATTTTGTCCTAGTTTAGGGCAAATCTGGGAGAAAACCTCCAAAGGAAGCTCCCTCCGGAGATCAAACCCACACGGCCCCTCCCCCCAGCCGGTTGGGAATGATTCCTCGGAGAGAAGTGGAAAGAACCTGTTTATTTAACAGGCACAGCCTCCCCCCCCCCAGTACACAAAATGAACAATACCAGATGACAACACTTTTTCACAGCTCTGAAAAAGAGATGACAAATGCAGCGAGTCTCTCTTGGGGGTGGTCGCCCTGTTGTCACTCCCTCCGGCGCTGGGGATGGCTGCTGCCGGCCACAAGGTGTTCTCAGGTCCCAGTCCGGAGCAGGTCCCAGTAGTTACAAGAAAAAGGAAAAAAAGAAAAAAAACAAAGCAAGAGCGAAGCGAAGCAGGAGCAAAAGCAGCAGCCAGAGCTAGAGTCAAGGAGAAAAGAGAGCAGCAAAAAACAACAGCCACACTATGTACTGCCCCGTCTCTGTGTCCCGCCAGTCGTGGGGGGGGAAGCAGGCTGATAACAGAACCAAAACAAAACATTTGTCCTTCAGAGCCCGTCTCACAGGCACAGAACATAACATCCAACATAGCAGAACACACATAAATGGGGATACAAACATCACCCTAGGACACTTGTACATTCGTTTATTCATAGTGCCCAGATGGTAAGAGCAAGATTAGAAAGACCACAATCCTGGGAAGTGTATGAGCTACTCAGCTTTGTCAAAAGTTCTGCATTCGACTTGGATCCCATAACGACACTACCTAAATAAATGATCACAAGCAGTGTTGCTTAGCCTTACATGAGGAGGAAAGGACTATAACATTTTTTCAGCTGTCACTCTTCTTACCTAGTCTTCTGAAAATACTGATGCTTAACATTTTATATATGCTTCTGGCCAATATTAGAGAGAGCCCACCAAGCTGCAGAAAATAATCTAGTCTCTGCTCCAGAACTGCTTCAAGGTGGGAGCACATACTAAAAATGTAGTTTGATAACTTTAAGGATGTCCTTGTTAACATGGACAGTATTTGCCTTACATACATCTTATGAGACTCGTCATAAAACTTGTTCAAGTTTCAATCTGCACTGCCTCTCCTGAAAGCTGTCTGAATTTCAGTGCTCTGCTCTTTACAAACCTTCTAATTTCCAGTCTGAATACATTCCTTGTCAGTTTATTTGTGCTCGTGACAATATATTAAGTAAAGCAGATTCTTTTTCATTTTGATTTTAAAGAGCTTTTCATATGAGTATTTGTATATGATGAACCAAAAGACCAGCTGAGTGAGAAATTTGAACTGAGGTTTACTGTAAACATTCCCATGAAATCTGTACTTATATAGACTTCTAAGGGAGACTAAATGTTCCCTTACTGCCAAGGCCATAATTTTGTTTTATAATAAGGCATCCGTGAATTTTCAGTTCTATGCTTTGTGAGATACCCAGCTCCATGAGAGCAGATTTCAGATATCAGGCAATTCTTAGAATCTTGCAAAGGGTTATGTGTTTTCAGTGTCTTAAGGTTCGAATTTTATTTTATCTAAATTCTCTGTGCTTTCTCCATGTTTCCCCTGCTGTGTTTGAAACCATCAGGTCACCAGGGGAGCCTCAAGAGCTTAGCAGAGAATGGTGTGCAGGCAAGCAGTGACACTCCAGAGGGCAGATTTTCAGCACACCAAGGAAGAAATTACACAGCTTGCAACCATAGCCAAGCATAACACAATTCCACACATCTATTGGTATAGGCAAAAGACAGCTCCTGCAACAAAACTTTTAAGATGGAGAGCCATTTCAAGACTTCTCACACTACTGTGACATGATTTTAGCAAGTACGTGCTGCCAAGGAAGGCTAATAGAGATATCATGCAGACAAATCCCTTGATTTTCCTAAATGCCAGCCCTGTCTCCAAAAATTATTCAGTCAGTTACACTAATATTTGTGGCATATTTCAGCAAAGAAGAAATCCTCATATTTACATGATCCACTTGATTGTACCTATCATGGATTTGACTATCTCTAATTCTTTTTTTTTTCATCTCTAACACTATTGGTTTGTGGAAATATTCTGTTACTAAAGTAACCAATATAGACATAGCAACTTTGTATGGCCCAGTTGCATTCCCTGGGAACTGGAGATTTCAGTCAGTTTGATGATGTCCATGAAAGCAGATCCTTAAGTCAGTTAGACAAAATCAACAGTACAGTTTATACCTAAAGATCAAACAAGAACAGAGGCCACAGAAGATGCAGATATCAGACATAAGGCTCCATCTACTTAAAAAGAAAAATCAATATATCTACTGTTCAGAAATAAGCCTCAGCTACTCTGGCTTTATGTTTATTCACATCCCTATTAGGGCAACTTCAGTTTTATCTTTCTTTTTCCATTGCCCAACTTCCCTTTGCAAGGTCCATGAAGACTGAACTTGATTAAGGCAATTCATGTAATTAGTTTATTGTATAATTATGCTTCAGACACAGACGTCTGGAAAATTTATGCAATAATATTTGAAAAAAGATTGATTTATTTCTTCTCATCTAAATCGTAATAATTCTAATAACATTTCAAAATTTGGACCACTGGTTCATATTTTATGAGTTTGAAGTTATATACAAATAACTTACAAATATGCAATGTATCCTGTTCATGGAGAACACCCTCAGATTCTGAAAGAAAAAAATTGGAGAAGAGAGGAAATAGAGAAAAGAGAACTTTTAAAAAGAAACTTTAGAAGGCATCCTAAAACACAGTTGCCTACTTGTTAAATTTAACATCTGAAATAGGTGAAAGATATTGCAATCTATATGTTCCTTCCAGAGAAGAAATATTGGTGTTGTTTAGAAGGTACCCAAAACTTTGATCAAACTGAAATCTTTTTCTCAGCTATTATTGTTGTTACTGCAGCTTTTCAGCTGAAGGTGCTCATGATGATTTTTAGGCTTCCCATGTGGAACAGCAGTGGCATGAGCAAATAAAAAAATCTGAAATGTTCTTGCAAAAGAGCTCCAAACTTAAAAGTCTGAACAGGCCACTACATGATAAATTATAATTGCTTTTAAGCAGACAGTGTTATGGCCTCACATCAAGCAACAGCTAATTACTAAGGGCACAAAAAGGGTGCTCTAGCACTAAGGTATATCAATCACATAAAGACTAATGTACACATTCCTAGATAAAAATGATATAACAATAAATTAGATTAATTCCCTTTTCATTGGCTGGTCAAGAAGTCTAGTTCTATGAAACTCTAATATATATTTATCTTCTGGAACATAATGCTATTTTACTATTTTATTAGTTATTGCCCTTACTGCATAAAGTCATCCTCCCTTTTAAAATGCCAGAACATAACAGATAATGTGTGATGTTGATAATAAAACCAATGAATACAAATAGGGGTTTGAAATTAATCTATTCTAGAAGTGTTACATTTTTCCTGCCCATTTTGGTCATTAATGTTAAAGAAGTAAGAGGTATTGAATGAAAATGTCATAACCTTTACCAGAGTGTAGCAAAACCAAGGCAAAAAATGCTCTTTGATCATCCTGTGGGGGCTGACAGACCCTGGATGATGATAAATAACTATGAGACATTTTGAGGTAATTTTTCAAAATCTATCTAATTTAGCATAATCTATAATACATAAGATTTAGAGCTAGTTCAGGCTGGTGCTTTCAATCAAAGACAAAACTTTTAAAGAAAATATTTTAGATAAACTAGGATCAATGCCCTTTGGGTAGAACAAAGACTGACGAGTAGTTAGCAGCTGGGTGACCACCCACGGACCCAGGGACAGCTAATCATAGCAGGGCCAGAAGTGGCTGTTGTTGTAAACAAGGAGTGAACTGTCCGGAGTGACTGCTAGCCATGGTCACCAGGGGAACAAACCCCAGCCATTATGTGTGGCTGTTCACTGGTGGAGTGTCCATTTGAGCACAGAGGTGGCTTAGCAGGTATTTCACCTTCCACAAGATGCGTTCAGAGAGCAGGGCAGCTTCTCACCCTTCCTAAAAAGGGTAATGTCACCCAGAGACTCTGGGCGCAGACCACAGTCGCAGTCATTTCTAACAGTGAAATTCTCAGCATGGTTACAGAATTTCACTCTGCATTTTTCTGATGAGAGTCTAAGGCCTTTGAAAGTTGGATTCCACAGCCCAAATCGGCAGAGACCAGAAAACCACGACTATTTATGGTCATGGTTAATTATCCCATCCATAATAATAGCAGCATTAGTGATGCTTAAGGGTAAAAGTAGTGCTCAGAGAGTTGAAAAATAAGAGACCAAACCTGTAAGGTGCCGCAAACACTGGGAAGTGTGTAATAGTTTGCATTTCCCTTGCTTAGGACACTGTAGGATCAGGGCTTGCCTCTTTCACAGACCTCAGGGAGAATCCACATTCTGCACTGCTGTGAACCTGTGCCTGCTGTTAGGATCTGTTCCAGAAACCAATCCAAAATAATCGTGTCAGCAAAGCATTAGTAAAATAAATCCAGTTCAAAGCCCAGGTGAGCATCCACAGTACTGTTCTGTTTGTGCTGGGTGCTGCGACCAGTTCTTGTTGACAGTGATTTGAGTTCTGCAGCATTTCATTAGAGGTTGTCAACAAGTCTATAGGTCCTGAAATAGTGCAAAATAAAATCCTGTGGAAAGTTAAGGGAAACTGACTCGGTCCAGAAACTTGTGACAATAGTTACGCCCAATCTGATGTTGTTTTGCTCTGTCACAAGGCTCTGTCTACTCCATCATGAAAGAATTGGAGACCCTTTTAAAATGTAGTTTTAGAGCAATTTACACCAGCTGAGTTTTAGAATGTGTGCCTCTGCTTTACAACTAAAGAAATAGCTTTTACAGCTAAGAAATAACTATGGAATAATACTAATACCCACTGTGAAGTTAAACAAGTAAACCTCAGTTTTAATGATCCAGGGACAGAGTTCTGTGGGAAGGCATGTGCTCTAAAGCAAATGCTGTTTTATGTATTTCTCTTTTATCTTTCCCTCTTGCCAAGCAATTTCAAGTCATACTATGTAAAGAATCCTGGGTAAATGACCCTTTTTGAAAGGGAAGGTTAATAAATATTTTTAAAGTAATGAAAGATGGTAGAAAAAAACAGTGAATTAAACTCAGATCTTTCAAAAAAGGTCTTGGTATGCGTATATAAAGAAAAATATTGTAACTGTTCTCTCAATATATAGGAACCTTGTCACTAAGAGGGAGTTAAAAAAAATTTCCCTATTTAATAACTGCCATTTATAATGCCGAGAGAATTGATTTACTGATTTAAAGCATTCTGCCAATTGAGAAGTTCCTGTAATATCTAAATCAATTTCTTTCAAGTCTGAACAAGTAAAACAAAACTCTATCAGTTGAACAGCAAAACAACTTTTCATATTAATCAGTAGGAACTTGATAAATCCCACTGATGTAGAAAATTAGCACCTTTGCATGTTTCCCAGATTTTGATTTCATTTTGGACACTTGGTCATGCATTATAAGTGCTGCCTGGCTGGCTGCAACTATTTCAGTTGAAATCCATTATTTCTGGGAGAATTATGTGCCTTGTTAGTGAAATGCGAGCTATTTCCACTCCAGCATCTGCACTGCAGTTGATCTATTATTAACATTGAGCTCATTAAAAAAATGAAAGAATCTGATTTGTGTCTTTAGGATGGGGGTTACTGAGGCTTCTGCTGAAGCAAATAAGCTGGCTGTGCTGCTTCCAGTTGACACAGCTGTCAGGAAAGCGTTGGCTGTCGCTGCACCGTGCAGGGACGCTCAGTTACGAGGGCCTTGTAGCCATATGTAAACAATACCAGGCCGATGACAGGTTTATGACACTGGAGACAACGTGTGCAGCTGTTAGCCACTGGGTTTTATGGCACAAAACAAATGTTTTTTGACGCGTGGGCGTTTGGCATGAATCCGCTGTAGCAGCAGTGAGAAGGGGAAGATGGGTGTCTGCCAAAAGATTTATCCCTGCCCATCAGTGCTGTCCCGTGCTGTGCTGAGGAAAGGGCTGGTGGGCTCCTTCTCCTCACCTCCTCAAGGGGGGTTCTTCAGAGGAGGCTGGGTTCCTGTCAGTTGCTTATGTGGGTTTTCTGGTTTAAAACACTGAAGGATTTCCCATGGGGAAGAGAATTACCACTCTAGGACAGGGATGCTCTTGTAGCACCTGATTTTGGCCATGTCATACAGTAGGCACACTGAAAGGAGAGCATTTAAAGCAAGGAGAGGAAAACAGTTGTATTAGAGTTTAGAAATACTGATGAAAAAGTCTTGAATGAGAGGGCACACAGAGGCCTGAAAGAGAGTTCTGAGTAGCAATGATGCCTTGCAGTAAGTTTCACCCTGTCACACTTCTGTGTTATCAACCCTGAGCACTGTTTGCTTTCTGATCCAGACTGCATGCTGAACAGGTGGGGAAAATTTATGAAAGGAATTTGGAAAAAAAGGAAATTTCCTTTAATAAACATCAGTGACTCATCAACTACATCCTCAGACAGTAACTATATTTTACACGTCATTATGTTGTCAAACCCTGGTACTTGTACTTTAGCCTTGGGCACCTTAGCTAACCAAGCCATGTCAAGGTACAACTTTGTCAGTGACGTAAGTTTAAATGTATTCTTCAAAACTTGTTGGCCCCCATAGCTTTTTTGACAGAAAGATCCCAGCACAAACTGGTTACTATGTTATTGGACGCTAAGTCATGGTAAGTTAGTAGGGAGTGCTAGTAAAGGAAGTGGTCTGGGACCTGCTCCCTAGCCTTGCAGGCAGTGTCACTCAGTATTTAAATTCTCTTCCGGGATGCTGCTTGGACCTCATGGACATCCAAGAGAATGATCCCTGGCCTATGCTATTCTTTCACCTTAGACTGGCATTGACAAGAAAAGTGCTGATTATTGCTGGCCAAAAATTTGCATGAGGAGTATACAAACAAATCAAGGGCATCATGGGCCAGGGCTTGTAGTTACATCCTTGTTGTATTCAGTACACCAGTGTGGATGCAGCTTTAGCACAGAGTATAGTGTCAAACCCATTTTCATTAAGTCTTAATTATATAGGACAAAAAGCTGCTACAGGATACTGGAGCTTTGCAGTGAGACAGATACCATCCCTTGAATCTCAAGGTACTTCCTTCTAAAAGACTTTCACGATAAATAAGATTGGTTACTTGCTCACAAAATTTGAAAAAAAACCAAAATCAACCTACAGAAAATAAAGTATCCAGGGAAGCTATTGCAGGTTCCCATCTGCAAATATTATGGAAATGTGAAAATTGATCACAAAACCCGCAGAGCTAACTATTTGTGAAAATTTTCCCCTTCTTCTTCGTGTGTTGTTTTCCTCACCATAATTTTTCCTTCTCATTTTTAAAAAGAAATAATGTTTCTGAATGAAAGGCATAAAAAAATTGAAGAAAATTCAGGAAATGTGTTTTCCTTATTATGAATTTTCAAGGGTGTGCTGAATTCAGAATTATATTCCCTCTTTTATTTAAAGTGTCATCTTCTCCCTAATAAATTCATGTTTCAGCCCATGTTTTTTGATAAAAAATATTTTTGTTTATGCCTCAGAAGCAAAGGAAAACAAACAAACAAACAAACAAACTTACAAATGTATTTAAAAGTAATTTTTTTAACCTTCTGAATTATTTTAAAAATAAGATTAAATCCCAGGATTTGACTTTAGATAGTTGCAGTGTGAGAATGCAATATTCAGCAAGAAATGTTAATATAAGCAAAATAATTACATTGCTATATGGCTAGGGGGAAATCATAAAGGGAATTATCTTTAATTTGAGATTTGAGAGCTCAAGATTGGTAATTGTGCTGTATTTTATACTTAGCAGCATGTCCAGATGACTGGGTAACACATTTGAGAGAATTATTCCATCATACAGCTTTTGGAAGAGCTGTTAGTTATTGCCTTCTAAGATCTTCATCATCTAACTTTTTTTTTGAAGTTGTTCACATCCTTGTCAATATTGGTATTTTTGTAGTGAGTGCTGGAAGTAATGACTGTTTATGACACATCCTACTTACAAAATGTCCCTTTTCCTAACAAGATCATAGCATAGTCATCTATAAAAACTGCATATTCTTGCCACAAAAAGCAGATGCAGCTGGAAAGAGAATTTCAATTTTTGAGCAACTATTTACATGTGTGGTGCACGATTCCACGAACAGCTTCCAGCATTCCATAAGTGCTCTGCCTTTTAGCTCTGGGTGTAGTTTTATAGCCACCATAATCTTTACCCTCTAACAGAAAAAACCCAGCAAACACAGATGGATGATGAGATTGACAATTGTGCTCTCGTATATCCTCCCTCTCTTCCTTCCCCTGCAAATACTGGGAGAAGACAGACATGCCCACACAAGACAGGTGAGAGGTTTGCTCCTGTTTTAACTCCATCTGCTACATGGATGGACCAAATATCCATAGGCAGTCCTGGTGCTGGGTGACATATACAATATGGGGTCAGAGATGGGAGATGGTAAAATTCTTGTAGTATTAGTGACTGATGATGGATAGAAAGAACCAAAAAAATGGCAGAGCAGAAGCATGAGCCAGGAACTACCAACATTCACATCCATCGAAATCATAGCTGGAAAATCTGTGCCTAAATACATATTATATAAGTCCCTTTTACTTTTCTTCTGCCTATATGTTGACATTATCCATGATCTTAAGCCTTTTTCTCATGTCTTATGCTTGTGGATTTGTTCACAGCAGCACTGTTTCTGTCATATCACTTCTGAGAGTCACATCTTCCTATACCCTAAGCTGAAATTTCCAATCATGTCTTTATCATTTCTCGACTATTATTTGTGTCTTTGTAACCTTAGACCTGCCTCAAAGTAAAACTGTAGCTCTTTTCAACGGACAGGGGGGTGACCATCACTTCTTTTCACTGGAATGCAAAACCTCGGCTATGCCAGTGAAACCTGCCAAATATTTGGAAATAAAAAATGGAGCAATGCAGTATAGCAGTTATAGACTTTTGGTGGGTCACCTATAAGGTTACAATAGCAGAAGACATCCAACAATTGCAGGAGAACTCAGCACATTTCCTATTAGCCTGCAGCAGGCACTGCTCTAGCTGTCAGTGTTCCTGTCTTTCTCCTGGTTGTGGTTCAGAGCCCATTCCAAAGGTTAAGTTGTGAAGTTCAGTATATGCCCAGCAGAATCCCAAAAGAAATTTCTGACACAGAAAGAGTAATCTGGGGCAAACATTTTCTATTAGCTATATTTCAGCAAAATGGAAAGAGTACAGATATGGGTGGGCATGAAAGGACTAGAAGACACACGGCTTCAGACAACCCCAGGATGAGCCAAGCTTCCTAATCAAAAGAGGACTGATTGTGCTGTCTCTCTCCAGCATGGAAGTTCTGGATCAGGGAAATGAGTACGGCAAGCTTAAACATTCTAGGAAGTCAGTGGTCTGAAATCTCCCTTTCTCATCCTCTCACGGCATGTGAGGAAAGTAAGAAAGCACTTGCACCTCCTTAGAAAGAGGAAAAGAAGCTCTTGAACTTCCAGAAATCAAAGTTAGTGTGAGTTTTATGTCTTGTATATAACATGAAGACGATTTTAATGACAGGACTGACAAACACTAAACAACCTTCTCTATAGAGTGATAAAAACCTATATGATTTGATGAAGACAATCAAGAGTTTAGTAAATGCCAGAACTCATGAACATTTAGTGAATGCTTAATTTTAGAGATTTCCATCACTTGGCACTGGCTTGATACTGGGGAGGAGAAATATTTCTGCAGTTGCAGTTTCTACCTCACCAGCAACTGGCTGTTCCTTCTACCAAACTGACAGAGAGACTTCCACTTCCGTCAGGATGAAAACCTATTTTTGTATGCCTTAAGGAATGTGAGGGTATAAACCCATGATTCTCAAGACAGCCTATCTAATTTATAACCTTATCTAACTTACAGATAAGGCTTCCTTCATATATAGTAACAGGAGTTTTATGCAATAATAGTGAGAAACTATACACAATTCAGATTGCATTTTTGTTCTTATATATCCGTGTCTGATTTTTAAAAATTTCTTCCCCAGAAAGAAAGGTTTTGCAAATTTTTTGTTAACCTTATACAGAATATTGTCTTTTCCCGTGGAAACATTATATGTCTTTTAAATAAGATATGCTGTCAATACAGTTGTATTATTGTGAGGTTTCTGAAATATAGGAAACCTTTTTAATAGAGAGAAGAGGCATCTTGAAATGAATTAAAGCTGAGAAGTCTAAAGTATTTGCAGACCTCTAGTAATCTGCCAGTTTTTCTCTAAGAGGTTTGATAGCTGAAGGTTATGAAATCAACAGTGCAGACAAGGAGATTTTCACCATGGCCTGGCTTGCAATTTGCACTTCTGGAAAAGCAATATCCTTTTTTATCTTTTTTTGATTCCTTTTAATCAGCAAGTCTCATTTCCCTTCATAACTGGCACTTCTGCAAGAATTTTCATTCAAATGTGCTAAAAGGAACATGACCTCCTAATGAACCTCAACGCGCGCACACACACACACACAATTCTCTGGAAGAAATCAAAAATCTCAAATTAATTTGCTCTCTACTTGGGAACAGACTGGTTTGTGGACCTAAACATGAAGGTACAGATAATTTCTGGCCACTGACACAGTTATGTGCTAGTGCATTGGTCAAAGCAGAAAGATTTAAATATAATTATTTTAAATCAGCAAGCTGAAAGCCACAGTTTAAATATCTGATTTTTATCTTTTTTTGCATAAACCTTTTTTTTTTTTTAAAAAAAAAAGTTGATTCCTTTTGCTGCCATATATTGTAGCCTATTCATATCTTTTTTAAAGCAACTGATATAGAGCAGGCTTCAAACCTTCTTCTGATGTCAGAGGAAGACTGGACAATTAATATGTGACCACACTTGTGATGTATGGGCAGTAGAGAATTTCTCTGAATTCCTTCAGTCCCTGTTCTGTGCATTCACTTGGTGGCAGCATCCCTAGGAAAGCGAGGTTCTTGGTTTCTGCTGGCAGAGTGTTTCATCTGACTTTCATGTCACTCCTGAGAAATCAGTAGGAAGCAGGGCAAAGAGGAATGAATGGGCTGTTAGCCAGTGGAGCTGTCCTGGAAGTCTGCACAAAACCTGTGAGTCAACCTTCTGATTAAAACAATGAAACAATAAATAGTGTTTATTCTTATTGTCTGTCCCAGGTGCTAGATCCTTTCTTATGATTTGGACCAAGCTGCATAGAGATATCAACTGGACATTAGCATTCACATAAAGAAAGAAAAAAACTACCTAATATGAGCTGAGAATATTTTTTAAATGGGGGAAAAGAGCCTTACATTAAAACCAGCTGACTTTTTAAAGAAGGGAACAATATCTACCTACAATATTCAGTGAATTGAACAGCAGTGGTTCTTTCTGGTCACGATCCCACTAAGCTTTCAGAAGTGGTGGTAGATCTCCTCCTCCTCCCCTCCCATACTTTTTGAAAGCTCTGAGAGGCATATCAGCCTCTCTGCTTTTTCAACTCCCAGGTGGTTTCTCAGGTTTGAATTAAATAGTCACTGAATGGAACTAAGAGAATGCAGTGAAACGAAAAAAATCATCCTCTGTCCTGCAAGATGCTAGTGCTGTCAAAAGCCAGTTTAGCACTTCAGCACACTCTGGTTCCAGGTTCTTAACTGTACAAGCCATGTGTATAATGTTTGGACTGCTTTTGACAGCAAGTTGAGATTTCTGCAGGGTTTTATTTCCTGTAGATATTATCGGCTGAGACACTGTCATTTCTTGCCATGTTTTCACAGTTCATTGTATGTAGCCTTGCTTTTAACACAGGCAAAGCTAAACTTTCAAAAATATGAATTTTATTTTACATTGCTTCTCTTCTTTTCCAAAGCTGCCCTTCAAACTGTTGACACTTGCTAAACAAAAAGACCAGCATCCAAGTTGGGACTGCAGGGGACTGTAAAGCTGAGACGCACAAAAAAGCTGCAGGCACACAGTGTGCATCTGAAAGCAAGACTGGTTGCATCTGTAGGCTGCTTTTCCTCACTTAATTAATGCCTTCACTGGCAGGACTAAGTAACTTGTGTACAGCTCCATGATAAAGTATCTATATAATGCTGGATGGCTGTTAAAAATCAGTATGATCTCTTACCACATTTTGCAGATTTAGTGACTTTAGTCCCTGCTCACTGCAGATAGGCAGTAAATATGCCCTCAGTCCGCTGCCAAGCATCTGTATAGACTTAAACATCTGTGGAGCAGGAGCTTAAATGGATTGTCTAATACGAACAGCAGGCTACATAATTACCCTTTATTTACTTGTAACAAATCAGATACTACAAAGAATTGTATTTGCTCCACTGAAAAAATGCTGCATCAATTAAATTGGAAACTGCACTTGTATTAATTTTGTCAATGAGCAGTATAATTTCAAAGTGGACAGGGTGAGTATAAGGGCACAGAAAATAGATTTTTTTTCTTTTGAAGGGTTGGCTGTAGTACACCAAGTCTTTGCAGTAATTCCAAAGAGTTATTGATTTTTGGATCCAAAGAGAACCTTTGCTTTCATTTGGCTTGACCTCTCATACAACAGAGGGTTTTGCACAGCAAATTCTCCAATAAACCCCCTAGCTTTTTTACTGCTTTTTAAAGACCTTTAAAAAATGTCCTGAAGTAATGAGGGAACTGCAATCTGCAAGTTCTACTCATGTTGTAAAATAGATGTGAACAGAGTGAATTTAGTACTTCTGGCACAGATTTATCTGAGTCCCACATTTAGGGTCTGCCATATTTTCACACGGCTTCTGACCTTTATTCTGTCAGTCAGAAGAATACTTTCCCTTTCCATTAGCACTGGGGTAAGGAAGTAGTAGCACATTTAAGACTCATTCATTCTTGGGCAGAGTGTATGAGAAGTGCCAGATGAGGCATGCAGATTGTAACATCCACACTAAGGCTCTGGAGTGATCTAGATTGATCTCACAATCCACATTTGTGCTAGAAAAGAGAACAAAGGAGAATTAGAAAATGTGACTAATGCACTGTAACACTGCCACTCACCTGAATGCACAGAAAGCATGAAGCAATAGCTCTAAGGGATAAAATGTTTTGCATACAATTCTGTTAGAATATGTGACTTTTTCCTCCTTTGTTTAGATTGAGTCTTCCAATTCTGTCCTTACCCTTACCATTCAAGGTAGGAAGAGGAGATATTTTGTGTCAAGGTATGTCTGTTTTGCCTTCATTCACATGTAGATTTTTTAAAACTGAGGAAACGTGAAGCTTTGTGAAGCAAAATTAACCAATGAAATATTATTCAGAGCCTCCTTCACCCATCTGCTCAGCTCAGAAATGATCTTATTTCTCCATGAAATACTAAAGTTTGGAGTGACTGAACTTGGCAGGAAGGGACTATCTAATGGGGTGGGATCCTGCTGCAACCTGTCCTACCCTAAGGGACTCCAGGGTGGTCCTGAGGGTGCTGCACCACCTGGGGCTTGCCTGAGCTTTCCCATTGCTGAAGAAAACCAAAAAGACTACCTGTAGTCATAAGCGTTTTTCCTTTATCACTTTGACATGAAGATGCTTTTAGGGCTAATACTGAAAAATGCACTTTCTTGCTCATTACAGATTATATTTTGTACATTATAGCTCTCTAGAATATCCAACTGTCCAAGGACTTTTGACAATCATTAAAAGGATTATCAGACAAAATAGCTTTGTGTTTAAATCTTACCTTTGAAGTAAATTGGCTGTGTCAATTGAACTCATGTTGAGGCAAACAACTTCTTTTACAGGATATACATGGACCTCAAGAGAATATTTACAACACTGGAAACTACATGATGATATTTCAGTGTCCCACAACATTTGATATCTTTGATCCTTTGATCTACTTTGTATCTACTGCAGAAGAGATGCCAAATTATTGAAAGCATGAGATCTTAGGCACATCTGTAGAATCTGACTGTACACCTGCCAACATAAAATACATGTTTTTGGGTTCCACTTGGCATTTGAACATAAAAAATGGGCATCTTTGCATTCTGAACAGCTTGTGAACCCAGTTGTAGTTATCAATTTTGCACGCACGTAGGCTCTTTAAGTACTAAATGAAACATGCTATTCAATAGGGATGAGCAGTTAAATGTCTACACTTCTGAGAAAAGCTAATAAATAATGTGTCTTGTGTTCAGAAGAAGTCAGGAAAATGTTTAATTCCAGAAATATAGTTTGGTATTCAGCTACAATATTTTTATACTAAATTGCATATGTCTCAAAAATAACATTACTAAATCATAATTTAATTCCTATGTTCTAACTATGACTACTAAAGTGTCCATATGTCACCTGTCATACTGGATTTTTAATTCCTGTTCTTTTCTTGATCCTTAAATTATATGGCTTTTACATTCTTCAGCTCCCAAATGCAGTCCTTCTGTTCAAGTTACAGAGAATCATATTTTTAGGGCTGGAAATGGCTGGTTCACTTCTTCCCAGCAGTTAAGATGGCAGTTCCTATACATGCATATGTCTAAAATCAGGAAGTGCAAGGTCACATCACTGCAACACTTATACCTCCTCAACCACTGGTCCCAGATGTCAGAAGTACATGCCATATTTTAGAGTAAAGTGAATGGGGATGGCTATTAATGCTGCTAAACAACTACTACATCATACTTCTCTGCTGATGGTGTAAACCTTCTGTCACCAGCAATTAGATTAGAAAAATGCAGCTCATTATTTAAATTCCACCTTTCTTCCTTCTTCTGGCTGTGTCAGAAGGCACGTACTGGGTAAGAAGGGCCTGCTGCAATTGCTGTGATATAATGATTTTGAAAATTTTAACAAAGACTCCTTTACGTTATTTTTAGGTGCCATTTTGAACAGAATATCAGCAATTTTAGTGACAACGATTCTGAGACATCTGATACCAATCTCATGAGACATACTCTGCTGCTTTAAGTCCCCCAAGTACAGGTTCACTCCCTGACAATATTTCTGTTCAAAACCAGTGGCAGAAGTGGAGAAAGTGACAAAAATCTAATGTTTTCATTATTAAAAGTCTTCTTTTAAAACACAAAAATATTTTATTGTGATAGGTGAATCTTTCTGGTATGGTGAAATAAGAGGAGAGATGATACAGATACGTGATACAGACAATATTTTCCAGTGTACATTATTTTTGGTAAGTAAGACACTCTGCCACCTAAGAGAAGGATAATATATAACAATGATCTCTGCAAACCTTGGTCATGACATTGCTGATGCTCTGTGTTAGCAGATGAAGAAACAGTAAAGAAAACAGTTGTGTCAGTTCAGCAGTTGTGTACTTATCTTGCAGGATGGGAGCATTTTGCACACATATGCCTGCATGTCTAGATGTACTCACAACACACACATGCACACACATGAGCACACAAGTAACCCTTATTTACTGTATGAAGAAATAGTTGAATGAAATGTAGCATTCCCAGCCATGTTGTGTATCCACCCCCTTAGCCAGAGAAATGGGTTACACCAGCTCCATGCATGCCCTGGGCTAAAGTGAGCAGAGTTACCAGCAACAGAGACTCTGCAGAAGTACAGAGGAGATATGGGCCAGGTAAATTCCTTGCTCGTGTACCAGGAGACCTACTGTTTAATATAGAGCTGTATTTTATGTTTTATTACAATGTTCCATGTTTTTAACAGTTACTGTTTTATCAAACCCTGCTGTATCTAGGGCTCCTGATGATGTCAATGAGTGATTTGCATGGACAGGGATTCTGGGACATGGCTCATAATAGAAAAAATGATTGATGGAAGTAAGAATACAGAAGCATTGATTGGTTGATCTTTCCAAAACCAGACTGACACAGGTCCAGTTGGCAGAGATCAACATGAGGAAAAAAAATATGGGCATTTATCTCCTGGGACTTACAAGCTTGCCTCTTGAACCAACGGACTGCATAACATCCTAATGCACTTGGCCAGCACAGCAGCCAGCAAGATTACCCTTCATAGACTTTGAAATGAAACACCCTTCACCCTGTTTATGCTTCATGCATGATTAAGTGCAAAGAAAGCAAGCCATATCGGTACGACAATCTGTCAAGGAGAGGAACCTCCTGCACAATGATAAAGCAAACATCTAAACACATTTTCAGTGTAAAACCTCTTGTGTTGTTTATAAAGTATTACATGAAAACTGTGTTAAAAGGATACTAAGGCTGAAAAGCCAAGCTTCTCAAAGTCAGGAAATAATGGAGTTCAGACCACTTGTGAAACAAACATTTTGTGCTTTTGGTAATTTTCATTATTACCCAGTAATTAGATACCTGCATGCTGTACCTTTTCATTGGACCAGGGCTTTCTCAGAGCAGAGCATCAATGGTGTTCAGTGAGTTAGAGGTTATTCAGTATTTAGATTTAACCTCATTATTCAGTAAATTTTTATTAATTTAGTCACATACCTATGTGCTATGTTCTATGTACTCACATATCTTTGTACTATGTACTCACATACCTGTGCCGTTCAATGCCGCTTCAGACTCCAGCATTCCTTATGTTATAAATTGATGAAAAAAGCCAGTTTGAAGGGACCTCAGAAAGTCTCCCATCCAATTGAAAGAATGGTCAGAATCTGTAAGACAAGATGTGGTTGCTCACAACCTCTCTTGGCAACCTAGTGCACTGCCTCTTTTTAAAAAAGTGTCTCCCTAAATCTAGACTCTAAATTTCCTGATTCCATTATCCCCATTGCCTTCTCCAACCTCCCCAGAGGTGCCTGGGGGTGCAGGGGAGATTCTGTTAGGTGCTCCCAAAGCTGCCTCTTGTGCAGTCTGAGCCAGTCCTGTTCCCTCAGCTCCCCTTCACAGGGTGAGCGCTGAAGTCCCAGTTGGTGATCCTCTGCTGAACTCCCTCCACTTTATCAATGTCTTTTCTTCACTGGGCAAGGCAGGGCAGAGAAGGTCACAGTACTCTAAATGCAGTGCAATGAGTGTTGAGTAGAAATGCATAATCATTTTCCTGAACCTACTGCTTGTGCTCATTTATACAACCCAAGATATTTTGGGTCTTCTTTGCAGGCAGTGCACTGCTGGCTCACCTTTAGCCTGATGTTACCCAAAAACCTCAGGTCTTTTCCTGCAGAGATACTCCCTAGGCAGTCAGTCCCCAGACTATATTTTATGGCAGGATTTTTCTTCACAGGTGCAGAGCTGTGCATTTGTCCTTGCTGAATTTCATAAGATTCCTGTCAGTTTATTTAGGTCCCTGTAGATGGCAAATCTGCCCTCAAGGGTATAAGTAGTCCTTTCCAATCTTCTGTGACCTGCAAAAGTGATAAGAGTACATACCACCATCTAATCTAAAACATCAGTAAGGATAACATGATGGTCCCCAGGATAGATCCCTACTCTAAAAGGTAGTTACAGGTACACCAGTAGAGTGAAAATGTTAGACACTGCCTCATGTCACCCACCATTCTTTTATCCATCTAGTTGTGAACTTATCCAGACCATAATGTCCTGTGAATGCTGTTGTCTCTACCTTCAAAACAAATGGATTCTGGGTGAAGGCATTTGCCACTGCTAGAACACTCTCCCTCTGTTGTGCATCCCTTCTTACAAGACTACATGCCCACCAGAATGCCTCCTGCCTGTGGCTCACTTGTCTCATGAACACTGGTGCTACTGCACTCTCCTGCCCCCGGGCCTCTCTCATAGCAAATAAACAATATTCCTTTTTGGCTTTTAATGTGCAGTGTGTGGTCCTGTGACTCATGTACTGCATGTTCTTCAGTTCTTCTGATTAGAGGTGTGGGTATTTCAGCACAGGCTTTTCTGTGGAGCTGACTTCTGTCACATGCAAGTAGCAGTGCTTTAATCTCTGTAACCCCTGGGAGAGGTAAGATGGTGATGTGGAATTGTTCAGATCTTTAATTGTCTCAGCCAATTTCAAGTCATATTTCAAATGTGTAAATCTGGTTATTCACAGGATTTAGCTTTCTGTAGCACATTATGCATTCAGATTACATCTCTCAGAAGTTTTTAGCTGGGCCCAGGAATAGTCTTAGAGGCTAAATTTGTGCACCCAGGAAGTGAGAAACACATACCGAGAATTATTCAAACATAGAGACATCTGTCTTTGGAGCTGTCTGTCAACCACCACTTCTCTCTACGGAGTGCACAGAGAATTTGGGCTCTGAATTTTGGACAGTTTTTGGAAGTTAGGTTTCACAACCCCTGGTAGCCTGTCACTCTCTGAAGGAGCACTGAAAGCTACACAACTGTGTTACTGCAGCCTCATCCTCCCTCAAGAGAAGTCCCCTTCTTTCTGCCATACCTCAGCAGGCGTCTTACCGGTAAGAGCTGTTTTCAGAAGTGTTCCAACCTAATTCCCTGAACATAGTTCACCCATTCATTGACCAGAGCAGAGACCTCAGATTATAAAGTTTATCTATTACACATATCATCAGGCTGTTGAAGACATACACGTATACAGAGACTTTCTGACTTTTCATCAAATTTGATGTTTCCTCAAAGTATTTGACTTAGGAAACCTCAGTAAAAATAGATGCCAACATTTGTTCCTTTCAATAGATGCCAACATTTGTTTGTTTCCTAAGATAACTATGTATGAATCACTGAGTTAAACTTCTCTACACCACTTTGACTCTGGAGATGGGCTGTGCATGTGAGTGTATGTGTATGTGTGTGTGTGTGTGTGCAGATGTAACACAGTTTAGGCTCCTCTACATGCTGAACTTAAAGTCAAATAACACTACGTCAAGATGGCTTTCAGCATAATAGTTCATCTGATGTGAAGCAACTAGATGACAGAAGACTCACATCTTTCTCAAAGCCTAAAAAAATAAGCTTTTTTTTTTTTTACAGCAAAAAAAAGGCACAGGTCTGAGGTCAATGCAAAGAGTATCAATTACACAGAAAGCTAAAGGAGGAAGTTATGGATGAGATAGAGAGAAGTAAGGAAATATAAATTGATTCAGAGTTTTCAGATAAAGGGGAAATGAAAAAGCAGCATAGCTAGATTTAATTATATGCTTCAAGTTTGAATACGAAACATGGATCTCAAATGAGACAGATTCCTATATGTGCCTGAAGGTAGTAGGTTCAGAAATAAGTGCTTGCAATGAAAAAATCTGGGTGAAAATTCAGGAGGAATTCCTGAATTTCACCAATAATAAATATCCATCTTAATAACAGTGTTCTTCTGTATTTTTTTTAGAAATATTTTCATTGGCCTGGCTAACCTGTGTCCACCACTGAAGAAAAATTTACATACTTAAAGCAGATAGAAATTTATCGAGAAAGCCAGACAAGGATAAGCAAGTAAGGGCAAAATTAAATTAGGACTGTGAAAGTGTAATCTTCTTCTGACTACAGGCTAAAGAACATTGCAGAAAATGTTCATGCTTATAGATTTCTTTTAAGAGTAGCTCATGATGGATCTTGTCTTGAATAAAAAAAAAAAATTTGAGCCAATCTACAACTCTCTAAAAGCTGGCACCATGGTTAGCTTAACATATTCCCCATTCCTTTCTAAAAGGAGCAGCTGTTAAGTTACAGAACAGAGTTGAAAGCAACCTATCTGTACTAAGCACGCCAGCTACCAGTGAAACAGGAGGAAAAACAAATCACACATTACTAACAGCAGACTAAATTAATTGAGCTCTAGTGCTGAGTGGCATGTAAGAAAAGGTTTATGAACTGAAGAGAGGCCAATAATTCTCTGTTGTTACAGATTGCTGCAGACTGGCCATGTCAGCAATGCGAACAGACCAAAACGTCAGCAGCATCAACCCACTAACAATACTATATTTAGAAAAGACGGAGTGTGCACTCATAATTTAGCTCTGTGCTCTGACTGCAGTACTACAAAAGCTGGAGTGGTTTGGGTTGTCAGGCTTAAAGTATCCTCGGATCACCTTTTCCACACAAATTGCCATATTTATCAATTGTTCCACCCTAAGCAAAAGTTTTCAGGTCTTCTGTCACATTGCCTTTGAAAGAGTAGAAACACCCCACCAGGGAATAAGACTGGCTGTGAAAACTCTGATGGCACATTTCTGTCCCTGGAATTCTGGCAAAAGAAATGTGCTTCGTGGAAATGGTTCAATTTTGACTATGATGGATAAGTAATTGTGGAAGTATGGTTTAAACTACGGGGGTTGAAATAAAGAAGTTTCATAAAATCTTGATTGTCACATGAAATTTCAAATATGAAAGAGCACTTTGTCTCCCATTGTGACTGGTTACAATCTCTGTAGAGGAAGAGTACTTCCTCACCCCTTTACACTATGCAGGAGGTGTCAGCTAAACAGTCACTACCACATTTGGTAGGTATCACCAAAAGATTAGTTTATCATGATTAAATTTAATCTCTCTTTCTGGCCTGAATCATTCACAAGATATATGTGAGAGCATCCTGGAGTCCTGTGAAAATGAAGAGAGAGAAAATTCTCCTGGAGAGCTTGAAAAACAAGAAAGATTAAATTATGGTGGTTGCAGGAAAGCAGCAAACTTCTCTGTGTTTCTTTCTTTTTTACTCTTTTGATGGGGGCTTTATGTGTGTGCTTGTGTATTTTTTGTAACTTTTTAAGCTCTTTTGCTTGTTGAAGTTAAAGAAAAATTGACTTTCTACTCTGGTGAACATTTTGAAAGCCTGACAGCACTGTGTATTATTCATTTGCACTCTATGAGTCATTGTCTGCTCTCTTAGTCAAAGAAAATTATTGTGAATAAAGGGCAAAGGTGAAAACTTGTCCAAGCCATAATTATAGGCATCTTTGTGCCATATTATGCTAACAAATTTACAAGCAGCCTCATGCCAGGACAAACAAGGAGCTGACCCCTAAGACAGCATAAAGCTAGAGATGGTGGTTTTGGCCCTCAGTTGCCTACATACCTGAGGTCTTAATTTCTTCTCTCCAGAGCCCTAAGCTCCATACATCAAAAGTTTCTAAGTACAGTGTAAAAATATGCCTTCCTAAATATGTTGTACTACTAAAACCAATAAAAACTAGGACTAGTTTTGAACAAATTGGCCATTCCTTTGTAACATTTTGTCAACAGTACTCAAAGCATTATTAGCCAGAAAAATGCCATGGAAATCTCAATTTTCTCCTGGTCCAGTTCAAAGTTAGTACATGGCTAATCAGGGAGCAGAGACCTGATGTCCAAATGACCTGAAATTGTCCTCCCAAAACTTAGAGCAACTCCATTTTTTACTCACTACTTTTGCTCTTAATACATCAAAATAAGAATTGTTAAAATATGCAGCCAGATATGACTCTTACAGAAAATAAATGCTCTGTGCTAGACCAGCTGTGCTGCAATACTGAAATTTGTATTTATCCCCTAAATAATCTGTGTGATCCTTAAAGAAACCTCTAGGTTTTTTTAGTTCATGTATAATGGAGCTATAAATATTTTTTAGCTCTCAGACCTTCACTGCTTGTGAAATACTGACATGATTTGCAGACAAAAGTGTTGCTTAGAAACAAAAATAAAAAAGACAGGGGCCTCTAATTTTGCCTCTCAAGGCGACTTAGAAACCAAAATAGGTCTTTGAGACCATATTTCTCCAGAACTGCTTAAAGGAAATCAGCTCAGAGTCAGAAAATTGTGCTGTGTTTTAGAAGCCAGATGACCCAACAGCAAGCACCATATCCTGAGCTGCTAGCTGCCATCAGCTCTGCCACCTCCCCACATCTCACTGCTCTGGGCCTTCAAGGTGCTCAGAGCTCCAGAGGTGCATTTGAACCCTCCAGCACTGCCAGGTCTTTGGCAAACTGAATACAAAATAGTTGTTACCCACAGCTGCTGCACTGAGTTGAACTCTGGTTTAAGTAATTCATTTTGATAACAATGGGGAGGTTAATTGATCAGTCATTAATTTTCTTGCTTCACAGTTTTTCCCAATTATCTCCATTACTCAGAAGGTCCATAAGGCATATTCCTTGGTGAGCATGCTTACTTTTTATTGCTCTGTGTAAAAGTACAACATATGTGTAATTAGTCAATGCCATTTCACCTCTCAGCATTTCTCTTGGCACAGCATACTCCATTCCTGAGCTCCTCTAGACAATAGTTAACCTCTCTTCCCATGGAAAATGCTGGCCATAATATGCTGCAGCAGGAATTCAAGTGTTGACAGAAATGTCAGGAAGCAAATACCATTTTCCAGACTTGACAGCTTTTCCTGTGAAAATTCAGTTATGGACTAGTGGACACAATCAGAAACAATTCAAATGCTCCCACTCCTTCTTAAAATCTGAAACAAAAGCTAGTGGATAAAATATTTTTCAGGCACAAGCGTCTATTGCAAAATAGTGCAGTGTCACAGGGGTCAGATGGCCCTTCCAGGTGTTATTCTGTCCTGATGCTTTGTAAATGGACAAGTCTTCTTATGCCACTGCATATTTCTGACATGTATTCTGCGTGTTGTCTCATTCTGGAGGCTGTCAGATGCAGGATATTTGTCCAAGTCTCTAGGCAAGTTTAGGCTGAAGTGTAAGGGGACAAAGGGACAGAGTATCCGTGTGCCTGGTGGAGCAGGCTTCCAGGGGTGTGTACGCACACCTCTGTGCAGGCACAGGACAATGCCCACACCTGGCAAGAGGAAATTTGTGATTTAACTGTTGGAACAGCTGCTTCAGCTGAACAAAATCACGTTCCTGCAACATATGTCTGACAGGGAATTGAGCTGGAAGGAAGGGAAGGCAAGGCAGGCACACACTAGGAGCATATTCATCTGTAAATAGCAAAGCTGCATCAGCAGAAGCCAGAAATCATAGAAAGTCACAGGGGCAGAACTACAGTGCTGGGCTCAGTCACTCCCTGTTACATGTGTCCCATGAGATGTGTGATATCTGCTGGCCACCTGCTGTCCCTGTGCCAGGAAGAATCCCAGGTGTTCATTGTTTTCCTCCTCCTGATTTCCCTGGAGAACAGAGCAGCTGGGAGGGACCAGTGTCGCACTCCCCTCTCATACACTGCTGGAAGGCTGGGGCGTATGGAATGAACTGAATAAAACACCTACTCTGCAATCCAGATGTAGGTGCAAGGTTTTCACTTTTAGCAGCAGAAAATCTGTGCACATCAAGCTTCTTCTTAGAACTTGGAAAATATGACCCCACTGACCTCGTTGAGCTGTGCAAGATTGCTTAGCAGAGAGGAAATGTAAGTAGTTCATGACTATTTTTAAATTTCATTGTAAGAAAGGCAGCTTCACCTTGAAAAAGTAATTCATAAGACCCTAGACACAATAGTTTATGATAGAAGGATTAAGACATACATGGATTGTAAGTAGATAAATATCTCTGTACTCTTCTTGTACCTTCCGATAGGTCATTCAGTGAGAAACAGTGAGAGGCAAAGAGCAACACTTCTTTGACCTTGTGTGCCATTTTTACATTAAAAGTCAGGATATTTTTTAGTACTAGATGTGGATGTTCACAATAGTATAAACCCAGGTGTATATAATGAAAGCTTATATTTTTCTTAATGTCTCTCTAAATTACACACCAAATTCCCATGCCTCACCCATGATGCTTCCATTCTGGTGACATTTGCAGCCTTTCCTCACTCTCTACTTCCCACATAGCACTTTGTTTCTATGCAATACTCACACCAACCTGCTCTCCAAACCCATGACCAAAGCTTCTCACGAAACTATTGCAGTTACCTCACAGGAAACCTCCACACGAGATACTCTCTTGGACCTAATACCTAGAGAAGTCAAGTCACTTCCTAAAAGATTTGGTGAGATCTGTGTGCCCAGACCCATTGCAAAGTTCCTCATCCACAGACTCCCCCATCTGCAAAGGGAGGACCCAGGTAGTTCTCCAAAATGGGAAGACCATAACAGTTAGTTGTGTTTAGTTCTCTGAATTGAAAAAGGATGGAAAACTGATTTCCTTTCCTGGACAAATATTTTCTGCAAGAGCAAAACAGAGCTTTAAATGGGCTTATATTTGGAGAGAGTAGCACAGACAAGCATTTGCATTGCAACAGCACCCCAATGTCAATGGCATCTCTTGTTGTTTTAGAGTTTGTTATCATCATCACTACCCCGTTTTTCTGTCCTTCACCCTTAATTACTCATTGTTCTTCTGAAGATGATAGCAACTATGGAAATGCCATAATACACTTAGTGACACCAAAAATGCTTATCCTGAAAGATTCACACCACTGTGTGTTCAGTCACACAGGTGAAGCATTTGAGATATTTCAGCTCTGTGATCTGCTCAGAAAACCCTGCTGCTCAGAATACAGCTGACAGCCCTGCTCTTTCTTTCCCCATCCTCCTCCTTCTCTTAAATAATCTGCACCTTCTGTGTATCCCACCCCTTGTAATTATATTAATTTTTATGGTAAATATTTCTCCCGTAGCCCTGGCCTTTTTCAGGAAAAAATTCAGGAAGAAATTAGTATCTGTGACAGTTAGATGGTCCAGACCTGAAGCAATGATGCTGAACATCTGTGCCTGTGGAGGAGCTCTAGGAATGAGTTTAGCTTGAGCTGACTGCTTAAATCTTTCTATTGGAACTACCTGAAACACTTTAAAGCTTTAGGAAAACATAGATAAGTTTTGTGCCTTTCATCCAGTAAAATGGTGTTTGAGTCTTAAGGGGAAACCAAATAATGTTTCAAACTTATTTTGCAGGGATTGTTAAGAAAGGAAAATACTGGAATCTCACATATATGCAGACTCAACTACCACTGTTATGTAACTGTGTGTGTAATATCATACTTCTGTTTGATACTTCGAGTTTCTAATACTTTGTTTGCACTCTCCTTAGCAAGTCCTTTCAAGCACTATGTAAACTTCTGTCTCTATAGTTTTGAGGTATTTCAGAGTATCAGGCTGCACTACTTTTATCATAAGCATGAGCTTATTCTTGCAGACAGCCTAGTTAAGAGGAAGACTGACATCTAATCTATGGCAATATGGAAATTCAGTTCTACAGCAATTGAACATTCTTCTGTCAGTAGTAGTTTCTACCCATTTATTTACCTTTTTATTTTTTTTAACTAACTTTGCATTTCCTAGAAGTGTAGAATACTTTGATCTCTGAACTAACTCCCTTATTCTGATTAAAACTGGCATGTGCTCTGACACAAATAAAAATTAAAGGTTGTCCTTCCTCTTCAGAGAAAAAGTTGACCATACAGTTTCTAAAATTAGAAAAGGTAACTGGATATTAAATCAATGGCTCTGCAGACAGACAAAATTTAAACAAGTTTTATTCTATTAAATAAGGAAATATGAACGATGAGACTGTAAACATGGTTAGATGCAAAGTAGTTTTTCAATGCCGCTGACAAGTGAATGAATCAAGGGCAGTGGTCTCTTGCAGACTTTTCCATAAGGTTTGTTCCTCCGCTTCAGCTATCCTTTATGGGTTTGCCTGTTGTTTATTCCTGCCTTTTCTATTTGATTTGAAAAACCTTTTCTAGCTTTTAGCCTAGCTCTCCCACGCACTGATGACCTTTTAAATAATTAAAATGCTAACAGTTCGTTCAAGCTATTATGCAACTCACTCTTCAAAGTAGCAGGCAAAGGACCAACACTGGGAGAAAGATCTTTCTGTGCCACTTGGTTTTGACTTGCTTTGTTTTCCTGACAGGGTCTGAGGAGAACTGAGAAGTGTGCTTTGTTACTGGTTCAATAATCAGAAATTCTGAGTGTTGTGTCATTATTCATCTTTTCTGTTTTGATCATTTAAGCAATTTTTCATGTTGTTTTCTTCCTGGATATATTATCTGACATGCAACAACCAGAGTTTTCATAAAGCTCTTTGGTGCCCATGGGTACACACGTAGCTGATCCCTGTTTAAGTGTCAGTTTCACACCTTTCAGTGTTATGCTGTATCATCCAAAAGAACAATTGATGCTCAAGACACTCTTAAAATCATCTACTGAAAACAGTGACATAATGTGGGAGGAGAGGTGGAATTTAGGCAAAGCACAAAGTTAAATTAAATATCTTGGACTTACTTTCAAAAATGCACCATTTATTTTATTTTACACCAATTCAACAGGAGCCTAGAAAATAGGAAAAAATGAAATGAGGAAATCTTGACTTAGAGAAAAGAAGTTGGTAGATTTAAAAAAACAAGAGTTACAGAAAGCTCTTCATCTGGGCTTAACAAATGAAAGTGAAAAGAAGGGTAAGATAGGTTCCCAAAAAAGTGGACAAAGTCTTAAAAGTGCTAATACAGCTGCTCCTTTAAAATTAAGGGAAGTGTCAGTGCTGGGATGCTACAGTTCTGCTACAGTGAGAAGTGCTATATGAGCCCTAAAAATGCACAGGATTGGACAAATAAACAAGGATTGTCTAAAGGATTATAGAAACAAAACAAAAATGTGTGTTGATGCGACTGGCACCCCGTGCTCCTGACAATTACTTTTATAAATGTTGATAGCTGTACATGCATTTGTGTCCCTATAGAATCGCACATATCAAGACAAAGAGATTTGGTTTACATCTAGAATGAAATTCTTCTCAGAAGCAGGAATTCCTGCAGCACATCTCCAGGGTCCCACGTAAAAATCCCAGATAATAAAACCCAGACAGCAGTTTTTCATGTTATATTTTAGGTAAGTGTGTTTAAATATGTTTCCAGCCATATTTCCTCACTGATTTTTACATTTGCAATTCTATTTTCACTTCAAATGTCTCAGCTGTGAGAATGCCAAGCCTTTGCTATTTTTAAAGTGTGTATGTACATTATCTTGCTCCAATATAGCATAAGCAAAAGATGCAGACATCATTACCTGCATTTTGCAAGAGAATATCACATGCAAAGCAATGAAGTTGTTTAACCTAGTATATTCACAAAATCTGTGGCAGCTTGGGATGGAATCGGGAGTATTAAAACATTTTTTTGAAGAGTCAACACTGTCTAAATTTCATTATTATTTTAGTGGTTAACATCATGGGAAGTCAACATGAGAATATATGCTACATATAAAGAAAAAAAAACAATGTAATGACACCAATGTACAAATGCAGTCCTTTGACATGGGAATGGTAAGAACTTAAATCCAGTAAAAAACAAGAAAAATTAATATTGGACCAATGTTAATTTTCTCATAACTTTTCTTTCTTTGTAGCAAGAAATTTGAGACCAAATGAAACATAAACATTTTCATAAGCATGATACAGCCCCCACCAGTATTTTCTTGGGTGAGAAGACTGACTGATCTTCAGGGCATTTAAATGATAGAAAACTAGTTCAAGTACCTCAGTGGACAAGGTCACAGCATATTCTGTTCTGTTTTGTAACTTCTTTTGTCTGAAAGGTTACCCAACAAAAAGAGATGTAGCATCAGGGTCAAGCTTTCCTATAAGATGCACTCCCTGAAGTGGCTGTAAACATCTCTTGTTTTTCCTAAGTAGTGGCAAGGTTGTCATTCAAATTACAAGAGTACCTGTTTCTAGATGTCCAGCCTGCTTTCTGAAGGCCAGCACGACACTCTGGCTGTCATAAAATAAGATAAAAATATTTTTTAAAGTGATTGCATTTGAGACATACACTCACTTTGTGCAATACATGAACTTTTAGTCTGAAAACAACAAAACAAGAATAATTTTCTTCTGAGCTATATTTCCAAAAATTGATTCTAACAAATCTAATTCATGTCTAGCTTCAGTTTCTGATTCTCTTAGATCTCCAGGGAGCAATGCCACCTGCTTTGTTTCAGAGATTCCAGAAGAAAAAAAACTTAGCCAAAATTAAAATTTATCAAAGTAAAGTATTCTCTCCTACACCACAATGTCCATTGAAAGAAGGTGATAAACTTAATCTCTAAGTAAAAACAGGAAGCAAAACAACCTCCTAAAACTTTCTATCAAAGTTAATCTGAATATGTTGGTAGTGTGCACCAAGTGAATTTAAGCCGATAATTCAGTATAACAATACTACTACATCAACCTTATATATCAGTAAAAGAACCACTGTCCCAAATTAAAACCATTTTATCATAACTCTGAAATGTCTGTGATTTAGCTACTTCAACAAATATTGAACAAAATATAGCACTGTGTGATCCTGTGAATTTTAGTTCCAATCCATATTTCTGCCTTACAACTCTGATGTTTGGGGTTTTTTTTAGGACTTATTAATCTACATTTTCAATACTTGAGGTTGTTAGATTTACAAGAATTTTCATGTCATAGACCTGTTGGATCCCTGAATCTCTGACAATACCATATTTTTTTCCACATAATTTTGTCCAGTCCAGTCTCAAAAGCAGAGGTTTTCATCACTTTGCTCTCCAGATGGTATTGCATTGCCCACGATTCTTTGCTAGTTATTCCAAGTGGGGTTACAGCTGCTTGATCTTTCCTGCAACTCCCTAAAAAGTGTATCCTGCCTGTCCTGAGATTCTCCTAGCATTTTCTCATACTTTTTTCTCCATTCAATTCCTCTAAACACTCAATTCTTTGTGAATTTAGCAACAAGTTTGATCTGTAACTTTGTTTCCCACTTAAATGGGCATTTTGTAAATCTCAGCAGCCTGCTATTGGTTAGCATTTCTCCATCTACTGTATTTTGTCAGACAAGGAAAAAAATGTCAGGACTCACAAAGGCCAGCCTGATCTGTGACAAGCATCAAATGCTTCATGGTTTTTCTGCTTGTTATTTGCAGACCAAAAAACCTATAAGTAACCCAAAGGACACAAGCTTTGGTGAAAAACTGAAAGAAATGAAACATTCTGGACAGACTTAATTCCTGTAACTGGCAATGAAGCATGTGCCTAATATGCCTGTGTATGTGTTGCACTGTGTGGTGGATGGCTAAAAAAGACAAATTCTAGAATGTATTCTTTTTTTTTTTTTTTAGGTGGGAATGCAGACAAAAGTAATTTTAACACTAACATTGTATTAGTAAGTTCAGCAAAATCTAACTTTCATTTAGAAAACAAATTAATAGACTGACAAAGCGATACACCCTTTAAATCATTCAAGAACATACTTGAACTGTGCACATACAAAAAGGGATTTGAAACCAATTTATCAAAGGTCTTACTATGAAGACCCTTGTACTGATTAGGTGGGCTTCCAATTTTACCCTGCAGCTCTATCATCTTTTTTTTCGTGATAAGCCGCTGCTTTAATTCTTCCACAGGAAAAAAAAATAAAAGTTTTTAAATCCCTAAACCTATTTGTTGAGTTCTTCTCCAGCAGAAAAGTTAAAACTCAGGATAAAATTCTGCATTTTGGAGGCAGCCTCTTCTGAAGCTCTCAGCCCTATAACACTGACAGGCCTTATGATACAGACAGGAACAGCAATGTAATTGGTTTTGTTGGTGTCATTGCTTGACACCAGATAGTGTAGGAAGGATTGTAGAGACCATCTGATTCCTTTTCCATACTCAGCTTGTTAATTTTTTTTTTTTCTGGAGGAAAGGTAATTTACACTGGTTGTATTGTCAGCCATCAATGGGTTGCTGCAGTGTGCAGTCAAGCTTCTAAGCAGTGTTTTGTTTTGTTTTCTGTTCTTCTCTGGATTCCCCTTTAACCTTATCAAAGCAGTTAAATTTCTTCAACCTATCAAGCTGAGCCATGTCAGCATCTTTAGATAGTCGCTGTTGACATGGCTGAGCAAAGCTGAATTGATCTCACAGCCCTCAGGACATCCTGTACAGCATGCATGCTCTGTACTAGTGCCACATGCCTGATTTGAAGTCCAGACATTTCTAACTCATTGCTGGCAAGTTAAAATGGTTTGTATCACTAACGCTATTTAAGATCATTCTGTTGCCACAAATGCTTCCCAGTAATCTTAGACTGTGCACTAGAAATGGAAAAAGGACAGTCATGACATGCTCGTTTGCACTAAAAGAAAATACACAAAACCACCCCACCCCCCCCAATCTGAAGCAGCAACAACAACAAAAAAAATCCAAACCATGATTCAAGTTGAGCTGTACCTGTCTATCTGAGAAAGCAGCAATAAAACAAGTTTAGGTACATTAGAGAACAAAGTGTGGCTGACAAGGCTTCCAGCTACTCTCCATGAAGAACTGACAAGTGAATGGCTGTTTTCCAAGCTGTTAGGCACCCGAATTACTGCATATTTCCCTGTATCCTATGTGTTTTCCATTAGCAGACATGCTCGGTGACAGTAACCCATGAATCATAAGAACCCTGTCCGTAGCACTGTGAGCACAAAAACACCTGGATTTTGAAAAACATGGAACTTCATAACCAGGTCACCCTGGTCATCAGGACAGCTCAGCCTCAGGACAATAAATGATCTTAATTACTCATTCTGTTTACTTCATTCATAACTTAATTATATTTGTATCTTCTAAATTTTAAGTACAGAAGCAGAAGAAAATTCTCTTGGAGAAAAGAATCACTTTGTTTTTCAAAGGGTCTTTGTATATGTATTTACACGCTTACCTGCTTGTGTGCATTCTAGTTAATGGCTGTTTACAGAGTGTCTCCCAGAGAGATGACAGACTCTTATCAGTGGCCTAATTTCAGAGCAACGTCTAGCTCAGTGAAAGATGAATAAACTTGTAAAGTGTTGGCCTATGAAACAACGGCCATTGATAATAGGAAAAGAGGATACATTTTAGAAATAAAAGGCCAAATCCTGGGGCTCTGTGTGTAATGAATCGTCTATGCTGGGGTACTGAACAAGTACTGGCCATACCACTGCATAAGCAGGAAAGTATGTCGACTTTGCAGACCCTAAGTAATCATTAGAGAAATGAAAAGCAGCAAGGCTACAGAAAACCTCATATACACTAAAATCCTCTTTGTATAACCATAGACAAAGGGTCTTTCCATACGAGTTTTAACTCATAAGGTCTTTGAAGTTCTTTTCTTTCCACTGTTAAAATGGAATACTGCAGAAATGGTATTTATCAACAGAGATGTGTGCAAATTCTCCACACAGCAGTTCATTGCCCAGAAAAATAGTCCCCTAAAGTTTTTAAGTTATATGGGAAATAGGTCTAAGAACCCTGGGTTTTTTTTTGTGGTAGAACAAACAACTGTAACTTGGGAAGCAAAGACTTGAGAACCTGGCAAGCAGAAATCTGCCTGTTCTCTGACTCAGTGTAAAGATGTCATCTGTGAAAATCTGTGCTTTAACACACACCAGAAAACAAATAATTATCAACAGAGTAAGAATTAACATAGATTTAAGGATTCCTTCTGAAATGGGAATTTTCATCTTTGGTAACAAGATGACTGAAATACACAAGCAAAATTGTGGACAATAGGTACTATAATATAAAACATCTCATTAGCAATACATAGGCTGGTGATATGGAGCAATTTGTTCATCCCTCAAATTAGGACTCATTGGAGCATTCTGATTTCAGAACTTGATGATTTCAAAAGCATTTCAGACTTCATTTTTCTTAAGAGCAAAGGTATTTTCATTTCTATATTCTTCTCTTTCACCTAAAAATCACTGTTTAATCATCTTTCATTGTGCTTTTATTCAAAATCAAGGAACACATTTTACCTCTTTCCCAAAGCATTCATTCATGGAGCACTCACAAAAAAAGGCTCAAGTAGAACTCGATTAACTTGTATGCATGCAGATGGTTTGGAAAGTAATTTTGTTTGTATCTACATCATGATTCACAGATTGTGATTATTCCAGAATCCACTTGTTGGAGAATTTGTACTAAATAAAAAAACACATTGAGATGACAACTTGTTTTCCCTCCCTTACTTTATCAGAGCAAGAAGCCAGCTAAAAGTGGTGATGGTTTGTAATTTTACCTCTGACTGCAAAGGCAGTGATTTCCTCAAGGGTCACCTCAAGGGTGTTCAGATTAGAGGCAATAATAATATATGTGTTATCCCTCCTTCATTTGTTCAGCTGAAATGCTGAGCTATAAAATGCCCTACAATCTCAATCTAAAATCACTGCTAATGCATTCTGTTCTGGGATTTTCTGTGTGGTGCAGAAGTGAATCAAAACTGCTGAAATGAACACACACACACACACACACACACACACAAACAAAATCATAGTCAAAACATTAAAATGTTCAGTCCATTATTTGCCTATAATTTGTAGAAAATTAATTATGTGATAAGTTCTTGCGTGTGAGTAGCTAACAAAAAAAGGCTTGCAAGTTTGGGAAATTTTTAAATCCATAATTACAGGAGTAACCAGCTGTGTACTTTTTTTTCCTCAAAAAGGTAAAGGAAGCCTCGGGGCAGCTGAATGGTGCGTGACTTGCACAGAGGCGGCATCAATAATCTAAGGATTTTGGAGGAACAGAATATCTCAGGTAGAATTGCTCAGTAAAATATGTTTTGGAGACAACTTCGGGAGTAGAAGGACAAAGAGTAACCAGACCAGATGATACGCCCTGGAATTTTCTCATATTAAATTATTGGGTTTGGTCAGCTGCAAAGCTGATGTTTGCTGCCAGCAGTGGTGCTTCCTACCTAGAGATGTTAGCAGAAGGTAGGTTTTTGGAAGTACTAACGTTGGCACAATGGCTAACAGAAGCCAAAATCGAATCTTGTTCCCACACATAGTTGTATTCAGCTACTGAGAGCTGGTGAAAAACAACATCTCAGCACTACTCCCGTCATTATGTATTTGATCTCTCATGAAGAACAAAAATAAATGAGCTGCTGTGGTCTGAGCTAAATATGCTCTTCTCCTGAAGTATCAGCTCGGGTGTCTCCACTTCAAATTCGCAACAACAGTTAAATGGGAGGATTTGTCAAATAGAAACAGTCTGTCATACACAAAGTTTTACTGCTATCCCACATACAAATAATTGACAATAGGCTTATGTATCTTGAGGACTAGAAATAGAAACTATGGCAATTTTCTGTTAAAAGGGGTTAATAATAGTGCTGCTTGTGAAATGGTTTGGCTATTTTATAAGGTTTCACTAGTTTTCTTGCATGTACTTAGAAAGTTTTATTATGGTTTTTTCCTAGCTTGCTGTAATGGGTGGAGAGATCAAAGGAGGACAGTATATAGTAGCCCTGTGTCCCGAAGTGAAATTATGATTCAGTTATTAGCTCTGCTACTCAGAAGCATACATGAACTAATGCAGCATCTATCCACTTTGCCTTATCTATTGTGACAAGCCCCCAGGGGGCTGATCCACATGAAATTCATTTCACATCTCATTCATTGAGTGCCTGGATTTGAAATACCTTTCTGCTCTTCTAGGTTTCAATAAGCTAGACTGCACAGACTCATTGCCAACAAAAAGTAAGAAAGTAAATATCTCTGTAGAGACGATGCTTTCAAATTTTCTGTGATGACTCTGGAGATGCGCTGACATTAATTTCAGGACTTGTGCTCATGTCTACCTAGGACAAGGATGACTTAGAGAATAATCATACTCTTCAGATGAAATATGTTTTTATATGTTACAGCTAATATTGAAGTTTATATCATATTAAGTAAAAATTACAAAATATTATATTCAAACTGAGATATACGACAATGAAAGCTCATCTTTCCCCCTAACATCGAGTGAAAAATGCTCATGCCTCCCTTTAAGAAAGTAGAACTATCAAATATTTGGCAGTTTGTACTTAGTTTCTGTACAAATTTGACTGATAAAAGCAGGGCAAACAAGGGCCCACTGTTTGTCTGGAACATTGCTTTTCATATTTCTAAATAAAAACCTAGGAGAGAAATAATATTGCTAGAAATATTACAGGAATCTCCTTCAAAATAAAGAAGGATCATCCACAAAGCCAATTCCCCTCCTCTTTTCATTGCTCCTCAAAATGACTGTCATGGTGCTGGGACACACAAACCAACATCTCCAGCAGCCTGTAGACTTCAAGGATACAGAGAAATAATGGTGTTTCTTGCTGCACAAACTAATGATTATCAGACATCAAAGTGTGAGCCCCGAACTGTGAATACCTTCATGTAAACTCTTCTGAGGTGATGCCTCCTTCCCTTGTCTGCTGGGCAAAGGAAAGCTCCTGTATGGGCCAGGCTGTGAGTATCTGTGCAGTAAGAGGAGAGGCAGCACCCCAGGGAGAGCTGAGCCTGCTCCATGATCCTCACTAGGGTCTATGCCCTTGTCCCTTGAAATTATCCTGGATCCTCAACTGCTACCTGAGGAGAGGTGTGGAGAGAAATCAAGACCAGAGACTTTCTTCTCTTAGTGAACCAGACCACAAGAAATCCTTAAGGCACCACACAACACAATAAGCAAATTCCTTTCAGTCAAGTAATTCCCTTCAGCTGGATAATCAGTGCTCAGACTAAAAACCTGAAGATAACAGTACCACAGCTGGAGAAATGTGAATTCACTGATGAGGTATTCTAGAACTATAAAATTACAACATATTCTGAACATTTTCTAAATTCTCATGAAACAAAATTGGGAACCAATTTTTTACTTAATTCTCCCTTAATTTCAATATCAATAATTAGTTAATTCCTCCTAGGCAACTCTCTAGGCAATATGGTGTAATATATTTAATTTTAGCATTCACAGTATCTCTAATAATGTGTCTGATTGTTAATACGAGTTATCAAAATAATTTTACAAAATTATCAAAATAATTTTACCAAATTATCAAAATAATATTAACAAAATCAAACAGAAAATACCAATTAAAAACTTCTGTCTAAATCAGCATGCACACTCAAGTTCTTGGCAGAATTTTATCACTTGGTGATGTGCATTTTCTTCACTAGTTCCTAAATTACAAAACACACAACACTGGGCAAACTACAAATAAAGAAAGTAATTTAACAAAACCATGGGTTTCTCTTTAGATAATGGCCTCCCCAGAAGTATCATTTTCTTCTTAAAGCAGCTTTGCATTTCTCAGTCTCTGATGTTTGTTCACCCACACACATCCTGTGTGATTCTATGAATTAGTGGTAGGTCTTGACAGCACTCCCTTTCTTTAAGGCACTTGTACCAAGAGATGGTACCCTACATCCCGATAACTTGCAGTTACTTTGCTTAAAGAGTTTCTTCTAGTTGCTATGATGCATGCACAGGGTAATATGTAAATCATTAAATATAACCTTTTTTCTTTGATGCTGAGTTTATGAACTCATTTAAATATTGGTTCCCCTTATAATAAAACACAAGCCTTGCTTCTAGTGCAGTCACTCTATCTTCATGAAATGGAACTGAATCAACATGAGAGTACATTTTAATCTTTCAAAAAAGCTAGTTAGTGAGCTTGATTTTGAGATGATTCCTGACAAAATACACATCATTTAAGCAATTGAAAGGAATTAAATTAACAGTTAACCAAGTTATTATTGTTAAAACTTCTGTATTGCTCTTGAATTGTTTGATGCTTGTACAACATAGATATGATTCTTAAAAACACTGTTCTGAAATACTGTGGCATTTCCTTCAGATAGGAACACAAATAATACTGCCTTGTAACACTTTGAATTGGAGAATATCCAGTAATTGGTAATCTTCAGCCATCAGTACAAATAATGTAAAAACATATGTCAATACTGCTTTAAAAATCTTGCTAAGAAGGTGTGCTGTATCACTTTGCTATAAGTTTAGATTCTACATAGATTTTTATGCAAGCCAGATAAGTAGGGCCATTTCTCTATATACTGCATATTTACCTTCTGAGATTGTGCTCTTCACCAAATAAGTGGGGCCCTGTTCTGACAAAGATATGCAGTATTAGAAAGCACTGTTTATTGTGTCAGCAGGTATAATTTACACTGTCCTGAACTTTTCAGTTCCACAATTTTGTTCTTGTCATTTTCTTATGAAAAATATGTCAGATAAGTCACATCAGTTCTCAGGTTATTTTTTTTCATCTCGTAGTTTTGTATTTTAGCATTTGGAGATTTTTATACTCTTAATTGTAAAGTTTTGATGAAATATAATAAAGTTAAAACAATGCAATGTTTATTTGGAAATATACTGCATGGGGAATAAAAAGAAAAAAAAAAAGAATCAGTTATACATCTGTAAATTCAATATTCCAACCATTTTACAAACGTGTGATTCACAATTTCTTAAAAGCAAGAACTTTTCCCTCCATGGTGGAGTGAAAGATATGGAGTCTTTTCTGTTGTCCCTTAAAATAAGCCTTCTGATTTGTTTTAGTATAGTGGAGTCAGTTCTCAGGAATTGTAAGATAAACAAGAATCATGTTTGCATTCCTCTGTGAAAAGATATCACCTGATGGACTTCTCAAGTGACCAGTGAAGAAAAGATGGTAACTTCTCTGTCCCATCTCTGATCACTGCCCAGAAACTTATATATACGAGGTCAACAATAAACTAGAGACATCCTTTCTTCTTTTCTACCTGAACACCTGTTGTGTGTGTTGCTGTGTGTTTCTATCTGCGTCACAGTGACACTTTTCCTCCATCTTTTTCAAAGTATTTTACCTGTCAATACAGGGAATAATGTTTATCCCTATTTTTCACCAGGATAAACTGCTTTATCTAAGCCCTGCATAAAAAGAGTTATTAAAAATGGAGGCAATCCACTTCTAAATCACCTGTTGAGTCTGTATACAAAACTGGGAATACACCAAGTGCACTAAAACAAATGAAGCTAAGATATGAGCTCATCGCAAGCACAAATACAGTCTGGGCAGTAGAGAGAGAAAGAGAGAGAGAGAGAGAAAGAGAGAGAGAGAGAGAAAGAGAGAGAGAGAGAGAGAGCGGGAGAGAGAGCAGCCCTGAGGAGAAGGATTTGGGGTGTTGGTTGATGAGAAGCTCATAAACCTGACATGTGTGTTTGTAGCTCAGAAAGCCAACTCTGTCCTGGGCTACATCAAGAGCAGTGTGGCCAGTAGGCTGAGGGAGGTGATTCTCCTCCTCTACTCTGCTGTTACAAATTCATAACTGGAGTATTGCATCCAGCTCTGGGATCTCCAGCTCAAGAAGATCATGGACCTACTGGAGTGAGTCCTAAAGAGACCGTGAAGATGATCACAGAGCTGTAGAACCTATAAAGACAGTCTAAGTTGAGGCTGTTCAGGCTGGAGAAGGCTCCAAGGAGATCTTAGAGCAGCCTTCCAGTACCTAAAGGGGGCTTGCAGGAGAGCTGGAAAGGGACATTTTGCAATGGCATAAAGTAAGAGGACAAGAGCAGCTGGCTTTAAACTGCAAAAGAGTAGTTTTAGATTAGACATAGGAAGAAATCCTTCACTATGAGGGTGGTCAAATTTGGAACAAGTGGCCCAGAGAGATGATAGATGCCACCTCCTTGGAAACACTCAGGATCGGGTTGGATAGGCCTCTGAGTAATCTGATTTAATTGAAGATGTCCCTGATTATTGAAGGGGAGTTGGACTAGATGATCTTTAAAGGTCTTTTCTAAGTGATTCTATGCTTCTATGATTTTGTCCCTCACTATCAAGTATAAGTAAGGGATTTTCTTATGATACACTTGAGAGTTCAAAATATGTCACTGAGGCTGGCAAAGGAGAGACCTGCACCAACACAAGGTGAAATGAATGACGAAACAGCACCTGCCTAGATTTCCAGGTTTCTTCTAATGTCATGCATTAGTGCAGGCCCAACTTTTAAGCTCTGTCAATTTGACCAGAACACACAGTGGAGAAGGAAACTCCCCACTGGGGAGCATGTTTGGAATCAATAAGATTGAACTGCCTCAATCTCTTGCAAAGAGCTTGTTAGGGGACTAAAAGGACAATTAGAGCTAGGGCCCAGCTTTAGTGTGGAGTGTCACAAATGGCTACCAGGCTGTCATTCTTAGGGCCTTACTTTGTACTCTGCAGGCCGCTGTGTTACCCATGCAGCTGTGGCTGCCACCGGCCAACTACGCCGAACGCTTCTCCTCCCTCTTTGTGGCAGCACGCCGCTCTCAGCGTGGGCTCTGCGCACTGACCCGACTCTCACCGGAGGCTTGAAAGCAGGTAAAACAAGTCATAAGACTCATATTAGCAGAAGGAGACAGCGTGATCCAAATTATTGTAATGCTTTAACATGTGCTGTCATCCCTAGTCTAAACAGAAAAGACAAAAAGGCAGACAGTCCTGAACCAAAACGTATGTTCCCTGCTGTATTGGAGCTGCAGCAGAGACGTGGATGTGTTTGTCTTCAACTTAACAATGCCCCAGAGGACAGCTTTGTATTCAGCACTACGAAGTATCAGCATAAACAATGCTTTTCCCCTTTAGCACTATGGAATTCTTTCAATGTCTGCTCTGATTCCCAACTTTCCAGAGTGGTCATCTGCTCAGAGTCAGTGCCTTAAAAATACAGGTCCCAGAATTATTGATATTCTGTCCTTTTATTCCTTTTTTGCAGATTTGAATATACTCAAGGCCATGGAAGTTTAATTAGCTAAGACCACAAATTAACTGTTCAGATTAAATTGCTTATATATATCTAGCACTGTGGTATTTATTTATAGAGTAATTATTATTGAATTTCTGAGATAAAAGCATTTAAACTAAAAGCACTATTATCATTCAAATGCATATTTATGTATTTCAAACCCCAAACCCCAAACCTCTAACTATGCTGAGAAAATGTTTAAACTCACAGTAAGACTCAAAACAAAGGAGATAAATAAAACATTAAGGTTAAATATGCAGCCATGAGTTTGTGAGCTTCTTCAAGCTAAGGCTTTCCTCCTTATGAAGCATCTACTGAAGTGTCTAACAGACGGTGGATATTACTCAACATAATTATTATCCTCTTAATGTAAAACTTTCACATCATGTTTTCTGTGGGTTTGTTTCTTGTATTTCTTACCGAATTACACTTTTGGAAAGATTTCTGTCAGGCCCTGGAAACCGTAAGGGATCAATTCAAGTTTTTGAATATTTGAGGAGGTTTTGATGCAAAGCCAGTAAAACACTTGCACAGAAAATCCTAAACAAGGTCTATATAACTCATGGAACATACATCACTGGCCTTTGCTTGTATAATAGTACTTATTGGAATTTTCTTACTGCACTTCACATTTTTTGAACTCTTGCTCAACATGCCTTGAGGATTCCCTGTATGTTTTTCCCTGACTCCTACAAAAATATGAAAAGTTTTCGTTAGCATGTGATTCCTACAGGGCTTCTCTATCCTTCTCAAAAATGTGACTGTATAAGGGCTAAGTATTTGGGAATCTATCTCCCAAGAATTATAGACAAGTTAATAATTTAGTTATTTAGAGAATCTTGGCCCAAATCATGGTGCTTTTCCAAGGTGCTTTTCAATGCTGACTTCTAGTAAAGGCTGAGGAGAAGCCTCATTTCAGTATGAGGGAAGTTCTCAAAGACAAAACCCAACTCAGAAAATTCCCAAGAGGTTGTAGACTATGAGATGTGTTTCCAAAGAAGTTGTAGACTATGAGATGTGTTTTTTTCTTGGTGTATAGCTATCTGCATTCATAGCTGCAGAACCCCCTGAACTGAGATGACCTTGAGCTTCAGCAGATATCTCTGTCTTTCTAATTGGTCTTGATCACCTCTCATTTAATGTAATCTTCTCATTGTGCTCAGAACCCCAACTGGGTGGCACAAATCCATGTATTCAGTTACATATTTCAGTATACCTGAAAAAAAAAGTCACACCGTTGATACTAGATTGGAAAGGAGCAAGTTACTTAATAAGCAATGCAGACAATCAAGACTGTAATCCTTGCACTAGGCTTCATCCAGTGTCTCAGGCTCCTCTGTGGAAATGGCTGGAGTCCATGAATCCTCTGAATATTTGACTCAAATTTCATCTACATATCCACATATTTCATCATCTCAAGCATGAGCCTTGCAAGAGCTGGAAATTAACTGGCTGCAAATCACACTGATGCTAAAAAGAAATGAAAATGTCATTCCCTACCTTCACAGTGAGGTACAGGAAGAAAAACAAACAAAGTAAAATTTTAGCCACAGCTGCACAGTGGTTTTTTGTTTGTTTTTTTTTTTTTTTTTGGTTGTTTTTTTGTTTGTTTTGTTTTGTTTTGTTTTGTTTTGTTTGTTTTTTTGGTGTTTTATAAATTAAAAAACCTTCAGTGGCTGTGCATTCTTTATTCTAGGCTTTCAAACTGAGGACATTTGCAGTCAGTGTAAACACCCTATCCAAGGAACCTTTAAAGGCCATAGAGCTACAGATAATCCTTAACAGTCACTCATGTTATTAACCTTGCCTTCATAGAAGGAAAGACAAGTGCAAGCAATATTGTGCTCCTTGAAAACTCAAATGCTTTTTCCTAAAAGCAGCAGTGACAGTGGAAATACGTAAGAAGCAACTGTGAAAAAGCTAGCAAGACTCAGTTTTGCATAGACCATAGTGACATTTTAGATTTCTGGAAGCATGAATTTTGATAAAACATCTTGGCCATGACAATTAGAATTATATTCTAAATTTTCTTAAATTAATATCTGCTAGTAAACACATTGAGAAGATGCAAGAGTGCACTGGGAATTGCTCCCAATTCATTCATCAAAGTTATTTCATGAGAGTCCAGAATACCCCATTTGCAAAACCAGGTTAGTAAGCATCATCACTGAGTTTCTCCTGTAAGACATTTCTAACCATAAACAATTTATGGAGTAGTAGTCATGACTTTAGTATCTGACCTATCGGACCATGCAGAGGAAAATCAGCAGACAGATTATACCACCAAATAGGAAATCCTGCTGAAAATCTGAAACAGGAGAAACTTAACACCTTTTCTCCTCAAAGAACTTCCCACATGTTGTCTTAGAGAATTTAGCTTTTCTTTTGAAAATGGGTATCCTGCAGAGAAATCCCTGTCATATGTGAACATGCCAACGTGACCAAAATACTAGTGACTTTACAAGAGTGCAAAAAGATGGGATATGCTGCATTATTAGGTCAAGCAGTTTCTAGAACAATCAAACATTACACATGATTTGAGGGGAAAGCATGAAAATTTCCAAAAAAGAATATCAGTGTGAACCCCCAAGTCACTCTTATACTTCAGAAAAGCTTAGCATGATGATAAACACTCAAATTGAGAACTGCTGCACACAGTGTCTGCCTTAAGCCTTTGATAATCTTGGATTACTTTTCAGATCTTCCCTGGTTTAGCAGCTTCTGTCAAGATGTAAATAAAGGAGATCATGTGACATTTCTTCTACCAGTCATGAAGAAGTCACTGCTTCACTGACTAGCTGGCAGGTTTTCATGGCAAGTCTGTTCAGACACTGGTATTTATTGCCTAAGTGACCAGTAATCCACTCAAAGAATGACAAAGTTACTAAGGTGCCAAGGGACAGTGTCTAGAAATGAGAAATATTTGACAGTGGAAAACTGTGTGTTTTTAGTGATGTTTGGTTCATTTTTGCAAAGAGACCTGAAATTGCAGAAGGCAGACTGAGATCACTAAAACTCTTTTGCACATGGATTAACTTGTAATTCACTTACTCATATGCATGTGGGAATACAGATTCTCAGACAAACTTCCTTCAGCAATAATGCGGTTTATGCTCCTGCTCTTGTGTTTTAATAAAAGTCATGAGATTAAGAATTCTCCCTAGTGACTGCCATCCAGAGCTGAAATGTAAGAAAATGGATCATATATGCTACCTAGAAACCACAGCGACTGCATTCTTACAAAAAAAGTAAGAGATCAGTTGTAATGTGATGTGGCTTCCCATAGGATATACTAATCCTGCTCAGAAGAATTAGTTCACTTGGCTCAATTGCTCCTTCGGGGCTTACAAATAATGCACGTTCAAGTAATACATATTTGCATGGTATCAAGAACAGTGTCATTTATGCTTTTAGGAGCCCCATAATGTAAGCTCTAGTTATGGAGAAAATTCTAATCACATTAACATAGCCTTATACTAAAGCAGTAAATGTTTTACTGGAGAAGCAGTAAACTTCTTTTATTTTTTTTCATGTTTATACACTTTCTGGTCCTGGACCATAAGAATAAACAAGGGCATTGCAGTTATATAAACAAGTCATGAGATACAGAGGCTACAGCAAATCCCTGCTCATCAAGGTGCTTAGGCTTTGTTCTCTCTGCCCTCACTAACCAGGTAATTCATGCTAATTATGCAGGTCTATATTGGTTTTTCATGGCCTGGTTTTGGTAGCAGGGGGGGCACAGAGGTGGCTTCTGTGAGAAGGTGCTGGAGGCTTCCCCCATGTCCGGCAGATCCAATCCCTGATGGTTCTGAAAATGGACATGCTGCTGGCCAAAACTTGGCCAATGAGAGGAGCTGGTAATGCTTCTGTGCTAACATATTTGAGAAGAAAATCAAAACAAAGTCACACGGTTTTGCTTCTTGTGAGAGAAGAGGAGGAGGTGAGAATATGTGAGGGGAAACAATGTGGAGACACCAAGGTCAGTGGAGAAGGAGGCAGTGGGCAGCAGGTGCTCCAGGCAATCGAGCTGAGATTCCTCTGCAAGCTGTGAGGATGATGAGACCATGGTGAGGCAGCTGTGCCCCTGCAGCCATGGGGATCCACGGGGGATGCAGAGATACACCCGCAGCCCGTGGGGATCCACGGGGGATGCACAGATCCACCCGCAGCCCATGCGGATCCATGGGGGATGCACAGATCCACCCGCAGCCCGTGGGGATCCACGGGGGATGCACAGATCCACCCACAGCCCATTTGGGAGGTTCCCATGCCGGAGCAGTGGATGCCTGGAGGAGGCTGTGATCCAGTGGAGGCCCAGTGGAGAGAGGGCCTTGCTTCCAGGCTGGAGCAGCCTGTCCTTGGAGGAGCGCACTCCTGGAAGAGTGACCCACGCCGCAGCAGTTTGGGGAGCACCGTGTGCCCGTGGGAGGGACTCACATTACAGCAGGTACGGTAGGACTGCTGCCGGTGAGAGTGGACCCATTCTGGAGAAGTTCACGGAGAACTGTCTCCCGTGGGAGGGACCCCATGGCCTCACAGGAGAAGGACTCCTCTCCTAGAGCAGAGGAAAAAGATCCCAGGTGATGAACTGACCCAAAACCCCCCTGTCCTGTCTCCCTGCTCTGTTGGTGGGAAGGAAGGAGAGGCTGGGGAAAAGAAGGTGCTTTAAGGGGTTATTTTACTTTTCATTATCCTCCTCTGATTTTGTTAGTAATAAATTCACTTTGCAATTTTAAGGTGAACATGTTTTACCCTGGGAGTGTTTTCTCCCAGTCCTTATCTCACTCATGAAGCCTTAAATTTTCTCCTCTACCCAGCTGTGGCAGGGGAGGGTGAGTGAATGACTCTTGTGGGCGCCTGATGTTGGGACAGTGTCAAACCATGACAGGGTCTTTGCCCTCTCTCTTTTAGGGTTGCATCCTACCCATTCTCAGTGCCTCCACTGCTCCTACTCCTTGAGCAGTCCCTGCCAAGTGAGCGGTCCCATAATTCCCAATGATAAGAGAAACCAAACTGTGTGAGCAAGAGTGGCAGAGCAGGCCCTGGGAAAGGGAAGTATATCATTATCTCTCATTGGCCTACTGCTGCTCTGATAGCTGCAGACCTGAGAATTACTATGGGAGGCCCTGAAAGACTGAGGGACATACACAGAGTGCATTTCACGAGAGACCGGGAAGACCAAGACAGAGGAGATAATCTCATTCTTTAGGGAAGATAAGACAGTCTGTTTAAAACAATGTAGTGTTATCTACTTTAAGTAACAAGTACTAAAATACAGTTTAACAAGCGTTGCTTACTCTAGAAAGCTTAATTACTCTTCAAAATGCATTCAATACAAAATTTCTCAAGCTGATTGCTTCTGCTGAATGTCAATGCTTTATGTTCTAGCCACTTCAGTAGAAACTGCTATTAGCAGCCAAATTTTCTTCTGCTCCATAAGTGACATGTCATGAAAAATTATTTAATGAGCTGCTGCATTCTGTATCTGTGTAAATAACTTTCATGTAAACATGCATTATGGATGATCAATGTGGCTTCCCCAGCGCTGAGAATAGTCAGCAGTTATGACTGCATAAAGTGCTTCAGGGTGTTGTGGGAAGATGGAGATTTAGAGTGGATTCTGCAGCAGTTTCTATTGATTAAAGCTTGGCTTGCTACAGACACTCTCTCCTTATCCTTCAAGAGATCCTTTCATATCTCCTCCTCTCTTCAGTCACCAGTGAGTCTTTAATCCCTCTCCCACCTTTCATGACAGCATTGTTCCTGGCACCAGTAGTTCAAGGATCTGCAGCTTCTGAGTAACTCGCACCACAGAGAAGACATCACCATGTGTAGGGACAGTCAGAGAAGCACAGTAGGGACAAGGTAGAATAGGCAAAAACCCAGGTAAAGAAATACAGAGAAATATTAAGAAAGATGATTCTAGGATAGATGGCTGAGGCAGGTGGTACTGCCAGCAAAATGTCTCAGGTACCAGTCTAGAGCACTGGAGGATGTCTCTGTGAACCTCCTGGGACACTCAGATGGGAGGATTTGTGTGGTACCTGAAGCAGGTGACCAGGTGTGGGAGGGAGGTGGCACAGAGGAACAGTGTGTACCTGCCACTGAGGGTGGAAAACAGGGGGAAGAAAGCAAGAAAGAGAGAACATATTTCGGGTCCCCTTCTGCCTTGCTTTATCACAGTCCAGTGTATGTTTTGCCATGTTTGCAAAAAGTCTCATCCCTCTTTTCTAGTTGGCCATATATCTGGCCATATACATTACATATATGACATGTATACTATTATATTTTACACAATATGCATTGCTATTCTTTTAGGAAAGGAAATCCATCCTCAGATCTTGCTTTAAGGATGGATGACATGGCATGATATGCAGGAACAGTTTTCACATGCAAGGCTGCATCCAACTTTTACAGTGCATGTACTTTTGATGTTGATGATGGCAAAAAATATGTAAATTCAATTTATTCGTGTCCAGTTTGGTCTTCTAAACATATTTGTTTCTCAATATTCAAAAAAGCAAACAACAGGGTTTGTCTTCATATTAAATCATTAAGTCCCAACAGATGTTGCAGAAAATTAGTTGTTAATACTTCTGACCACTGGCACTGTATCACTGTGTCTGCCAATGTTATGCTTATGCATATTGCACCTACTTCTGTGTACCATCAAAACATTTAAGATGCAGGATTATCAATACTGCCATGAACTAAGCTGCTTCTGATAAAGTTCCAATGACTCTTGAGAGGAAAGAGAAGAGTAAAGAAATTTTGGAAGGCAGTGGATTACTTTCAAGGCATTGGCTGTTGAACACATAGCTTTTCACTGCAGACAGACACATTACCAATCTTTTAAAAAGCCTTAATTGGCTTTTGAACCGTATGATTGCATTAAAACCCCTGTATTTGAAAGAGAAATTTATAGCATGGACAGGAGTCTGCTAAAATGAAAACATTTTAGTTTTGCAGAGGTCATTGTCATAACTCCTTTTAACTGGGACTCATGGTTTTTGGGCATTAATCAGCAAAACAAGCAAGCAAGACATAACATGCTACTCCTTTGAGCTGCCTCAACTAAATCACTGAAATAGAGAAATCTGAGCATGACACACTTGAAAAAATCTTTGCCTACTCTTGGGGAGAAAAAAACTCCAACCAAAATAGTACCTTGAGTCATGCTACTGTACCACTGATATCAAGAAACAGTTACTCCTGTTCATGCCTGAAGTTTGCAGGGAGAGTATCTCACTAATGGTTAAGGTGACTGTCAAGATGTATTCCGAGGTGTGGGCCTTCAAAACTCTACTTGCCTCACTTGTCTCCCTGTCTTCATATACTTCTATATGCAAAGAAGTATATTTCAGTCTCTAGATTGCTAAAAAGCAAATGTATCTGGGAATCATCAGTACAACAGGCGACATGTATGTCAGGAAACGCAATGGAATGTTGGCTTTGGAGTCTGACCTCATCTTAAACTTCCCTAGAAAGAAGAAAACAGTGCAACAAATTGTCTTTGCCCAGGGCTCTGCTCCCAATTTCTATGTAATGCCCACTCAGAAGGGACATGTCAAGTGGTGAAAACCCCCTGTCAGAAGATAATGGTTAGCAGGCAGTTTGCTCCCCAGGTCTGTCATCTGCCCAGCAAAGTTTGCAGTAATTGCAAAATACATTTCTAAAGGGTTTCTTCTATTGTGCTTGTCACAACTCTGATGTGTTAAGTAGGACAAAGACCAGGACAAACAGGACGTATACCCTAAAGACAAATAGTTATTCCTCCAGCTGGCGACAATCCCAAATTCTCAGCAGATGATACATGCATCACACATCCTCCAGTATCACAAACCCCAATGAGTCTGTCATTCTTGCAGCAATTACAATGTTTGGTTAAGCTAAAGGAAGGAATCTAGGACTGTGAGGCATGAACAAATGACAAACTGAAGAAACTTGGAGCTTGATAACATGCCAAGCACTCAGTATGGAAATCAAAACAAAATTAATTTCTATGTCTTCATTACTTGTGACAACAGCCTTGCTACAGCTCAACTCACTGGCTGAAAACCCACTGCTGCCACCCGGTGTTGCTCTGCCAGCACTGGCCTGCATTTATTGGAAGCAAGGAATGGACTGCAGTGCTAGGAGTCCCAAGACAGGTGTTTATGTCTCCTGGCAGAACAGAATAGAGGAATTGGCAATGCATGTACATATTTCTCTGTGTGCATATTGATCCCAGCTATCTAAGGCATTGTGTTGGCATGATCTTAAGAAAAATAAAAAATTGTGGCAAACAAGAGGAAATAACTGTGGTTGTTCAGTTATTGTTTGTATGAAGCAATCAGTAGATAGACTGTTTTATTTGATTTGGAATCACATGCAAGTGTATTAAATCCCCAAGAAATGAGTGAGGAGCAGATGACTAGCAATATCATACCTCTTTTCATTTAAATAATCCACTTTCTTTCAAGTTTCGTTTCATGAATTTTCTTCAGTGGTGCTGCTTTGCTAAGCAAAACCTAATGCATTTGTTACAGCCCAGGGAATGAGCTGCAGGTTGAAAGGTAGATTGAGAAGAAAAGCATACATTCATTGTGATTTTCCAGGTGATCAGTATATTCAGGAGTCTAACTTGCCTTGCACTCCAAATTGATTGTTTTACCCAAGATAATTAAAACCTACATTCTCTGAGTGCAGCAGCTGCTTGTGAATGTCAATGTTTTGGCCAGAAGCTTTTTCTCAAGACAATTCACAATGCAGTATTGTTAATATGCTGTCCTGTGGGGAGCATGTTGTGATTGAGAGACTTCTGCTCATCAGACCATACTCATTACATTCAGTTTTGCACTGAGTTATTCTTCTGTGACAGGTAGGGTTTCATTTTGTTCAGAGGAAATCGAGCTGAACATTGTTTTGTATCACATCCTCTTGAGAAGGAGCAGTGTAGGAATGCAAAAATAGGGAGGAGAAATTTAGCTCTGTAGGGTTACTGGGCTTTTCTTGCATGAAATAATAGAGCTGTTTGATTGCTAGCACATAAGGCAGGTTCTAACAAAAACCTCCATCATCCTTAGGAATGGCACAGTATGTAGATTGGGAAAAAAGATTTAAAAACAAATAATGAAATAATTTATACTGTATTCTTATACATATATTCTTATACCTTCAATCCCTGGACTTTATCAAGCCTGTCATGAAATTTGCCAAAACCACAGCAAAAAAAAGTAGGAACAGCTTGGATGAAATTCCTCCATCTGGCCAAACCAAACTTTTGCCTTCTAGCTCTTCTGTCAGAGTTGGTGAGTCTGCTTCCCTTGCACTGACCCCGGTGACTGGTCCGTCCTTGCAGAGTCAATTCAGCCTACTAGAATGACAAAAATCCACTCACTGCTCTATTATGCTGTCTTTAGCCAGGCGCACTGGCTCATGGCAGGACTAGACAAGCCTTGCAGATGGCAGAAAGAAAACAAGGGAAGTTGGAAGATTGGAGGCAAGGATCAAGTACTCCTGCTACAGAACTCTTGTCATGCAACTCATGACTATCAGAGCTTTGCTTACAAATAGCCTTATTAATTGTTAGGTAGTATTTTTGAGACTGCATCTTTAATAAAGATGTTTTCATTAAACAGCAATAAGACCTTTATTCTGGGGAGAAAGTTACAGAAGAGTAGGCTGTCAACACACTTACATGTGGCTTGGAATCTGAGCAGAGATTGACAGCCACACCAAAGAAATGGGGACATACTCATTGATGTTGGAGCAATTGGAGGTGATTATCAGCTCTCACAGCAGGACTTGTGTTTAATTTTTCAGGAAGTATTTTGACCTTGCGAGTTAAGAAATAACTCGAGGAACATATCTGCTTATGAAAGCTTACATAAGCATATCCACCCTTCCAGCTCCTGTATTTCCAGCAAGGCATTTCCAGCTGCATATCCTTCTCCTGTCTTGACAGGAAGGAAAGGATAACCAGCTCTTGATGAACATTGATTTTATTTTTTTTAAATATTGACTAGTGAATTCAAACCATCATTTTGAGACACAGAATCATAGAATGTCTCATACTTGACAGACACCTGGACTCATTTTCTTCAATCCTCTTCTCTCAGCAAAGCGAATATGAATCCTGATTTCCCAGGATAGTATTAGGTGAGATAGAGCAAAACAAGGAGTAGGACCTAGGAAAAGAGTTATTGACACAGAGAGGTCCTGATACTTTGTAAAGCCAGCATCCAGGTCACCAGAGTGCTGTCTAAACATCTGGACATGGATGCAAAAGAGGACCCCAGGTTATTCAAGAACTCACCTACATATCCTACTAGCCTAACAGAGGGGAGAGTTCCAACAGTGATTGAGAAGGAGGGTGACCTTTCTCCTTCTTCATCTCATATTGTAGACAACCCTGACATTGGGTCCTGTGTCCAGTTTTGGGCCCCTCACTTCAAAAAAGATGTTGAGGTCCTGGAGTGTGTCTAGAGAATGGCAACGGAGCTGATGAAGGGTCTGGAGCACAAGTCCTGTGAGGAGTGCCTGAGGGAGCTGGGGTTGTTTAGCCCAGGGAAAAAGGGGCTCAGGGGAGATCTTATTGCTCTCTCAAACTACCTGGAAGGAGGGTGTAGCCAGGCGGGGGTTGGCCTCTTCTCCCAGGCAACAAGTGACAGAACATAGCCTCAAGCTGCACTGGGGAGGCTTGGATTAGACATCAGGAGGAATTTCTTCATGGAAAGCATTGTGTAACATCGGAAACAGGGAGGTGGTGGAGTCATCAAATCAGGAAGTGTTCAACAAGCAATTGGATGTGACTCTTAGTGCTTATTTGACATGATGGTGCATGGTCAAAGGTTGGACTCAATCTTGGAGGTCTTTCCAACCTTAATGATTCTATGATCATATCCATTAATGTAATTCAAACAATGGTCTGTAACAGTTAAGTCAGATATCCCATATACCCAGGCAGTTCCTATGAAGAAATGGCTGAGGCTCAATGTTCCTGTTCATTTTCAGTGACAAACAAGTAAAATCTTCCTTTGTGCGTCTATTTTCTGTCAAAACTCTGAAAAGTTAACATTTGAATTGAGGCTCCAGTATTTCTGTAGAGGAGGGAGCTTCAATGCAATAAGAATACAGCATACAGGCAAGTCAATAAACATGTGTGATAGAAAGTGAAAGCACTGACAACGCAGAGACAGGAGAAGAACAATAAGAAAAGACACTTTTAAGTCCAAAAGTAGATGGTAAAATATCTGTCAATTTTCACGTAAAAATTATTGGAATTATGTTGGAATGCTATTCATAAATATCAAAATGTTTTACAAAGAACTGTTCATTATCAGTTCCTTCTTTTGTTTTGCATAGGAGAAAACTGAAACCTAGATCTCTGTTTCTTTCCTGGTGCCCCAGTGATTAGTGCTAACGGTGTGAATTCTGAAATCTGAGCACTTGAAAGACTGAATGAAATGTCTTAGAAAACTCCCTTATTTCAACCAGTTCTGCAAGAGTACACCCTGGAGTTAACAAGCTCCAGTTCCGTTTCCCTGTCTCATGTCCCAGCCTTCATTCATTTTGCAAGCCCTTTGGTAGTACTATTTCTATAGAAGCTTTGGCTCTTCTGAAATAAAATGAAAAGCTACTTCTTTATGGCAAGTTAGTTCTATCAGAGAAGAAAAAATCAACAGCTTATTTACGCATTCATTATTTAATTGAAATTAAATGTGGCTATTTAATTACAGTTATGACTGAACTTCTATTGCATTACGGTGGTATCTCTGTGAAGATATAGCAAATTGATTAACAATGAAGGAGCAAATAATGTTAGCAGAGTTTGAGCACATGCAGTAACCTCCTCTTAAATGCCATTAACTATTGCTTCATTGAAAATAAATTATGATAGGCCATGTAAGAACTATCTGAATATTAAATGATTTTACCAGGAGTGCACAGGTAAGAAGTACAAAATTAAATGTACTTCCATACTAACTGGCCACAAAGTCTTTTCAACAAAAGAATGATTCGTTGAACAGTCTGAAATAATTTTATATTGCGTTATCTCCATGATCCATCAAAAGACATAAAAATACAAACAGGACAAATTATGGCATCCTCTGCTAAGCATGGCCATGTCAGATGTGATCAACAATAATAGAAGGTGACTACTGCCTTTCTCACCAGTAGGAGAGAATGTATCCATTTAGCAAACTCTGTATCAAGTTGAGGAGAGGAAACCCCTTGGACTAAACCACATAATTAATAGATCACTTCATTTACATTACATCAGAAATAACAACCAGGACAAAATCCCAAACTGGCTGGTGGATGAATATTAAACGTCTCTTGTGATTATCCAGAGTTCTTCAGAATTCTGAGACGGCACAAATATCCATGTAACGTTTCGATACACCAGTAGAGGCCACCACACGCTTCACAAAACTATCAGACAGCCTGGTCAATCAGTTCACTCATTTCCCAGTCAGGTGAGAGCTCCGGACTGGATCCCACTAGGGCCAGGGTGCTGCTCACATATTCCCACGAAATGCCTGCTTCTTCAGAGGCTAATTTATTCGCAGGTACTTTTCCCCTAGTTTATCTCCTTTACTTCTACAACCCACTATTCAATCCCATACCAGTTCAAATTCATTCTCCAGATCCCATCTTTGCGACATGTGCTGTTCCAAAATACTGAGATTAGTTCAGTTGGTTAGAGCACAGTGTTAATAATGCCATGGCTGTGGGTTTGAGGCCCATGTGGGCCACTTAACAAATGGACTTAGAGATCCTTGTGGGTCCCTTCCTACTTAGAATATTCTGTGGTTCACATGAAATTCATGGAACAGTTTCCCTCAGCTTACAAAGCCACTGTGGGTCCAATGTGGTAAGACTTATCTTGTATGGAGTACAGCGCTCAGTGAGAAAGATGGCAATGCTTTCTCTTCAGATATTGATATACAACAAAAAGCTCAGTGCCAAAACCGTGGATCATCTCCTGCCTCACTCACCCTCTAGACACTAACTGAAGTTTTTAAGGTTCAGTGATAGAAAACTCTGTTTTCTTTTTATGCTCGTCATACAACCTCCTAAGAGATATTAGCAGTGTTTCTTGATTCCCAAGTTTTCCAAATATAGACACGGGTTAGAAGTCATATTTGCACTCTGTTCATCAATGCATACTAAGGATTGTTTTCACTCTTATTTACATTACAGAGATAATTTGGAATTGTAGAGAGACTCTCTTTTCAAGGTTTATATTGGTACTAAATAAAGACGCATAAAAGGAAAGGAAACGGCATTTTTCAGGATGAATATGATCGAGTTATTTTAAATATTCACTCCCTATTGAAATTCATGCATTAGGTTGCAAGAGAACAGTCACTTAATAACACACAAAAAGGAAGGATTTTTTTCTGTTGTCTCTAAGGCCCATCCCTCCTAGGCTTTTCTAAATTCTGGACATATTTGGGATTTACTGATGAATATTGCACTGCTAAAACACTCAGATGTTTCTGCTGAATGTAAAATATAAAGCATCCAGATGTGTCCAAAAGTCCAGTAGACAGTGAAACATGGCCCTTGATTCATTAAAAGATGCTGTCAGTTACTTTGAAAGATTTTCTGTAATCTATTAAAATCTCTTTCAAGAGGAAACTGTAAATATCTCATTATCTGAAGTACACAACACATATAAAGTTGTGCAAGCAGTATTGCAAAGAGCAAAATATGTCTGTGATACTGAAATGCCAGACAGGTAGAGAGCTGTGTGGGAGATGGATTAACAATGAGTGATGAAGATGCCAGGCAGTTCATTAATGCTGTTTCTGAATGGAATTATTCAGAAGATGAAGCTAAGACCATTTTATAATGTACATCCCCACAGTGAAATGAGGAAAATACATCTAGTATTAGGTTTTCTGAGCCAATGTTCCACAAAACGTGAGGAATGTCTTTTCAATAGGCAAAGAGCAGCATGATGGAGGCTCGTTCAGAATGTCATTTCAGTTATGCTTTGAGAAAAATACAAACCAGGAAGAATAAATTAGAATTTTAAAAGCTTACTTTAACATTTAAAACTTGCTTGGTTTCCATGTAGAATGAATCCCACAAATCTATAGTAAAAGTCTGAATGGGCCTGAAATCTAAAAGCATATATAGAGTATGTGTACCCATAGATATGGGATTTTTTCACTAGTTCTGTTTGGTAAATATTGTCTGCTCTCAAAAAAAGGAAAGAACTGGGAAACTTCTGCTCCTGAAAACAAATCTTTAAACCATCTGTAGCAATTCCTGAGGGTTAGCTCTGCAGAATAGTGATTACTGTGTATAAAACATCTGTATCTTAATTTCAAGTACAATTACACTTTGCACTTAGTATGAGTGCAGATGTAAACGACTCCACTGATTGTATTCAAGAACCAAAATAACTTGTATAAGTGTAAGGGACTTCTACGAGTACAGAAAATGGGTTTGAACAGATGTAGATTTTTAGGTCTAATACTTTGCTGTCCTAGAAAATATCATCATACATTTTTTTTTAAAACTAGTAAAAACTATTTTCAGATTCGTTCTGTTTCTTTTATTTTTTTTTTTTTTTTTTTTTCTTAGTCCCTATTCTTAATGGAAGATCATACCAGACCTCATTTCTCTTACCAGAAGTCAGTTAATTCTAATTTCTGTTCTGAATTCTTTCTCTGGAAACTGTGCCAAAGTTCCCTGTTACCTTAAATAACTTTTTTTTCTTCTCAGAGTTTACTTCTGTGGTGTATGAATCATCTTCTCAGCTTGTCTATATCTGGCGTGGTCCTCTAGAACAGCATCTTTTGAAATATGATCTAGATGTTAGGTCATGGTCTCTTCTGAATGTGTCCCTTTTCACACTTCATGTAGGAGACCACTACTGTGTACAGCCTTTCTGATGAACTGTGCCAGTATCTTGCACAACAACATTATGGATTTTATTATCTCTGCTGGAAATAATGTGTCCAAATGTTTACTTCACTCCATAGCAAATCCTGAGCACATATCTCTAATTGATAAGACTTTGAGCTTAGATGTTGCTGCAACAATTAATTGATGCATTCCTAACTGTTAATCTGTGATCTCATTCTTCTTATTTAATTCTCAAGGAATTTTGGTTTTTGTGCACCTGATTCTGGTTCCATCACCCTGTGCTGCTTATGCCTGTGCCACCCTGCATTGTGTCACCCACAAATGTACTCATTTCCAGTGCATTTACCTCTTCCTGCTCTGAGCTTCTAAAACTTAGCTTTGAGGTAGACCACAAATAACTTTTTTGTGACAACTTCCCTTTCAGAGTGTCTACCAGCATAACTGTACAAATTAAAAAGCTGTCACACGTCTAGTTAGTCTGATAGCTGCTCCTATACAGAAAAATGTGTCACCACATCAGTATCAGGATGAACTGATCTGGATACCTATTTAAATTTAAAGAAAAATTAAGAGACTTCTACATTTCTGGCAATGGCATCAGTTGGAATAATATTTATTCACTTGAACCCTTTCTCCTAGCACTCCATATAGCCTTAAACTTTCAGTGAGCTTCACAAAAAATCAAGCAAAGAAAGGTATATGACACTCTCTATCTTTAATAAAACAAGATAATACAAAAAAACTTGCATTCTTCTAAAATCAAATTCTAGCATATGAGGTGCAGAAGTTCAGGGATTTGGGAAGGAGATGAACACAAATAAACATGCTGTGAATCTCAGCAAAGCCAACTGTATGTGTTTGTAAATCATTAGCAAGGTTTACAACACCCCTGGTCCCCTATGACTTGAATTTAAAGGCCATTTTAATTCAGTCTCAAAAAACCTAGGGAAATAAGAGATTATGAAAGAGGCAGAAATACAGTACTAAAATCATACGTTGCCTGACTATAAAGAGTACATCTAATATGAGCACTTCTTTTGGCCTGTCCTCCTGTTGGATCTAGCTATGAATGATGACTGTGGAATCAGAGGATCAGAGAAGGAGGCCAGGGAGTTCCAGCAGCCAGCTGCAATGCCAAATGATTTTATGTCCTGCCTGCAGGAGTCCTCTGTTTTTCCATTCTGAGAAATTCAGTTGATGGGCCCCTGGGTATGAGGGGAATTCCTGGGTTACTCAGGCACAAGTAGACTGTCCCTGTAGCAGTCTTGCACCCCAGAAACTACACAGAAGACCTCTGATTGCCACCAAGAGCAGAAGGAAAGTTCTACTTTGCATCTCTCCCTGCCTTGAGGCTAGTATTATTTCCATATCCAAGAAGAGTGAAATGGCAAGTTTTTTATATATAGAAATTGGGAACAATTCTGGAAGTGTTAATATGCTAGTGTGATATATATTATATAAATAATCCCAGGGACATAATTCAAGAATGCACAGAGAATAGAGAGTCACTGCTGGAGACCAGACATAAAAATGGTCTCTCATAACAGCTTGGGATTGATCTGGGCTCGTACGTCAAAGGGCAAATAGAATGGAAGTAGCAATTTCATTACTGCATCTGTCAAAAGAATGTATTAATTGATCCAAATTCTTTACTGTCTTTAATGGATTGAGCTGCCAGAGAGAATTAATGTCTCACAAATTTGGGTTATTATAGGTTAGGATGCTCACAAGCTTGTCAGAAGAAAAATGGTCTCCCTACAACAAAACTGATGGCTAAGCTGAGCTTCTCCAAGTGCTAAGAAGAAATTGTGCTAAATGAACATATTTAAAATATGTTTTCAAAATAAAGGAAAACAAAAGGAGCAAATCAAAGAACTTTTCTGCTGTCCAATCTTACATTAAATAACTTGATTCAAATTTAGCAATCCCTTGCATAAAGATCTAAAGAACAACATTACTGCAGATTAATATTTAAAAGAAAGGTACCTTTGGGGTAGGCTAGAAGACAAAATTCACCATTACTTACATGCAGTGAATTCTCACTCTTTTTTTAACAAAATAAGAAAATTCTATACATAGAAATAGTGTTCCACTATGGACTAATTAGGTAGAAGCTGAAAACAGTGTTCACAGTGAAAAACAACACTGACAGATCCTGCATGTGGACATAGGACTTGCTTTCTGTGTGAGGCTTGAGGTCTGAGCTTTTGACAACTTTACATTACGCAGTGCTCGAGGACAGGCAGGGATTGTGGCTGATACAGTGAGGAATGCATGGATACAGTAACTGAATCTTTCATAAGGATTGGTATTTTCTCTACGACAGTTATAGCCAGTCTCTGCTACTCTCTCCTTATAAAGCCTTTGTTTGATAGACTTTCTTCCTCTGTTGTCCCGTGTTTTGGGCAGTGATGCTTTTTTTTTCTCTATTTTGGACAGAGAGAAAGAGAGAAAAAAAAAGCCAGAAAGAATGGGAACTGAAATGAAAATAGTCTTTTGATATGTAGTGCTATTTGTCACTCTTCACCCAAAAAGCACAGGTCTGGAAAATGTTAACTGTCTGGAAAATGTTTTCCCACCTTTTAACAAAAAAGTCCTTATAATTCATGTTCTGCCAGCAAGCGGGATTCTGGTATAAAAAAGGTCACACAGAACTCAGATACTTTTATTCAGAAGTCTTGCAATGAAGCTTCATAGCTAGAGCTAGCAAGCTGCTTTCCTTTACACAACCAACTGCTTACTGCAACTACAGTGATGGTCATAATGTCTTCTTTTCCTCAGTGAAATCCCTGCCCATGGGGACTAGTAACAGAGAGTGTTCATCTGGGATTTCCAAACCACAGAGGAAAATGCAAGCACACTATAACAGAGAAAAGAAAGAAAGAAAAAAAAAATCTAAATTTAATTCTTTGGTTTTGCAAAAATCCCAAACATTTGAGCCAATTAATTGCCAAATTTTCAGGCTGTGGTCAGAATTTACACTCATTCATTTCAATAAATTGCCATTACCACTATTTGAAATGTTATTAAACATTATATAGAGCTGGTGCAAAGCCTCTGTTAATCTCTCCATCTGACAAAGGATCCTGGTTCTATAAACATGCACTGGGTTTACAGGTCCTTGCCATCCCCCTGCAGTCTTTCTTAAGACACTGAGAAGCAGTAGGGTGGGAAAGCAACATCAGTGGTTCCCAAGCTGTCTTCTGGCAGTCCTGCAGTGCAGGCTTCCCAGCATCCATCTCGTATGTTCCCAGGATGAGGAGAGCTGGGATGATGCAGGTGATCTGGTGATCATTAATGGTTTGCCTCCTTCATAACTGGAAGTCTGAATTTTGCAGCAGTTCCTGGACAAAAACAGCTTGTTTCTTGGCACAGGACAGGGCATATCGGCTGCATTTGAGCTGCTCAAGCATAACTCACAAGCTGTCTACTCTTGCCCTAAATTTAGAATCTCATTAAACTCCTCATGTTATTTTATACTGCCTTTACATAATGTTAAATAAGTGGAATTTTTGATTTATAACCGTTGGCTTACATGTTGTCAATCTGTTAAGGAAACTGACATAAAGAGATGAATGCTACATCCTGCCTATAGTGTTCCCAGGGTGAACTTTTGCCCACAGACACTGAAAGCCAGTGCATCCAGTCTGGTAACCGTTACTGCCACCATAGTCCGCAGGGAAACAGGTGGACACTGACATAACCAGGACCTTTCTCTTCAAGGATTTAAAACTGAAGCAAAACACTTTCAGTGCAAGCAAAAACTGCATATAGTTCCAAGAAAAGCAAAGGACACCTGGGATGATAGCTCTCTTAGCAGTCTGGTTTAGAAGAGGTGCAGCTGCATCACAGACCAGCTAAGCTTTCACAGAGATCGTTTTGGTACATCCAAGGAGAAAGGATTGCAATAATCCATATCATAAAAAAAACCTCAAACTTGAATTACAGAGACCTGGTTCCCCTCCAAAGTTGGATTTCCTTGCCATCCACAGGCATTCCTTTCAGTGATTGTCATAAGCACCCAAGAGTGGAGGAAAGCCTGAGTAGCTGAATCTGGTGCTATAACCGAAACAAGGGATGGCAGCAGTCCACCTGTGAGGCTATTCGTGTCGCTCTTTCCTCTCATCAACGTTACGGACAGGACATAACTTATTTAAGGACATAACCTATTTAAGAACTTACAAGTCCTTTTTTTTGGCCTTGAGCCAGGTCCTTCTCATCTCAAATCCCATTTTTCAGTGAATTAGGATATCATTCGTGTTTGACATTTAAGGCACTGTAAACAGACATTATCTTCTGTGGCGTAAGCTCACCAAAACTAAGAAAAGTAGCATTCAACAGGTGTTTGCCAGGTGAGAGCTATTGGGGAAGAAAGTAGAGGAAGTCCCTAATAAACAGCCTCAGACTTTTCAGAGAGGAAGGGAAAGGAATGAGATTTCCCCATTCTCCCAAATTTCTCAGGCAAGTCAGCAGCGTCAAATGTCAAGTATGCTAAAACAGGACTGGGACTTGCTAGAACAACAAGGGCTCACCTGCTGGGAGCCCCAAGCAGATCATCTATCAGTGGCAAAGGACTCTCTGTTCCTACACATACACCAGCATGAAACTTCCCTGGCACTCAGTGAAGCCTAACTTTGCAAAACTTGGTCTGACACCAGCTCCTCAGTGTTGATGTGAAACAGGACATGGCTGGGGCTGTGGAGGGCACTGATGTCAAAGTGATGACTTCTTAGCAGGGCATATCAGTTAAGAACTGGGCAAATGAACAAGGTGAAAAAGAAAAGAGAGCCAATGGATGGTTTCAAGTCCCTTATCTGATCTGCAGAATCCTAACTGCTGTTTCAACATCATTTTTCTGTGAAGTTGATGAGGTCTGAGGCTAAATTAAAACTCTGAAAATCCTAAAAGTGTAGAAAAAAAAAACAAAACCAAAAATAAACAAACAAAAAATCCCTGTGAAAGACAGTCTTGGCAGAGTAGTAGATGTCCAAGTTTTCAAAGTCAGGAGGTTCACGAGCTCAATAAGAGAATGCAGTCCCTGGACACTGAATTATGGTATCTTTATTTCTAGCATTTCTAATTAACGTCTCTTTCCAGAGTTTGATACTAAACTGCAAAGCTTAAAGCAGTGGCTACATCTCAGTATAGAGAAGATGTATATATACATTAGCCTTCATTTCTTGAAAACCCTTCGTGTATTAGAACTGAAAGCATAAACACTTTTATAGAAAGACAAAGCCTAGATATCTTAACAGTGATTTTGTACATTTGACTCCTGCAAAAGTGGCAGGCCTGTGTCAGACAGCCGTTTTCAACTTTTGTGCTTTGAAAAGTGCTGAAAACATAGTAGCACTAATGCTTTTCCAAGGTTTGTTAACCTTGCTGGCTAAACAGCTGCTCTCTGTCATTTTAGGGTTGAAAAGGAGTTAGAATGGCCTTGGCATTGCCAGAATTTGGGAAGCTGTGCTCTAAAAGCTTCGGACCAATTTCCCTCTTAGTGAAGGATGATTGGCAAATGTTGACAAGCTGAGACGTTCACATCGTGTGATGATGAATGTCACAGACATTAAATAGAGCCACTGCAAAATTTAATGGCTGCTTTAGTTACCTCATTTCCTATTAGAAAAGGTCACTTATTGTCCTAGCTCACATGATTAATGTAAGCTCCTGTATCTTTATGGGGTATATCTACAATATGTGCTTTGTTTGTTCTTCTTTTCAGACTATATCAAGGTTTACTACTCAATGTGAATTTAGATTTGTTGTTGAATACAGGCATTTTTCCAGAAAGCTTGTGTAAGCTCTCCTGCTGGGAAGAGGCTTATGTCTGGGGCCTTAACAACATTTGTAGCCCACTTTAGTACAATTTACTCCGGTGGGATGGCTGAAATTCATGCCCGCAGTGCCATTTTAAATAAACAAATTACTAAATCCTCACAGCAATTCTCTACTTTCATTCTGTGAATTTGAAACAGGATTTTTTTTTTTTTTAAATCACTGTTATTTTCCTGAGGTCTGAGCAGGTTAATGCTGTCCATACAAAGGAAAAGCATTAACAAGTTGTAGTTTCCTCATTCCAAGGATTTTCACCTAATATTGATGATCTTAGGTCCTTCCAATTAGTCTTATTGATGGGACATTGAGAAATGAAACATGCTTTTCTTCTAACAGGAAGGGACAAGTGACTTTGAACAGGACCTGGCACAGATTGGTAGGCAAGGTAACATTTGGTACAGGAATATTCATTTGATTTAGGAACCCTCAGTCAACTACTGTAAAGTAGTTTGTCCTTAACCTCAAATATTTAGGCTCAATATTCTTTACTCTGAAGTCAGTCACCTAGACAGCCAAATGCAGCTGTACATCAGCAAAAATGGAAGACAATAGTGAAACTAAAAGCCATGAGATTTTAAAATTTACTACACTTCCCAATTCAACCATATTACTTCATTATTCCACAGTCAATTTACAATTCAGATAAGACCTATCCTACCCACCGTCCTGAAGTCTGTTCTTATTATCAGTATTTTCTACTTTGCTTCACAGACTTTTACAGAGGCAAGGCACTAAACAAAGAAGTTTAAATAGCTGAGCTAAACACCTGCCACAGAAGTCCAATTGTGCATTTGCGGTATATCTAATACAGCCATATCTATAGGATAAAATGTAACAATTTTATGACAAGCTAATGTCACAGACAGGCCATCCTTCTAAACTCCTGAATTATTAATAGATATGCCAAACCTGTGAGGAATTCTAAAAGGCAGGCATTTATACAACAATTTCCAGGTTATTAGGAAATAAAAGTAGAAATGGAGATGAGATATTTCATGTATATTGTGTCTGAACCTAAAAATCTACAGCTTGATTTTGCTTCTGAGTTTTGAGCCCCAAGCTTTGTTTAGCTTTCATTTGTTGCTGTAGCTACCCCTACACCCTGTCCAGCACAAGCTTTAAAGCAAAAGAGGTGGTTGAACGTTTTTACCTAATACTCTTCAAGGTATCACAGATGTCTCCTATTAAAGCAAGATCATCTTATGCTGGTACACTAAACTGCTGAATATGGATAGCAATTATTTACCACAATTTAAAGACATTAAGAACTTGTCAGAATCAAATCAATTCTTGGTTAAGTAAGGTACATTTATAATTGCCAGTTGATGAAACTAATATGGATTTTATTTTAAACAGAGAGAGAAAGAAAATATTCATCATCTTTGCCATTTTTATGGAGTTATTCGGAGAATGAATTATTGATTATAGGCACAGGACAAGTGAGCAGTCTCCAGATATTTAGGTACTTATCAGACTAAGAAGTATGATTATGTTCAAATGCAGAATTGTGACAAAATGGGTGCAGTGGCTGACAGTTCATTGACAGTGGAGAACAGCTACGCATGGTTTGAATCAATTGTACAGAATCAGGCAAAATAAGAAAGAATTTGGTTCCAGGTAATGCACAACTCAGGAAGAAAGCATTAATGTCAAAAAAATCTCAAAAAAGAAATGCCCCTCCCCTATCTTCCACATTTCTGGGAAGGCCCCATTCACAACTGGTCCCCAAAGTGGCAGTTCTGTGCCAGTACAGAGGTCCTTGTGTTCCCACAGCAAGCCTGCAAGAGAGGGGAGGAGAATTCAGGTGGTCACCTGCTCCAAAACTTTTGGCACAGCACTTGGATTGCTCCCATGAGTAGGTTAGATGCAATTGCATAGCTGTAGGCCAATGTACACTGATTAGGGATCAACCATTAATTTTTTATTATATTTGAGGGAGGTATAGTATTAGAAATAATTTGCCTTCAACTGTTTCCTTGCTATCAAAGGTCATGCTCTGCATTTTGAGCTACATAAAGGCAGAGCATGATCTTTCTTTGTGAGATAACTTCACTAATGCCATTTTCAGCTGTGCTTATTAATAGTCACACAAGGATGTGATTTAGGCAACAGCATAATGATAAAATAAATTGTTACATTTGGTTAATGTTATAATTTGTTGGTGCAGCTATGTATGTGTGGCTTGGGTCACCATCTTCATAGAATTGTGTAGCAAGAATAACCTTTGATGCTAAAAGAGATCCTGCTGTTGACATTTTGACTGGAAGGTTTTCATGGGGCTACTGAGAATGATATACAAACTGCTCTTTGAAAGGTCATACATATGTGTGTATTGATTTAAAATTTAGAGATGCTTTCAGCAATCAAGAGGTACAGGTTTCTGCGAACATCTGTCAAAAGCTCCGCATGGGTTTCTTTTAGGACTGCAGTAGAGCGTTCATAAAGCTAAATTAAAACAGGGATTTAATTCTAATTATTTATTTGCCCTTTAAGAAATATTGAGCATTTGGAACAAAATCCAGCTCATTTTTGTTTGGAAAACTGAATCTCAGTAGTTAGACTGGAACTATAGTTCCTGTTTTGGTCACTGACCTCTGTTAGAGTTAAGTGAATAGTATTTTAGTATAAAACATTTGCACCACCTGTGATGTGTTATGTTCCAATATATTTCAGACCACTGAACTGAGATTTTTTAAAGCTGACTATATAGATATACAGCTGCATATATTTGAAATTTTAAGAAGCTGTTTTCATAGGAGTTTACCATATAATGGGGAAGACTTTAAATTTTCATTTGCAAAATACCATCAAAATGAGATAGTAGATGCTTGTCATTTGTAAGTAAATAAATCCTGATCCTGGAGGGGAAAATGCACATTGGATTACTCAGTGCAATAGCTCACTTGTCAGTCCTTTGGATAAACTGATGATTAAAAAAAAGCACTTTGTAATGCGTGATTTAACCCTACTGATTTCATTATAATGAGCTGAATGAGACACGTATGATGGAGTGACTTAAGATATGTGAATCTCTTGACTGTAAAGGGAGGCACAATATGCCACCCACACAAACAATTTGAGACCCTGCTGGTCCTTCATAGGTTCGTTGTGGAGGAAAATGCAAAATTCTCGAGTTATAACAATATTTCATTGTCACAGTGGTGGTATTACTATTATTTAACTTTGGTGCTTGGTCCTCCAAGCATGGTCCACAAAGCTGTCTACAGCGACAACACAACATGTAGGAAAACAAAAAGACTCCCAATCAGCTCAAACTTCCTGAACAAAATCATCTCCCTAAAAAAAAATCCAAGATAAAAGTCATGTTATTTAATTTCATTATTTTTGGTGAAATAGCTGCTACAAAAATGTACCAGGCTCTGTCAAAGCTTTTCAGTGGAGGAAGAAAACATTGATCCTTATCAGATTTATTCATGAAATCGGGCTTCATATATTTATTTATTTGTTTATTTGTTTATTTATTTATTTATTTATTTATTTATTTGGGCTTTGGACTTACTTAACCACGTCTTAACCGCATCTTTTTTGTGTTCTGGTCATGCTCAAAAGCAGGTCCTGATTCAGGGGGGACCTGCAGTAGCTCTAGTACAGTGGAGCTGGGCCAGCAACTCAACTGCAATCCTGAGGATCAAAACTTTTCATAGAGAAACTTAAAACATACTTAAGTCACTTTTGGGATCTGTGCCCAAGTTTCTGTCTGGCATATTCTCTCCAGCTTCTGCATAACTGGAGTGTTTTTTAAGGGCCCTGTAAAAAGGATGTTGTAGGGACTGGAAAGCAAAGTCTGATAGGGGATGGAAACATGGATGAAGTCAGTGGCATATCTGGTGGGGAATTAGAGTGGAGTGCACCCCAAGGCTGCAGTGCCACTGTTTCCAGTTGCCAGTGTTCCCGCAGTGGTTGATCAGCTGCCAGTCTTCTTCTTTGTAAGCTCTCAAGAGGCCGATTTGAAGATGGTGTGATAGTAAATGTCTTTCCTGAGTCCAATCCACCCACTGATCCCACAGCCCACTCCTATCTCTACAGCCATAGATGCATAGGCCTATCATCTGTCACAGGATGCTCATCTTCCTGAGGCAGATTTTTCATGGCTGGAGAAAAGAATTTCCATGTGGATCCATATATTTTAGGCATATAACCTGTAGGGTAAAATCTAGTTCAAAACCTCTCATTCCTTTTCTTTATATGCCTTTTTAGTAATTTTGTACCTGTACACCTTAACTACTTTTTTTGGCTATTTTTCACACAACTTTTAATTAACAATAACTTTTCACATTAAAATTTAATTAATTTTTCCCCCATAGTGAATCATTGGTCAACAATTCACAGTAAGCCTTATTAAAATCCAATGTAATTACTCTCTGCATGTACTGAGAACATTACAAACATTTGGTTCTTATGGTCACAATGATTAAGGAATTGAATTTTCTGAATATTATTGTTAGAGCTTACATGTCCACCAAATCAAATGTATTGGTCCTTTGTGTTAGGCTTGTAAAACTCCACTTCACCCAGCCAAGATATTAAGCTAAATCCTTTCTATCAGATTGAAATTGGAAAGGACTGTGCAGTTTGTATGAAAATTTGTAAGTGCCATTCTTCTCTTTGTTCTTATTGCTTGGATTGCTGATTGCATTCTCCTCTGTCTGCCTCACTGGATTTTCCACTAGGGATTTACAGCAGCTCACCATATAAAGAAGGAAAGAACAGAATAAGTAATGACCCATTGACGCCTGCCAATTCTGAAGAGGTTATTTACCTGGGGCTTTCAAGTATTTCATAATTATTTGACGCTACTCCTGGCTTTTGCCAAGTCCACATATTTCTGGACTCCTGCTGCAGGTTGCACAAATACATTCCAGGGCTCTAATTATGCACCGGCTCAGCCCACCACGTAGCTCTTCCACTCAATTTACAATGCTAACAGGTGTTCCTTAGGATTTAGTATATGATGTGCCACTCATCACATACCTGCCGTCGCTTCTTAGGTGTCAACTACTCACTTTGCCTTCTTTGTCCCTCCTTACTCTCTATACTTATGTGTAAATCACCTCTATTCCAGACATCTGCCAGGTTCTTTCTGTGATGCTTCATAAAGGCCACTTCATAATGAGTGTAGAAAGTAAACAGGTAAAAAATTTATTATTTAAATGAAGAAGATCACTGATCATTGCATTTCTAAGACCTGACCTGCATTTTCAAAGCAGAAGTTAACAGGACAGGATTAAATGTGCAAAAGAATTTTTTTGGCATTTTGATTTCTCAAAAGCTTTTAAGATAGAAAGATACCCCCACACTGCAGAGTAAGGATCAGTACCCTCACAAGTCTGAAGGCAGAGTGCATTTCCTTATAAATCAAAAGTGTTGGAGACCCTTAACTTCCATGTATTGCTCTGCAGGTATTGACATTAAACCCTGATCCCATTCCAAGTGGGCTTGACATTGATTGACTAATCTACACTGGTAAAGGTGTCCCTTTGTGTGTCAGTGCCGGCATTTAGGGGCAAAGATCTACTTTCTTCTTCAAATGATTCAGCTAACTGGTCAACAACAACAATATCCTTGAAATTGTAGCCTTTTAGTGAATAAATCGTGCCAGAATGTCTGGTGAGCCCCTGTATTTGTACAGCTCCCTATGAGCTAGGTGGTCCTTTGCAAAAGAGGGAAGATAATTTTCCAGATTTTTTTTCATTATCAACAGACATGATACCTAGGACAAAATTATAGTGCATGCATGAAAAAATGACTAAAAGTCTAGAGAGAAAAACCCACAAAACACGTAAAGGGCTGTTAAGTAACAATGTTATGAAGCTTTCTTCCAGTGAAGATGTTGCAGAGTAAAATGTTTGAAACAAGCTATCAGGGGAAACCACTGCAGTGGGCCTGTCTGATTTTTTGCTGGTGTTTTCCTTCACTCACACCTGAGCCTTGGCTCTCACTTATTAGACCATTTCTGACATATCAACATAACCAGGAGATGCATTTGGACAGAGGTAGAAATCTAACTGGGAATGCCAATAACAGTTCATGACACAAGACAATTTTGTGTATTGATTCTCTTCAGAACAAATAAGTAAAGCCTGTAGGGAAGACGAGGGACAGAAAAGGGGGATTATATTAAGTATCACATGAAAAATTAAGTTCCTACTAGAGCTTTAAAATTTCTAGCTTCTTTCTCCTTCTTTTATTACCTTCCAGTATTAAATATTTCCTCTAATTATATAAATTTACTTTTGTGTTGGCAGGAGTTTTTACTCACAAAAAGAAGAACAGAGAGTTTTCTAAATCACAGCTAAGATCTAGCATCTACAGTTGCTGAATAAAAGAACCAAAATTTACACTTTCTTTGATGACAGACAGAAAAGTGTGATGTCAAAAGCTGTGTGAAACTTGGTGATAACAACAGGAGCAGTCTGCACAGCTGAGGTAAGGGGTTTAAAACAGCTTTGCTGTCTGTGTGAGCTTGCAGCAATGTTCATTTTTTAGTTTTGAAAGTTACAAAGGAATAATTATACCCTTTAGCAGGGAATGAAAATGAAGAAAGGTGTTGTGGGCCCACAGTAAACTTTCTGATGGAGGAATTCTATGCTTTCAAACTTGCAATGCTAGGTTAGACTTGCACATCATAAGCAAAGCACATTCCAGCTGATTAGGTTCTCCATCATGTGCTTTACAAGCCTGCTTCTTTAAAAATGCTTCCATAGTTAATTTTAATGCCTGTCACATAAACTATTAATGCCAGGACTCCAAAATGGTGCCAACACAACCAGTTGTAAGCTGGAGTATTTTATGGCTAAATACTAAGTGAAAATATGAAAATGAGAATAGAACATGCCTTGCTCAGCACTGTTTAACATTTTGTTTAGACTCTTCCATTTACAGCATGCATAACTTTCCACATCAGCCTTCCCTTATGTGTGTTTGATAGATGTTTGAGTGCATCCCTCAGCCCTGATGAAACAGGTGCTCCTGTAATACCCTCAGAAGAGCCACCTTTCATGGAGAATAAATGACAGCATTGGCAACTGCAGAACAAACACAAGTTGGCTACTGCATATTATCACAGCAAGGATTAGTCCTTATGAGAACTTTATTACACTTTGTTATACTTGTGACTAGGCAGCTGTGAAAACATGTAAGAATCCTACACAGATTTGCTATTTCATGCCAGCTCACTAAAACAAAGAAATGAGGCTAGGAGAAGCAGGGTATGTGCAACATAAATGGTGAGGTAAAGCTTAGCAAGCCTTTTCAACTTCATGGCATGCTGCAGGATGGAGAAGCTCATGAGGCTTGTAGCTATCCAGCTCTCCAAGGCAGCTGGATTGAACATCACTCACTTGTCTGCTGGGGGAGTTCTTGTTTTAGCATTTGTGAGCTGGGAAGCTCAAGCAATTTTAGCACACAAACTTCCCAGAACATGCCCTTCTCCATCTAAAAACTTGGCGACAGCAACTATTTCTCATTCCAGATTCCAAATATGTCCCAGGCCCACCTCTCCATCCTTGATTCTTGGGCTGGAAATGCTGGTTTGTGCAGCTGATTAGAGAGTGCCTTAAACACCTGGTTATTCTCATTTCCCATTTGCATCTTCCCACCCTTCTCACTACTCCTCTGATTGCCTAATATGGCTGCAGAAAAAAATTAGCAAATAGAGACAAACTAAACATGTCTACTTTAAGGAAAATTTGAGCTCTTCACTGCAGTGTCATCATCCCTGTCTTCAGCCCTGAGATGGCAGCAAACCTAAGAAAAACACAAGGAGTATTAGGTGTAAGGATGAAAATGGCCACTGATGCACTATAAACTCCCTTCATACCATAATCTTCACAAAACTCTGCAATTCTCTCCCTTCATTCCCAGGCAATGGGTGTAGAAGACACCCACCTGCTCCCAAAAGTATAAGGCTTTTGCTAATGCAGCTTGATAAAATACCAAACAGCAATTATTAGTGGTCTTGGGGGATGGGGTGTGTGTGTGAGTGTGTGTGTGGGTGTGTGTTCCTCAATGAACAGAAGTTTTTCAAAAGCTTATCTAAATAGGTTTTCCAATGAACGACAGACATCCATGAATCCTAGCACTTTCATTCTCCCCTAGGAATTTTATAGTAGCTTGCATGTAAAAAATGAATCAAAAATCCCTTTGAAACCAAACAAAAAGAAGAGACACCACTGTCGATGCTTCTCTGCAGAAGAACAAAAGAATTAGATGAAAGATGGTAGACATGTTGCTTAGGCAATATGGAAAAATACTCAGAGGTTATGCTTGTCAATGAAATATAAGATTCTGTGGAACAGAAAATAGAAATAAAGGAAGAAGATTTATATGGAGTGCTTGTTTCTAGGTGTTTTTATTTTTCCAGAATTTGTATTTGCGTTCCCAGTATTGATTGTATTAAATGGCTTCATTTTCACTTTAGTTCTATTGACTACATACCTGAAGCTCTATTATGATGGCATTATTTTGAATTTCCTGATTTCAGGACAGGTGCCTCAAATCTAAACTAAATAGCCTGAGACGATTCGAACATGTCTTTAAATAGCACTGAGCTGCTGTGCATTTGCCACTTTAATGAAGTCACTGCAACAAGACATTCTGTCATCCAGAGCAGCAAAAGCCTCACTGCAAACTGCATCAATTTAAGCTCAGCTAATTTTTTTAATTTAATTTTTTTTTAAAGATTTAATATCTTTCCTAATTTTTTGTTGCTCCACTTCATCTCTTTGGTCATGGTGTCTACATTAGGAATTTAGCTCAGCTGTTTCACTCCACAGCTCTGTTCCTATTGAGCTTCAGCTCCTGGTGTATCATCAGTAGCCAATAACAGATGCTAGATCTGTCCCAGCTGTTTTATGGGGACACAGTATGTCCCAGCTGACATACTGTGGCAAATTGTTATTTTACAGTGTATTGTCTATTTATTTTTCCAGTGTATCATAGAGCTTGCCTACCTTGCTGTTGTAGGAGATCCTTTCATTAGTGGTATTGCTTTACATATTATTCCCACATATGTTACAAAGTATGAAGCAGTCACAACAAATATGACAGTGAAAGCTGTTCTCTGGTCAACCTTTCTTTTTCTGGACAAGAAAAAGTCATTAAGGATGTTTTTACTCAAGAAAGAAAACAAATGAGCAAAAGGTTGGATCCAAAAAAAAGCATCAGATAAAGTGAGGCTGTGGACTACAGATAAATTGCAGAATAATTGCCATCAATAACTTGTTATTCATTTTACTGTTGCCAATCTCCTGTTTTTTCATTGTATAATATTTAGATAAGAGATTACTGTTGGGAATTACAAGAAGGAAGACAGGAAGAATAACATCCAGCTATCCAGGCTGTTGATAATCTCACAGTCAGGCTACCTTTGCAAAAAACCTGACGGTGGCATTAGACTATACTAAAGTTACCCTGAATAAAACCTATGTACCTGTCTGCCAAACTGAAGGCTAAACAGTGACAGATATAGGGCAAGGACACCTCAGCCTCCCTCCAGCATTTCCCAGGCTGCAAGCAGCCCTACCCCTACCACAGAGTGAAAATGAGGTGTTTCCAAGCTGGGAAACTCTAAGGACAGGCTCTGCATTCCAATCCTCCATGCTCATATTGTGAAACTTTGAGGTAGTGAGGAGTGAAGAATACTGTGGAAGCTCCCTGTGAGCACAGGGAGGAGTGGGTTTCAGACAGGTCATTTTCACAAGTGGCCATCACTAGACATTGACAGACCCAACAGACCTGCAGTTTCTACTCAGTCCATGACCCTTTGTCTTGTGTTAAGCCTAGACATGTCATGTGCACAAAAGAGAAGACCCAGAGCACTCGGGATTCAAAGTAGTCTTTTTGACCTTCGGGGAATACATGAACTTTAATGCAGCTCTGACATGAAAAAAAAAACCAAAAACAGAACCACTCTACTGTCAAGGGGGCACAGAAACCTCTGTGTCCTTCACATCTGTGGAGTGGTTCTGTGTATGTGGCAGGTTGACATTATGTTCTCCACCTGTGAGCAGGTAGAAATCCCAGTGGTGTCTCTCCCTAACCAGACCATGGGGCTTTTATGGTAGATGAAGCACTTATGTAGCTGGGCCCTTCTTCCCAGAAGTGGTCACAAACCACCCCAGGCAGAGGAGGCAGGCTTCACATCACCTTCATTCAGAGATGTAGATACACACATGGAAAATTGTAATTGCAGGACTTTGGGATAACGACAAAGACTGGATTAAAACTCCTCAATTAAACCTCAGACTTGCATGGAAGTCCATGCAAATTACTAGCACTTGACCTCCTCTTGTGATAGATCTGTAAGTGTTAATTCAGAATGGGTAGCTGGTGAAATTTACCTGATTTCCCCAGTCCCTATCTGCATCAACTGGATTGTAGACTTGATGGTTGGCATGAAAAGGTGGACTTGATGATCTTAGGGGTCTTTCCAACCTTCTTCAGGACCCTCTTCCTCTAATTCATACAGCCACAGGATGAATAGTACTGTCAGTCTATTAGGGCAGAATCCAGTCCCATCTTCAGAGTGGGGTCCACTAACTTTCCATGTTGTTTTTAATGAGATGGATTATAGAAAGGACAATGATTCCTAAATTTACAGGGCACACCGGCCTGGATATAGAGAAAGGGAATCAAGAACAAAAATTCTGACAAATTGGAAACACAAACTGACAAAATGAAATCCATGGTATTAGGGGCAAGTAGAAGTTTTTAAACCAGGCAGAAGCACTGACTTGCACGAATACACTTGGTGAACTTCTGGACACATAGGAGTTTAGCAGAAAAGAACCTGGGCATATGTTTTGTTTGAGTGAATAATATCAGTCTTATGTCAAAAAAAACCCCAATAAACCAAAAAAATAAAGCTTATTGCACTGCATGAACAAGAAAAAAACCTGCAAGAAAATGACAATTTTCTTTTCTTTCTATTGTAAAGGGTCTGATGAAACACTCTATACACTTTTAGGTAGTGTGCAAAATAAAGGGTGCAGAGTAGAAAAAAGAGTGAAAGTGAATATTAATAGACCCAGCTTGCAACACAAAGGATTTGGCATAGATGTCAGGGAAAAACTTTCTAGTGGTAAATATAGCAGTGCACAGGGATAGATTTCCTGGGAAGCCTCCCAAAATAGATTGGCATCTGTCAGCTAATGTACAGTTGATTACTGTGGGTAAAAGGATAGATAGGATGATCTCTTGATTCTCTAATTTTTGACAAAATGTTTAGTTTACATTTAAGCAAAAGCAAAAAATGCTACTGAGTTCAAATGCTCATGTTACATTGCACAGCTTAAAATGCAGCTAAAAAGAATGCAGGAGTTTATGTTTTATTATTTTTATTTAAAAGAGAAAATGAATAATGAGCTATACAAAAGTTCTTAATAATGAGAAGATACCATTTAAATGACTCCAGTAGTGTGCTAAAGCTCATATCTTCCAGGAAATAAGCAATGTCCTCACTTTGACTAACCAATATTTGCATGGAGACAAATTATCTGTGCACATGGCTGTAGCCTCACAATAAAAGACAGTCAATTTAATATGAAGAATAATGGAGAACAGAGTTCTGAAGGAGATTAAATTATTACTTTTTTTTTTTTTTTTTAATAGGGGAAAGGTGAGTTTGAGCATGTGTGGGTGTGTGTATATGCACACACACAGGTGCTGTGTTTTTATGAATATACACATTCATGTCTAAATTCACATTGTATTAAAGTAATGTTTTATTTTGTTGATGTTTTTTTGTTTGGGTTTTTTTGTTTTGTTTTGTTTTGTTTTTTGTAGCTGGAGGTTGGTTGTTTATTTTTTCTTTTATATGATATTAAAGGACTCTGGCTTTACATCTTCATAGTTTTTATTCATTGCTAATGGCAAGTTGAGCATGGTGTTCTCAGTACCAGCCTCTTATCCACACAGGCAGAGGAAATTTTTATAGAGGGCTGCAAAAGGTGCTTTGCACAGTGTTACAATCTAAGCAAAACATTCATTGAGCACACACAGAGGTGGTCTTATTTTAAAGTTTCTTCCTTCATCTCCAGCCAAAGAAATCCTTAGCAATTGCTATATACAGGCCAAGCTTTTATCTTCAGCTGGTTGTGCTATATTATTCTACTAGAAAAACACTGGGAGAATATTTGGATAATGGATTATACTTTTCAGTCTGAGGTAATTCAAAAGGTTGAAGGATTTTGCTCAGTGTTATATCCAGTAAACAGAGTATCACCTTTCAGCACAGCCAAGAATGGAAATGTTCAGCTGAAAATGTAAACATGTTGGTAAGTTATGAATGTGAAGAAAGGAAATGATATTGTTTTGCTATGAAGGTTCAAAATAACCACTGAAATGGCTCTAAGCAAACCTCAAATCTTCCAGTCACATGCAATTCTCAACAGTTCTTATTTACCTTGCTGTTAGGAATAAGAAAAAAGAAACAGATTTTTATATTAAACTGCTTTTCTCTTTTAGAATGATTCCAAAATGCTCTAAGGGCTAATGTAGAGAAATCAAATACAGCTATGGAATGAAGCCACAGTTTTAGAAGTATACAAACTGCATGTGCCAATTTTTCTAAATGCTTAACTAAAAACTGAGGTTGCAAACCCACTAATGGCACAGATTATCCCTGGGATGCTTGGAAGAACACTCTGGTACTGTACATGGAACTATGGGCTCCAGGGTCATGGCAGGTCAGGCTTTTAACTCAGGTCAAGGATTTTTTGATTAGAAAAATAGTCCAGCTAAGAGATGATTTAAATTTCCTCCAGCACTTCTGGAGTCTACAATTTCACACAAAACAAACCTGAGCTAGGGTGCAGGTCTTTCAAACCATGTTGCTGAAACTGCCTGCAGTCATCAAATGATAAAAGCTTTAAAAATGGTGACACTCAAGTGCTCTTCTGGGGGAAGTTTACTCCACCCTATGCTGGTGTTCATGTCCTGCACCTATCCCACTCACTGCCACATCTGCTCAGCTGGGTTCCTCCCATGTGCTTGCACAGACCCAGAGATATGTTGGTTGGCAGGAACTCCTGGAAAGGGTGTTGCTGCCTCCTCAAAACAGGTCCTTGTCCAGCCCTTTGTCAAGGTCAGCTCTAGGTGTTTTAGACATATGCCATAGTCTTCTTCATCTCTCTCCCTCTTTGTCTTGGCAGGTCTTGTTGAGGTTTTCAGGAGCCTCATGAACACTCAGACCCACAAATACATAGTTTTCTTTACAACACAATGCATTCTACATAGAGATTTATCCAAATGGTATTTGCATGAACAGCCAAAATAGCGATAATGCACCTTGTTACTAAATATGTACAAATGGCTGCTCAGGAATGCAGGAGAGCATGGAAGCTCTCACATTTGGACCTCCAGGGCTGTCAAAGTGACCTCTTAATAGACTGGCAGGGTCTATAAATATAATTCATTCATTTTATCATCTTATTTGTTAGAGCTTGAATTTCCTTTGATATATTTGCCTACTCCCAATTTCAAAGGTCAGTTTGGCTAGTATGAATCGTATTCATGATTCACAGAATTACACTCTGTAATACTGCCAAGAAAACAAGCTGAAACACAGTAAAACAGTCCTGGAATAATCACTCTTTACCAGGTATCCTGAGGGTTGTCTCTTATGCTGCAGGAAGAAACCACTTCTATTGTTGCCACAAGTAGAAAGGACATTCAAATTCTGGTGAGCAAGCTCTCTTTAAGCTTGAATGGTTGTTGTTGTTCATCCATTAACTGTAGATCTTACTCATACTGTCCCTTCATGGTTACTGAGTTTTGATTGCTTTGGCTGGGTGAAACAGAAAGACTGTGGTTGTTATCAACAAACACTGTCAATCAGCTTATTTGTTGACTTTGGTGCAGAAATTCAATGGCTTGGCTTCCTACTTTGTACACAGCTCTGGAGTGCATTTCCCTGTAAAACAAATGTGTTCCTCCATAATCTTCCTTTTTGTTGCCAAATCTCATAGATTCTGAAACAGTGTCCTGCTATATGGTGATAGAAGGCAGTACATAGGCACCACATTTATCCACAGTATTTTGTTTCTCCATTTTCTGTTTGCAACTGGCTATTTCCAAATGATGAATCTATCAGTGTTTACCTTAAAATTAAAGTCTATATAACTGCCTGGAATTCCACCACTAGATAGGAAATCACTATAGCAAACCTGCTGCCTTTGGATATAAGGTTTAATAAGGTTAGTGTTATTTTCTGTAGCAGTAGGGATTAGCTTGAATTCCACCACATTTCTAGATACATAAATGTTTGTCTATTAATTGCCTGTTTAATATTATGTATTGAAGGCATTTACTACAGCCTCGTAGTAAGGTAAATACTAGGCAGTAGTAAGTAAATAATATTTAGCCCTCTCCAATGCAGTTACAAAGGAGTGTTTCATTAGCCTACTATGGAGACCCTGCCTCTGCCCCACAGCTGTCTGCCTGTACCCCACAGCTGCCTGCCTGCCTGCTGGGCACCCCACAGCCCTGTGCCAGAGGTAGGCACCAATGAGGTGAATGGCTGATGTTGAGTGTCTTCTCAGGTCTCACCCTAATCACAGCAGTTACTGCTTGGGATTGTGTACTCTATTTAATCATTTCTATTTTTCCTTACTGTTGCAAGGAAATGCTGTAGAGTGCTGCAGAACTTCAGTTTCCTAAGCATCTCCCCCTTTTCTAGGCACTCTGCATGCCCGGCTGCCTGCAGATACCTTCCTCATGAGTGTGAGGTGCCAGAAAAATGTTCCTCAGAGAGGTTTTTTGTTTCTAATAGCCTTTTCAGACAAGCCACAGTGGAATTAGGAATCAGTGTGGTGATTTAATTGGACAGCTTGCTTTATTTTCTACACACTGGAGATTTTTCCTCCATCTGCTTCCATGGGAAAAAAGACTGCAGTCCTTAAATGGAGGAATTGGACTGAAATTAGTATATTTTACTAGCAGAAGGGATGAGTAGAAATGAAAAAAATCCCATATTCTGAAGAAACATTATTTCCAGGTGATTCTCAGTGAATCAAAGCAGAATGCTGTTAACTTGTCTTTCTTTTCCTTACCTTGGTACAGGTCAGGAATGCCTGTTCTTGAGCCACATTGCACACAGTGGCATCTAAGCCTGGTATGAAATACCCTCACCTGACTTTGAAGAAGCTTTTGAACTCTTTCACTCTATCAGTGTTACTCCTTCTGGCTCCCTTTCCACACTTGCAGCTCCCCAACACCTCATGGTTTGTCAGTAATTTGCAGTGCTAATATTGAGCAATCACTTCAGCAATAAGAAAGTATATAATTATGTCAGATCTCTTCCCAGCTATGTCTAATGACAGGTTAGTCTGCATTTCAATACTTAAAGTGCATTGTAACAACAAGCCATGTCAGAACTAAGGGCAGAAATTGGCTTAATAAAACACTTTATATGAAGGCAAGGGCTAATGTTACTTTGACAAAGTTAAGAGATGCTATCTTCATGGTGAGTTACTCAGATCTATTAATATCCTGCTTTATATAAATTTGCTTTTTCTATAGGAAAATATCTGCTGTTAGACTAGTTCTATTTTATTCTCCAGTCAGGAAAAAACATACCCCTGGATTGATCGAAAACATTTCCAGTTTGAACCACATTACTTAGCAGACATTGATTTTATTAGTCACATTGTGTTGTTCCTATTACCCAGCTGAGTGCATATTCAAGCTCCTTGAGCAACAGTGCTTGCCTTGGCAAAATATAATGTTTGGTTTCCAAGGGCATTTTTAAATAAATTGCTAAAATTGTTTTTCCACAAACATGGAGGACAAAATCCTTTTCACTTGAATGTTCATAGAAAGACAAAAGAAAAGGAGTAGAGGCACATGTCATTGCTTTCAACTCAGCTCTATGTTACCTTGAGTAAACAGAAAATGTTTTTATTGCCTCCAATCAAAGGTTTCAAATATCCCCCATTTCTCTGTTAGGGAGGAAAGAAAACATTTCAAACTAGGATGAAAAAGAGGACTCAATAACTGGCAATGAGGGTCTTCAATTGTGGGGGATCAGGTTGAGTCTCAGTCACCATCTCTACACAACAGAACTGCTGCAGGAAGAGCTGAGTCGATACTGTCACAGCACAGCTGGTGGCAGAGGTTTGTGTTACTGATTTGAATTGGTAAGTCAAACCCTAAAAATTTAAATCCCTGCTCCTTGTTCTAGTGTAGGGTTATTTCTTAGCCAAGGATATGTGCCTTGTTCTTTCTGGAAACTCCTTCTTGCCCCTTGCAAAAATTTAGTGCTGAAGAATCAAAAATTCCTAGCAAAACCCAGTTTTTTTTCAGAGAGGTGCTATTTTAAAGGGAGGAAATGGTAAGCTATGTGATTGTTGTCTCCTTACACCTGGACTGAAGTTTGCCTGTGGGTTTTGATATCCCATCTTGTATGGATGTAAGTGTGGCAGCACTTGTTCCTTCTCAGAAGAAGATGAAGAGCATTTTAAAATTGTATTGCATACAGATGGCTCACTGTATCAGAATGGTTCTCTACCTTAGAGACTACATAAACTCAGCCTCTGAATGTCATACTTTTGACTCATCCCAAGGCAAAAGATCACTGCTGGTATGCATTAGCAGTGAGTCCTCAACACAGCAACCACACAAGAAATAGTTTCTTGTTTAACTGAACATTTCTAAGATTTACTAATTTATAGATGAAACTTCTTCTGATGCAAAGCTTTATACACAAAACAGGAACCATTAATAAAATGTTCTGTGACATTTGGCAAATCAGGAAACTTCTGGCTACATTAATCAATGGGAAACAATCACTTCAAAAAGTCTGTGTTTCTGACGAAATGCATGAATGTTGAAATTAATGTAAATGGATGATAACAAAATATTTTCACACTTTACTGACAAGTAATGGTAGAAATCATTATCCTAATGACTTATGAACTTTTTACGCTAGAGTGATGCACAGTGGAAATATAATGACTTTCTATTCTGCCTTTGACATAGTAAATTAATGGAAATTATTAATGCAGAGGATTTCATTTCTGTGTATGTTTTCTGTCAGCTACAGAGAGAATACAAGTGATGTTCTATCCCTCCGCATGTCTTAACCTCAGGTCTTCATCTACACTAGTAAAACAGGCTCTTTAGTTAAAATGGACTGCAGTTTCTCCAGCACCAATCTTAATGCAGTTAAATCTGTCATACCAATAGAGCAGTTCCCTCATGGGCAAGAAAGTAAATCAGTTATGCATATTTTCCTGTCTGCACCTGTGCCATTGACAACAGAGACCTCTTTCATTTATTTATATTTCATTTATTTATAATTGTAGTGTGATTGGTATTTCCAGCATATAGGAATAACTTCTGTATTTGGATCTAACTTCTGTTATAAATTGACATCAGTATTTCTCCATCTCCAGCTATACATGCTCTCATTAACTTCATGCTGTTGCTGAGATTCTCATCACTGATATTTTAGGTAAGCATTGCTGTGCTCTTGGGAACAACCAATGGTGTCCTCATGGATGGTGGAATCACTGCAGCACATCAAACCTGTCACTCTGCAATGCTTGGAGCTGAAAAAGCCTTGAGTTCTGTATTTTGCTGTAATTGCTCTAGGTGAAGCATGGTATATCACCATAACTTTCACGTCTTGTACTTGAGGTGGTTCTGCTAGTAAAATCCCAAAAGGACAGTTACAACCTTGACATACTTGCCCTACCCCTTAGGCTTTTCTGATGCTACCACCACAAACTACTTAATACAAGATTCACCTGTAGTTAGAAATGCCACTAGAGATACATTCAAAAATTGTGTAGGACCTTTATCTCATATATCTATGTCCACATTTTTTGGGAAAGGGAGCTCTTATACCAGCAGAGTTAAAGCAGAGTAAATAAATAAGGCCCCAGAATCTGTAAAACAAAAGATTTAGGGCCAACTGCCTGAAAGAAAGAAGAGCGTCAACTTTTGTGCCACTGTCCTAATGTGACTTGAGAGTAAGAAGAAAGTTTTTCAGCTTTCCATTGAAGAAAAGAAAAACAAAGGGAGAAAAACAAAGAATAAGGATAAAGGAAATAAGGAAAGAAAAAGAGGACAAAAGGAGAAAGAAAAACAAAAAGAAAGAAAAAGAAAAAGGAAGCAAAGGGGAAGAATCAAAAAGAAAAAAATAAAAAGAAAAATGAGAAAGAAAAAAATGCAACTTGCCATAAGTTCATAAAAATATAGTGATATTTGCAGAATATGTAATAATTACAGCTCTTCAGTTAGATCGAGGCATTACCAAAAAGAAGAAATAGTTTGGCACACAGAATGTCTCTTCCAAAAACTCTTCCCCATCAGCATGTCCTCCCAAGCAGGTAGCCAGCTTGACAGGCCAAGGGAGCTCTTGCACTGCTGGTGACGATGAGGTGCTCTCAGCAGCCCATGCATCCCGAGCCAGGAGCAGACAGAGGAGATGTCACCCCTGGGGATGGTGGCAGAAATAGCCATTTGCGTGTAGGGTTTTGTTCTTATTGGCAGGAGAAGGCCTTTGAGGAATAAAGCCTAGGTCACACAAAAACATAAAAAGCAGAACTCCTTTTTTCTTGTCTGCAGGCACTTCCATTGTAAAAGTTAGGGCCTGCTGCTCACAGAGGTTTCTGTGTAAATGAAGGTCTGCCCTCGCGCCACTGCAGCGGAAGAAAGGAGTCTCAAAGCAGATGCTGGCACACACCGGCATTAAAGTTCCTCACAAAGGCCACGTGGATAGCAAGAGACGTGCCAGGTGCTGGTTCCTCCCATGCCTGCCCCCCCCCCCCCCCCCCCCCAGGGGTGCTGAGCTTTGCCCTGGGCAGCTGTGACCACATTCCCGTTAGGAAGGCACACAGCAGCGCCAGTCGAGTGACGCCACAGCCAGAGCAACACATGACTGATGAACTGCATGGCTTTGGCGTGACAGCAGCCAGCCTGCCCACAGCACAGAGCACTTCCTGCGCTCAGCTCTGTCAATGCACCCTCAGGGGCACTGCAGACTGCCCTTGCAAACAAGTAAATATAGACACCGAACTTGCTTTTGTAAGCTTCTGTCTCTTCCCACATTTCAGATCTTTCTTACCCACCAATAGTTGATATCTTGCTGTGTACTTCTCAAAAGTCAGGAAAGAGTAAATTTAGATTCTCTCAGGGATAGACTTAGAATGAGAATATACACAGTACTTCAGGGAAAACAAGAAAATATTCTTTTCTGGTTCACATAAAATTGGACTTTTTAGTTAAATACAAATTCTCTGCAGTTACTATTGACTGGTATTTCAGCTGACTCAGCTAATGTCTATAAACACAAAGGGTACTCATTCTCTAAAAATTAAAAAAAAAAAAAAAAAAAAAAAAAAAAAAAAGGTTAATTCCTGCAAAACCATGATCAGAAATATAGCAGCACTTATCGGAACCTAAGGGAGGAAGCAAAGCAGTGACTTACTGCTGAAAGATTCCACAGACAGGCAGTAAGCTACTAAGTTCTGCTCCATTCACTGAAAGAAGGAAACCTAATGAATACCATACAATTTGAAGAACAGGACAATAGGCAAGTGTTCCTCAGCTAGTCCTGAGCAAACTCCAAGGTGTCTCTTCAGGGCACAAACCACGAGGTAAAGGGCATCAATCTATGCAAATTAGAGACACAGTGGAGAGGAATACCTTTGGCTCTTGCTTTCTACTTGAGGGAGAGCTGTTTGATGGTTATGACACTAGGCTAGAACAGGCAGGAGAGAGCTAAAAAATCCATCCATAACCTTTGAAAATGAGCTCAGGAGTCTTTGAGTGAGTGGGTATTGTTTGAATCAAGCCAAAGGATGAGGTGCACCTGCAAGGAAAGCTATCCCTCTCTTCTCTATGACGGCATGTCACCAGGATCTTTTTGAAGGTAATTTGAGACATGAATCTGACTTCTCAGGTGCAATTTTTTTCTCCTTTAGCTGTAAAACAATACTGGACAGTTCAGTGATGTGATCAATATATTTCAGATATTTCCTGAAGTTGAATCACCTGACTTATGTAGGAGGGCAGTATATAATGATGTTGTTTTGCTTTACAGCTCAAAGAGACTGGAAAGGAGGCAAGGATAATACAATATCTTCAGGAATCTTGACATGATTGATATGTACCCATATTCTCAAGTGTAAAAGTACAAAATAAAACCACAGGGAAGCAAACTCTGATCAGAGTGTACCATAAGCACAGTAGTAGAGCCGGTTGCATTCTTCCTTTGCCAGTGCAGGAAAGACTGGCTAACACACAGTGGGCACATTGTTACTTAGATAACACAAATGAACCCTGCAAAACTGCCATTAAATAAAAGAAAACAAACAAACAAACAACCACACAACTAAACAGTCTGTCAAAGTACTCTCAAGAGAAGAGGAATACTGAGGCAATGTCAGCCTGGTTGCCATCAGGCATGGCTTGATGTTTGTGGAGAGTGACATTGTGAAATGCTCCTGAGAAATCTCCCTTTGGCAGGGGGAGAGTTTTCACGTTTACCCTAGAACCACTTACTGAGCTATTTGCACTCATTGCCACAAGAGTTTCTGTCAAGAGGACAGCTGGGAGCTCTGGCAGGAAAATGTTTCTTAGGGTGCCATTCACTAAGAAATACATGATACAAGCAATCCAATTTTTCTGGGTTGTCTTAACCATAATGCAAACTTTACTGTGCTTGACAACACAGAGATGCTCTGGATGAAAAAAGGAATGTTAATGAGACCACAGAGGAGCCAAAACCAGTGAGTGTCAGGAGAAACATGGACTCTTTTTGCCCTCCATGGCAAAGATGAGTAAGCGCGTCAAGGCACTTTCTCGCTTCTGCAGTTTCATATTGCAACAAAAAGGAAGATAGAAACATTTTGGTGATGTTGAGGAGGAAAAAATATTTTGGTGGGGATGAGGAGGAAAGAGGTAGTTGTGTTGGTTGCTTTCTTGATGCTTAAAAGAATAAAATAACTTTTCAAATAAAATTCTTGGAAACAAGATGAAAGGTACATTTCCAGAAACACCAGCTTTTTAGAGACAAATTATCTAAAGCTTGGTTTACATATATTTAATTGCTCACAAAGTAGGACAACATTATTAATAATAAGTAGTCAAGGTAACTATTGAATGGTGATTGACAAGATGAACTGATCAACCCTATCACACTGTTGAAAAGATACCTGTGCCTTGATCTCCTAGACTTGTAGGTAGCTTTTTTTTTCAGAAATGGGTGCTTCTAATACCACATGTTTAAAGAATCATAGCCTAGCTGATGAGCCACTTAAATGTTTCTGCTCCACTAGGTCATGCTGGATTGTTACTTGTCTGCACACAGTTCCATTTTCCAAGTGGCAATACTTCCCATCCCTTTGGATGCAGAGTTGGGCTTTCAGTTCAAATTGCCTGTTTTCTGCAAAATTATTCTGCTGAAGGGGGAGGAACACGGATGGGCATGTTAGATAAAGCCTTGCGTTTTTATGCTCTCTCTCCTTCACTGCTCTCTTTCTTTATGCATCAAAATCATCTACAAAGTATGCTTTCTGTTAATTAAGACAAGAATTTTGGCCTTGCTGCCCTCCTTGCTTCATTTACATGATCTATTGAAAGTTGCCCTGCTGATACTAATCACATTCCGCCTTGTTGACAGTCTGATTTCTGCTCAAGTAATGCACTTAGATTGTAAAAAGCCTAGGTCTCAGTTGTCTGGCACAAAATTTAACTCTACCTGCAAGTTATTCACTGACCAGGGTGCTTCATCAACACAAGGCATTAGTTAACTTCATACTTACTGCCCTAGTGCAGAGGCATCAGGTGATTGCTATTTTGAAGCACTCATCCCAAACTCTGACTGCACAAATCACATGCCCACTGCACATGCAGTCTGGATTTTAAAAGGTAAAAGCGATGGGGTATATTTGTAGCTCTATAATGGTGGGAATTAAAAGCATAAATCCTCTCATGGTGTACAGGGGGTTTGTCCTGTAGTTGCTGTTAAGTGTGTGAAAAATTTGGACTAATCAGGCCATCACTAAGAGGTACAATTTGCAGGGGGCCACTCAGTATAAAACATATTGGGACATTTCAGGTTCATTCTCTCTTCTTGCGTTTTAGACTTTTTGCCTCTCTTTGACCCTATCAAGCTATTTAAAGGATGTTAAGCACTTTGTTCCCTGCAATTCACAGTCCATAGCTCCCATCCTCTCTTTTATCTCTGAAGAAAAGGACAAGAAAAAAGAAAAAGGTGGGGGAAAAAAGCCTCTCAGTCCTCGTTACAATCATATGGCCAATGCTAATGCTTTTTACAGAAGTGTCTCACCTGGGATGTTTTACTCATTCCCCTTCGACTGATTGTTATTAAAGGTCTTTGGAGATACTTTTGTTTCATCCTTCTGTTCTAGTTTAGCAAGGGTGATGACATACCAACTGAAATGTCTGGAGGCTTGTTAGCAAAAACCCTGTCACTGGGAGGGATCAAAGTGTTTTTGTGCCGAGTCCCTGGGGCACTGATCCTGGCAATACAGATGGACTCAGATGCAGCCTCCACATGGTTTAACATGACAAGCAGCTGGATCCTTAAGCCAACAGGCAGAGAGTTGTTTTCTCAGGATGAACAGTGTTTCTCAAAACCAAGGTGTAAAATGAGCACCACTGACAGAAACTTTAATTTATTTTGGGATGTAGGGGAAAAACATTACTTCTTTCATCTTAATGAGAAGAAGAAACTGATTCTTCTCCCTGCAAAAGCCACAGAATAAGAATCTGAGCAAACTCATCAGTGCACATCAAATTTTTTTTAACAGCAGGGGAGTTGAGAACAATCCAGTTTCATGAGGCCAGCCTTCTGTGTTAATAAGTAATGGTTTTAAGCTGAAAATAAGCCCACATTGACTGTCAAATGTATATGTAATCTCTGCAGTCTAGCTGGAAGATGATCTACAAACACAAGCTGGCTGTACCTCCATAATCAAATAATTGACTGGCTGACAACTGAGACCAGTATTTGGCTTGATGCCTCTGACTAGACAGGAAATGGCATTTCCTGCATCTTGATAAGGCAGATGTCACTTGGTCCCTACAGCAAAATACATGGCACCAGGGGCATCTTTAGTAAAGGTTTCTTCCAGCACATGCAGTAGCGGTCAGTTAAAAAACATCCTCCTGCAGTTATATTAGGCACTAGCTCTAAACAGGCTAAACATTTAGGGGAAAAATTATGCAACAGATGTATCTTCATAGCTGGCTACATCTGTTGCACCGCTTATTTCCCAAACTGGCATTCCTTCTCATTTAGGTTGTGTCCCTCTCTGAGGACACACTCCCTCCTGCACAGAAGCACAGCATTTTCTCAGGAAAGCGGGGATACGACAAAGGCTCATGAGTTCCGGGTGTCTCTTGAGTTAAGAACAGCTTGGTAGTTCTGAGCTAGTTGTTTTGCTGTCTGTCTTGGTTTCCATTATTTTAACCTACAAGGTTTCACTCTTTTTGTGGTTTGACAGTACAGAAATGGTAACTGTGGCTGCAGTTAGTAAATAGTGTATCGTTGATGTTTTCCAGTTTGAATATGTTCCTTTCTTTGACAGTTTACTCCATAGACGTGGATTAAGCTTAAATCCCTAAATGACCTCACATGCTATTTATTTTGCTGCCCAGAACTTCAGAAAGTCTTGTGGAAGGTAGTCAGCTTCTTTGGGGATAGCCAGAAATGTGGAGAAAGCAATGTGCAATATGTGCAAGCACTAGTCTCTTCCTGTGATTACTTTTCAGTTGGTTTAATTCCCTGGACTAGCTCACCTCAGAAACACACAAATACCATTAAAGAAGAAAGAGAGAAAATGAAGAAGGGACAGGGGGTCAACGGCAATCCCAGATGGCAGCTGATTCTGTGAACGTGAGATGGGGATCCCAGCAGAACTCTATTTATAGTCTTTCCCAGAGGGGAGGTAGTTTTGTTCTTGTCTTCTAGAAGAAATAAAAGCATTGCCATCTTGGCAGAGATCAGTGCTGCCAGTCTGTTTTGCCAAGAAGCATTTGGGACTGCAGAGCAAATGCTTCCTTGATGAAATATGAAGAACTTGCATTACCAGATTACTCCACCAATTTAATGCATGTTCTGTCCCTGACAGCAACCAGCACAGGTTCTTCAGAGACTGAATTCCTTATAATAAACAATTTTACAGCCAATAGAATTGTGAAAGCCTGTATGCTGACAAATCCCTGAAGTTTTCACATTCAGTTTCACAAGTTAAAACTGAGAGTTGACCATAGGATTTGGCCTAGTAGAAAATGTTGAGTCCCTGTTACCCTCAGAGCTTATGCAACTAACAAACACTGAAAACACAGAAGCAGTCCTAGAGTTATCTGCACAGTAACAAAGATCTGCCCTGAAAGGACATAGCCTTCAGTTTATATTTACAGGGAAGATGGGTACATGTTTTTGTGACTGCTTTTTTTCTTCCCACTCCAAGTGCTGATGTCTGAAAGCATCTCTCCAGGATGAGTGCTGCAGGATTCTAGATGTAAAACGTAACCCCTGTGTGCTCCATCAGGCTGGTTACGGCACTTGGTATGCTGCAAGGATAGCTGAACTGAACTTAAGGAGGCAAAAATCAATTCATAAACAACGTTTAGATTTGAAAACTGTCCAAATGTTTATCGCTTGGGTGAAGGTAATTGTACTCACATGCATTTCTGAAATCTATGGCCAGGGTGAAAACTGGTATCATTCAATAACTCATCTCTCAACAGCAGCTGTAAATATACTGGTTGATCTATAAAGATGGTTTGGATTATTTTTTTTTGTGTTCTCATTGCCTCCTTTTTCTTTTGCTTTCCCCATCTCTCTGGAATTAGCTTTAATTTGCACAATCCCTGTAGTACAAGCACACTATACACTTATACTGCAGATCTTAGGACCTCACATGAGCAGTAGAAAAGGCTGAAAGTTGTTATAAGCGTTAACACTTGCAAGCAACAACAAACACTGCAAGAAGTGCTTTGGAAGTTGGAGGCAAGCTCTAAGGGGTTTTTCATTCTGGATCAATGGGAGTGATAGAGTTTTCTAGGCATGTCATTGGACTAGACAATTATTTAGGCATAGTCTGTAATCAAGGGCTATATATAGCTCACTTCTGCCAGGCCTGAAACAACATTAAGCACTCAGAATATTTAACGAAGATGTGATTCCTTAGTAAATGAGGTTGATCCAAGTCAACTGTTCCCCAGCCCAGCATTGCCTATGGCGGCTCTGCTCCCAACAGTGATCTTGCTCACTCCCTTGCACCAGGATTGATACCCACACTGCTGCAAGTAGAGCTTGTTTGGACAGATGAAACTAACAGTATAAAACTAAAGGAAAAAAGCTTCAAAGTATTCAGTTAGTTCAGATTTCATGCCATGAACTTACAATTAGCAACAAAAGTAGGAAGGGAGGGAAAATACAGTTGGGGTCAGAAGAGATGGCAGAATCAGAGCAGCTCTGTTTTGGACTGGTTTATGCTGCATAACATTACATTCCTGCTCTTTTCAGGTCCTACTCTTACACTGCTTTTGGGGGTGTCTTGGTTTAAGGACAGAGAGACTTCAACATATGTCAGAGTCCCCACTCATCAACATATTAGGGTCTCCTCATGCCTCCAAATACAAACGAATGTGAACCTTGAAGGAAGGGTCTGACTCAGACTCTAAAACTAGGCTTCTACTAATACACAAGAGTGTAGGGTTCTATGTTGGTTTGTGCCCCCAGTCCTGGAGGAGAGGTATATTTGGAGATACAGAAGGGCAACTGTGATGGTTTTGCCTGTGCATCCCTTATCCTGCAGTTCCATTTACTTGGATTTACCAATCACCCTGGGGATACTTCATTAATATATAAATATATTTATAAATTCTCTTCATTACTGTCTCTGAACCATCCATTAAAGCAATTTTCATCCCATGATCTGTAGAGACCTGGTGGTTTATATCACTTAATGACAGTCCACAAAGCAAATGTGGCTTTAGGGCTTAAGTCATCATAAACTTGTCTCGCCACCAGGCAATTACATGGGCAGCAGATTTGTCTTCCCACTTGGGCTTTTCATTTCTACACCCATATAATTTTATCTTTTGATGGGATGCAAGAAAGAAGGTAATGCAGAGGTAGGACCAGAAGGCTGAGCATGGCACAGCTTCATCTGGTTGTGGTACTGGTCTTACACTGCCTGAAAGTAAACATAAAATAATAGACTGAGAAACTGGGGATATTGCTGTAGGCTAAAATTTGCCAAGGATCTCCTGCTCCCCTAAAACCTTTTCTGTGGGTTCACAGAATAGAGGAGGCTGTAACACCATGGCATTACAATGTCCTGTGCGTATCAGGGCTGCTTCAAAGAGGAGAACAACTGCTATCTGACACAATACAATCAGACCTCTGGCTTCTTCTCCATACCTTTGGGATTTAAAGTCTTTCTTTCTTTTTTAACCTTCAGTTCTCCTGAAAACCTAATCTATCTCTTATTCTACACAAGCATGTAAAGGTTAAACTTGAGTTACACAAAGTTCATAGCGAGGCAAGCATCTATTATTGCTTCCAAGCACCAAAAGTCAACTTGTTTCTTTACTATCCTCATGTTAACATTTCACCCTTGTCTAACACAAAAAGGGTTCTGCAAGAGAGCACAAAGCACAAGGTGGAAGCCATATGCTGAAGACAGTGTATATTCTGCTTGCCTCTTGAACAGTGTGTGGAGGTACAAGCAAAATGTTTCATCTTGATGTATTAACCTGATTTGCAGTGGTAAAACTGGTACAATGTAAGAAAAAAAAAATATTTGGGAGAGGAGGTGAAATATAGGGATGCAGTTCTGAGCTGTTCCTGTCTAATATGCAAGCTGATGAACATTAATTGTGCACTGCTGGACTACTGGCTGCAGACTTCCCAAATCCTGGATTAAACAATCATACACTGAACTGCTGACTCCACCACATTCCTGTGCAGCCTGGTGCCACAGATATCCATCCTGCTTTCACTTCTGTATAATAATAAAAGTTCTTTCTGCTTTGTATTGTGCTACATGCAAAACCAACAACAGTGAAAGAAGATTGTGGATGCAAAGTCAACTGTTCAAAGGTTTGGAAATGGCAGGTTTAAGATTTTCTGATCCCCTTCCACTTACAACAGAGCCTTTCATTATAAGGCCACATACTATTTTTTCTGATTAAACCCTGTGCCTCACTCAGTGCAATAGATGGTGCCAATGCACAGCTGTGCAGTGTATTGTTTCATTCCCTTCACCTACCATCTAGTTCCAGCCTCTGCTTAACTGTACAGTAACCAAATACCTTCCCTCTGCATAAAATAATTTATCTCTTCATGGATTCTCCTGTGGTGCTTCTCAATATGCCACTTGAATGCTTCAGAAGCAAAATTTAATTTATCTTTAAATTAAAGAGTTTATATTCTCTCCATTTTAAAGATGGGAAGCTGATGAAGTGAGGCAGCACTCACAAAGCACAGCAACCCACCAAAATGTACCCTCACACCCCATTTCCTCCCCTCACCTATTCATGCACCCCAGCTTGTGCACACACCTCTCTCAGGGTGTGCAGGAAGGTGTGGGTGTCTGCCCCCAGAAAGGGGTGGGTGTTCACCCCCTCATGTGGGGCTGCAACACAGTACATGCAGCCACCACTGCTATGCATGCCTGGATTATACATTAGCCAGTGAGATGAGTTGGAAAAGCCATCAGATATTTCTCAGGAACCATGAAAACAGGCTCCAGATTTTCAGAGAACTTCTACTTCAGCACTGTCAAATTTGACCACTCTTGATCTTATATGCAACCATAGATCAGCGTTTTGTTGTGGGGTTGTAAAATCTCCAAGATCTCCAGTCTGGGAATTAAGGAGCACAGTCCAAGCCTGTCTGCTGCTATATTTAGTCCTGCGTTTTTCCAGATGGAGAGTGTCTGCATTCAAAACACAGAATCTTTAGAGTGGATCAGACACTTCTCAGTGACTTGGAGTCTACAGTACAGCCGTTATGAACAAGAGGTCCATTATTCTTACAATGGAGAAGGGGCTTGTGCAGAAGAGCCATGCAGCCATGTCACAGCAAGTTGTAAATCCCCTCAAGCATCTCCCTGGCCTCAGCAGCACAGATTATTGGTGACATGGAGCATGAACCACTACCACCAGCACCACAGCTCACAGCAAACAGGTCTCAGTAATGACTTGCCCGTTTGGTTACTAAATCAGCAGCAAAAGACACACACTTCCTCTGGAGAAGGTGTCATAGATGTTTCCTTGCCTCTGAGACACAGAACTGTGGATCCCCTCACAGGCAAGGATGTCCTTCCCAAGTACTCTCAAAGCCATCTACATCCCTTTCCCCCCATCAGGACTCACCCCTTTTAATGCTATCCTGTCCAACCATGCCTTAGCTTGAGTCTTCTCTATACTGGTTGTTTTTAATAGCAGAGCAAAAATAAAAATCATCTGTTTATTGTTACTCATAGTGGAACTTTGTTTCACACGTTTCCCAGGCCTTTCATTAGTATGCCTGTTTCACAGTGATTACTTCGTTCACCCCAAGGACATGGAAGACCCTTCTTCCTTTTCAGATCTTTGATTATCTTTTATTCTTCTTTTTTGTTTTGTCTGCCTGCATCTTGTCCCTGAAACTGCTGACCGGCTGCTTTGTCACATTAGTTTTTCTCGACCCATTATTCTTCCAGCGACAGTCTTTTTTGTTTTACTCTCGCATCCCAGAGCAGTCTCTCACAGCCTTACTGACTGCTTTGTATCATCTGAATTTTTCATGTTCAGTGAAATTGTTTTCAACAACACTGTAATTATTGTTGCATTTATAATCTAACCTACTTTCACCTTCCGACATAGCAGTCTGGGCGCTGTTTTTGCTGGCCACTGGGATTCACTCCCAGAGTAGCTGAGTTTATTGGAACATTTTGCTTCAGCCATCACACTGCTTCCTTGCAACAGTCAGAGAGAGACTTTAGGGAGAATGCCTTGCACTGAACAACAGTCACCTTTAATTTTCAAGCCAATTCAAGAGATTTCAGGGACTCCTGTACAGCCAGGAGGCATTGCTATACTTAAAGCAATCACCTCTTAAGCAGCACTGGATTAAAACAGCTTGTGTTTGTTATACCCACAGCCCTCCCCACTCTCAATCAAAAGGGAAAAAAGCACTTTTCTATGATCTGCTCCTTTTCCTGAGAGCCTGTTGGGAGATGTTTATGCTAGAGCAAGGATTCACTAATAATCTTTCTTTGGCAGCATTTACCACACAACTTGACGGGTTCCTACCCCAACAATGTGTGTGATCTGACTGCTCTTTCCTTTCTCCTGTTTCTCCCCCATCTCTAATGAGCTTTGTCCTCTCAGTCCTTTCAAATCTCAAGATCCCCACTCGTTTCCACTTCTTTGTTCCCAGGTTTCTTTGCTTGGTTGTGAATATCAAAGGGGTAAAGGGGCACCTGCCAACTCCCTCTCCATGGAGGTGGTGCTCCACAGGTGCTGTCCAAGACATGATGATTTGTTGTTTGGTGCTATTTTCCCTTTTAAATTGCTGTATTTCTATCACAAAGGTTGGAGCATATTTTTATATTTGTCAATTTTGAATTTGTTTTCTTTTCCAAATGGAAAAAAACCCCCACTTCATGTACTGCTGAAGTGATACTCCCCCCTGCACCACATCACACAATAAATCACAAAATAACAAAACATGCAGCTATCAAGCTTCACAAAATAAGCCAGAATCCCCAGTGAGGAAATTACCTTCCCTTTTGCTCACAGTTCTTTTTTCACCCCATAAACCATACTGTTCCCTCCCAGTGCCCAGCTGCTCCTGGGACAGCTGCAGCAGTGCATGGCAGGACCTGTGGTGCATTGCTGGGCGTGTGGTTTGCCATGCAGCCGGCAGCTGGGAATGCAGCTCTGTGCAGGTGGGACAATGGGGCCCTGCTTGCCTGCAGGCAAAAGGAGAGGAGAAATAAGTGTTACTGATAAGGGCATAAGAGGAGAGGAGAAGGGGCTGAGAGAAGGCAGCCCCTGTACAGAGGAAAAGGGAGAAAGGGTTGAAGGGCAAGAAGCAGTTTTTGAAGGAAATAAAAAATAAAGCCCATTCTGAATTTCTAGACTGTGTCATTCCCATCTCTCTCCATTTATCACCTATCACAGCAACTAATAATTTCATCGTATCTCTTAGAAAGGGGAAAGGATAGAAAACTAGGAAAGAAACAGCTTGAATCATGAGAAAAATTTCTGCTCATAACCTGGCACTTCTCTCACATTGCTGCTGCCTGACACTAGTGCTTTCAGAGAGTAATAACCTTCCCCACATCTGTTTATGTGGAAACTGTCTAATCCAGTCAATTCATCGTAAGGAACAGACTCTGGCACCCTCACCCGCTCCAGCATGACCCTTTCTTTTGCCTTCCTCATTCACGTGGCAGCAGAAGGATCTCAAAGTATTCACTTAGTCCTCAGTTGTCTACCCAGGTCTCAAAAGCCATATTTCACTGTATCAAATACTAAACATGGGATGACATTTAATTTTCAGCTCAGGTTTTATACCATTCCAGAGTAGCAATCTACAGATCTAATGCCCTGATGTGTGCTCTGTATCTTTTCAGCTTTTAACCACGCATTTAGAGAAATACCATTGACTCACCATTCAGCTATTTTAAATTAACTAAAAGGAGACTCAATTTTCACATCCAATCCCAAATCTCTTTGCAAATTTTCAACCTCTGCTTTCTTTAGGCACTTTTTTTTCCCCCTTCTCACAGATATCACCTTTCTTGGACTATAAGATATGCAAGATAATAAATTAAAACTGACTATGCAGGAAGGAGCTGTGTGAGTGATCATTCTCACATATACTCAGTGCAGGCTGGCCTCCTTTTTGACTCATTCTCAGTATTGTTTGGAGCTCATCTCTATGCATCTGGTACCTTTTAAGCCTTCAGAGTCCAAATAGAATCCAAACCTCAATTTAGGTTAAAAAATGTAACCCCATTCCAGGGCTGCAGTTCATCTATAGCTTCGAGCCTCTCTGTGAATATGCTCTACTCTCCTCCCCCAGAAACTAATGTCTAATTCTAACTTTTCTGGAACTGGACTCCCAAACTCTGTCAATTTACAGAGAGGTCTGAGGAACTTGTGGCAGTAACCCCTTGGGTATTTATTTTTTCTTCTCCTGAGTGGCTGCACTAATGGTTTGAGCCCTTACAAAGAACACCAGAGCAGCTGTACTTGGGCCACATCAAAGGTCCAGCAAGTCCAATACCTCATCTTTAACAGGAGGCAATAGCAGATGCTCATTATAAGCTGCTATCAGTTTACATTAATATGCCAGGCTGCACAAATCACAGCTGAAGCCTCTGACTCATCATCTATCTTGGATTTCGCTGCCCTTGTTACAACCCTCACTCCTGCTTTTGGGGGTGGATGTGGTGGGGAGAAGGTAATCAGTTTAGCTGCAGCTATATGAAAGGAAAAGTGAATCAAAGCCTATAGACTTTCCCCAATGGTTTAAATGTGACCTCTTTCTTTTCAGTCAGAAATTGAGCTGAGGCTCCAGATTGCTATAGCTATATGCCTAGCTTCATTCTCCTGCCCCTGACTCCCAAAATGAAAGTACTTCTAAAGATTTATGTATGGTAAACTCACCTGAAAAAAGAAAAGTGTTTGAATGTATAAAATAAACAATGGAATTAAAACACAGGGTTGTTTTACCTTTGCTGGTCTGAGCATGTAGATACTACTTGCAGTATTGAAAGCTGGAAAATTTTTAGATCAAGGTGATATTTAAATTGGAAGATGTTCCTTCTTTAGAATAGAGTATTGCACATTTGACAGGGTGTTAAATCCCATAGAAATCCTCATGGATTGTCACCACTGGGAAAGAGTGTGAATATACAGCTTTTTGTTGAAAAAAACCCTGGTCATTTGGAAATGTAGCTAGAGAGAAAAAGTTTGGATCAATGTTATCACGTAAATTAAATCACCTGGTAAATTTTCTCTGTTTAATGGGCTTTATGTGCTTAAATAATTTACAAACTGTGTTGTTGCTTCATGATTTTGCTTCATGAAGCATTAGCAAGTACTGAGTCACCGAAGTAACAGGAGTTGCTTCTTCCATAAGGAGGGATATGTAGGAAGAGAAAATGTACAAAGTCTGTAATATTAGTATGGTGTTAGAATAGCTTGACTACTAGCAGATGGCAGGACAGGTTAATATTTTTAATTTGAACTCCTTTATGAATGAACTGAATAATCTTAGCACTAGGTCTTAAATCTTCACTGCTTTATGACCCTTTCCTGGACTTTGGAATACCATAGGGAAACAATCTTAGCCAAATTTTGAAAGCAGTATTAGATTGAAAAAAAAAAATTAGGTTTAGGCTGAAGGGATGTTTTCATAGAAAGTACTCCTCTTTTTGCAATTTTTTTGTCATTGTTAAAATAACTAAATGCTTGGATAACACCTGAGCTTTCTCAACTGATCTCTGAAAACTATTCCTTGCCCTTCCCTCTTCTAGACAGAAAGACCTATACTTTTCCTTCCTTGGAACCTAGTTTTCTAGCCAAGGACACTAGTAAATCAATATTTCTTACTGCTTTTTCATGTGTGTAAATAGCTATGGAAAGTGATGAAGAAAGGGGCTGTGGGATTTCCATGCACTCAGGGGTTTTTTCAAATCCATTATCCTCCATGGTTACAGTGGTTTTTTTCCTCTCTAGTCCTTATGCCTTTTTTTTGCTACATAGTAAACATTAAAAATCCTAAAACTTGAAGGAAAAATTCATAACAGCAGGTTAGAACAACTGTCAGCTTTCAGAAACCACTGTTTAATTGAAAAGTTATAAAGTAAAAGCAAGTACATGAATTGTAGCAATTGTCTGCATGAAACATTTATAGTGAAAAACTCAATTTCATAAAGATAGAAGGAAGGACATCTTTTATGCAAAAATAAAACAATTTATCTGCCTGCAAATCTGACATCTCATAAACGTGCCTCTGAAGAACAAAGTGGAGCACAGAGCTGCAGAAAAATGTAAACTCTACTTGCCAACACATTCCTGCATCCACATGAGTAACCTAGGGAGGGCATGGGGTGCCAAAGGTGGCACTGAGATGAAATGAATTAACCTGCTTCCTCCCATGTGAGGAATTGTAAATAAAAATCAAAGGGATCTTTATCCCACTGACAATATGGTATGCAAGGTCACATGGCCTAATATTTTAAGAGGATTAAAGCTAAATCTCTGCAAACTTTGAAATGGCCCAACCGAGCCTGTAAGCTTTTCAATTTAAATGGGTGCACAGCATGACTCCTACGATCAGTTAGAATCTGGTAGGATGAGATGTAGTGAAGTGGACCTTGAAACAATTCAATCCTGCAGTGATAGGTTTTACACATTATCTGTTAATTTGAAGCTGTGCAGGAGGTGGAAACAAAGCAGATCACCAAAAATAAAGCCTATTATGAAGAAAGTTTGGGTGAAAATGAAAAAAATCCTTCCTATTTATTACTCATCAAATTAGGAACATAATTTCTGTACTTTTGCTTTATTTCTAGGAGAACTGCAAACACCAGGGTCTAACTGGAGCACACGAACCACTTAAACCACATTTCCATCACTCTTAAAAGCCATAGTTCTCTGAAAACATGAACAGCATAAAGCAGAAAGCCCTTCTGTAGATAGGGAAGAGCAGACTTTCACCAAAACATCTCTATTTGAACCTCAGATGTTATCACATGCAAGGTGCACGTGGAGTAAATCTATTCACCAGATGGGGAAAATTGCTAATTGTCCAGCAGAATGTAGCCACCAGCTGGCAGGCAGCTACCCACACGCAAACAAGAAGTAATCCCAATAACCACACATAAAAATAGCACAACAACATGCATTCAACCTGAACCATCAATTCTTGTGAGGGCAACAGCTGACAGAAAAAAAGAAAAAAAAAAGAAAAAGCATCTGCTCTGAAAGCAGCATGTGAATTTATGTGCTTGTGTTTAACTTGTGTTTTGGGAGTATTGAAAAATGTTTCCACGTTAAAAGCAGTGGTAGCAAAGCAGCTGGGAGATACATTCCCTCTAATGCTGCTGGCTGCCCTTTGGAGCTCAGACTTGAACCCTCACATATGGAAAGATGTGAACATTTGCTTTCCAGAGTACTGTCCCAGACAAGTAGTTTTGAAATAATTGTGCCAACATGGTACCTGTAATTCCCTAGGAAATGAAACTGCTGGTCTCCTAGAAAGTCTAGGAAGATTCAACAATTTTGGCATGAGTGCAGAACCCTTTTATATCTTAAGAAAATTCCTCTTTTCTGAAAAAAAAAATTAGAAAAATTTAAATTATTTGTGGTCTCTGATGAATTCTGATTAGTTCTATACCTTTCATCCTTCCATATGGAAATGCTGATGTGGAGATGAAATATTTCCTTTCCTTTGCCACAGCCAATTCTTTTTCTGTGGCTCTTTCTTGTCCACTTTCTTCCAGCTTTCTTGTGACTTCTATTAAAAAAATTCATGAGTTAGCCAGGAGACCCTTGGGTGTAATGGGAAACTACAAGAGAGACAGCATATTTTCAGGAAAAAAAGTAAGGAGTATTTAACCAATCAAGCTTTTAACTCAGGCTTGCTCAGGAGGTAATGCTCAGAATGCATGGACTACTGAAACTCTCACAGTGACCCTTATGACAACAACAACAAAAAAAAGCTGTTTTCAAAGTATTTTTTTCTTTTCAGTGTTACTCAGTGCCAATGTGCTCCCAGAGCTTTCCTCAGTAAAATATGTCAGAGACAGCAGGACCAAGAAACTGCAGTGTGGGCTCAGTGTTCTCCAGCTACAGTTCACTAGCTCAGAACTGCCCCGTACACCTCTGTGTCCCTGAGAGATCAAAACAGAAGGGTTGGGGGCAGGGGTTAAGTTAAAGAAAACAACAACAACAACAACAAAAAAAACTCAAGAAAACACCATTTTTAAAAGGCACATTCAAGTAAGCAACATTCTACATAACCCAGTTTTAAGCACCTATCTGAAGATCTTAATTAGCCCATTCTGCTGTTAATTTCACATATCTCCTCTTTGCCTTCAGTATCTTTATAGAATAATTTTCAAGCAACTGCATCTATGTTTAAATCCATATCCATCTAGGCAGGATATGATTATGATTATTTATGATTAGTCCTCCAAGCATTCCCACTTGATCAGTGTAAGAAGACTGAGAAATTAACCTGCTGCACTCCTGTCCCTAAGTAACCCCTTGCACCCCACTAAAGTAATAAATGTTTTTTTCCCGACAAACTTTTTATGAGTTATTTTTTCTTTCTGATACATGATTGTTAGTTTTACAGAGCTATCTCAACTATGTTTTCACTTGAAAGAAGATTAATGTCTTTTTGTTCATAGATATTCTTGGGAGAAAATGTCAGTTTGCAATTTGGGGCCAGCAGATTCACATTTTACTGTTCCAGGTAAGGCCCCCAGGGACTGTCCCTGACAGTGTTAGCTGTCTAAAGTGACAGCTGCCAGTGCCCTCGAGACTGGAATGGGCATGGGCACAGGGACATTGGGATGCCACTCTGGGTCACTCATCCATCCCCTTGTGGGATCAGAAGAGCACACCATCCCCCAGCCTGGAACTCACAGCCACAGCTTTGGACCTTGTGATATGGTCAGAAGAACATGTTTATCTTATTGGAGCAGAGCTGGCCAATGAGTATCCCCCAGACACCTCATAGTGTCTGTGCACCATATTATACTCTGTCCCTCCTTTCTGCCATCCTCACAATTCCCTTTGCCTACTGCAGCCTCTTCCCAAATAAACAGAAGCCTTTTTGTTTTCCCATGGCTGCCATTCTTGTTGCATCTCTACACAAATAAAATATTACTGATTCAGATACCTGGGCACTGGTCACCTTGCAGGACTGTGGGCAGGAAGGTCCCAGCACTCCTCAGCTTGGTTTTCTGTGACAGCTGACCATTCCTCATGCATATCCTTCTTAGCCACCTGTAAAACTCATCCATCCATCCATCCATCCATCCATCCATCCATCCATCCATCCATCCATCCATCCATCCATCCATCCACCATCCATCCATCCATCCATCCATCCATCCATCCATCCCTCCATCCATCCATCCATCCATCCATCCATCCATCCATCCATCCATCCTTGTTGCTACCTCTAACTTCTGCCAGTTCCTCACACGGTTATCTGTCACATCCAGCAATTTTACACATCATGTCCTGTCCTTTTCCATTGAATATCCCACCTGTTTGGATTAATGGCAGGGCAGGACCTAGCTAGAGGTGGAGACAATTTCCTGCAGCCCTAAATACCAGGTGAGGAGACCCAGCATTTCTGTTATTTTTTCTCTTCCAAAGCTAATTGTTCTTTTGTGCCCAAATGACACTGAAAAATTGTGTCCGGTGTTTTCTGACCAATCCTTCACCAAAGACTGCAGTGCAGGCTAGTACCTTTGGCAGTCCATTTTCAAGCTTAACTATTTTCCTATACCTGATGCTTGAGCTTTCTCCTGGGTTCTGGTTAATTATTTTTTTTTCTTGGGCCTAAACTGAGGCAACACTTTGCACTCTTTGGAAGAGTAACTTTTTGCCCACAAGCATAACAGCAATGAGCTTGTTTGTAACTGGACACATGAATTGGAAGCCCTTCAGATCTTGAACATAATGTGCCTATGGAGTTGTCTGGCTGAAGTTTAGCTGCTTGGTGAGATGGGTATAAAATAAAGCTTCATGTTACCAGTAAACTGACAGAACATATACTGAAAATTAAATCCCTGGTTTTCCCAGCCTTGTTGCAAACTCTTCCCTTACTTCAGCTTTGGCTGTTGATCCACCCCACAGCAGACAGTCACAAGAGGGAAAATACAGCAGGAATCTCTTCATCAGTATAGACAGCAGCTCACTAATGCAAGCTTAGTTTAGGCTGGAGGCTCTGTTCATTTTTTACTCAAATCAAAGTCAGAGATTTGACTCTTCAAAGCAAATGCAATCTGGAATAATCAGGCTTCTTGCACCCATGGTAACACCATGCACAAAACCAGCTCTCTCATATGTGGACACTATGTCTCCTATCATATTTTTGCTTTTTCATAGGCAAGGAAAAATGATCCATCTCTCTAAAAAAAAAATTGATTCTGTCAGATATCTCTGGATAGTTATCTCAAAAATGAAAACATTGAGAAGGGAAAAAACAGTCACTTTTGAAAAGTCCAGAGATATATATTTAGTGTAGACCTGTATCTTTGTTGGACAGCACAAAGAAAGAATAGCATTTGAAAGAAGCCAATATATTTTCAATATAGAAGAGGAAGAATACTTTGTACTAAATTTGCAATATTGACTTTGCTGCCATTGCCTCCTTTCATTCACAAGCATTTGAAGCCCTTGCCTCTGATGTGGACATTCAGACAGTACCTTTATAGAACAGAAATAATATTCTTTTGTAAATTTACATGATACCAACATAATATCACTTTAAAAATGGAAGGAGATGAAAATAAAGACTGCTAAATTAGCTTCTCTGGGGTTAGAAATGCATTATGGGTAGCAATTAGAAAATTGCTTGCACAAACCATCAACCAAGTGAGCAAATTTAGCACATCACAGAAATTAATGAGTCTCCATATAAAAGATGGTAGCAATCTTTCCTCAAAACTACCACCTTCCTTGAAGCACAGCAAATGCAATTTAGCTTCTTGAGGCAATAGAGATGGTTTTCACTGAAATGTTGAGAGAGATGAATGCAGATGCCATGGTCCTTGATGCAAGGAATGCAATAGGAACCTCTGACCTAACCTGTTCTGCCTTCCTGCAGCTTGACCTCACTGTCCAAGATGTCCCTAAGCTGTATTCCTGCAGGTTTTATATGCAATATTCCCAACAAGATATCAGTTTGCTGAAACATTTGATCTTTTCATGATGTTGTTCTCCCTCCCCATCTTCCTAGTGGAATTCCTAGGTAATATCTTCCTTTACAAAGAGAAAAAGAAAAAGAAAGAGGAGAAGAGAAAGAGAAAAATAGAAAGAGAAAAAGAGAAAGAGAGAAAGAGAAAGAGAAAGAGGAAAGAGAGAAAGAGAAAGAGAAAGAGAAAGAGAAAGAGAAAGAGAAAGAGAAAAGAGAAAGAGAAGAGAAAGAGAAAGAGAAAGAGAAAGAGAAAGAGAAAGAGAAAGAGAAAGAGAAAGAGAAGAGAAGAGGAGAGAAGAGGAAGAGAAAGAGAGAAACTTGTGTGAGAACCAAAAAAAGGAAAAGCTACCAGAAAGCTGGAAAGTAAGACAAAGCACAGACTGGCTTTGTGCAATTGAGATTCCCATGGTGGTTTATTCCTAGCCAATATCAAAACTCCCCAGGCCAGATTCTATATTCTATATGCTAGAGATGATCCACGTGAAATAAACAGCCCGTCTCCTCACTGAGAAACTGCCACGGGCCTAGAAAACAATCAGCCACAAGGGAGAGAAAAAAATGATGAGAGTGGAAGGATCATAACACTATTAAAAAAAGTGAAGCAAGACAAAGCAGAGGAGTCGAGCATCCTCAACTCCTTGGGAGAAACCTGTAGGGAGAAGGCAAGCAGCTTCCAAGGGAACAACTCTTTGAATGCTCTGCAGGGGCTGGGACTTGAGGTAGATCCCGGACACAAAGCAGCTGCATTTCAAGCTGCTGTGCTCTAATTAGGCAGCCGGCCAGCTTCCTTATAGTAAGTAAAGGAGTGGCAAAAAGGACTAATAGAGTGAAAATAAATACAGATATTAAACAAGACTTTGATTTTATGTACTGCAGAAAACACATATTTTTCTCTTTTATCTCCTATTTTCTTTTTTTACAATTGTCCAGGGAATAAGAGAATTTCATCGTAATTGTATTCAGGCCTTGACTGAGTAGTTAAAAGGTCAGAAGTTTGCCTTAAAAGTGATTAGTGGAGAACAGAACAGCAATATATAAGTATATTTATGAATTAAGATTCATTAAAAGAAATTCCTTCATTGTTGCTTCATTTCATTATCGCTAATGTCACTGTAGTTGTGCAACAAGAGGACATGTTTCTAAGGGGTTTTTTTCCCACAGGGACTCACTTTCTGTCCCAATGTGAAATTTCTCCTCAATCTCTCCAAGCCTTTTCTCTCGATCCCTTAATATCATGCTCCAGCTGATTGGTTTCACCCTTCCTGAGCAGTGGGTCCCTCAGCTGATGCTGCCTTCACACCTTTCCCCATCCCCAGCAGCAGGCACAGCTAAGCCCTGCCACCCCAATCACTCAAACACTTCACACGCACAGCGGTCGCCTTCCTACAGTGCAACACCCAACTGTATCATGTGGAACTGTGAAATCCAGGAATTACACATAGTATTCTGGAAGTGAGTGATTAGAAGAGGACTGCATGTTCATCCAAAACAGGACTGATGGAAGCAATGTACCATTCAAACAAAGACAGGTGATGGCAGAGCTATGTGCACTAAACCTATTGTCATGGGGATTGGAGGCCCTGCTTGTTAAAAGTCCTACTACTCAATTTAAAGAACAGTTGAGTAGTTTTCTTCATCTCTGACAGAGTCTGCTGCTTGTCTGCCAGCTGTCATATTGTCCCGATCTGAGAGAGCTTTTATACTTGGAGATCGTAAAATATACTTCCGATGAGCTCTCTTTGCCTTCCTAATGAGATAGATTATACTATGCTGGAGATATTTTCAGACATGTTCTCAAGGAAAAAATAAATCCAATACTCCAGAGAGAAGCTTCACCTTAAAAGTGAAGCAGAATAAATGCTGCATATCTCTTCCCCAAAACTGTATTTTGTGGTTCTGCAACAGAGTTCATTGCGGTATGTCTTCACCAGTTGTTTTTGCTTCCAAAATTATGAATGACATATATGTGTTCAGCTTAAGAGAAGAAAAAGTGTCAGGTTTTTCCCTCAGTCTGTAGTATATAAATGCTTTATGTGGAACATGTATGTTCAGTGGAGTAGAAAAGATTTGTGGATCTTCAGTATACAGGAATCTCATCACCAAAATACGCAAGCCACGTGTCTTAGACAAGCCATGGAATGCAAAATTAATTAAAACTGTGTGTGATTTTACAAAAAAACCCCAAAAAACCAAAAAAAAAAACCCACAAAAAACATTGGAAGCATGCTCTTCTACTCAGTAGCTTCAGTGGGGCAACTACAGGTATTTTACACTGGATGATTACTCAAGGTGGGGACAAAGTATATTACAACATAAACAAGGACAAATATTACCCATTTGAAAACCTACACAAACAATAGCACCACTTCAGCTAGACTGAAGGGGAAAAACTCATCCAAAAGTTGGTCCCAGGCTTGTAGGGTTCTCCATGAAGATGACAAGATTGACATACAAAGCTATTGTGGTCTACAGAGGAAGAGGCCACATCAGATCTTGCATCCATACATTCTTCCAAGCAACTCCCAAGGCAAAGCCTGAGTACTGCTGTACAAACTCACCATCAGACAAGTCATGAAGACCAAGATGAGACACCAAAAGAGGGAAAGCCTGTCTTCTGCCTCTTATAGTGTGAACCCTCTCCAAGTCAAGTTTAACTTAGAAATTAAGGAATTTCCAAGAAAATAACTGCGTTACAATTATTTATGTCCATGAAGAGAGAAAAAAAAGCAGTGTCAGTACTTTCTGTATTATGAAATTATTGCCTAAAGCATATCTACTGTATTCTTATCATCAGGATGGAGCAAGCTCCTTTCCCAGTCTTGTGCCTTGTTCCCTGCGCAGAATCACATTTTCCAAGAAATCTTCCATTCTTCAACAAGAGAGGCAGAATACTCCCCCCAGAACAACCTGTTTATTGAGGTAGTCTTGTAGGAGACAAGCATTTGCAATTGCTAACTCTTCAAAAATGTACTTCTGCCAGGCATCTGATCTCCTGGGTGAGTGCTATGATAGGCATGCAACTCTGTTAAATGGAGGCAGGATTCAAACACTTGGTGCTTTTTCTACAGGTTTGCCAGAGTTCCTGTGTTTTGCACATAACATAACGCTTCTGATAAATGTGAAAAGTAGATACATTGAGGAAGCTGGCTACAAAAGTTCCACATTTTTGTCTTGTGATGAGGTTTAGGTGTGGGACAGCTGCTATAGTGGAGTGGTTAGTACAGCAGAAGGTCTGGGAGTTTCATCACTGAAGGTGCATTTGAGTTCTCAAATTCCAGGTCAGGGAGCCTTCCTACCACAAGCCCAGAGTGCCTTCTAACCATAGAAACACACAGCAAACAGCTGCAATAAAAATTATTTGTCTGGACAATCAGGCAACTGTCTCCTAAGGCTATGATGTTAAATTTGGATGCAGCAGTGGAGAATTTTGCACAAGAAAACAAAATTGACTACAGTTTTTCAGATGCAGACTAAGACTGGCTTTAGGCATGATTTTTTTTTTTTTTTCCTAGTCTTAGGAAGAGAAGTACTTTTGTGAACTTGGACTCCTGTCATTTAGTTTTCTGGGCCCATATAAAAGATTCCTTCATGTCTTCCAGTGCTTTAAAAAGGATCTTCATGAATGATTACCTTGCATATGGTCAGCCAAGCCCACGTGGTTGGGTGGTGCAGGCAGCTGGGTCTTCACCTTCTAAAAAGAGGCAGTAGACTTTTAAGGGCTGACAGCCCATTTACTGGCACTTGCTTCTTTGCATTGCTGTATTATTCTGTACTTTTAGGGGTTTTTTTGTGGACCTAAATGAAAAGCAAACTTCTGGAATTCTCACACCTGTGTGCTGGAAATGGGGAATGTTCAGCAAACCAGTTCTACAGGAAAAGTTGAAAGAGGATCCATAGTCCTGCCAGATCCTACTTGAATCTCCTGATTTGATTTTTGTGCCCTTGATGGGTTGATCTGCAAGTTATCCGAATAGTGTTCTGTGACACAGGCCAGTCTTAGAAATATTGACCAACAGCCATGGTTTGGGCTTAATAAATGTTTAGATGACCTTCAAGACTTTTGATGATAATCCTTACAGGCTAAGACTGGGAATAATTCATGGCTTCACACATTATGTTGTTAAACCAGTTGATTGTTCTCATCACGGGGTAGAAAATGGAGGGTAGTTTATTTAAATCCCCTGTGGACCTTAGCTCCTTCATTGCCTACACTCTTTCATAACTTGCTCTTGAAAATCTTGTAGGAGACTGAAGGACTCCATGGAGAAACAAAACAAATTGTGCAGTGACTGAAACAGGGAAGGTGGAGTGGAAATATCAGAGCGATACATTCCCAGTGTATTTTTGACCAAGAGTGAAGAAGCTTGTTACAGCCTATCATAACAACAATTTCTTCCTTTTGCATCAGCTGCTGCTTTTAGATTTCTTTTTTTATTTATTTCATAGTAATTGACATTCATGCTTGGGTTTTACATAGTTTTCTGCTAGAATTTCCAAAGGCTATACCATGAAGGAGTAAATCCTGTTGGAGAAAGCCCCATGCAGTGGACGTTGCTGGTATTCTCTGTGAGCCACTGGTCTGTAGGTACAAGAGGGTTGCCTGTATAAGGGAAGTTCAATCATGTATATATATAATCATCACAGAATCATAGAGTGATTTGGGGTTGAAAGAGACCTAAATGATCATGTAGAACCAACTTGACTGCCACGGACAGGAGCACCTTCCACTAGATCAGGTTGCTCGGTATGTAATGTAAATAATATATATATAAATACAAATGTGTCCGTGATCCATACACATATGTGATTAAATCTCATGTCCATGTAAAGCAACAAGCATCCTGACAAACTCTTTCCTTCCAGATATTCTGAAGCCAGATGGCCTCCACATAAATAGAGAAGTCAGGTGTGAGGCAAACAGGAGCCAGAGCTGGCTCCAAGAGGCAATCAAGAATCAGCCATTGTATCATTTTTTCTTCAAATCAAGTTTTAGAAGACTGTTCATTATCAGTTTATTCACATAAGTGTCTGTTTTCTCACTCAGATTCCAGTCATCTGTGGTACAATTAAATGCATGAAATAAGAGAGCTTTCCCTGGACAATACTAAATTACTCTCCTCTGAAAAGGAAAGTTGTTTTGAAGAAATTTACAATAAAGGCAAAGCTGTTGATCTACATAGGCAGAAAGACATAGCATGCCAAGTTTCATTTATGTATATTTTTGTTTTTTCAGTGTTTTGTCAAGCACCCTGCAGCACAGTTCAGTGATAGCGGGTAGTGTTTGAATGAGTGGGTAAAGGATGTCAAACTGAGTACAAGAATGAAAGCATTGGCCTTGACTATGGAGGGTCTGGTTTATTTAAAAGCTAATTCAATGATACAAGCCTTCACTCAGCTGGTTTGTTCAAAGTATGCCAGCAGAATTTTTTCTCTACTTCTTTTTTTTCCTCCTTGTGTTTTCAATGTGTGTTGCAGGCCTCAGGCATCTCTTCACAGGCTTTCTTTTTCTTACTGTGGAGAAAAACCTTCTCACCTGTCTGAAAGATGGAGTTAGGACACCACACCTCTCTCATTAGTTGTGAAAATTTTCTTGCTTCATTTTGGTTCTGGGCATGCCTTTTTTTGTGTCATTCATGCCTCCTAAACTTCCCCCAGCTATATCACCTCAGGACACTCACAGCCTAGTACAGTAAGCTGTGAGATGCTCAGCAGTTTCTTCTGATCAGTGCTGGTCCTCTGTGAGCCAGCTGCTGTGCCATGAGGAGGATGGGGCAGGCATGAGGCAGGGATGGGAATTCTGTCTGCTTGGAAATCAAGCCAACAAGCTCCTCCTTGACCTTGTTTCCAGCCCACTGGCCTGCAGAATGACAGTCTGGGGGTCACTTGGTGGTCTAGATCTCCAGCTGGGCTTGTCATGACACCTAGTTGAGAGCAGAGGCTGTCTCATCCTGTTATAATTGGATCAGTCTTCTGGCTTGTCTGGACAATGAAGGAGTTTTGTAACATTTGTGTGTATATCCAATGCTGTATGAATTTGTTTTGTACGGGCTTGTCACAACTGAAGTGACAGTCATGTAAAAAAAGAAGAAAAAATAATAAAACATTCTGATCCTGAAGGATAAAAATGGCCTTCTTGAATCAATCCTAATTTGACATTAGTGTAATTATGGATTATTTACCAAGATCCAGTCTTCTACTCAGAGCATAGAAATTATGAAGGTACCTGGCACTAGTAAATTAGATAACAAAGAGGGTGATTTGTCATTATTACAGATCAATAATTCTTTTCATGTTTAAACTTGCCCTTTCCGAACACAGACTTCTTTTGGGTGTCTGGAAGACACCATATGCTTCAGCTATGACCCAGCTGGTCTGTTGGTCATTGTACTGGATTGATTCTGCCCTCGCCCAGAAAACAGCATTAAAAGCTACATAAAGTGTGAGCTAAGAAAGCAAGGTGCAAGTGGACGGGTAAGTCTTTGCCAAAAGAGAGATCATAAATTCAGGAACGTTATGAGCAGCCAAAATGTGAAAAGTACAGTTTTTTCACCTATTCCTTGGACTGACACATCCTCTATTCTGCAGCTCTTTAAGAAGTGAGGTCTCTTACTGGTGGTATGTGAAGCTCCCAGAGGTTTGACAAAACTGTCTGAACTGGACCACTTGGAAGTGATGGCATCCTAAAATCCTTTTCCTTGAAGGTGAGAAAGTGTTACTGTGCTGCCCTCTAATGCTCACAGCCTTGCATTCACTCGTGGATGGAGAGGTTTGTGGTTAGTGTCGCTTAATAAGCAAACCACTGCTTTTTTGTCTGCTCTCGTCACATAAAATTGGGAAAACAAGGCTTTATGCTAAATTCCGTGTCGCTTCTCCTATGCAAGCACACTTGTTATTATGCAGTGAAAGCATGAATTATGGAGTGCTTTGGGGCGGTAATCCAATTTGTGGATATTTCATTTAGAGTGTGTCATGAGTGAATTGTCCCACTGTGATGTATCGATAGGCCCTAGGCTCATAGTGTTACTGAGAGGTAAAATAAGGCAACTCAACACAACTAGAAAAAATAGGGGAACCATCCTTTTACAAAATCATGATAGACATGGCAGGCTCCTGTGTCTTTAAATTTTAGAGCATGTAGGAATGATGCCCTGTGGTTTATTATATCTTGCAGAACCATTTCACAGGATCACTTAATCTTTTTCAGGAGCTTCCCTATGCTGAGTTTCTTATTGGTCTTCTCTGCATCACCTAAAACCCTATCAAAACTTAAAACTGCTATCCTAATCCAAGATTGAATGCCTGAGCTTTGTGCTTTCATATATCCTGTTTTTCACTTAAATAGATGCCAGTAGATCTCCCACTTCTTCCTTGCAGAGATGCAGAAAAAGAGGGAAGTATAAGTGGTCAGAGCTCAAATTTAAGGCTCGATAGTATTCAGGCCCCTTTTAGTGTCAAAACTTAACCTTGAAGTCTGAGAGCTATAGCAGCAGCCACACAATTATTACCAGGATGGGGGCAGGAGGAGGAAGAGTGTGGGTAAGGAAGAAAGCAGAGACACATCTCCAGAGAAACCCAGTGAGGGTCAGGATCTAAACTAGCTTATCGAGCTGCATAAATATTCATCATACCATTTAAAACTATATTCTGCTCCATCTGCAGAGTTTCACTCTAAGAGGTGTCTCTAACAGGGCATGATGTCTCCAAGCATCTTTTATTAATAATTAAAACACTATATCTGAATTACCAACCAGTTCATGGAAGATAATGCTGTGTTGGCAGTGTCAGGCAGGGGAGAGCCTAGTGCAGAATGCCGAGGTGAAGGGGTTAGGTATGCAGCCTTCTGCCTTTCTCATCATTATTTACATTTCGTTGCTTCCTAAAAGCCATGAGAACGTGCCCTTCTTGTGCTAGGCTCCTGCTCTTTAGGTTCCCTCTAGGTTCTGGAAAAAGAAAATATGCATTAAGGAAAGAAAAATATACATTTAAGAACTCCTTTCTGCCAAGGAGGAACAGGAGAAAATGCAGCACAGTGCAGAGCTTCAAAAATGCAGCACAAAATGTAGAGTTTCAGCAAGGAGAGCTGAAAGGCACTAGCAAGACTCAAGCGGTGATGGTGGAGGAGTGTCAGTGCCATGGACTAATAGGGGGAAAGGTGGAAAGATGAAACATCAGCTCGTCGTACGGCTTGTGGCACACACAAATGTGTGTGTGACCAGCAACCAACCCCTCTTCAGGGATCTCAGCCATAGGAAATGAGAGCAGAGTAGTAATAAATGCAGAAGATGCAACCAATCCAGACACAAAATATTTTAATTGTGAGCAGGTATTTCTTTTTCCATTGGAGGTGAATTTGCATCTGGCAACAGGAATTAAAGGGTGTGCAAAGGCAGATCTGTGGCTCCTGGTCTGCCATGACAATAAAGTGCAGGGAATGAAGTAGAAACAGACAGCATTGAGGCCACATGATGCAAAAGGGATTCTGCAAGAAAGATTCCTAAGGAAATAATGATCCAAGCATTATGGTTGATATGGTGTAATCCCTACTCTACCAAGATTATGGGTTTAGCTATGGTTGTGGTGAAACTGAGCAACCAGGACTCTTCTGCAGTATGGTATTAAAGCACTTCTATGCTTGAAATTATTTTTTTTCTGGCCACTTGTGATGTCCTTGGACCACTCTCTGCTCTACCAAAATGAGCAGAACCACTGAATTTGTGAGCACTTGTATCTCAGGCCATATTTACATCAGTGCAAGCAGGTGTTACATGGGGGAAGGGAATCACTGATGAAGTTCCCAATGCGGCTATTGGTGAGCTACCTGATTTTTCCAGACATGGGAAGTTATTTGTTCTCATCTTCTCTAGTCGTAAGATTAGTTTAGTTCTAAAAGGAGCCTGGATGCCCGATTAATTAGTTAACAAATGTGGAAGAAGTAAAAGAAATCCCTAAGAAGCAGATGTTGATGAGAATGCTTAGAAAAATGTTTGTATAGTACAAGGCACTCACACAAATAGAGATGAACATTTTACTTCCTTTTTGGTAACTCTTTTAGCACCCATTACCTTCTTTGTTTCCCTTTTGTGCTCCTTCTGTCATTATTTTCAAATTCCATTTTCCCATGATTGCTGATTCACAGGAGGCTCTTAATCTTTTGGCAAGGTGGTGTAATTCTGTGAAAAAATATTAGACAGCTAAGCTGAGGGACAAGGGAATTAAAGGACACGTCTGAGGTCACACAATAGGTTAATGGCTAATCAGGGTTTGAATCCAGGAACTTCTAGTTATTAGACTTTTCCTGCAATTGACTGTGTTGTCTCCTGGAACTCTGAAGTGCTATAATATCACTTAAAAATTGATAGAAGTGTTGCATAGGTGGAAATTAAAAATGTGGTCCAGAGAAAAAAATTGAGTTATCGGGAATCATTAACAAGCCTCCAACACTGATCACTTCTTAAACAAACAGACTGGACTCTGATAAGATATATCTGACACCCTCAGAACAATTAATCAAGTCTCAGAAGTGGCAAGCGTCAGTAATAGTATCTTACTTGTAGATCACTGAACATCCACTCAAGACGGTGCTTGTAATAAAATCTTTCTTTCTTTTGTTTCTGTGGTGGACTACGTTGGCACTTACAGCTCTGCTGGGAATGTTATGTGGGAGAAATTCTGGATGAAGGCAGAGTACTGCTCTCCTTTACCTGTCTCCTTCCAATTAAACCTCCATAGATTTATGTCTTAATAAAACAGCAGTTATACTTTCTTTTTTTCAGTTCAACTTTGCAGTTAAAAACCACTACTCCAAACATAATAGGTGCTGTCTGCAATTGCTTAAATTGGGCATAAACATTTATTGCCTCCTTAGCTAACAAATGCGACCTTGCTGTTCGAAGGAATGAGAAAAATTCCACTCAAGGTCAAGGGACCTGATGTTTCCAGGCAGCCTCATTACCTACATTAGCACTGTAGAAGATGACGCAGAACATCTGTTGGTGCCATAAAAAAAGACAGAAATGTATGCATATTTTCTTTAGCTTTTCAATTCGACATTGAGCCTGTGATTTAATTTTGGGTCAATGTTCTGAAAAGCTGCTAGTCTCAGTGTTTAAGATTAAGCTAGGAGGATATCTTGGTCTCTATAATTCCTTATGTCCAAAACAAAGCCATGGGGATACTGAATTGTCATCTCTTGCTGCTTGGCAGCACTATCAGATTTCAGGCAGAGTTGGCTCAGCCAATCTGACATGGATTTTGTCTCACTCACCTGACACCTACAAGACAGCTCTTTATTGCAGAGCTATTGGAAGTTCTCTGTCATCATGTCCATCCAAAGTTTGCCCACCATAATGAAAATTAGTTACAAACCTTGAAGAAAAGAGGATGGCTTTGCAGCACTACAATTTATGTGCTCCTCTCTTACTGCCCTCTAATGAGTCTCTTCCCCAGTAGCTTTGCTTTCAGATTCTTCGGAGGGTGTGGAAGAGCAGCATCTCATCAGTGCCTGCAGGAGCAACCCTCCTTAGCTCATTTGAGGTGCACTACTGCTGTTTGCAGAGATCCTCATTTCTTTGCCTGACTCCCATCCTCATAAGAGTAGTTCTGGACCTATTTTGCATCCATAGGTTATGAACACATATTGACAGCAGACATTGCTCTCTGGCTTTGTATTTCTCCTGAAGTCTGACACATCTGAGGTGTGGAAGGAGGGAAGTGTAAGATCTGGCTCTACAACTCCTTGTCATGTAGAAACACTGCTGTTCAGAGTACCTTAGTATGGAATTTAGAAGAGCCTTTCCTCCCTTAAAGGCAGGGTAGCAGGCAGGAGAGTGGTGCTGGGCTGGAAAGCTCCCTGAAATACATGGTCAGTATAGCACATCCACACAGTGTGACTGCTTTGTATCATCCTATTAGCACTTCTGTTCATTTCAGTACAGAGCAAATGTCTCTATTCAACACTCAGGAACTCCTGCTGCAGGTGCTACGGTCATCAAAAGCTGGACCTTTTGTGGTCAAAAGATCCCGGAAACTCACTTGCTCCCAGAAGGTCCAGAAAGAAAGTCATGAAAATGGAAAGTTATCCAAAAGATTTCTGTGGGGTATGCAGCATAGGTCTGGACCTCGATGTAGAAGGCAGCCAGGAAAAAGGGAAGAAACTGTGTGGGGCAGTGTCAGACGTGAAACTGGTCCTCTCCCACTCCCACCCATTCCTTCCCTACCAGCATGTTTTCAGCTAAAATATAGAAGGGGCCGCAGGATTATCCTCCAGTGAAAATATTTCAGCTTTAGTCATCATAATGCTGCAACCAGGGATAATAAACACACACTTATAGTGACTGGAAACTGCTGCAGATAGAAGCACGGGAACAGTACCCAGTGATTAACAGCGGGCAATGCTGCCTTTTCCAAGGTGGCCTTAGTGGAGTTCCATGCAGAGATGTGGAAACAAGATTATCTAAACCCACATTTCACTCCATATGTTGCATTGCCCTAGCACACTTCCTTGCCTGTATTTTAAAGTGCTTCAATTCAGAGTAATTTAAAACCTCATCAGTACTCACTAGAGGGTTGGGGTTTAGAACCTCAGTCAATTAAGTCCATGCGGATGAGTAATAGGAGTAAAAATCACAGTTTTCAGTGCAGAAAAAAAGAGAATGGAAAAGAATAAAAAAAGATTCTATAGCCTAGCTATTCAAAAGCAATTATATTTTTAGTTACATGGAGAGACATTTTCAGACTTCTAATTACTCCAAATCTATCTGCTAAAGAGTCATTACAATCCATTTTAACCCCTCTCTGACACCAGGAACTAATGCTGTAATTGAACTGTGTCACCAGTGATCTCAGTTCAAAATCATTAGTGGCGTTGTTCTTTTTCATATTTTCTCTAATATTTCTGCTCATCGCTTATAGGCATGGGGCCAGATTTGCTGCCAGCATATGTGGGTACAACACCACTGAGATCGGTGCTGTTGTGTCCAATTAGGCCTGTGATGAGGTTGGCCCCATGTGCTATGAGCTTTCATTAACCAATATATTCCCATTACAGACTGTGATCTGTTCACCCAACTACATCCTCTTAAACATGTAGCAATGCAGTAGAATAAAGCTCAGCAGGGTCATGCTTTGAATTCTCCCCATTTTTATTTTTGTTAATATCAGAACCTCATCTTTGGGCAATTTCATATCCACACATGTGATTCTGATTTCACATGCAGACAACCAAGGAACAGTACTTTTTAAAGAACTTGGGTTGCTGTGTGCTCTCTGATTCTTGTTCATAGCAATGTGTGTATGTAAAGTACCCTAAGTTCCTCTCCACAGCCCTTAATTGAAGAACGAGAGAAACTGAATCAGAATATCATGGAAAACATGTTAATAAGGTTCCATGCAGCTTCTGTGTTACAGGTTTTGTTGCACTTATGAAAAAAGAAACATTAAATGTCATGGATATTTTGAAATGCAGGTTTATAAGGTGATATTTAACCATAAACAGTATGATAGTTATTGGCGACTGATAATGTGAATTCTATAGCAATCTGTTAATTAAGATTCCACCCACATTTCTAGTTTAAACTCTGCCATAAAAATACGCTCTTTACTATAATCAGGAACACAGATTTTGGCACAGCAGTGATTTTTGTTTGTTTTGTTTTTAATTCCAAAAAATCATTCAGCCATTTTATAGCTGAGAAGGGCAAAGAGTAAGCTAGAAGTTTCCAAACCCTCAGTTATGATCTTCTGAAGTCTAACACTACTCATCTGAACTCAAGATTGATGCTTGAAAATGCAATAACTTAATCTCATTCCCATGGCATTTGACAGTTTAGAGCCCAGCATTTAGTCAGCAGGTACTGGAGGGGTTTGCTGGTGCCAGTGTCTATCAAACTTGATTCATAACTCACCTTACTCCTCTGAGCATGTGCAGGACAGACAGATGTTGTTATTTATGACCTAACTCTGCTTGTGTTCCCCGTGATGGAGTGTGCACCATTTGGCTGTGTTAGCACTTACTGCAAAGTTCTCCTCAGTATAACTATGGTTTGAGCACAACCTTGCAACTTGCATTTTCTGGCTCACACCTGATTAATGCAGAGCAGAGGAGAAGGTAGTTTGTGGCCATCTATACGTGACTGTGTAGATAGCACCTGAGGAGAAAATGCTTTCTGGGCCAAACTGTGGCTCATGACCTGTTGGGAGGGTTACATTGAGATGAGCAACTCAATTTCCATTTTTACCCGTCTTATATTGAAGCCAGACACCCTAGGGACAGAAAAATGAGCTTGTTTCTGGGTCAAGATACTTGCTAACTAGGTCACCAGAATGACTGTGCCACCTGCAGTCAGCTTTGCTCCCAGGGGAAGAGCAAATGCCAGGTGTGACACAGACAATGTCAGACACTCTTCCAACACTGTCGTCAAAGGAAACACGACTTCTTTCCCCTACTCAGTCAGCTGGTGGCTTAATAGCCCTTCTATCTCTGAGGAGAGAACATCAGTTCTAGTGGAGTCATGCAGTGGTATGGAGTGGAGAATGGATCCTTGGTGAAACCAACCAAGAAGTGAGGAGAAAAAAATGGACCAAAATTCCTCCCAACTAGTTTGAACCTGCTTGGTTTCCCAATATTATTCCCTTCTGGCTGCATCAACACTTATGGCCTCATCCACCATTAAGATCGGATGTCAGTCCAGTGGGAGATCAGGCAGAGGAGAGTGCTGTAAAGCAGGATAACCTGCTGTAACAGCACTGCTGACTGAAGGCACCTTAAGGTATACAGGGGTCTACAGCTCAAAAATTCGGGTCTGATGGTTTAGTGATGACCAACATCACTCTGTAATATGTTGTGTTTATTTGAGGACTCAGTTTTTGACTCAGGCTACGACCAATGCATAATAGCGTAAGATCTGATTGACTTCATGAACCTTTGATCTGGTTCAACTTCAGCTTCTTTCTTTAAAGCTTAATAAGAGGGTTTATGTCCTTTTTACACAATTGTATCTAAATTTACATTAGTTTTACTGTTATTATATGACTACCAAAAATCAATAACATAATCTTTTTACAGTATTTACCTAGCATAATAAAACCTGGAAAATTATCTAAAAAAGCAAAATGAAAAACATTCCCCAAGCACAAATGGAATTAAAAGACTATAAAAACTCCATACTCCCAGCTCCTCTCACTTTATGTAAACATAAACCTGAGCTTCTCTAAAACACTCAGTACTGTTTTAGCTCAATTCCCCAAGCTCAGCACCTGTCCACATAAACACCCCTGGCCTTTTGATGGCAGCTGGAGGGCAGCTGTGTGAAACTTCCCTAACAGCCCTACTCTACAGCAGGTCACAGACCTGCTTCCCCCTCACTTCCTTCATTTACCTAAAAGGTAAACCTTTCTCTCAGCCTACTGAATATATCCAGATCATACAGGAGCCAAGACATCAGCATAAATGCCTATTATTCTTATTACCTGTTGGAAAATAATCATTATCATTATGTTTCCAAAATTAGGTTCCACATTAATGTCTTCCTGTGGTGCCCTTTATATTACACCATAGAGATTTAATCTGCAACTAGTCCTTCTTGCTTCTGTGGGATTATTTTATCACTTTAATGTTCCTCTAATAGATGGTATTTTTGGCATGTGAAACGATGAGTGTGTATTGTAAACCAATTAGGCTTTATTTTAAAAAGAAACTGTGATAGGCTATAGAAAAACACCATGAAGCACTGAGAAATGCTTGAATTTCTTGATAGTTCCTGCCATCAGAAACTGTGTTGTTTAGACAATCTTCCAAACCACTGGAACCATTTTATTTTTAGATTGTATCGCTCCTCTGTTAACATTTTTCCTGTTCTGTAGAACTAATTCCCATCCCATACACTACTGTACAGACCTTGAGTTTAAATCAAAAGTTAGATTTATTCAGTGATTCTAAAAGAGCAGGAGACAAAGACATGCATGCCCTCTAACTAATATTATTCTGTGGAAATTTTCATTTTAGCCACCATCATATTTTAAAGAGATAATTTCCATTTTGGCTGTGTTTCATTAATAGGCCACTGGAAGCTTATAAACACTTCAAGGCTTTTAAGACTGTGTTTTTGCAAAAATGATTAATTATGCAGTGTTATGGATTATGATGCCCTCTTTTCCATGGTTTCCAGACTTCTTGCTTGTTGTCATGTAGCTCCAACAGTTCGGTGAATGCAAGAATATTTTTCCCCTATGTGTTCTAAATGGAAGTGTGATTCTTTATAAAGGACATATTGCAAATTGGAAAGCTGCCATTCACACAGTCAGGTTGTCCTGTGGTTTATATCATAAATAACGGCTCTACACTTCCTAGACTAGTTTAGCTCTTGTGCAAGACCCCATACTATCAGCTGCAGAGACTGACAAGCTTAAAGCCAGCAGAGACAGTGGTAATCATCAAGACTGATTACCCACCCAATACAGACCATATACATTCTCTCACTATTTTTTCCAAAAGAGACAATTTTTCTTCCTGGAGCATAAGAGCTATTTTATCTCTTAGACAGCAAAGGGATGGTGTCACCTTCTACCGTGTCACCTCATTTTTTGACAAAACAACGTCTGAATAGTTACTTAGTAATTCTTGGATTCTCTATGGATCATGTCAACTGGAGCTGAGTAAATCTTGAAGCAGGTATGTCTACTGGAGAGTATCAATTTCAGTTCTTAATTAATATAGACAGTGTGTCCCAGCCCTCCAAACACAGACATAACTTTCCCAATGTCTTCCTGAGAATATCACAGTGAATGAGTGGATGTATTCTTAGGAATATTAGTGATTTTCTCAGTACACAGACACTGCGGAGAAATTACACTTTTGACTTAATTGAGAATTCCCACATCAGAAACCTGATAGAACAGGCTTGCTCTACTCTGCTGGAAAGGCATCCCTGGGTTGCAACAAAACCCTTTTACAAATGCAGGCAAGTAAAATGATATGTCAGGAACTGTGCATTGATATTGCCTGTCTGCAGGGCAGTGTGATGGCCAAGTGCATTCAGGAGCCCTGGGGCTTCTTCGCAGATGAGACCAGCAGAAAGATGTGGTAATCAGGACGAATCAGATTTTGACCTGGCCTGTCCATCCATGTAGAGAAGCATGGTAGGGAGGTAGAGAAATTTCTTTTTCCCTCGGGGATTTTTCTTGTTACAGGAGACCAGCAATCCACGTCTTGGGCAGTAAACAGGCAGACAGGGGGCTATTCCTCTTGTCCCTGATATAGTAGCAAGCTCAACTGAGCTTGCATGGACAAGAAAATAGGAGAGCCTAGAAGGCAAAAATGACCTATCTCCTCTCTAGTCTAGGGCTCGGGGTGGAGGGGGTTGCTGTGACCTATAGTCTGGCATGCACTTTTCACACGGAGCTGGACAGACACATGAAGCCTTTTCTCCAGGGACAGTGGGAGATGGAATTCTTATCTGCCATGAATAGTTAGCATGGAAACCATTTACTTTGTTTCATGGCTAAAATGCAGCAGCTATGCCTGCCATGACTCTGTTAGAATCTGACATAGCAATTCTTAATCATGCTTTGGCTTTTCTTTTTGCTTTCCATCCTTGTTCTTGGCGGGGTTGGCACAGCTGATGAATTCTGCCTTGCATGAAATTCAGAGAATGGCATCAAGCCCATGTTACAGATGGGACAGAGCACGCTGACCAAGAGGGTGTGGACATGTGGCACCTTTTACCTACACCTAAGGTGAGAGAAGGAGCTGTTGCAGCTCTCCCAGTGCCATGGTGAATCACTGCTCTCATAGCAGAATCTACTGCTCCTTCAGGCTCCTTCAGCTGCTCATGGAAAACTCTCCAACCCATTTCTGCTCAGATAAGTGGGCCCTGCTTGAGAGGGTGATGAGTAAATTTCTTCTACCCCATCTGGATTCAAGTGCATTCCTGAAAGCAGCTCAGGCTGTTCTACCTCTGGCCAGGATGGGTAGCTAGGAGGCAGGGTTGGGCTGATAACCTCTGTGGATGGCACTGCTGCCGTAGCTGGAAAAAGGATGCATGCTCACACAGTGACTTGCCCAGGGTCAGACTGTAGCATAAGGAGACTTACAGTTGCTTTAGTTAATAAGCAGAATACAAGCACAAGGAAGGTGGAAAAAAGTTCACAGCAGAAATTCTGCAGTGCAGTAAAAACAGAAGAAACAAGGGAAGCAAAGGGGAATAACAGTTTATTAGAATGAAGTCCTTTATTCAATGTTAGAAGAAAGCACATTTTCTGTCATTCTTCACTTTTGCAACAAAGTCTGTATACAAACAACTCCTAGTTTTATGAGGCAGCAACCAAAAAAATCCTTCTCCAAAACTGTTAGACAGTGATAATTAAAGCTGTTTTTGAAGACACTGGATTTGGACCACTGCTTGACAGGGAGAGAGCATTATGCAGTACCCTGCACTCCTTCTGCATCATACAGCCTTTCTGTTGCAATGAACTCATTCCAAATGAAAGTTAAATCACATCAGACAAACACATAATGAGCTTGTGCTGCAATGTTTAATAAGTTAATCAAGTATGTTAATGATACATATTTACAAGAAAGGACTTTGACTTAAAATCAAGTCAGGAAACAACAAAGGCTAGTAATAAGAACAGCTTTGCATCGACAAAGTCCAGATGAATATGAGATAATTTGGGCATCAAAAAGAGAACAGAGAATCTGGTAATAGATGGAGCTATGAAGAAGAGATGAATTTCACAGCATATCCAATTACAAAAGTCATTACTGATGGGAATAGCAAAACAATTTTTCTATACAGGATATGAGTGGAACTCAGTGGATTGAATTGTCTAAATCTGTACCACATTTCATATTTATTTGTAAAAGTGGCTTGATATGTGGAATCTGAATCCCAGATTCTTGGAACATCTGGAACATCTCATGGTTTTGGTTGGTTCATTAGAAATTAGAGCAGTTGTGAGTTTAGGATTTCAAACATTATTTCCCCCTTTACAACATAAAGCATGCTTGGAGTCATTTGGATTGAAGCTTCTGTTTTTCTGGTCAATTGTCATTTCTTTAAAAATAAAATGACTGGAGTAGAATCATGTAACTGTGAAAGTTCCCATTTTAGATAATGTGATTGGTTGACCCTGGCTGAATGCCAGATGCTCACCAAGGCCACTCATCACTCCCCTCCTTAGCTGGGAGTGATAGGAGGTGATAGGAGCTGGGAGGAGAAGAAAATATAATGAGAGGCTCATGGCTCAAGACAAGGAGAGATCACTCACCAATTACCATCTCTGGTAAGAAAGATTCAACTTGGAGAAATTAAGTGAATTTCCTACCAACCAAAGCAGTGAAGAATAATGAGAGGTAAAACCAAATCTTAAAACACCAAGAGTCACTACCAGGGTAGCTAATGAGCTCAGCCTCCACCAGCAGTTGGTTTATATTGGAGCCAGCTCTGCTGGCCATGGGGAAATTCCTAGCAGCTTCTCAGAGAAGCCCCCCTTGTACACCTCCCACTACCTACAACTGGTCATGCAAACCCAATACAGATAAAAGGCATTATCCTCTCTTGATCTCAAAATCATGAGACAAACATTTAAAAGGCTGAAAATGAAGGAATACTAAAGTGTATCCCAACTGGGACTTAGCTCTATGTCTTTCACTGAAGAGAATTTTTTTTCACTTTCTTTCCTTTACGGAGGAAAATTATTGGTCCAGATGCAGAAGTATTGCTTATAGCTTTAGTGCTAGCATGAACTATGCCTGAACAAATTATGTCTGAGCTCAAATGCACACCTACTATACTGAATTTGGGTGCATTTTGTTCATCTCCCCATTCTTAAATCCTTCTTGGTCCTTCAAGAACATGTAATGTCTATTAATGCTTAATGTCTATTTGGTTGACTTTGGTGCACTCACTTTTCTTGAAGGAAATCTCCCTGGGGTTAGATGGAACTGGGCATTAAGTGTGTATTTAAAGTATCTGTGTTCTCTTTCTTTAAAATCTTTTGCTTCCTTGAATTTTCTTAGATCCATTCCCAGTGGTAATAATTCAAACTTGAGATTCAGTGATGCTCAACCATTTTAAATCTCTTTCATCATACATGTCTATTTTCTTGCAGAACTACATGCATTTTAATTTAATAATCTGGTTTTGTTTTGCAATATTTGTCCATAAATTTCCATTAAAATCCTGTCCCAAAATGGAGGCTGTTCTTAAGCAACAGGCTGTTGGCTATTTAAGTTTTGTGACCGGTTAACTGAGTGGTAGAGACTGTTTCTGCTCCCTCCATTGGAGGGCAGAAATGTTACAATTTAAACAGTAAGGAGCAAGAGAGCTCTTTGGATATCCAGCATTTTCTGTGCTTGAGTACTAACACTCCAAGGGACTGATTTATTTTTCAAGGCTAACACTTTTCAGCAAAGTGTGATTGTGAGCTGCCTAATGTTTTATGTCTGAAATTCAACTTTACTTGCATTATGGACTGCACTAATAGCTTAATCAGAAGTCTAAACATTTTGCTGAAGGATGAAAGACATTGCGACAGTTCTTGAATGGTTAATGCTTTTCTCTTGTAAACTTCATAACCCAGATGTTAAAACCACTTGGAGCTATCAATGATGACTCCTGTTAACTCATTATGTGTCATCAGCAGTGGCTCTTAAATGACAGCATCACAAAATCCCACTGAAGACCAGTGGCCAGGGTAAATCATCTGATGTCTCTAAAAGGTTTTTGTTGTGCTACTTTGACAGCCAGAATTCAGCATTCCTCAGACCCTGGCAGAAAGGGAGACTGCAAAGGACTGCATAAAGGAACAGAAGCTGTCCTAGTGCTGCTTCTCTCTTCCTTTGTTTCTTTCCTGCTCTCATCTTGAGGGCTACTTTCACTTGGTCCTTCTGACTGCTGCACTTTCGCATCCCAGTTCCTCTCTCATCAGATTTTCTGCTTTTTAGAGTAAAACACAGAGACCAGGTAACAAGGAGATATTTTCTGCACTGCAGTGAATATTTTTTTTTTCCTTCAGTGTTAACCTCATTGCACACACTGAAGTTTTCCTGTATTCTTGGCTTTTTTTTTTTTTTTTTTTTTTTCTACACTGAAAAGCTTAGCCTCATAGCCTCATTGTACATTTTTCTCTCAGCTCTTGCAGCAGGGAAAGAAAAAAAAAAAAAAAAAAGCAGCTGTGCCATAGCTTTACTTCTTAAATTTCTTCTAATTGTTGGACAGGCTATTCTCTTTTCCACTACAGCAGACTGTCTATCTATGTCTAGCTAAGAAATAATGGAAAATAATAATGCAGCTAACACATTGAATAGTTGTGCGAGGCATGCAATTAATCCCAAGTTTTTTTTTGCTCTTCATATGCTCCTGTTTAGTCCCTCTTATTGTTCACTCAGCATTTTATAATGACAGGCATATAAACATTATAGAATCATGCAGCTGGAGCATGCCTGAATGCAAAATACCTCACACAGAAAATTGTGTAGCACACACAGTACCTGAAAATAAAGATCCAGATAATGAACATGGAGAGTCTTTGGATGTGAGTGGAATCACACTAATTTACAACAGGTAAGGATTTGTTTATGCATATACCTCAACAAGAAGGTGAAAACCAGATTGTCCTGTTCATAATTGGCATCTTTCTTGGCACAGTTCCTCTTAACAGCCACTCAAAATTAGGATAAAATTTCCCCCCTTCCCTCAAGATTGAAATACTGGGGCTTGAGGGATTTGACTTGAGCATGATTTAAGGTATAAAATGGTTTTAAGTGCACAGACATGTCAATCCAGCACAAAGGTTAAATTTCTTCAGGGAGAGAAATCTCTACAGTCTTGTCCCTTTTCTTGAACTAAAATGTCCTCCAGATAAAATGCCAGACAGTTCAGGAGGCAAGGAGCAGATTTAGAAAATTGTAATGAAGGGAAGACAGGCTCTTTGGCACGGAGCTGAGGCAGCGTAGCTACCAGAGAAAGCAAGTCAATTGAGCTGTGATGACAGAAACTGAGTCCTTCCCAGTAATTCCTTTCTCTCCTTGTCCATTACAAAATTTAAAAGGGTTTATTATAACCCCATGACAACTATTAGGAGCAGACCTAAAATTAATTAAATATACACAGTCCTTTCACAAAGAAAATGAGTTTTGCACCAAAACCTCACCAACAGTTACTGGTTTGGACATGGCAAATTATAGTAACAAATACTATAGAGAGAATAGGTTGGGCTAAAATTCTAATACAGTCATTTTACTTGCACCAAGTATGTGCTTCGTTTTAATTACTGCTTTGTGAAGACCCTCAGTTGCCTCACATACCATACAAGCTTTAAGGAGGGATTTGTAGTGTTTCTTGCCCTTCCATTTTTCTGATGGAAAATGTTGATCTGTCTGCCTGAAGAGCCATTGAGGTTCTGAATCAAGGCAAGGCAGGAACAGAGAATACCCCTGCCTTACATCTTGAGTGGCTGTTTACACTCTAACAGGAGCAGACTAAATCAAAATGACATTTTCTGATACTTTGTGTTATGCAAATTGGTCCAGAAGGGGTAATGCCAGCACACAATGTGGTCCAAAGACCCACAGAAAGAGACTTGCACAGAAATTAAATGTGAGCTGAGTGAAAGGCTGCTGTTAATTCCTAGGGCTAAGAGCTAAATGTCTTCATTTTGCAGCATGTGGAGGAACACTCAGGAATGAGGCAACCACTTAGAGCAAAACACAGCCTTCACATAAACCTTTAAAGACATTGCACAGGCACTTGGAATAAAAGACCTATGCAATATGATCATACCATCATGCAAAAAATTTTCACACCTTTAATATAAAATGGAAATATCTCCAAATGATAGGTATGAATTCTTCTGTATTGAATACCAGTAGTGTTATCAACCTTGGCTCATTGTGACAGCAATGAAAATCATGTTGTACACAAACTGACACACAGCAAGTTCTACTCCATGTTGGGAAACATGGTATCTGTCAGAATCATACACACCCCATTCATGCCCCCATCCTATTTTATTTTAGTAAGTTTTGTCAAAAAAACATGAATTCATCCATAGTTTAAGATGGATTTTGCATGTAAAGAAACCAGAATTCAGTTCAGAAACTACGTGGTAATAAAGACAATCAGTATCCAAATAATATCTCATCTATCCAAAAATGTAACAGAAGACTAATTAGAAAAATACTTTAAAATCTTTTCAAACCATATTTTTCAGCACTTTATAAATAGTATTTATATATAATAATAGTAATATAGTAACAGTAATAATATAATATTATGGCATTCCTCAACCTGATTTGAAAATCAGCCTGAAGGTCCAACTGAACCATTGTTATTCCCTCCCCAAACAGACCTGAGATAAAAATGAGCTAGTGAAAAAAGGGCAAAGCCTATGCACTTGTGCTCTTGAATGTCTGCCTAGGCTTCTCGGTAATTTGACATCAGTGGGTGAACATGTTGGTTTTAAATTCCTTGAGTGGTTGCTAAGCAAAAAGCACAGCAAGGTCAATGTAGCACAAAACTATACTAGTTCTATTACTACTTTTGCCTTTATTAGCTCCCTAACAGGAAGAAGCTGCCACCTCCATTTCAGCAAAGAGCAAGAGAGGAGCAGGGCATCCTTCTGAGCTTGTCCTCCATGACAAATTCATAATTTTGGTTTATTTTAGAAGACCCCTTTAGTTATACTACCCTAGACACCAATACTCTTCAGCTGACTTTGGGGTGAACCGTGTGTTATCATAGAATCATAGAATTGTTTAGCTTGGTAAAGATTTTTAAGATCATGAAGTCCATCTTTTAACCCACTGCTGCCCAGTCCACCACTAAACCATGTCCCCAGGTGACACATTGCACACCTTTTAGATATCACCAAGGATGATGACTCAACCACTTCTCTGGACAGCTTGTTCCAACGCTTGATAACATCTTTGGTGAAGGAATTTTTCCTAATATTTAATCTAAACTTCCCCTGGTGCAACTTGAGGCCATTTTTCTCATCCAGTTACTTGTTCCCCAGGAGCAGAGCAACCCCTAACTCAGTACAAATTCCTTTCAGGTAGCTGTAGAGAGCAAGAAGATCTCCCCTGACTCTCCCCTTGAACTCCTTTTCCACCAAGCAGTTTCTCCAGGACAATGTTGTGGAAAATGTTGTCAAAGGCTTTACTAAGTCCAGGTAGACACCATCCACAGCTTTTCCTTCATCCACTAAGTGGCCTCATAGATGGAGGCACATTGGGTCAAGCAAGACCTACCTTTCATAAACTCAATGGGCCTGATCCACTGATTGTTCTGTGTGTGCTGCATGGTGGCACTCAAGATGACCTGCTCTGTGACCTTTTCCAGCCCTGAGATCAGAGTGTAGCTCCACAGATCTTCCTCCCAATCCTCCTTGTAGTTGTATATTATACTGTAATTTAGTGTATTGAAAAGTGTATTTATTTCAAGTTCTATAAGATCAGCAGAGGAAGACATTATAAAAAAAAATTGAAGAGTGGTATGAAAGGCATGACATGTTTCAGGGGTTTGCTATGGTCCTGTTAACATTTATGCACAAACTGTTGTTGATAAACAAGAGCAATCGTGTCTAAATGAGCAGAGTGGTCATAGGGAGAGTAGCAAGGCCCATTGCAAGATCAAAGTTGATGTCCTCTCATTCTTAGGGAACTTTGAGGAATGTGACATCAAAATTGTGAACATGGGCTTTTTCTCCTGGGTGCCATGAAATTCCGGTTCTGTTTCACTTGATTGAATGGGATCCCCACCAAGGACTTCCTATGCTTCTGCCTAATCAGGAGAAAACATGGTGAAAAGTGAGACTAGCCATCTGTAGGGAACAGTTTCTGGGCTACAGACAGGAGTACACGTTTGCCTTGCTGTAAACTAATTCAGTCCAGGATTCATCACCCTTCCTAAGGCCCCACTTTGAAATTCACTGTGATGGATTATATATGCCATTACCAAAACCATCTGAGAACATGTCTCTGTGGCCTACATTTATCAGTACAAATACAGATATTCTATGTTACACCCAATCTAGTAAAAAGTAAGGGTGATTACTCTGCAGTCTCTTGGGTCTTTAGAAGCTTTCATATTAGGATTGCAAAGAAGCTCAGGAATGAAAGTTCTATTGCCTTTATTATTATTGGTGGTGAAGGTATTGTTTGAAGGCTTTTTCTTAATTTTTTTTTTCCATCTGAGAAAGGAGGCATAGGCCAGTGACAATAGATGTCTAATGACACCAAATGTGAAATGAGCCCAACTCAGTCACTCACATAATGGTTGATGGCTGTTCCAGATGGTGGAAAATACAGGAGGAAAGGATCTGCCACACACTGTGGAAACATAAAAAGAAGAAAAGAGAGGAAAGATGCCAAATAGGTGCAGAGAATAGGCTGAATTCAAGGGAAGGTGGTCTTACTGTGACATAGTTGGGTAAGAGAAAAGGTTATGATTGACTAGAAGATTAAGTGATTTTCTAACATTCTCAAGCAGCAGTTTTCCACATAAAGCAGAGGTTTCTGTTTATCCTGTTCTTTGTGCTGGGGATACAGGTGTCTTCTCTGTCAGCATGTGAAATAATACTGCAACACAGCACAAAATAAGACTCAAGAAAACTTTTAAGACATGGGTGCTACAGTAAAGAGCTACTTCTTCTCCCCACGAATTCAAAATAAGTGTCATCTTTGACATCAGCAACATCTTACAATGTGGCACACGTGACCGTTTTCCACAGAAGTGCAGTCATCTCTTTCTGTTTTAAACCTCTAAAATAGGACTGGGAGATGTAGCAACTTGTAGAATCCCAGCAGTGAGTTCATGAATGATGCATGAAACAAAATCTACCTCTGCCTGATGCACAAAGGGAATATCAGACGGGGTTGCAAAACCACTGCTGGGCTGGGGTGCTTGATGTGATATTCATTTCAGGCAAAGCCAGGAAAGTCCACCAAACACATCACTTTCAAAGTGTACGAGCAAAAGTACAATGAGAAAAAAAGAAAGAGATAATGCTATTAGGTTGTTTGTATAGTCGGTTTTTTTCTCTCTTCCTCCCTTTCCCTCGCTACCATTCTCTTTTCCAAAGCGATTTCCTTCATGGATTGGGCAAGAGTAAAGACTGTTTTCATCACTCCTTAAATAGATTCTTTAGAAACTAGTTTTAGTGAAATACGCCTAATATATTTTCAAGGAAGGTCTTTCACTAAAAAGCAGTGTTCTGTGACCTTTTTTAATAATGAAATATCTATCCCTATTACACATACTAGTAGAGGGATCTAAGAAACACTGGAAGTTATTTCTGTGGTATAAAAAGACCCCTATATTTTCATCAGATTATTCTGATTTTTCAGATGATAGAACAAGAAACAATGGTAGTTACCAAACCAGTTCATATGTGTGTGTATCTAAAATATGGGGGGTTGTTTCTTAAATGATTGCCAAATAAGAATGCAAAGCCTAATGAAGTCAAAAGGTAAAAAAATGTCCTTCAACACCACAATGATCTTATACATCACTTGGAGTTCTAAGTCACAGAAGCCTTATGTACAAAACAGAAATGGAGGTAGAAAACACACTTGAATATATTTTCTGTCCTGTTCTATGTTTCAGCATAGGGAATATTTCGTTACTAAAACCTCTTTCAGGTTAACAAGCATTTGTAATAGCCTTTAACTGAATTTCTTGTGTCAATGGAGAGATGAGTATGAGGATCAATGCACTTGTCAGTACCAGCAAAGATGATAAATCAGCAGGCAGAAAAAGTCACCTTCCTACTCTTAAGAAAAACAAAACACAGTATTTTCTTGATGCTGATGCACCATCAAATATTCCACGTCACTGTAATCTGAAAAAAACCTTTTTGCTCCGTGTTTTCTACATCTCCACACTGACAATCTTCAGAATGTAAGTGTTAAGACTAAGTATTTTCTCCAGCATTTTGTTAAGATGTAGGGTTGCAAAAACTTCTTTGTTTTATTAGATTTACAAAACAGAGGAGAAAAAAGTACAGATTTTGGAGTTGTCTTATAAACTCTGGTAAGAAGCATCACCTCGAAAAGAAAGCTATAACAATTTAGATATGTTTGCTCATAGCTTAATCTAATTTTGCTAATTGACTAGATCACTTGAGAGGAATGCAGTGACAGAGACGAGACACACATTAGCAGGAAGAGAGTCGACAGATCATATGGAACAGATAGGAGAAAGAAAGTCATGTCCATGAAAATAGGGTGAGATAGCTGACTGGAAAAATAATGCGTATTTTCATTATTGTCCTTTTGAGTAACCAAGGGAGTTACAAATTTTAATATATACTTATTATTTGAAGGGATTTCTGGGTCTCCCTTGAGGTATGCTACTGAGGAGCCAGAGATGTTTTGTGAAAAAGAGTAGAATTGAATATTTCTGCCCTTTATTGATTATCTGCAAAAGTTATTGCTTCTGCATATATTATTCAATTTTTAAATGACAGCACTGGCTGTCATTTAAATATTTTTTTTCATTATATTGTTTTCTAGGAAGAATATATGTAAAATCAAAATATTTTAAGGGTCTACTTTCTACTTATGGGGACATTCTTGATGTATTCATTATATCAACCTGGAAGATTTAGGTCAATTTAATAAGTATTAGTGTGTGGAAAGGTTTCAAGAGTTTGTTGAGGATGATATTGTTTGGGAAGCAGAAATGAAGTATTGCAAAGTGGTATTTATATGCATTATATCCAAGATCTCATTTCTGTTGTACACTGCAGAATATGAGTGTATCTAACAGTGGTCAGGTAGAGCTAGGCCTGGAAATAAACTATATTGAGAGATAAAAATGGAGTGTTCCAGTGATGAATCATATCTGAAGATTGGCCCTTCAGTGGGGGTTTGGTACTCTTTTGTTTTCCTGAAGTTTTTCCTTCAGGAAAAGAAGGAAGAGCTGCTCATTCCTTTCACTGTGGAATGCCTATCATATTTGAAGCACTGAACAAACATGATTTTAATTCAGAGAAGTGAGGGCAGAACAAAAGACAATCTGAAGGCAGAAAACCTGGGGCAGCTCCTACCTACATCATAAAGTTCAGAGAATGCTCCTCCAAGTCTACTTTTACTTCCATGGACAAGAAAGAAAATGCAGAAGTCCAGCACCCAAACTCAGGCCCTGAGTATTCAACATATTCTCCTGGAGTGACGTGAACTGCACCTTCAGCAGCCCTGCATTTGACACATCTGACACAAGATAGCAAACTAAGCTGCTTCCAACTGGTCTTGTCACTGGTCAGGAGAGGAGGAGAAGGTGGTGAGATAAAGACAAAAACAGTTGAGAACAATTAACCTCCGACATACAATATAATATATTATGGTCATTACCAGCTTAATTGAGGATAGAAGCTGCATCAGGAATATGCTCTAACATGTGCGTAAGCTTTGCAAGATTCATTTGCAAAATGCCACGTATTTGCATTATCTGGGAGTAATTTGCATTTTTGTTCCCCAGTCATTTTCAGACAGGTGAATGCTAATAAAGCCACCTGGGTAACAAAATATTAAGAAGATTTAGAATGTGGAAAACCACTTAATGTGGTTAAGGGTAACCACATTAAAGTGCAAGTCATCTAACAGTTTAAAGGAGGATGCAATTCTCATTGTGTCTTAGGATAACTTTAGTCATGAGGCCTTCCAGTGACAGGCACAGGCCAGCACACAGTATGCTGTCTTGAAGCCTGGAGACCAAAGTCGTCTTTCTAGATCCATCAGTTGTTTCATTTTCTTGGGCATGTTGTTTTGCCATTTATCCTGGGGACAGGAAAAATGTCTGCACACAGACTGATTCTGCATCTCAGCACGTATAAGCTCTACAAAGTACCTTGCTGACAGACAAAAAGCACACTTCAGCGAGCAGGGAAGAATGGGTGGTTTGGTTACAGTAAATAGGAGCTGGCAGTAAATGGGTAATATCTAGTGAGGTCTATATGCAGATTCCTCATCCCTAAAATGGAGCCATTGGAACTCCATTGTCATACAGCTCCACATCATGGGGGTAAAAGCACAGCGAAATGTTTGGAATCGCTTGAATTCTCCATATTAATAGAGTGACCTGCCATCTGCTGCTCTGCCCACGCTTATGGTCTGTTGCTCCATAGTTAAGCATCCATTCACAAGAGAGGAATGTCTGTGTGGCAGGCAGCTTGGACTCTATTGTACAGGTCTTTACAAACATTGCGCTGTGTTTTCCCAGGAATTTTTAGTTCAGTCTTTAAACACACAGTTTGCCCGCACAGTATGCCTGTGCAGTTGTGTTTCTTGGGGCTTTTTTTTACCTCAAGGAAAACAAATCTCACAGCTTAGTAAGTATTTTCGGAATTTAGAGATATACATGCACAGTTATATAATATTTTAATATAGATTTCGATGCATATATATATGTATAAAAGTACAGTTACAGAGAGATGGGATGAATATAAATTTTGGAATTAAATTCTGATGTAATTGAGTCTAGAGAGAGATTTTGGGGCAATTCAATATTATTTTTGCTGACAAAACTGCCTTGGGAAGTTCCTCAGCACTGCCCTGACCCAGCTGCTGCCTCTCTGCTGCCATTTGCTGTCTCCTTGATGGAGGCAATGCAATTGTTTGTGGAACACTCTGTGTCTCAGACCCTTGATACAATTCAGGGCAAAAAGAAAAACACCAGGAAAAAAAGGCTTTTGTTCTTGTTTTTTGGTTTGTTTGTTTGCTTTTCAACACAGATCTCCCTAATCTGGTCCATGAAATGATCCCATGAGCAGTTGTGCTGGCACTTCTGAATGAGTGTGGGAGCAGGCATAAAGGGCTGAAGGGCAGTGGAGGAAGGGCAGCTTATTTTGCCACCAAGGAACACATACCATGTAACTAATCCCAGCAACTCTCAGCAACAATGAACCAGAACACCAAGCTTCTAAACTATTATTATATTTGATTCATGTATTTGACTCTTTAAATATTCTAGGTGTATTTTTTTTAAAAAAAAAAATCTCTATTGTTTTTTCACTAAGTCATGCTGACAAGAGACTATTCATTTCTTCCAAAATAGAGTGTCAGACAGTGAAATGCAGCTTTAAGCTACAGGAATTTTAATTTTTTTTTATGTAACATCTTTCTTGCTCATGAAATAAACAATCATCATGTATTTCCAGTTTGTTCTCAACTCTTCCTCATATTTCAGTCAGCTCTTGTACATTATTATATGAGTTCTATTGTTAGAGTTAAATGTATACACGTCACTGGGTGTTTGTTCCTCAATGAAGCAATTTTTTCCCCTAGGATAAATATTTGTGGGCATTTTATTTATGGAAAGCTCAGTACTGAACATGCTCATGCAGGTCCAGCAAATAACATGTGTGTTTGCTCAACCTCAGGGGTATAATTTCTGCTGCACTCATCAGGGACAATATTACCTGCTGAGAGCAAAGCATAGGTCTCAGTGGATTACATCCTGCATGCTCAGAACTTCCCAAAACAGCTCATAGCATGTTCTTCAGTAGGAGTTATTCACCTGAATATCACTGGAGATCTGGTCTTAAGGACTCTTTGGAATCCTAGTGATCCCTTTTTCTCAGTCATATTTTACTGCAGTGTATACACAGCTGTATGCTATTTATTCTTCCAGAACTATCCTTTTAACAGTTTTAAATTGGTTTCCTTATCATTTATGGTGTCGCTGTAATTTTTTTTTTTCTGGTATGAAAGCAAACAAGTGTCTCTGTCTAGTCTTCTTTGTTCTAGTCAGTACTGGATATATATTTATGCTATGTCATAATTTATTTGCTCCTTTCTAAAGCATTCACTTTTATAATCACCATGCACACAGGAGACATCTTGCTAGTCCTCTGATACTGTTTTTCTTGTCCTTTTCTGGATCCAGTTGCTTTACCCTTTTTGAAGTGTTGTGCCCAGAATTGTAAGCAGTATTCAAGGTGAATGTACACTTTCAGTTTACATTATTAATGGCATTCCTTTACTTTATTAAGGCAGACTTGTTTATTTTATTTGAATCTCAACTTGTATCAAGTTTTCATCAAGGAGACTATGATGAAGACTTCTTTATATTTTTTTATGCCACATGGAACTCATAAGTCTTTCTGCAGTTCAGTATTTGCTGTCAATTTGTTTCCATTCAAATTCCTTGACTACTAACATTTGGTCTTGGATTCAATTCTATTTCTCAGGCCCTTCTCAACACAAAGGTTCAAACATGGAGAAACAATAGTACTCATCCACACAACAAATCATGGCTGAATTACCATTTAATTTATCCTTCCTTCAACTGTTTCCCAGTACAGTTTAGGGCATTCTTCACATAACCATCCAGCAAAGGTGATAGTCCCATAGAATGTATAGGTAAGCAATTCCTCTTCCGCTTCCATGCCTACAAATGCATATGAATAAGCAAGAAAACAAGCAGAATACAGATCTCCATGTTCCCCGGATGTAACTTGTTGTTTCAGTAGCAAGTTCCTCTACCTAGGAGTGAGGGGATCCATTGTCCAGAGATTGGCACAGTCTGTGTTCCTAAGACAGTTCATTTTTTTTTCCTGTAACTATGCTACTTTGCATTGTTCACAAGCTTTGCTTTATCCTCCTTTGCTTCTTTACGCAAACATTGATGAATTTGCTGCCGAATTTCCAGTCAAAGATATGTTTTTTTTAATTTATTTTGCAAGTCAACCCCTCCCTGGGCTGAAAAGAAACTGCTTACTACAGCCTATGCTGCTGACAACTTTGCAATTTCTAATTAATTGTATAATCCTTCTTTCTCATCCCACAACTGCATAGATGCCTTTACAGTTTCCCAAGGGACATTGTCAGGAAATCTACAGCAGGTGGGAGAGCTCATGTGTCATCTCCTACAAATGAAGGCTGAGAGACTACTAACCCAAGCTCAGGCACAGATAAGTACCCTAAAATTAGCTGGGCATTTGGTGGCAGCAGCTGTATGTAGCAATGCACTGCAAAATGTAGAAACAGATGGCATTGCAGAAAACATGGATGTTGTGTTTATTGTCTGACAGGAGGCCTCTGCTCCTTCCTCCAACATCTTTGCAAAGCATTTGGGGGATAAAATGGGATTCCCTTTCTGCTTCCCTTTCTACTGCTTCTGTAGTCAGCTCCTCTGGAACTTCCCTCCATTCAGAGCTGGTAGTTGGTCTTTCCTTCCGCTTCTCTTCTGGTTTTGACTTTTTTATATTTAAATTAATTTATATATTAATATCATAATATTAATATATTATATTTATATATTAATGATCTATTAAATATTATTTTATATTTATATTATTCTTTTTAATATCTTTTGCATGACTCACTTCACATGGTAGCAATAAGCATAAAAATACAGTTCCTAGAGCATGTTGACATTCATGAGGGGAGCATGTATACATATTAGCATTTACCTCAAAGCTGTCAAAGGAAAAAATTTTAAATATTTATACAAAAGGATGTGCATGGATGTATGTTCTGCCAAAAAAAAGCTGGTATACATAAAACCCTTTCTTTTTTTCTTTCTTTCTTTTTTTTTTTTTTTTTTAAGAAGAGAACCAGAAATGGAAACCAATAAAATTTTGACAAAGTTCTGGCAAAGTTTCCAACTACTTCTTTCAAAGTCAAGAAATATTTTTGCAGTTTAGTTGAATGTTAGGGACGTTAAGTTCAAAGAGATTTTGTGAGCACAAGTTCCCTGAGCTCTATCACATACAGATGGCTCCAGACCTGGGGCACCCACTGATTTTCTTATTGAAGCACTAGTATTACCCTGCACTTCTTGGGGAGCAGGAGGAAATTTTAAAAATTGAAAAACTGATTAATAAAACTACAAATTTCAGAGTAGGTTAAGTGAGAGTATCAGTGTGTCTCAAGAAGGTGTGGTATACACTGAGGTGTTCCATGTCCTCCAGAACAGGTGGGGATAGTTTGCTGTTTCAAATGCCCCAGATTAGCTGATCCATCCCTACAGGATGAGGCGGCACAAGCTGCAGGGATACTAGCAATATGAAGGGATGTACACTCAAGGCCTAACACAAGCACACAAAAACAGTCAAACACCTATCACTTCCAAACAGCTGGTGGTCTTCCCTTAGCAGCACCAGGGCCATCCCTCTCCTCAAGAAGCACACCAGCAGCTAAATCTTCTCTTGGGCCTTCTGCACCTCCACTCTACTGCTTTACCCCTTCCCCTTCTCACTTCTCCTTTCCTACCATTCTTCTCACCCTCTCTAAGTGTCCCTCCATGGCATGGCTTTTTGAATTCATTCTGGCCTTTGATTTTGTTTTTTGGTGCTGACACAGCTCTTCCAATTTGGCAGACATATTCTCCTTCCAAAAGAGGTGCTCCACAGCTTCTTTATTTGCCCTCTTCCTTTGAAGTCCTCCTCTCTGTGAAGGGCAGAAGTTAACTACACCTACCCATGAGGGACCCACCCTAGAACAGGGACACTCAGAAGAGACCTGGCAGGAAAATGAGTGGGTGACAAAGGGCAGCAGAAGAGCATTACTCTTTGCTTCTCCACCTCCAGTGCAGCTCATCACCTCACAAAGGTCAGCAGAGACTGTAAATGGATGATTTGCCTATGTGTTTGAAAGTCCTCGAATTTTTTTTTTTTACTTTCAACTCTAAGTTTTTTGTTTTGGCAATGAATTAAATAAAATTTCCTCACCTGAGTCTGCTTTGCCCAGACGCCCTCTAAATTCACTCTGCCCATGGAACCTTCAGTCTACAAATGCAAGTATATTTGGACAAAGAGAGGGGGTGCATTCTTATGCTCCATGACACAGCTTTCCCTAACTACTTTTACACTATAATAGCTATGGATGTAAGCCCTGCGTGCTTGCAAACATGTGTTCACATACTCCTGACAAATACAAACCACAAAATCCCCAGGCATTCACCAGCCTGCTGAACATTGTTGTGACCTTCACTCTGACATGGGATAGAGTGGCTGGGGCAGAAAGGAGTTGCTGATCTGTGATTGCTTTTGAGGCAGTGAATCACAGTCATGTTATCCCAGAACAACAGGACTGGGCATCTTCCAAATCACTGAAAATTTCAATTTCAGCCCATGAGTGGCATTGTATGACCTGCTCTGAAAAGAGCTTCTACCTATCTTTCATCAACTGAAAATAACTGAACTGCAATCTGTAGACACTTTGCTGTCATCTTTACCATTTCTACAATCTTTTCTTTTTAATTAAAATCTGAAAATGAGATTTACATTACATTATAGGCTCTTCAGCCTACAGGTATTATCATGTGTGAAAATGTTTGTAAACCAGCATGGTCATTATGAACCACAGCAGTAAACCACCACTGTTTTCTTGTGGAAAGAAACTCTATCAGAATTTGGGGCATCAATTTATTAGTGTTTTCATTTTGCTTAATTTTGGAGAAAAATCTAGGTGTTAGGGGTGATGCTGTTTGCTTGTGTTTCAGCAGCTATAAAGTAAAAATTTACATAGTTCTCAGCTTCTGCCAGAGTACACAATGAATGGAGAAGAAATATACTAAAATTAATAAGTATAGGCATACCTTAAGGAATTGGATATCAAGGTAAAAATGTTTTCTGTTCCTCAGGAAAATAATTGTTGCAATCACAGGCTGCAGGAACTCACAGTTCTTCTAAAACTTAAAAGAAATCCGCTTTTTGGCTATAAATTATACATTATTCATTTTGCCCAGGTTAACTTTATTTTTCTTTTAAAGGAACCTTGACATTTTAAACTGGCACTTGTGAATTTAGCGTAAATCTTTGCAATATTAACCAGATGACAAGTTGGCTGCAGAAAATGAGAAATATGACCTGTGGAATAGCCCATTTAAACAGAAGCATGAGTTAGGATTCAGTCTGTTTACAAGCACTAAACAAGGTGCTCAGGCATCTTTGCACTGTGCTTTATCCCAGTGCCACAGTAGCTCTTGAGTTATATATAAATTAATTTTTTCCCCCATCTCTTTCCTAAGAAATTAACTTTAAAATTAGTAGTACTAAGTAAAAATTTCCTGAGGATAATCACTTAAATACAAAATTGAATTAGGTCTGGCCGTGTTCTAACCCATTTTGCCTTTGTCTTTTACATGTCTCTAAGCAAGTAAATTTTGCTAACATAAGTGCGAATAAAGTTTTGGAATTCACAGTGGAGGCAGCATATTTTAGGACATTCAATGTTGTTTACACTGAAAGTGGCTGACCTTCCAAAATCCTTTCACACATCCTTAGTGCAGAGACCAGGCAATGATTCAGGAAATGTTTTGGCCACACCTTCTGATAATTGGGAGTGCAGATGCAGCCATATTATCAGAGTGGTAAATGTTCATTGCAAAGTTAATTTGGGGAATTAGCATCAGGAAGGATGAGCAGAAAAGCAGTCAGGTTGAAAAGCCAGAGCATGTCACTGTCTCTACTGGTGATGCACTTGTGTTATTGCTTCTGTGTCTTACATTATTGTTAACTAAGGCTGCAGAATGTGGGGCTGCTCCATCACAGTGAAATACGGGAGAAGCTGTCTGTCTTTTTGAACAAACTGCTGGAATATAGTAAACAATTTAGTATTTTAGAATGGGCACTGTAGATGTTTCCCAAAAGGGACACTCTTGGTGCACCAAGAGTATAGTCAAAGGGTGGGAAAGTGTCAGGGATGCCAATGAATTCAGCTGCAGCTCTTCCTCTGTGGTAATAAAGCTGTATCTCTCTCACATAAAAAACATCTTTCCAACCAATTCATGGATCTCTGCCTCCCTACAGAAACAAGATAAATCACTAAGAACTTTTTCATGGTTGGTCATAACTGGTTTTGAGTGGGGGCAACTGTGAAACAACACAAGGAGAAACCCACATCCCTTTCTTTTTGTCCTAGAAACACTGCCCTGAACAAAAATCAAGACCTTGAAGCTGAATATTGACTGAAACCTACTTTGAACTATGAGCAAATGCCTTACCTCCCAGTGTTTAATTCTTTCAACATTAAGGGCCACAGGAGTAGAAAGGTATTACCTAAAAGATACCCAGGTCTCTCATCCATTTTTACTCCTAACACAGAGCTCTGAGGCTCATGAACTTTGGCAAGCATGAGAAGTAAAAAGGGTCTTTTCCTATACCAGCTGCAAAGAGGAGATAAATGAGGATGGGCAAAGGATGTCAGATATCAAATGGTAAGTGAGAGCAATAACAGTGAATGGGTGAAATTATCCACCCAAACAGCTAAGACTAGAAAGATTCCTAGGAAATACTGAACAAGCCAGGCAGAATATTTCAGTGTATATCAGCACAAGAGAAAAAAAGTCTCCAATGGAGAAAAATTGAAAATCTGAACTCACACTGTGAAGGAGAATAGGATTAACAAAATTCATTCACCTTTGAACTTACAGAGTGAATAAAATGAATGTTCTAATCAAAACATTAGAAGATTGTTGCAGCCAGATGAAAACTCTGTACTTGGTCATCATGTGTTCCCAACAGTTGACAAAAGTAGGCAAGGTATCTGATTACTTTGTAACAGCCTTTCAATATCTTTCATATTGATGTTTGAACATCCTGCAGAAAGAATAATTTCTAGTGGATTTACAAATGATTTTGTAAATGAGGTGAGTAAGGCAGTGATAACACAATCTAGAGCAGTTATAATCTCCATAAAGCGCATGGAAGCACACCAGGCAAAGAAAAATCTGTGCATGGCACAAGAAGAAATGCAAAAGTTGACATAAGATTGCACAGTAAGCACTGTTTAAAAGGAAAATTGTGTGATAGCAGATCAAGGAAACAAATGCACACTTGTATTCAAGAAAGAGAATGAGTTTAGGCAGAAGTCCCCATCAAATCTCAGAGCTGTAAGCAGCTAAAAAATCCTCCTAGATGATAGCTTTGAAGAAAAATAGTTTTATAGGAAGGGTACTGGGCTGAGCCTCAGGAGGCTGTTGTCCCCATTGCTACACTGCTGCACATGTTCTCTGGGACTCTGGAGAAGAAAAAAGATTCAGCAAAGCTTTCCTTTATAGAATGGAGAGAATATTTCCCTTCCCTGACATCCTTTGCCTTATGTATTTATGAGGTATGAACATCTTTGCATTCTCTCCCAGCAAAACCTGCCTGGATTTACTGTGGAAAACAGTATTCAAGGGACCCCTTATAGAAGAAAGCATGTACCAAGAGAACTGTTCTGAAAACCTACAGATTCAGAAGGAGAATATGAGGGCATGAATACAACTTACACAGTGGACAGCTTTCATGAAATTTCAGGGAGGCTGAATCCACTCACTTCCTTTAATGTCAGTCTAGGTACTTTTATGCTCTACGGGTTGTCAGCAGGCAAATCTTGCAACCAAAATGGAATTTCTTGAAGTCCATTGGCAGACATTTAACCAAAGAGACCTCTAATGGTCCCTTTGACCTTGCTGTGAGCAGAATGAAAGACATCCCAAGGCCCATTCCAGCCCAAGTGATTCAGTGACTATTGTACTATGAAATGTGCAAATTAATGACAAGATTTCTGTCCAGCACATGGCACAATTAGTCTGATCTTATGATATGGTCTAAAAAAAATAGCATTCCACTGCAAAAGTAGCAGGTCCAGGTCGACTCCTGAATATCTCCATTGATCCTTCTCCCAGCCATGCTCTCCCACTGCTCACTTTGAGATGACTTTCATAATCATGTAAGTCACACAGCAAGACAGAGCAGCCCAATCAGATGGCAAAAAAGGACAACACAAAGCAGTTTCATTTGATATCAGATGAGCCAGTGTAACAGAATCAGGAGGGAAAGTTGATGGCTGTGGTAAGAGATGGGGAGGGCAAAAGGGGAGGATGGAGAAAAGAGGAGTCAAAAGAAAAGTTACTACAGTTGTCCCCTTTAGTCACTGGTGAACTTGTACATCAGCTTGGTGACATTGTGAAAATTTATCCTAAAAAAAGTAGTTAATTTAGATCTATGATTCATCTCAAAATTATCCCACTCTGCCCATATCCTATCAAGATGTCATTTGTAGTTAGCAGGGGCTTTTGAACCTCAGCAGAACTCCACACTCAAGAATTAAGTAGCGGTGACAGTGACACAGGACAGAAAAAGCTGTTGCTCTTGTGTGCTGTACGGTGGCACTGCAACCTGGTGAAAGTAAAGTTGGGAAATGAGAATGGTTGGAAAAAACCCTAGTCTGAAGGGCTTGATCCTTTACCACATAGTGTTATGAAGCTTTCCATTCAAGGAAAGGACTTCACTGTGCTTCCAAGAAAGAGCTGGCTCACAGTTTGTCAGTAGCAGAGGAAAACTGAAATATTGGGGCAGTGCAGAACAGACAGTGAGGCTGTGTGGAACAGGCAGGTGTTGGCACAGGGAAGCTAAGAAAGTTACCACTGCCACCTCTCCTCTTCAGCTTTCTTTCCTACTGGGCCCAACTAGCAAAATCAGTCTTCTTTTCATTGCTTATTACTTCTCACCAAAGACAGATTTATTTTCACAACCCTAGGTCAGCCAGTGATGCTGCCCTCACACAACAGGATAATGAACAGCCCTTTTTGATCAGCAATCAAATGCTTGCTTTGCTGCCCATTACAGGCAGTTGTCAGCTTTATTTTTCCCAAAGCCAGCTCTGCTAACAAATCTAGTCCTACCAAGAAGTGTAAATCTGAATAGTAGAGTACCCACCTACTCACACTACAAATTCTGCTAGGTTTTCCATCATCAATGACCTCACTGATGATGTCTCATTCCCTGAATATATACAGTGCTCCTAATTATACACTTTACTCTCTGATTTATTCTGAATGGAGCAACATGATGATAGCAGTGCAGTGCTCCATAACCTCATAGCAGGGGGATATGTCTTTCTTTAAATGTTTTCCTTCATATGTTTTTCTGTAACCTACCTGTTACAGAAAAACAACTTTCTGTGTGTATGTGTCTTTGATTCCCAAGACTGTGCAGCAAAAACAAAGCCAACCCCAAAAATGCACTACAAGGGCCATAAATGGACAAATATTTGATGCAGGAAAAATTATACATTGAGGCAAAATCTCAATGAGGATAATCTTCAGGTGCTCAGGTCATGATGAGTGGTACAAAAATATCAGTGATAATGGACACACAACTTGCTAGGCAGAAGAACACACGCTATGTAGCAATGGCTTTGTGAGTAAATGCCATTTAGGGACAGTCAAACTAGAGATACAATAGACTGTGTGAAGCAACAGCATAGCAAGGATTCAGCTTTCCAGACAGAATAATCCCAGAACTGAAAGTATACACTTTGCATTATTAAGGCAAATTTAATCCCAAAGACTGAAAATTACTCACTTCACAATAATAATAAGGGTAGATTTTTATCACCATGCTTTCTTGTTTTCTGAACTTCCTCACACTTCACAAGCATTTAAGGCCAGGTTTTCAAAGCGAATCTCTTCTAAAGTGTTCCTGTTACCACTATGCTAAAGTGACAGCAGTGGCTGGCTCCTCTGTGCTCTTGAATGGAGAAACATATGCATCTCCTAGGGCTACCTAGAAATGGAGAGCACTTTCTGTTTCCATCATCTGACTAAATGAAGTGTAGCCTGAAGGAGGCTGCATGGTTTAGGAACCTGAAAAGAAGTTTTGAAGATACCTCTTGCTCATATCTGGCACCTGTGGGGCCAGTAGAGCTCTGTTACAGAAAAGGATCACCTTTTAGGGCAATGAAGGGTAGCTGACTAGGGAAAAGTGAATTCAAAACAGTCTGATCCACACTAGGACTGTGCACAGCTTATGTGCATTGCAGACTCTGACCGTCTGAAAATAAAGTTGTCCCCATTCTGGTTGCTTTAATGTTGTATACTGCCATAGTCCATTTGTATTATTTACTGATTGTCCTCAAGTTCTTCCTCTCCCTGGTCTGAATATGCGCCATAATTCTTGGTAGGAATGCAAACTGTCTTTTGTTCAGCAAAATGTATTGGTTTCTCAGCTACCAGGGCTACTTGTTTTTATTTTCTTCACTGTTTGCAAATGGCACCAGTTAGTGCTAACACAAAAGAGCAGCCCTGTGGGCAGCACCACCCGAGCCTTGCAAATCTCCGGCAGATGAGCTGGGACTACTTTTCCTACGGGATGGCAAAATGGGGCCTCCACTTGCCCACCCTGCCCTCCAGTTGTCCACCCTAAAGCCTCAGAGAACATTCCTGTCCCTCAGTGGTACCCTCTTCACAGTCCTACATGTTCATCTTGAGAGGAAAGTTTGGAAAGATTGCTGGAGACGACTGGTGTGTCAACACATGTCCCTTTCTATTTTGGGGTGAAAGCCTCTGGTGGATAGGAGACAATAACAGCTGGGGCAGTAATGCTTTCTGTGGCCAAAAGGGTTTTCACACTGAATGAGAGAGTTACTCCTGTTTGGGATACAAGGATGGGGCTACTGCTTGAGAAAGTCATTCCTTCAGAACAGATATGCAGTTCATTCTTGACAAGAGAAAGCACTACTGTGACTTTTCAAAGTTTTTCCTTCCTATAAGGTCAGCTCAGAGAAGAGTTCAGCAAGCCCACAGCTGTATTTCTTTTCTCTGGATGAATGGTTACCCAAAATTGTTAGTGAGGTGCAGTTTAAGAGAGTTGGCAATAGATTTGCCAAAGCCTTCTCTGTAGAATCGATATTAGCTTGTACTCATAATAGCATTTCAAACCGTCGCATACTGAAGCCCTGACCATATGGGCCAGGAAATGGCAATGTGATTAGCATTTCTCCTCTGCTGGCCCCCAGTATGTTACCCTGTGGTTATTACAGCCATCTATTTTGCATTCTAGCTCCCCTGCGATATCAACAATAAACAGTAAACAGTGCACTTGGTAATAACTTCTCCAAAGGAAAAAGAAAAAAAAACCAACCAAACAAACAACTCTCAACAAAAAGCATAACGTAGACACACTCTGTAGGAGCTTCCAAGATGGTTTGCAGCAGCTACCCAGGCATCAATGCCAAACAAAATTATCTGAGTGGTAGAAATTGGTCCCCAAACAGCTGCCACCAGCTGTAGCAGGCCAAGATAGAAATAATGAAAGGAAGACTTTTTTTCCCTGAGCATTACAAGAAATGGAAGCAGAAATACATGAAGTATCTGCACCTTCTAGACTCTTTTGTTATGAATTATCTTTATAGAAATTTACATATGTCACCATCTGCTGGCACCCTCCATTATTGCATCTCAATAATATGTTACTCTACAAGAAGATGTTTATTAAAATTCCAATGATTGTACTTAGAAAAGAGTAGATTGAAGATGTCAGTGTAGAGAAAATGGCCAAACTGGGGTGAAGCCACCAGAGCCTGAGATTAGTTTGCAAAAGTTCTGCACATATTTTCTCCAGGAGAACCACACAAGAAATTTTAGAAAGCCATGCCTGAGAATGGGAAAAGGGATTACCATGCAGTGTAACTTGCTACAGAATGATGGAGGGATTTGTTTGATTGCTTGTTGTGCATGAGAGAAAGGAGAAGGTCTACTGGCAGCTAGGGATGAAGAAATGCTTTAATCAGTTTGCTGTCAGTCACTAAGTCCCTATGTTTTGCCATTCCATCCTTTGCTTTACATCTGCCTGAGTTCTTGTCCAAACTCCAATTATGCAGCCACTAATTTCAATTTTTTTACAGCAGTCTTGTTTGGCTTTTTTTGAAGGCTGGAATTTCCATCTTGTAACCCTTTTGGCAAATCTGTGGGTAAATATGCCTAGTAATGCTTTCTTTGTCCAAAGACAAAATTCTTCACATGGATCGGTGTAATGCTCACAGGCTAACATTGTGTAATGGTGAATCCAGGGAGCTTTACATGTTTAATAAAAAATAATTTTCCATAAAATATTCTCTGAGTGAAAATATCAAGTAAAAAAAAACTATTTAAACCTGCCACTTGACAAATTTGTTCTCCTGCATACATGGGTTTGATATGCCCATCTACCTCAGGGCTCCTTTTCAAGCCAAAAGCATTGCATTTTAAACTGCAGGGAATAGATGGGGCATCCAGTGAGAATCAGTTGGGTAATATTTCCTTCCAGGTAAATTTAATCAAGTCTTAACTTCAAGGGAGAAATGGTGTTCGTCAAGGTGAATTTACCTTGGAGAGAAACTGGAATGTTGTTTTCATTATGCTTTTTCTTTGGGATAGAAAACATTTCCCAGATCAAGGGGAAAATACCTGTTTTTTTTAACAATGAAGACCAGACACCAGAGAAGCATGAAAAAAAAAAAAAAAAAAAAAAAGTGAACAGCAGAATGGAAATCTTAGAGGGCAAAAGGTCAGAAATACACCACAATTGCTTGGTTTTGTCATCTTTCTCCTTACCCTGAAATTAACAACAAGGTATCTTGCAGTAATAAAAAAGGAGTTTTGGGATTATCTTTTAGTGAGGGTGGTTTTGATGGAATTTCCATCCTTACTCTCCAGGCTAGAACTCAGCTGTTAAAAACTGAAATTTCAAATCATCGCTTTACTTTAATCATCAGTTTAGACATTAGTCTATTAGTCTTTGTTCAGATTTTATTGTATATATTTATATGATTTGTGTTATTTCAATTTTTTGTGTTTTTTTACATTTAGGGGACATGCATTAAGCTTCAGATAAGATCTGAAGATAAGAGTTAAATTCTGTATTTTAAGGAACAAGTCACGTTTCAGAAACAGCTTTATCTAGAAAAGAATTTTAATTTTTCCATATCTTATCATGTTACTGTTGTATCCAGGAAAAATGTCACACATTGGCATCTATAGGGGAGCTATTGTCAGTGACCTTTACACCACCTCAAAAAAGCAGTAGAAAGGGCTTTTTTTCCCATTTGCTCAAGGAAAGGAGAAAGGATACAACTCTGAACTCTTTTATTAGCAGTTGAATCTTCACCTACTTCTTAACAACAGTCTTTGCTCAGAGTAGGTAACAAGCATCCCAGTCGAGGAAAAGAACCTAAATAAAAGAAAAAAAAAAAAAAAAAAGAACCGAGAAAACTTTGGAGTAAAGCTGCATTGTTTGTGGCATTAAAAGACACAGGTTTTTTCAAGCTCAAATATTTTGCTTTATCTTCATGAGTCCCTCCACACAGGGCAACATAACAGAGAGTGCTCTGCTGTTCAAAACCAAAATTAAGACCAGTTTGCACAGTGCTGTAGATTAAACAAGAGAAAATGTTAGGCAATTAAATGCTAATGATTCAAGCTGGGTGCTTATGTTTTGTATTACTTGCCTAATAATGTTAGCATTTAAATGGTCAGCTTTGAAGTTAACAAACAGCCCATTAAGATGCAACCAGGGAGTTGTGGGTTCTTTGGGTGCTATTGTTTCAGTCTAGCTTGCTGCAGACTCAACAAAACAGCAGCGATGGGATTTACTTAGTGAAGACTATTTTTGAAATTGGAAGGGCTAGAAGTTGGTGGTTTATTTTTTTTTCTTTTAGTGAAAGCTTGTATTATTGAGAACACAGCATGTGGGAAAAGCCTAAATCTACTCATTTTCTTCTGAGTCCTGGGATTTCTATTGTCCCTGATCACCACTTAAATACAAATCAGTTGGTTCCCAAGCTCTGTACAGGGATCATCCTGCTGCAGCCATCAAAATTCTACCAGATTGCTGACTTCGAACTGGTGTTTCTGGATACTTGCAAGGGTTAATATAAAAATGTACTCCTGACAGCAAAAGTTAAAGGAGTCTCAGTGATGAAAATTGCATCACATAATGAGAGATCCTCAAAGCAGTGGCTACTGAAAGGACAGAAATAAGATATAATTGTCAATGGAACAGAATATTATCCAGGATAATGGGCTCCTGCAGATGCAAGAACAGCAAGGCAAAGCCAAAGCATTTATGGAAAATAAATGGCATGGTGCAGCTCAGGTTCGTTCTTCTTCAAAGTGCACAACATTGATCCTGTGGCAATGGTCTCTTATTCCAAATCATTGATGTAGACTTAATTATTTTATGTAATAGAGGTTGATGTGGGAGTTACTTACTGTGCCTCTGTAGACCTATTGCATTAGGAGTGCCTCTGAAGAGAAAAGCACTGTGGATTTCAGTGCCTGGATTTCATCAAGCGTTTTGTTATCCCTACTGTGACTGCTATTCCCAGTACTTTCCATGTGGTGTTAACTAAGGAGAGCTAGTTTTCTGCTGTCAAAAGGCAAGTGCTGTGACAGTTTGATGTTTCCTGGTGGCAACTGTAAATATTGACATTTTAGTCAACAACAATTGATACAACACATTAAACGTAATGGGGCTTTTTCACTGAATTTAAAGTGAATAATTTTAGGCCCTGTTTGGTGCATTAGGAGGAACAGAACTGTTCTTAAACTGGCTTTGTTTTCTGATGTACTCAACATGATTTATAAATGCCAGAACAACCTCCTAGTAAAACTATATTACTTCTTGGTTTTGATCTTTTGTGGCCTGCTAAAGGGCTTATTTAAAATGCCACAAAATATGTACTGCTAGCTCTCACATCTTAATAGAAGAAATAGGTGGTCTGGATATTTAAGAGAGACTTCTGTGTGTCAGAAATATGAAATAGTGACCTAGTTCTTTGTTAGAAACATAAACCAGGTGCACTAAAACAATGCATTTCAGTAACTCACTAGCTATCTCCATGGTCATGATGTCATTTCTGTAATTTATCATAGGGGTTTTTTTCCGAGAAATGTTAAGTAGAACATAGCTATTTATTTTGGTCTACTCTCCCATCCTGGGTTAACTTAGGGAGACTAGCCTTTAAAGAATAATTTCACATATTTCCACCCACACATGACATGACTATCAAAGTGATGGTCATTTTAATGCTGTGTGGGCTGTGAGTAGCTGTACAAAAGAGCACAGATTGGTTCTCTGTGTTTTATGCAGAAACTGAATGCAAAATCTTAGCAGGTTGAGTAAAAAAAAAAAAAAAAAATTACACAGACAAAAAGAAAAAAACAGAATACCATAATCATATAGGTAAAGGGAGATCAATAGTATGATTAAAGTACTAGGATCCCACTGGGTTTTTTCCAAGTATCTACAGCCATTGTAGTGAACACCTGATGATTTTTCAACTAGCACAATTTTAATAGGGTAGATGAGTGAGGGAATCATGTAAAGCCTGCCTTTCCTTCTGATGTTCTTCTGATGTCTTTTTTTTTTTTTTTTTTTTTTTTTTTTTTTTTTTTTTTTTTTTTTTTACAATGGCATTAACAACATATGGTCAGGTCCATGACCTTGTGCAAGGACAGTCAACAAAGCACCCACCTCAGTCAAATTATTCCAGATGATCATAGTGGAGATTATCCCACCTGCATCTTGAATTTAGCCTAGATTGCTCCTAGAGAGGCTGATGATCACTTTTTAGTGCAATCTCTTTATTTTTTTTTTTTTGCCATATATGATGTTCTTGTCTGTTTCTAACACTTGAGAATATGTGTGCATTCATTCTGAACGACTTGGCAGGCCTCTTGTATTTACTTTAATTTCTTTGGCACTGTAAATGGCCACTGTATGGATGTCACAAGTAATGTAGATTGTTGCAGTGTTTCCATACTCTTTTATTATGTGTTGCAGCATTTTCAAATGGCAGTCACAATCTGGGGCCTGCCTCTGAGTTCCAAGAAAGGCTAATTATAAACTAGCTGTGTCTGTCTGCCTGCAAAAATCATGTGGAAGCTTGGAACTACTGCACTGACTTCTGTAACACTTTCTCATGACCATACCTTAGTCCAGTCCCTGGTTCTGTGTCCCAAAGATGCAAATTCTTTTTTTGGCAGCATCTTGATGGGGGGACTGAAAAAGCTTCCCCAGGAGCTACAGACCACCAGAGTATATCTATTTTTCTTAGCACTCTTCCCAGAGACATAATTTTCAATGCACTCCACTGCTGACACATTTATCCACTGAATGACTAGTGTACTCTACACCTCCTCTTCTTCAAGTCCTTTCTCCTGTGCCAGAATATCAGACTGTAGGATTTACACAGCTGCTGGGAAGAAGTGATAAAACAACATTCCAAAGAGCAGCTTTCAGGTGGGAAGGTATAAGCAGCTTGTGAGGGTATGGCTGCATGGCATGCACAAGTTTCTCTTGCTAAATTTGCTGTTGAACACACTCATAGCTGTACCTACTTGATGATGATGTCATACTGTAGAGAATTTACAGTGCTTTTCAGAAAAGAGGCCTTATTGTCCTTCCTATGCCTGAAAGCCCTGCCTTGAGCATGTCCCAGGCTTTCTCCAAGGTTGTTCCTTGATTTCTGCCTTTACATGGTTAGGGGCTAATTTGCTTGTGATATCTGTAGGTGTTTCAGATCTCCCTGTCAGCTGAAAGACTCTCTGTGCCATTATTTCTGTAAGCTGCACTTACTTGGCCACCCAAATTTGCCACTCTCCGTCACAAGGGACAGCAATCCCGACTCCTTCCTCGTGGAATTTCAGCAGTACTCGTGAGAGGATTGATCCTGCATTGCAAGGCTGAAGCCTACTCTCTTCAAGCCAAGAAAGTCAGTCTAGGACAGTATTGCTCTGCACCAGGCCCAGGACTGATCTGTTCAATATTCAGACCTTGAAGAATGACCAGCACTGCTTCTGGTAGATACAGAGACATTGCTTACAGAACAGCTAACATTTGATGCATAAATATAACCAAACAATTCTCTATCATAACTACTGACTGTCCACATTCAACAGATATAGATAAAATCTATATATAGCCATCTCTTGATTCATCTTATGCTACGCAAGGAGATACAAAACAATTCACGTACAGTCAGAACTTGCCAAAAATGTTGCCACCAAACCTCCACTAGTCATGAATTTAAAATAAAAAGGCAGCTATTAAAATATTTCCTATGTTTTCTGTTTTACTCAAGGAATAAAAACTATTCTAAAAATTCTTCTGATGCTTCAGAGTTTACCTAATCTTAACAGAAAACTAGGCGTGCTTCAGTTTTAGCTGAAACCCAAAGAAATGTCAACAAAGACAATTCATGCACAAAACACACTTCTAAAACTGTAAATTAAGCGCTTCAAATTATTGCATTCTAGGGTAAAGTTATTTTATATCAGACTAGCTGTATTCTCACTGGAGGCAATGGAATGGTTGGCATTGGTGTTAGTAGAAATGGCTTAGTAGGTCTAACAGTTGCAGCACTGTGTATAACAGGTTAAAGTGAGCTCAGAAAGCAGAAAATTGGAATTTCACATGTCACTCTCACCCTCTGCTTCTTCAGATGACTAACTGCATCACTTTCTACCTGGATGTCATTCAGTGCTTTCACTTTTTTGTCCAGGTCTCTCCTGGTTCCACCACCTTTCTTTGCTTACATCTCCCATTAACAGATTTGCAATATCTTCCCACAAAATGGCTGGGTCCCAAGATTTCATTCATTTGGAATTACTAGTGGCTGGAATTGAGTAATTATTTTTTTTAAAAAAGAAACCTCATGGAGAGTTTATTTATCAGCTTAGTAAGATGGAGGTAAAATGGGAGAGGCAATAGGCCCATAGAAAACCCGGGGCCGTTGGAATACAATGTGGTACTGATGTTAGAGGCACCTGCAGTGGAGGAGAGCCCCCCACTGTTAAGTGTGATAGCTGAGTGGGAAACCAGCTGTGCCTGTGACATTAGAGCCTCTCTACAACTGAACAAACATATCAAAGGGCTGCATCAGATTGGGAAAAGCAGAGCTACCTGAAGCAATTCACTCTGCTGCTGCCACTCTGCTTTGATTGATATGAACAAGTCTTATCTTCAAAAATATATACAGCTAAAGTGAGTATTTCTAGAATCACTTCAGACTGCATCTTAGAAAGGAAGAAAATTTTGCCTCCTCCCTGCCCCTCCTCCTCCTCCTCTTATGTTTCCTCCACTCTGGAAAAGTCTTATGCATGGCTAAAACATATGCTAAATGTGGGAGGAAAAAAAGGTACCTTCCAAATCTTCATGTCTTTGACAGCAAAGCAGCTGTATATATCCATGTTCTTTAAAAGTATGAATTAGGGCTGAAGAACTACTATTCCAAAATCTCTTACCTTTCGACAGATCATTTTTGTTTGCAGTGGCTGTGGTTGTCAGCAGCAATTTGTCAAGCTTGGGACAGTATTTGATATTGGAGGGAAGGACCTCCTTTTTTCTTTTAAAGAAGAGGAAATCCAGGAGGAGAATGACTGTCCATACACAGCTGTGCATGTGTTTTCAGTTTGGCTTATCTAATCTTGCAACAACTTGCCTTGTTCAACAGTACAGATCTTGCACATTCAAGGATGAAACCCCTACCTCCATCATTCTCAGCATGGAGACTCAACTCTTGGTCCAGATATAGCAGGAGTGCTAGGGGACAACACTTGCAGTATCAAAAAATTTCCTCCCACAAGGTACACTAAATGTGATTGTGGCTATACAGGTAGTGAATTCAGTCCTTTATTTTCTTAATAGGTACCAAATCAATTTCTAAGAGTGCTAAAAATATTTTGGTATTAAAAGATGATTCTAACAAAGAAAAAAATTCTAAATATTGTGAGCTGACTACAAAAGCTTTAGGGAGAACAAAACAAGAGACCAATAGCCATGGAAAACCAGAAAAATATAGCAGATTTTGATGAAGAAAACAAGTCCACTGAAAGAACAGCTGTATTTAAAAGTAAAGAGGAAGAAAGTAGGCAACAAAACAAAGAGAACTGACTCTAGGCTAGAGACAATTCACACAGGCTGGCCAATCATAGTCAATTGCTGTGTTGGTGTTCTTTAAATAAAGGTCAGACAAAATTGCACCAAAATCCACAGGAGAATTATTAAAATGCTTATTGAAGAGAGTGGGTTGCCTGTGGGAGACGGTGCTAGTTTCATTATATTTCTAACAGTGTTTAATTAGTTTATTATTGCATTTGGAATTACTTTCTTAGAGAATTTTGTCTTTTTGTACTGTTCAATACTCCCTTCCATCCACATTTCTTTCCAGAATTGCAACAGAAACATTACTTTTTGATTTAAATTCTATATCTTAATCTTTGTATCTTATCAAAGCTCTCAGGCCTTACCAATAAGTTCCTATGCAAATAATCAATCAAAATATTACCCTCTGCCCCTTTGTCAATGCTCATCTTCTGCCACTGATACTGGAGCAACATGTCATGCACTCCATGCACTTCAGAACCTTGTCATTCCAAGATTGATGATGAAATCTTGGCTGTTTACCCTTTGGAAAGCTTAGTTATCAAGCACAAGGTGACAAAAATATTTATCTAGAATGGTCTGCTGACCTTCTGTTCTCACAGAAGTTGGATAATTGGAAAACATGTGCAGTAATACAGTCTGTAGGGTTGCACAAGCAACCGAAATCTGAGTAGCTTCGGAATGCAACTTACATAGAATGTAAAATCCTTTTGGAGCAGGAACAGCATTATTGGATATTCACCTTTTACCTTTTTTTTTTTTTTTTTTTTTTTTTTTTTGTAACACACAACAATGCTTTAAGTACAGGACACAAGCTTGTGAACAGTTTCCCAGTGGGTGAGAATGCTCAGTATCTCTTTGCTAAAACACCTCATCTCCTTACCCAGTGAAGGGAGAAGCTAAAACCTTTCAAAAGACAGTCCTGTATGTTACTGCAGTATATCCAAGAAACCTTTGTCCCTCAGTCTTGCCACTCACACTGGTCCAAGGCTTTGCAGCTAGACCATTTAGAGCCTCCAGATACAAATCTTTAGCCTTCCAGTACATAAAGGGGCTACAAGAGAGCTGGAGAGGGACTTCTTATGTGGGCAGATAGTTGTAGGGCAAAGGGGAATGGCTTTTAAATTGAAAGAGGGTAGGTTTAGATTGTATATTAGGAAGAAATTCTTTAATATGAGGTTGGTGAGACACTGGTACAGCTCACCCAGAGAAGTGGATGCCTCATCCATGGAACTGTTCAAAGCCAGGTTGAATGGCAGTCTGAGCAACCTCTAGTGTGAGGTGTCTCTGCCCATGGCTGAGGGGTTGAAAACAGGTGTTCCTTAAGGTCCCTTCCAACCCCAGCCATTCTATGGTTCTATGATTCCATGATTCCATAATTCTATGAATACGTAAGTATAATGACCCTGACAGAGGCTTAGGTTGGAAACATCGTACTCATTAGACTAAGTAGCTTAAAACACATTATTGAGACTCAAAAGGGATCTGTGATTGGCCCACACAGGTCTCCCTCAGAGACTTCTTTTTCTCATGTTTTTTCGGCAGCCTTCAGCTCTCGGCCAGTGCCCAGCCCCTTCAGCCAGCTCAGTGCTGCACCACGAGGGGCTGGAAGACACTATGGAGCAGCTGGTGTCACTGCCCATCTGACATGATGAAACCAGAGGGAAGGAGCACTCCATGAGACACATGAAGTTAGCTGATGCTTTGCTGATAACCTCCTCTCCTGTTATGGTGTCCAATACCAGAGTGTGTACAGGACTTGAGCTCGTTGGATGTAGCATGTTGTTTCAGACAGCTCATCCTTTTCGCTTGGCAGTAAAGTTGTTGCCCTCTACAAGAAACAGGCTCAACTATTCCTAAAAGTGGCAAAGCTAAGCTTGCTTCAAGGAAAATCTCTATTACCAAGGAGGAGAAGATATTTTTTTAGGAGTACTGGTGTAAAAAGTGAACCTTGGTTTGTGGAAAAGAAATCAGATTCAACAATTTATAATGGAGCTACAAAGACCAAGTACTTTGATGTTCTGGAAATTAGTTGTTTATTTCAAGATGGTGCATGTATCATAACATCTAACTGGAACTTTCAAGACAAAAATTCTCAGGATATGAACAATTCAATCTCCATTATCATTACTGTGAGTTTAAGCTGAATTTTACACAGGGCCTGAAATGGGAGGACTGTTGGGTCCTCGTACTGTTCACTATGATATAAATACATAAGGATCCCAGCAACATACAGACCTACTTTGGGTATGAAACTACTCTGAAAATTGCTCTTTAAGGCAAAATTGATTTTGTAATATGTGAGTTCTGTACAGAACATTTTCTACTTTTTTTTTTTTTTTTTTTTTTTTTTTTTACAGAGAGTGTGCAAGTTGGTCTCTTTCAAAAAATGGTATTTGATATGAACTATTATTAGCTGAAAAAAGATAATCTGTTCAGTGAAACATGCTCATTTTCTGGTCCTAAACTGTCTCTGCTCCCTAGAAGCAACAATCCCACAGTAATTCAGAACACAGGCTCTGCTAATGCTATGCTTGATGCACATATTTATCAATCTGATAATTATGCTTAAAATAAAGCAGGGAAATAAAAAAGGCTGACAGAGATAGAATTCTGATCAAACGCTGGAGGCAGACACAGTCCAGGTCTGCTAGCACAGAATTTTACAAGAACACAGAAAGATAAAATGCAATTTTACATTTTATGCAGTGCTGTTTATTCAGCTCTTTTTCCCTAAGAATCATTATCAATATTTTGAAGTTATTTATGCTTCCATTTCTGATGGAACTTGGGCTTGGTCAGCAAATCTTTTCCAGAATACAGTATTTTTTCTTTTTTATATTTGCTCACAGATGTTTTAGGATGAGATATTGATTATCCTGCAAATGGACAAGAAAGCAGTTGCTTTTGAACCAGAGGGTTGTTTTCCTCATTACAGTTCGAAACCACTTGCTGTTTTTTTATACCTGTTCAATCTCTTGGTTGTGTTTCATCAGCTTCCCTTCAGGGTTGTTTTTTCTTGGCCTCTCCTCTTTCAAATCCTTAAGGCTGCAAAATTCCTAGGATATTTCACTATTCTATTAATGTTGCACAGAGCTGAGATAACTAAAGGATAAGTTCATGTGTTTCTTTCTACATGTGTTTGAAAAAGTTAATGATGCTCTGATACTGCCACTCAAATATTATTGGTGATATGTTTTTGTGGTGGGCTGACCTTGACTGGCCACCAGGTGCCTACCCAGCTGCACTTTTGCTATCCCTCCTCAACAGATGAGTAAGAAAATAAGACAGGGTCATGATACAGACAGGGAGATCACTCACCAATTATTGCCATGGGCAAAACAGATTCAGTCTGGGGAAAATGAATTTAATTTATTGCCAATTAGAGTAGGATAGTGAGAAAACCAGACAAAACTAAAACACTTTCCCCCACCCCTCCTTCTTGCTAGGTACAATTTCACTCCCTCACTCCTGACTCTTTTATTGGAGGAAGTAGGGAGGGAGGACTGGGGGATGGGAGTTGTGGTAAGTCCATAACATTTCATCTCTTCTGCTCCTTCCTCTGCTCTCTTCCCTTGCTCCATCATGGGGTCTATCCCATGATGTACAGTTCTTCAAGAGCAGCTCCAACATGGGTGCCCCATGGGCAGCAACTCCTTCCAGACAGCATGGTCCTGGAAAGGGCTCCTTTCCATTGACTGCTGTAGTCTGAGGCTCCTGGGCCTGAAGTTTCTGAGTTTCTAGACTCAGTTTCTTCATGATGTTTTGGTTCAGGAAGACCTGGTTCTCACAGGCTTGACATAAACATTACAAGTGTTATTGTAACAAGAGTGATGTTTTGGATTCCTGTCTGTGGGATGGACCTTCTCTGTGTCTTTTGGTTTGGGCCAATGGGATGAAGAGTTCTGGCACTCTTCTGACCAATGAGATGGCCTGCTCTAGAAGATATATAAAGGGGGTCAGTTTTTGAATAAAGATTGGAGTCAGATGAATTTGCCAAAGGAGGTTCGTTTTGTTTGTCACTCGCCCACTGCGACAGACTGCAGCTTTCCTCAGGGCATCTTCACCTGCTCCACCGTGGTCCTCCATGGGCTGCAGGAGGACAGCCTGCTCCATTATGTCCTTCTCCAGAGGCTGCAGGAGAACTTCTGCTTCAGCATCTCTTCCCCCTCCTCTTCCCTCACCTTGGTGTCTGCAGGGCTGCTTTTTGCACATTTTTTGCACTCCCCTTTCTCATACAGCTGCTGCACCCTGTTTTTTCACTCTTTGTAAATATGTTACCACAGAGACACCACCAGCATTGCTGAAGGGCTCAGGTTTGAGCAGCAGCATATTTTGGAGACAGCTAGAAATATCTCTGCCCCACATGGGGGCAACTCCTGATTTCCTCTCTGAGATACCACTCCTGCTGCCCTCCCTGCCACCAAAATCATGCAACATAAACCAAATGCATTTCTTTTAAGATTTAAAAAGATTATTTGGCTTGGAATGAGGTGGCCATCAAGGATACTTTTGAAAATCTTAGAAATCTGATTTTTTTATCACTGATATCAAAATACTGTGAGCTGAATCTTAAGAGCAAAGTAGAAGGTTAAGAACAAAAGCTAATACAAGTGTCTTGTTTTCTTGTTAAACCAAGAAGGATTGTCCTCCTGAATAGGTAATTCACAGCCCTAAGTTTCCTAAAGATCTTTTTGTTCTAGATACAGCTAAACCTGGAAGCTCATGAGTTTGAAAAGCAAAGGAAATATAGAGGACAGGGAAGTGAGGGCTGAAATATCAGAAGAACATATACATAAAAGTAAATGGAGGCATTTTGTGCATCTTTGACCTCACAAGAAGATCTGTGTGATCACAGAGTAAACATGAGGCAGCAGCAGTTTTCTGAAGTTTCTAGAATATTCATTGTAAGCATTCCCTTATTTGAATTTCACAGCCAAACTTTTTTGTTTCCCAAATGCTGCTAACTTTTGCAATAGGCACCCCTATTTTTAAATGCAAATGTGTGAATGAAAAAGAATTTTAACACCTTCAGGCTTTGGGTGGTGAGGCAAAAATTGCTTTTAGCAGGAAAAAAATGTTTGAACTAGGAAGAGATTTAGCATCCAGAGGCTGCTGTTATAATAACCCACAAGTGTTGTAACACAATATCTCACGCCATCTAATGTCATCATCATTCTCTTGCATGGGCAGTCGTGGCTCAACATTTGCCTTGCAGTAATAAACATGAATATCAAGGTCTGTGAAGTTACATTTGTGTAAACACTGTGTCATTAGAGGTCGTTATTTAGAAAATGATGGATGGAATCACAATATTCTTTAAAACTGTTCTTGAAGGAAGCTTGAGGCATTGCATCTCCTATAATCAGTGCTTCCTAAAGTGACCCCCTCTATGAATGACTGACAAAAGCACGCCAAAGAAAAAGCATTTTGCATTGTCTTACCTATTCTGTGATCTAGACTGATAGTTTTCTATTGCAATACCTCTACCCCATGCTTCTGGTCAGCGAGAATGAAGCACGTTCCAATTCACACGTGGGATAAAGCAGCGCAGCAGGGTGCAGCACGGAGAGCTGCCTCCTCTCCTGGCGAGGGCTGTCTAAGAGGCAGCACCCTGCCTTGCTCTAGGCCCATCACTGTCTGCAGATTTACACCTCTTCCCTTTCCTTTCCTCTGTTTACAGTGGGGCTGTAATTGATCCCGACTATTTCACACCTCCTTTTCCTTCCTGAAAAGTGGCTGAACAGCTTCCAGGCTCTGGTAGGACCCTGTCTCCCCATCAGGCTGACACTCATACATTTGACAGGCCACTTTATGAATACAAATGTTGGAAGAATTTTGAGAATTTGACAAGCAACAAATGTTTGGCTTGGTTAAAATCTTAAGCTAACCAAACCAAACTGAAAGCATTCACATCTGTTTTCCTCTTGTTTTCTGAGGTATGTTCCAGGCTGAGCTGTCAGTATAAGACAAAGACCAACCAGTAAACAGAACACAGAGAGCAGTAGGAAATTATTTTGATTTTTCAAGGAGGGGCATTCTCAGATAAAGAAGAAGACCAAGCAAGTGAATTCTGTTTTGCCTGAGGTGTTTTGAAGGTCAGGAAAGCACTTTGCATACTGGAGTGCTCACAAAAGTCTGGAGGTAAAGTCAGCTAGGGAGTGGTGACTCCAAGGGCACATATCATTTTAGAGCTAGACGTGGTTGCTATGTTGCTCCTTCTACATCCTGCATCACTAAAGCCTCACAGTGAGAGCCACGAATTGGGGGATACATATAACTGATTTTTGTAGACACAAAGCAAGTGAAATGAATAAAATTTCTAGCTAGTGTAAATTGACTTAGGTTGAGTGGTTTTAGCAGTTATGAAAAATTGAAGCAGATCAGAGAATCTGCCCCAATATACAAAATATGAAGTATATTAATTTGTTAATAAATTAGTAAATATTAAATACGTCTGAATATGTGTGTGTTTTTTCTCATCCATAAGACCTTAATACAGTAGAAGCATTGTTTTAATATTTTTTAAATTCAATCTCAAAATGGATAAAGTTGATGATTTTTGAGCATATCAGGTTTTATTAACAAAAAAATGAGCAATTCTTGCAGTATATGAAGCTCTATATCAGTAATACTCTTTCTTATTTATGGCAAGTAGTCTATGTGGCAGCTCTTCAGAGCAGAACTGGAACAGGTCTCAAGTTGGTTGACACTGACATGGTTCTCTGACAAGATGAGCCACTCTAAAGTAGTGTCATTAAAAGGAATGTGCCATTTTCTGACACAACTGAGTACAGGACTTTGCTTACTGAAAACCAGAAAAAAAACATTCTACCTGGAACTTTTCTCATTTCTCTCAGAACTCCAATAAAAGGCCCCATGATTCCTCCCTGCTACCAATTTTTTTTTCTTTTAAAACCTTACTTTTCCCTTTAGCCTCTGATGATTAACTCTCACTTTAAACTGCTTTGTAATACTCTGCATGGAGGACAGTATATAAAAATAAATTGCACTGAGTTTGATCCAAACCTCATTTGACTCAAAATTACACTGAGGTTTTGGGCTGCCTTTTTTTCTATCTCCACATTTCTAAGTCTGGCTGGCAAGCCAAATCATTTCTATTTGCTATCATAAAGGCTAAATGAAAGGGCAAACAACTAAATGCTTTTTCAATAAAATTCATGTTGTTATTTCAAACTGCAATTCTCCTTTGTTAGTCCCCACCCCCATATACTCATTCACATATGACACCACTTGGGTTGCTCATGTCTTTGTGTATTACAGTCTGCAGAAATTATGGAAAAAGGTTCTACCTCTTTTGGTAAACCTGATCGCTGAAGAAAGAGCGAGTGTGTTGGAAAATTAGCCTTTATTTACAACACCGACAACAGTGAAAAGATGCAGCTTCATGCTATTGTGCTGAGGTTATTACCTTCCTCATAAGAAATCTCAGGACACCCAATTAAAGTTAACTTGCAGTTTGCAACAAGCAGCCTGTAAAGTTTGCTGGAAAGGAGCTGCCATATTGTCATTCAAAGTACTTTATATTAAACAGCACAAGGCAGCGACAAAACATCTAATTATCTGATTACACTGCAAGAATAGTTTCTTACACGCACTGAATTTTGCATACCATCAACGAATACAGACTGTGTGCGTCAGTGACTCACATAAACACAACAAAAAATGAAAATAAGATAGGACAATGTGCCGCTACTATTGTTCCTAAACTGTGAGACAGTTTTGTTAGTACTTGAAATTAACATTCTGGGGACAGGACGCTCAGGAACAAAAGTTTGTTCTGCTCTGGTTTTGGCCCTACATAAGGTGCATGGTGGACAGAGACTGGACAGTCTAGGTAGCCACCAAGATGGGAGCTGTGCACCAGCTGTTTGGCAAAGGTGGTGCTCCAAGGAGTCAAAAGATTTTTCTGATACGATGTAGTAAAAAAAAAAATGCAGCCTCAGTCTTATTATTTCACATATGCCTGCCTCTGCCACTATACAAGGAGCCCTTTGGAGGGTGGTTGGGACTAATAAAAATGTTCCTGTGTTGTGAAGGAGGGTGGGGATTAGCAGCTACTTCATGAAGAAGTTCTTGTGCACTTGCTCTTACCCTGGAAAGATCCCAGAAAAATCATCCAGGAGCTCAAGTAGAAACTCAGACACAGACAGAGAATATGAATAAATTTCAGTTTTATGCCCAGGTTTACCCCACAGCTGCTCATTTCTCTGAGCTATTCAACAAGTGACAAAAGCAGAAGAGCATCAGCAAGGATGTTGCACTGCTTCCCATAGCTTTTCTGCTGGTTAGTCACACCACAGCTGGGTTGCCAGCTGATTGCACAAATAATATATCTGGTACTGCATGTGCTAAACTAAACACGGGTAATCCACTCTCACTTTTTTTACTACAGTTTGGGGCAAGACAGAAGGGAGAAAAGGGATTATCTTTATATCTTATGAGAATAGTGCATTCAGTGGAGGCAGTTTTTACCATGCCACTGCTTTACTGTATCTTCACATCAGCCATAACATAGTCCAACTTTTTCACAGTTCCAACTCTTTACACCATTAAACACAAATCATGGCCTCCAGAGACCTCCTTTTACAGAAGGGAGAAGCAATTTAGCCTCCATAACATATCAGTCTCCAGCTTGTCCTGAAAAGGCTGTCAATTGTGCTGAATTATGTATAAAATCAATGTGAGGTGCTGTCTGCCAAAGATGGGTTGACATTAGCAATTCTGTATTCACTGAGGGGGGTCACAAGTCCCAAATCTTCAAGATCACAGAATAAGTGCTCATTCCATCCCTACTTCTCCAGTTCTAAAATTACACCCATTTTGACTCTTTTTAGAATTAAAAAAAAGGTTACAACAAGATGCTGCTTCTATGAAAAACCTCTTCAGTTCTCTGCAATGGGAAAATTGATATAGTGTTGTTGATAGGGTGCTGTTATAATCTGCCCTTTCTACACACTTTCATTATAAGAAAAATATGTTAAGTGGACATTCACAAACTTTTTGCTTTTTTCAGGTATCCCAGAATATTCAATTAAGAATTGAATATTGTTATATTCAACTAACAAAAATTTACACTTAAGACTCACTAAGAATTTTTAAGCAGTGGAGAAAATCTCCCCCACAAAAAGATGTATAAATATGCAGAAGTACAACATATTCATGTGAGTTACAAGGACAAATAACCTTGTGATGATCTTCAGAGAAGCCTGATATTTTATTTGAGACTGAATATGAACTCTATCTTTCCAAAATTGTCATCACTGTGCAGGTGGCCCACAGACCTACAATAAATTCTTACACAGCATCTAGTTCATGACCCAGCATTTTACTTTATGTTTTTTCCTACTGTACTTATGAGTGGAGTAGCATTAAAATCTAATTTCACGGTATCATCTTCTCCCTCTCCTCTAGAATGGCAGCTGATCAGATACTCCTGTGGCAGCTGCTAAAACTCTGAGTGTCTAGTGGTCTTTGAGACCATGAGCCAACTAAATTGCCATCAAAATTCTCCTTCAGATACTCAGTTCTGAAATAGATTTCTGTAAAAGCTCATTTAAACAGGATCACCTGTCATCACAACACAGTCCAGAGTTCAGCAAACACAGCACCTTAGTGAATACAGTGAGTTGTTAAAAAATAGGAAATCATTAAAGGACATTTTTCAAGAGGAAGTCAACCGATAATTGATAACAACTTGGAATTGTTATGCCAGTCTCTATTTGCTGAAAGAAATGTATTCATGCATATATTACTGGTGATTCAAGGGTGTTTATCTTCAAATGCTATGATATACAGATACAAACGTTCCCCTGAGCTGAATGCCTGGGGGCATCCCCAACAGGAGCATCTCAGTTGACTCAGGAGCTTTTGGTCTGAACCCACTTTGGAAGGGCTGTGTTCTGCCACTCTCACTTACATTCTGTAATGCACTGCTCCAGTATATATGTTGACACTGCTGAATTTCAAAGGGGAAAAATTTTTCATGAGAACTTGACCTGATGGACTGCTATTCAGCAAAAAGGATTGCTTTGCAGCCTCTGAAGGACAAGCCTGAAGGCTACTGTTCAAAAGGTTTCCTTACGGTCATCAACCCACATGAAAACCTTATTGCCATTTAAGTCTTGCCTTCAAATAGCTGAAGGCTAATTGGGAATTTCCAGAAAACAATTAATTTTGTGACTAAATGCAAAGGATTTGTGAACTGTTTCCTTAACCATAAAATCTAGAGATTTCCACAAGATTTTCATGGGAAAACTCATTAGTTTCAAAATAATGGCATTCACTCAGCATGTAAAACACCAAGGCATAGTTTCTGAGCATGGGCTGGGGCTTTTTTACATCCCAAAGAGTAGTTCAGGTGTTAAAGTCTTTTCTTAGGTATAGCAAGTATTTTAATTAGTCATTCCAAGAAGGAGTAACAAGAAACACCAAAGTAACTAAGTTAGAGCTTGGATTTAGACATTCTGCAGTCAGATAATTTGGTCTCTAGTCAGTGTGAATTTTTGCCACACAGAAAAATGGGAAGATCAAAAAACTTGGCAATAGCCTGGAATTCTTTGTTATGAAACATGACAGCAAAGCAGGTCTTTGAAGTTGCCTCTCCCATTCCATGAGGAGTTTTTAAGGGTTGGGTTGACTATTTTTGGCCATTTTTCTTGTTTACTTTCATTTTGCCCAAATGAGGAAAAATCAGTTCTCAGAAAGATAGGGCTCTGAATATTGCTTCCTGACTAGGTCAGGCTAAAAGATAAATTTTTGTTTATTCCTCAGTTTATCTTGAAATAACCTTACTGAGAAAACTGCTCTGTGTTAACTTCAAGTCAAAACATACCAGTAATGATTCTACATTTTTACTGTAATTCCCTCTAATCATCCTAGCACACTGCTTGTTTTTATAACTGCTTCACACAATGCCACCAGTAATGAATGTTCTAGAATTGGAATATAATTTTGATTATCTGGCCATTACTTTTGATTTATGGCGCATAGAGACAGCTGGGTTTTTATAAGCTCATTCTGCAGTACTGCAGATAACAAATGTAATGTAATATTCAAACTTCTGTAATTTGGAACCCAGAACGGGTGGGCCCATGGATCTGTCTGTCTGCATATGCCCATACCATATCAACGCATTTTATCTTCAGAAGCAGGAGTATAAAAGTAATTTGCAAAATGCTACTATTCATTATTCATACTCAGAGCAAAATATGTTTCTTTCAGAATCAGTATTTAGGCTCTTTGGGAGGGAGTGAACCACATGAAGGTGGTTTCATGGAATTACATAAATGTTTACCACCATGAGGCTTAAAAATGCATTGTGCTTAGGAAAAAAAAAAAAGCCTCTCAAAATTATTTAAAATAATAGTCATAAATAAAATCCATTGTGAACAATGAAAAATGTAACTTTCTTTCTTGGGTGCAACACAGGAAAATAGGAACTCTACAAAAATGTTCTCCATTAGGAGGAAAAAATTAGCCAATTTAAAGAAGAAAAGGTTGGTCACTGTTTCTTTACAGCATATTGATTATAGGTCTACAAGAGCAAAACAAGGGCAGAAGAGAATCCTACAAAAGCTGAAAATGGGTAAGGAGAAACAGAAACAAAAGTGGAAATATTTTCTCAGCCTTCCCAAGAGAATTAAGAAAGTAGAATTTGCTTATGGAAGGCAAAAGGGTTTAAAAACTTGTTGCTGTGGGTGAGTAAAAAAACCTCCTTTGGCAAATTCATCTGACTCCAATCTTTATTCAAAAACTGACCCCTTTATATATCTTCTAGAGCAGGCCACTCTCATTGGTCAGAAGAGTGCCAGAACTCTTCATCCCATTGGCCCAAACCAAAAGACACAGAGAAAGTCCGTCCCACAGACAGGAATCCAAAACATCACTCTTGTTACAACAACACTTGCGATGTTTATGCCAAGCCTGTGAGAACCAGGTCTTCCTGAACCAAAACATCATGAAGAAACTGAGTTTAGAAACTCAGAAACTTCAGGCCCAGGAGCCTCAGACTACAAAAACTATGTATCAGATGGGAAATGCAGCAAGCAACAAAAATAATTCATAAACCAGAGTGCCTTCCCTTTGTTAATTAAAGACAAATGGTTCTAGGTATTTTCTGAAACATAGGTGGAGGGAGAATAAAGATGGAAACAAATAGAAAATAATGAACATTTTTTTGAGGCAGTAAATAATTGTAAAGGTGGTGAGGCACACAGGAGATGAGACTTGTGGGTGCATTCCAGGGGTCTTACATGGGCAGATTTTTTGTGCTCAGAGAAAGGTGGCAAGAGATCTGCAATTATCTGTACATCTTCTGAGAGGCAACAGTTACACACACAGAAATGTATTCTCTGCAACAAGAGCAAGGGGAGAGCATCTCAGAGAGCACATGTCCACCACCTCACCTGGACTGATCTTTCCAAAAAGCTCTCTGGGCAGGATTGCAATGTCACACTGTCACCACAGGATATGTCTGTCTGGGGCAGAAAAGTCAAGAGAGTGCATAAATGTGAAATCTGATTATAAGTACCTACTCTATCACTGGCAATTGCTGCATTCTTAGATGTATTGGAAACCCACAGAGGTTTTGGGGGTAAAATACTGTTCAGGACACTGAACTCTGAAAAGGAAGACAAGCCTTCCCAGCTATTGCTATGTGAAGAACATGTCCTCCAGTCTGCAGCAAAACAACCAAACCAAAGCAAGACTTAAGACCTTGATTATCTGCAGGTTGTAAACTGAAGACTACATAAAACCTGGTGTGAGATTTGGCACTGTTCAACTACCTAGGTAAACTGAGGAGGAAAACTGGGAAAGTGCAGTGCTGGAATGGAACCCAGCAGGACAGGAAGCAGCACTGACACCAAGAACTCCAGAGAAGGGACATCTCCATGTTCTCCATTGCACCTAAAACCATATCTGGCCAGTACAGAGCCACAGGTTGGCAGAAGAGTGTCTTGCATTGATCCATCAAACCTAACAAATGTGATTCTCTTTCCCTATCTGTGTTATGGAAGGCACCTTGGGTCCCTGTGGGGAACATTTAGCCTTTTTTCTTCAGCCTTTCTTCCCCACTTCTATTTCCCAGCTGGGCTTCATTGCTAAAGGGAAAGATTTTTGTTTTCCTCTGATATATATTAAGTAAAGGGAAAGTATCCTATGCTTTAAAGAAATTCCAAGGAAAGATCCTTGTCTAGAGAGAGACTAAATATTAAAGTTTACTTGAGCAAATGCAAAACAAATAAAAAAAAAGGACAAATCTAGATCATCCCTGGCTGAAAATTGCGTATAAAATATACCACTGTGGATTAGGTATTTAAGCATTTTACTGACTTTTCTGATTTTTGACTAATAAATATTGACTAAGGTAAAAGCAGGAGCTTTCCTTTCACACTCCTGAACCAAAAAGGTAAATCTGCCAAAATCATGCTACCACTAAAAACAAGAAGGTTCCTTAGGAAGGTGGGAGTAGTTGTGTAAAGGAATAATTGGCAGTGGCTTACACAAGATATCTCTAACAACCACAGAAAGGTTTTAGAGACCCTTTTGGGGATTGTGTGTCCCATCACCTGTCAGAAGAGATTTTCCCTTGGGTGTCAAGGTGAATGGGACCTACATGCAGAGTAGATGTAAATGCTTCTGGGTAAGGAGTCTAGTCCAAAAAAGTACTTCGCACTGAGAACTCACAAGCAGCAGCAGCCTTCATGTGGCTTCTAGTCACTTTGCTACTTTGGCACCAAAATAACCACTTGGGATTTCAACTACCTGGAGGGAGCATGGCGAGTACATTTTAGACTGTTACAGGATGAGGATTAGCATATATTCATTAATATTTAGCAATCCCAGAGAAAATGCAGTAAGGTAGACCCATGCACACAATAAGGCCCTCAGCATCCATTTCAAATGTTTATTTCCCGAAACCACTCTTCCCCACCTTTATTGGCCCTGAAGTTGAGAAGGATATAGGCTACGAAAGGGCTATCGTTGAAAGAAAATACAAATTGCAGAAAGGCTGAAAGGTCTAAGTTGCTAAAGTCTCATTTCTTGCCAGTAACTTTCCTTGGATACAGTGTCTACAAAGCAGAGACAACATATGCTGCTACCAAATGCCATCTAAAAGTTAGGCTGCCAAAATAACCATTTTTCAAAAATACTGTAGGTCCCAATGTTCAGACATCTTCCTCTCAGTGCAGCCCTCTGATGGGCATTGAAGCAGGTATCACGGCCACAAAACCTGGTTGCACATTCCTAGAATAGGAATCAATCTGAAACTTGATGAAAAATGATCAAACAACTTTTTTCCCCTTCTATAAGCATTTGAGATGCTTAAAAATAATTTGCCTTTTGTTCTGTTCAGCGGACCTAACGCTGATCTATCACCAGGTCTGAGAACTGTTGCTACAATTTCAAAGGAGCTGTAGAGCTGGCTGTTTGTCTGATCAAGATAAAGCTCCAACTGCTGTGCAGAACAGCCAAGTGCTTGTAAAAGATGACCTCTGTCCACTTTTAAGAAAAAATTGTGCTATAGCCCAAACTGGAAATCTTTCACAGGTCTCTCCCCCAATGTACCTTTTAACATTCATTGTCAATGAATAAAGTTCATTTAGCATTTCTACTTTGTTGGTTCCAAGTAACAATAATAGATAATGCTTAAAATACATTTTTTTCATATTTTTTTTTGTGCTGAAAGCATTCTTCTGTTTATTTAACATGCATTGAAATTTAAATCCTGCCCTTTATGAAAATTTTCCTTACTTAACTATGCATGGTCAGATTTTATCTCCATGTTTTGATCTACATATTTTGTTCCTTGTATTACAAACTGAATTTGGAAATAGCTTAATGGTGCTTGTTGGTAATTTTGACACATTACTTAAAAATCAAGGCTGTATTACAGCATTAAGTTATAGTTGCAAATGCATGATATAAATTACAGCAAGGTGTTCAGAGGTTGAAATAGTACATCCCAACCTGAAGGGATTGCTACCTTTCATCAGGAGCAAGATAAAGGAAGGAGACATGGAAAGCCCAGAGGAGGTAATCCCCCATGCTGTGTTAACGCTCCCCAAATCAGATTTTGGGATTTACCTCCTGAAGTCAAATTATGTAAACTACGGTGTGAGTGCTGAGGAAGTGGCACCAGTGAAGAGCTTTCCCCCCAGACTAACTTGCTGCCCATGCAGCTTCCCCAGCACAGAAGGTGGCTTTACCAGAGCCTGGCTCCCCTCCCTGTCCACTGATGGTGGAACTGTGGGATTTCTGCCGAATCTGAGATTTGCACTGTTCACAAACAGGTCCTTCATGTCTGTAAACACAAGCATCAAACCTGAGCAGATTGCTGCAAGAGAACAAAGACAGAACTGCTCTACCTTGCTCTGCTTTAAAGTAAATCATGGCAACAGGTCAGAAATATATTTACTAATGACAAATCTCCTAATGGGGCTTTTAGACTGAGCTCCATGACTGTAAGCACTTCCTTGAAGGACATGATTTGATGTGCAATCAGGTTAGCAGGGGCTCGTCTTCAGCACAAGAAAGTCCAGGCAGCAGAGACTGCCACAATCTGCAATTTATGTATGCTACCCGCAGCATAATCACATATTCATTAAACTGTCAGTCTAAAAATGAGCCAAAAATGATGCAAGTTTTTATTTAGATAATGCACATTAAACCAAGGAGATAGCCATCAGTGGGGAACTGAAAATTGTGAATTCACAGAAATCCCAGCACAGATCACTTTGCTTTTACCTGGGAACTTGCCTTCCAAATTTGTGCTAGGCTTTCTTCTACATGCAGCTAGTTTTCAGTCTGGCAGTAGGAAATGCCAAAGAAGCACACACAACTTTTCACAGAACTCAAACACATTTTACATACTTTTTATTTACCGCAGTCAGGGCTGCTCAGGTGGAAGAAAAAATGCCAAACCAAGCACCAGATCCAAAATTAGCATTTTATTCAGAACGTTGGGGTCAGAGGTGTATCATTCATATTCTGGTACACAATACAGAGGCAAAGCTGTTCTCAGAAGTCTCTCCAGTTTGAAAGCTCCTTCCCCCCCTCCCCTGCCCACCCCAAAAACATACTGTGTATTTTTCTCGTGCCACCAGTATCAGGCCAACTCCCTCCCCCCCTTTTTTTTTGGTACAAATTATGTAAAATTTTTTTGTGCTAAGAACTTTTCTCCCTCCCCAAACAAAAAAAAATAATAAAAATAAAAATAAAAAAAATATTGAGTACTCTAACTACAGTTCAACAATTGAATCAATGTCACTTGTTTGCAACCTGTTTTGTAAATACTTTATCCATAAACGAAAGATATAAACATGCAAAAACCTGAATCCATAGTCCAAATAATACATACACGTGTTCTGAAGTTTCTGCACTTCTCCACAGACTATGCCAATAAAACATTATGTACACATACCATTTTTTACAGTGAAGTGGGAAAAAAATACTAGAAATTAAAAAAAAAAAAACAACAAAAAAACAAAACAAAAAGAGTGTACATGGATTAAGACCAAAATATGTCTAACATTCTAGCATAAGAAAAACAAAAAATCAATTCTGCTACAAACTGGTGATATGAAAACTCCCTTTATTTGCAACCAGCTGCATAAGTTTTAGAATTTTAGTGAAAAAAGTCCCCTAACATCTAAAACTAGAAGTAATGTACATTGTTCCACCTCATGGTCCTCTCTCCCAGATAATAAAATTGTTCCATGAGGATTTTTTTGTTTATTTTTAATCTCCTTATTTTAATAAAAGCAATGCGATGTAACAAAAGCATTGTGAAGTATATTGTGTTTCACCTTACTCCTCCCCACCCCAACATATTTTGTCTCTTTAATGCATCATTTCATAAATCAGTACCATTAAAGCCTTAAACATAAAACTAATTCCGATCTGAAAAAGGTACAAAAAGGCACATAAAATCCCAGTGCTTCTGTACTGTAAAATTCAAGTGTAACTGAGCTCAATATTTTTTTTCCAAACAGCATTGGATCACTGATATTCCACGGAGCCCAAATTGGTTTGCAGCCTAAGCCAAAGCCTTCAGCAAGCACTTGTGCTAGTAGACTACAAAGTTAAAGCCTAGCTTCTGTATGCTTTTGGGGAATATCAGTTGAAATGTTTGTACTTGTCCAAAACCAAAGTTCACTTTAAAGTTCAGTCATCACCTCCACCGTACATGTCAGCAAGTTTCTTGAAACGTGGGCCCCAGTCATTTAGGTAGTCATAGTCTTGCTCACCACCACTACTTGAGGAGTTAAGAGAGCTCAAGGATCCAGCAGTGGAGCCACTTCCTTCGTAGTCAAAGACTAAGAGGGAGTCATATGGTGGGGCCGTAGGGTCATTGTCGGCTGCTTTAAGTCCCTGCAAGAAGCACAGGGAGAGAAGAAGATAAAGTTCTGTATCCGAGAGTGAGACAAAAGCATATCTGCAATATTTGCAGCACAGTTATCTATTAAGCACCACTTGAGAAAACAAAGTTCTTCCTCTCCTGCCATTCTGTGCAAAACAGGACTTGCATTTTTGTAACTCCCTTTAGAATGGCCAGGTTTCCAGCACTGTAGTACTCGACATTTTCAATGTAGCTGCAACTATAACCTGAACAAAACCTTAAGAAAAAGTCATGGAACTAAGACTGAAACTAGTGAATAAACAGTTTCAAAGATACACAGCTCACAACCTGTGCCATGGGCAATGTGGGAATGGTTAGACAGATGAAGAAGGAGAACTAAGCGTGTTTGCAAAGATGCACTTCAACAACCATCTCACATGGCCAATAGCATATCCACTGACTTTCCTGGCCTGCAGTCCATCAGCATGTGCCAAAATCCATATTTAGTTAGTTCTGTAAACTCATGTACCTTTGTAGGCTGCTGTGAGAAAAATATATGCAATGTTGTCTTAAGCCTTTTATGTTTTGCCACATCCACCCATGAGATCCACCTGCTCTTCAGAAAAAAAACACAGTGACATCAAAGCTGAATACAAGATGATGACCGTTTTTATCTCCTCATTTCAAAGTTCTGGAGTTATCAACACACGAATAGTGGGACATCAGCATTTCTGGATTTCCAGTCTATAGAATTTGAATAGCCCAAATTAAAACCAACACAAATTGAATTGGAGGAAATGCTGGGACACTGAAGAGGAAAACCCAGGAAAGAACCACACTTCTTCCAGAGAAAAGCCTCTTCCTTCTCTATTTTGTTACATAAGTCCAAACCTAAAAACTTATATGAGTAACTAACTTTAGAATATGAGACAATTTCTCTCTGCTCATCTGGGGAAGATTTACAAGCTGAATATAAAAGCCTGAAGTCAAAAAGCCCTCTTATGATTTGTAATTTTTTAACCTTGCAGTTTCTTCCATGCGATTAACAACACTTTTCCAAGATCTTCCACTTTGAATAGGATGTACTCTGGCAGCCACTGACAGGGCATAATGTATCTTCCACAATTCTCTAAGGCTGTGCTAAGATTTAAAATTGCTCACTATTAATTTTTACCAGTGATATTTGTGCTGGTTTTACTTTTAATTTTTAATGTTTATTTATTTAAAGAACTTCATTATTATATTCCCACTTATTTGAAGGAATGAGAGTGCCTCCTTCAAATTATTTAATATACTCTGATTTTAAGAAAGTAAGTTTCACTCTCAATTGTGTTTTGTCCAAATATGAAAAAATGGAACCAGAAGCTGATTTTTCTACAATTATGTATTATGGAGTATATACATATTAAACCCATTAATTAAAACATTTGGCATGGATAAAGTAGAAGTGAATCCTGCTTCTTTATTACCTATTTAAATAATTCAGAATTGTGCAAAATGTACCTAAAATAATTTCCAAATCAGTGGTGGAAAAGCCCAGCATATTTATCAAGCTAATGACCTCTAATCAAGAACAAATTTTGGCCTTGAAATGATCATTTCATGTGGTGTAACAACATCAAGAAGGTTATTAATAGCCTGCATTAAAAGTGCAATTTTGAATTATGAGATAAGAATAATTGGTGATGCTTGTTATCTCTCTCTGGCATTTTCCAACCTGATGGCCATAATAACCATCAAAGACGTGAGATTTTGAAAAGGAAATAGCAAGTGTTGGAAGACATTCCTTATCCAGCTCCCAAAGGGGGAGTACTAAGGCTTTCTCTTATTTTCTGCTGCTGAAGCACAAAGGCAATTTTACTTCTTAGGCAGTAACTGGCCTTATGGTATTTAGATCTTTCCTTAAGCCTGCTTGGGGTGACAGACATCCACGTGTTTGCAACGCAGGTGAGCAGGTGACAGGGAAGGAGAATAAATACCAGCTGAGGTTAAGGAGTGCTGACGTATGAATGCCAGGTATCCATGTGTGAAAGTCTTTTAGAAAGTCGGTTTGGAGACAAAATGTTATTTCCCTGCAGTTCTGCCTACTAAGAGCCAGCCAACCATGGGACAGCAATTTATTTAAAAAAAAATCAGCGAACAAAACATTTTCCTACATCACTGCAAAAATTCTGATACCTATCAGTCATCCATGACAAGACAGAAGGCAGCCTCTTTCCATCTGTTTTTCCAAAGGGGAAGTTGCAATTTTTTTTCAATTTGCTGCTGCTATCATGATAGCATTTCAGAAAATGAAACTGGTTTTGAGTTACTGACTTACAAGATAGGATCTCACTAACAAATTCACTTTCTCAAAGGTTGTGCTGGCAGTGTAATCCATTTCATTCAGAGAACGTAGCTATGGGTCATGTTTTGGAGGTATTGATTCAACTGTACAGCACAAGTTACACTGACATTTTCACCTATCTTCTAGTTCACAGTGTAATGATTGAACTTAGTGTCTAACTCTTCAAATGACAAGATTTCTGCTATATTTGTGTCACAAGTTACATACTAAAACGAGAAAGAAATACTATGATGTTTTCTCTTTCCCTCTGCTGAGCAGGTTCTTTGAGCACACCCAGTGTACTGCTGTGCTTTCCTGTTGGGTTTCTACAGCATGTCAGACAGCCCTGGCAACGCTATCAGCTTATAAAGCTCCCTTTGGTTTCAGCATTGCCACCTTTTTTTTGTTTATTATGAAGTCCCTTTCATTGGGTGGAGGCAGTGTGGATATGCAGCCTGCTGCATCTGCACAACTGAAAAGACAACAAATGGCTGCCAGGAGTGGCTGCTACTGATTTTGCTGCCAAAGCATTTGTTGTCAGTCACTTCTGAAAAGAGATCCGTTTTTACCAGATGTGTTCAAGAACCTCAGAGCAGCAGAGTTGTTAGTTACTTGGTTTACAGTTTCCTGATCTGAAAACCCAAAGTTTTTATTAGAGTGAAGCTCATTAAACAAAAGAATTTGTGGGGCGCATCCTCAGGAGCAGGGGAACCTGCTGGGACAGCAAATTGTCACATTTCTTTACATGTGCTACACCACCAGTGCACAACAGGCAGTCACAGAAGTAGAGACAGCAGTAGAGAGGCCAGCTTGAGACCTTAGACAGAGTCACTTTTTTCCTTTTCCTCCTTTACATACAGAGTAGAGCTTTCACTAAGGAGGTGATAAGGGGCAGAACTGGAGAAACTACAGTGCCTTGGCTGAGCAAACTTGCCTTAATACAAGCAGCATTCTCCATTTCTCTCAAATTAAAGGAAAGCAACACCCTCAAATCTTGAACTAACATGGAACATTACAAAATCTAATGCTTCTGTTTACATTAATCCTACTACTTAAGCAGATTCAGCAGACTTTTGATGAGAAGGAAAGGAAGAACTGAGACCTTCAAGGAAATACAACCAAAACTGGTTTATAGCTGGAACCATTTTTTGACATGAGAAAACAGAAACCATCGAGGGACTTTGTTCTGCATGGAGGTGCACTGTATCAATAACCATTTACTAAGAATGAATTGAGGGTCCTCCATGTCCCCACAGGATGAGACCTTTAGTTTGCAATTTAAATTTAGTTTACCTCAGGCTATGTCCTCTATTGATTATAAATACATTCTAGCCACAAACTCTCCAACATATTATAACTTGCTTGAGATTTCTAGGGACATTATAGGTGAGTCTTGAAAACAGGATAAACAAAACTACTTCAAACAAGTCTAATTTATACTGTCCTGCAAATCCTGACTATTCTAAGTGTCAATTATGCTCCACACTCTGCAGGTTAGGCTTAAAAGGCTCAAAATGGAAAACAAAGTCTACAGAGAATTCTTAATAACACATGACTTATTTCACTGACTTGTTTGTACACTTGACTGGAAGAAAAGGAGTTTTTTTCCCTCCCCTTCTTAAATTACAGATTCATCTATCCATTGAAACAGACAAAACAAGAAAGTCCCTGAGGTCATTTAGCTTCTGCCTGCAAAACCTATTTTGACTATCAGACACCTCTGTAACCCTCCTATTTAAGACAGCTCATAGCTCTGTACATATTATTTCAACATTGTGTTATAAAAATGCATGACTTTTTATTGTAATTCTAACCTGCTTTTCAACTAAGAAGTCACCATAACACTACAAAATACTCTTACTTATGTATGTCTCATTGGATTAAGCAGGTTTAATATAAGGGATGACAGATAGAAAATAATATATCAGAAGAAACAGAATACTGTTAAAAGGGAAAAAATCTAAATGACCCACTAGATCTTTTTTGCTTTTTGTTTCTATGACTCTGTAATGAAAATAAGAAGAAAACCCCCATGCTTGCTTGGCAATGGGATCTAAACCCTCCAGTATCTGAAATCAATGACCTGTAGTTATTTTTTGTCAAAAGCTGAAGTAATTCAGAAGCTAATCTGAACAATGCTGTCTGTGTGTCTGAGGTGCTGGTGAGCATTCAACAGATAAAATTAATTCCGACATGTGGACCAACATCCCAAAATATCCTACTGACCCACATCTCCTGGAATAGGGTCAAGTCCTCCATAAGATCAGACTGCTCCCCAAAAGTGTTGCATCTTTTCAAACCAAGCTGCTAAGGCAGACTTTGCTACCAAAGTTCTGACAATTCAAAAGCAGCCTCTCCCTGCTCAGCTAGGCACTGGGCTAGTTTTGTGGGTGGTTTGGGTTAGACATGCCCAAGGGAAGACTGACATCTAATAATATTGAAGTTGGATGCAGAGAGATATGAACTTTACTCTTTCTTATCTTGCTATGTTGTTTCCACAGCTCAGCTTATCTTCTGTAGGAACTGCCTTGAGAAACGTCTGGTACAGGCTTTACTCAAGATATTTTTTCAATATACCTCAAGTAAAACTGAGAGAAACTTACCAAGTCTCTTGGGTTTAATTGTACCAGGACTGTAGATGCAATTTTCTGGAGAGTCCGAAAACCTGTGCAGCCTGAACATTTATGCTCCAGACACTGATAATTTTGAAATTTAACTGTAACAATGAATACTACTATGAAAGACAGACCCATTTCCCCCCACACCCAGTAGACAATTTATAATCACATCTGCCACGGGCAATCTTTTTCATAAAACACAAATTAAGATGACACTATTTTAAAGAAACAAAATGCCCATTTTGCTCAGACTTCTGGAAAACAGACAGCATGGACAATCTTTGGGTGGCTACTGTCTGCTAGAGAGAGGGCTAGGTGGAATGCCCCACAGTAAAACAATACATTTCTGTGAAATCCTAAGGAAAAAAACCTTATGAAGAAGACGAGCTAAATATATAAACACTTAAAACACAGAAACTACCTCACATAGTTCCTTTCAATCATAGGATATAATTAATTCTGAGCTAACTTGCAGACAAGAAAATTGCAGTGTTTTCTTTAACTTCATATATATTTCCATATATTTTCTTAATCAATGACATTAATGACATTATTTTACTGTGTATGAATAGCTGGGAAAAGCTTTCTTTTTTGGTGGATGGCAAGGGGAAGCATAAAAGAAGGTACTGATTCAATACAATAGACAGCAGGAAGAAAAAGACTCCATGCTTGTCTGTAGTGCAATTTAAACATACTGGGTTAAATCAAGACAGAAAGTACTGTTTCTTCAGCTCCATGTGTACACACTGATGCTATCATCTTCAAGAGTGATAACCTACTATAAAATAATATTGCAAGAACAGCTTGCTAAGTCATTAAAAAATTGCAGGAGGCCGGACAACCTCGGGCCCCTTTCTGGCTTTCCTGCAGAATCAGACCCATTCCCTGCCTTTGCTCCATAACAGAGCTTCCTAGCTGCTCTAAGAACAAAAACCAGGGCTTGTCACTACTGCCTGCCAGGTGGGCACTGTCTGGTCACAGCTGTGTGACAACACGTTGGGAATCTCTGATTGTTTGGAAGCACAAGGAAATTCTTGTGTGTACACTGTCTTGGCCAGCAATGTGGGCCTTTTATTGTTCTGTGTCTCCATTATTTTCCAGAGGCTAATTATAACTCTAATATTTAGAAGTGTAAGGCATGCAAAAACTGGAGTCTCTTAAAATACAATGTCTTACAAGAATATTTGTACATTTCCTGCTAGTCAGCTCCCCTCTAAGTTTTTTGACAATTGTATCACCATATACCTTAAAAAGGGCAAATTCAATTTTCTGCAGCTTACTAACACAAAAGCCTTTAGTATATTAGCCTGGCTTTTCTTCAAGGCAAACAAGAATAAACATGTTTGCAGAAACTGTTCTGCAATAATCTGCAATATGTGTCCAGTTCCAGCTGACAAGGAAGATATGAGAAAACCAGAGAAAATAATTAACTACTACAATTCATGTACAGAATAAAGTAAAAATAGTAGTAAATTCTGGGTTAGCTTATTTTTTTTTATAACCAGCAAGCACAAGAAACACCTTCTATCATAAGTACCACAACACCAATGATTTAAGACTGACCAGTGATAGAAATAATGAGGATAATTTCTTTCAGAACTATCAGTACTCTGGTATAGTCTGAATCTCAATTACATTTATTAGATTGAAGAATCAAAGATAATGCAAAATCTTTGAAAGCTCTATGACAAGACAAGTATTAAAAGCACTTACATAACATTTAATTTAGCTGCCCGGCTCACTAATCGTATTTGATGGAATTCTTTTAGTCTTATTGAAGGTACTGAATTTCCACTATTATCTGGATTCAAAGGGTAATGTATGAAGAGAATGAAAATGAACGACCTCCATTATTAAATTACTGTGAATTAATAAATGAATTTAGGCTACACTACAATTTTGTTAGTCTGTTTATTAGTTGGAACCCGTTGCATAATCCTGCTTGGAGAGATTGTGGTTGCAGCTGATAACGTACTATGAATGTAATTAATACGAATGCACAGAAGTTAATTGATATAACTTCCCTTTCTGTTTGAATGAGTTAATTAAATTTGTCTGCACTTTAAAAGAACATATTTACTTCTGTCTAGCGAGACAATTTTAATTGTCTAAGGAAGTTTTAAAAAATTATTATGTTCTAACATAACAGCTACTCATGCAGAGTAGAATAAACAAAATATAAAAGCTTATCAGATCTTAGGAGGAAACCCTTTTTCACTTCTTTACCTCATTAATGAAGTCCCCAATGTCCCCAGGATGAGGAGCAGCTGATCTGACTGGATACTGAGGTTCTGCATGGATTGGCCTTTCATCAAGACGTCTGATTCCAACAGGTTTGATGGCATCTGGTTCCACAGTGTCGGGCTGCTGGAGTTGGCTCAAGTCATAATCCTGCAAAATATGCAACAGACACAGTATGTTAGCAGAATTTCAAACAATATGTCAGGGGGAAACATGAGAGGGGAAAAAAGGGAAAATGCAAAGTATCATTTCACCACAGCTCCTGTTTTCAGGATTGTAATGCTTACTGAGAATAAGTCAATAACACTGTTATTTGCATACCAACAGGATGTTATTTGATTTATACTCCCTGAATCTCCTGTTTTGATTCTATTCCATCAGATTTCTAGAGCTTCTTGTAAGTTTTCCCTTGAGAAGCAGGGATTTGAGTAGTACTATTAAGGGACTAAACACTTTACCTAGTAATGATGATTTACAGCATAGAGCAAAGATGCCAAATCCAACCCTTATTTTTCTAAGAAAATAAATACCATACATTCTGAGAAAAAAAAGCAAGCCAGTGTTCTGCAGTATTTTCTAATACCTTCAAAGAATGAATTTAAGACTCCTTGCTGATTTTGTGTGACTTCCATAATATGAAAGCCAAAGGGAGAAAAATGTCATAACAAGTACAAAGCTTTTCAGATTTGGCCTTAATTCTAAGCATTTTCTAGAGATTACTCATGAATCTGTTCATTAAGTACTTGATGCTGTAGTTTCAAACTCTGTCAGACTGATGAAGTTAGCATAGCAGTATGAATTCCAATAAGCAGTATATATGTATGTGAAAAATTTAATTAGATCAATGTTTGTGCACTGAACATAGATATGCCTGAATTCTCTTTGCACAGTGTGATGCATTTCATCATTGTCATTCTCCTCACTGTTGCCATGTCTAGAAGAAAGTCATGCTCTAGAATGCCATTACACAGGGCATTGGTGAGAATATGTAACAAAGAACTGGAGTTGAAGGCTTAAACAAAAGCCATCCAAGAACTATCAGCAGATGTGGGGGCACAGCAACTCTATGCCAGACACCCTGCTCCACAAATAATCCAAGCAGTTATAAACACCCTAAATAAGCTACTCTATCCATCAAAAATATCAATTTTTCAACCATGATGTTCTGGTAATAAAATCTAATTTATAATCTCAACTAGCTAGAAGTTGTCTGTTCAGACTATTTTTCATTAGTTCCTTACTGGCTCCTAAGGGAAGGAATGCAAGCTTTTACTGCTGCTGTTACCTCACGGGATGTAGATCCTTCCTGAGACTACGGCCTCCCATGACCCCAAACCCAGACTTTTCAACAGGAGAAAAATTCTTTTTGACAGCAGTGATGGCAGTTTGTGGGGAGAACTGTAAATGATTATCAAATCCACTACACCTTCTGATTTGTTACTTGGATTCTCAGATGACTGCACACAAATATATAGTCAAAAAAGGTGGAACAGCTCCACTGAGATCTGAGAATGCAGTTTCATAGGCTTTAATTAGATTACGAGTTCCTTGGGGCAAAGCTGTAACTCCTACCCTTCGGTACTTCATGCACCAAACAGAATAATAAGTGATCTCCAGGAAGCAGTATGAATTGGAGAAAAGTAAACAGAATAGAACTTTTTATCCTTTCCCTTTTTATTACGTAAAATAAATCAAAATAGTTTAGAGACATGTTATCAGAAAATCCTATCAAACAGAGAAGAATGTACTTTTTAGAATTTATAAATATGTAACACAAGTGCTTTTCATACCCACCCAAAAGATAAAGATGCAAAACGCCAACAGGGAGAAATGAAAAGTACATTTTTTTTAAATCTAAGCATTTCACTGTGGAGGAATTCAAACTGGTATGGTTAAAAAACAATGTATTAAAACCAGAAAAGCAACTCTGTACATTTCAATTCTATAATTTTTTCCTACCCACACACTTATGCATACAATTCTTTTACCAGTTAGTGGTTACGCAGAAATATAAATCAAATTTATACCAGTCTATTATGTCCACATCTGAGGCATCCTTTTGTATGTATTTAACATACATGCAGTCTGAGACATTCCAGACTCTAATAGCTAAAAAGTCAGCAAATATAGCCATCTGTGAGGCAAGAGCAGCACAGAACGTGTCCTTATGTGGAATCCCACCTCGGTTTTCTTTTCTAGGGCAATTTATAACACTGTCATTTAGCCTTCTATCAGAGAAAATTTATCATGCAGGTCTAATAGTGTCCAGACAGGAAAAGAAGACCCATTGTATGCATTACCTCAGACTGTCAGACCCCTCATATCATTAAAGTCAATACTAACTGCACACCAGTGGGGTATGGACAAACCATCCACCATCTCCCCAAACCAGCAGAGTACCAGGCAAACACAGCACTATTCAACGACTCCAGCTGTTCCAACATTTTGTCTAAAGTCAATTCTACTCAATTATTGCAAAGTAAAAGAAGGAAAAATGTTTTAAAATGCCAGGTCATTAAGCTGTTTAGAGGTGTTGAGGTCTCATGTCTTCATTCAGTGCTGCTTTCACAGACAGGAAAGTGGGAAAGCTTTTTGCATACTACCTAAAGCTCCTGAATGGACTTAAAGGTTAGCCTCAAGCAGAGTTTGTTAAGATAGTTAACTGTAGAAATGACAGCTGAATGAAAAACTGGCACATCAAAGAGAACAAAACATACTGGGATAGGTTGGGACAGACAGCTTTGAGCAGTATACCAGGTCATCATTTTTACTCTTAATTTCAGGACCACAATTCAACAGTGTTTTGGTTTTGCTCCAGTGTTTTCCCATACAAGCTGTTCATAGTTAAAATCTGCTTAGGGATTACTGGCAGTTCATTGGGGAAGAAGTCTTGGCCCATCACTGAAAATGTACTTTGGTGTGAGTTGTGACTATCTAATTCATATGGTTGCCAATTTTTGTCAGAGGTACTCATTTGTACTGTTTAGCCCTAACTCCAGCAATTCTAGAAGAAAATCCCTTACTTCAGTCCGGACTTGAGCACACCCAAACAGATGGTTAGTTCAAGTTTTTTCCTCAAACTTCTGGACAAACTTATGATTGTTGATGAAAGAGAGAATCTCCTTAGTTTTTCTCAATTGTAATACTACTGAGACATAATAGTTTGCTCCCATTTTGCATCCAGAAAAACTCAAGCCTTTGGAAACCAGAAACTTGGACTAGTCTGATAGTCCAAGCCAACAGTCAACAGGGAAATAGAAACCTCACATTTTAAAACAGGGACATAAGTGAAGCAAGCTGAATGGTTTTTTGTTTTTCTTCTTGTTTATGAAGGGATCTATTATCACTGGAGAAACTATAGCTGCCTTTCGGATAACTGGTGGTTAAAGATATGACAACCTTAATGTCCTAGAAGGGCATTTTATCAGAAGTTCCATCTTGTGATGAAAATCAATCATCTTGTAATAATTAATCAATCTCACTGCCCCCAACTCAACACCCCCCATTAACCCCCTATCCCCTCCAAGTTGATTGCAATACTGATATTATTAGCTCTTCATTTAGTTTTAACACCTTTAAGCAAAGACTTCAACCATTATTAATTCAAACCTTACATTCCTGAAACATGTAATCCCACTGAAGATTGCTAAATGCCAAAATCAGGTAGCCAAGCTCTACAAACTAACTACCTTATCAGAAGTGTATGCAGAAGGCTCTAAAACCCACAAATGCACTTCTTTAAGAACATCTACACAGTAGTTCAAAGCACTGTTCAAGTATCTCAACCTGAATAGAAGAAACATCCAGAATAGAAGAAAAGGCCATTTTACACTCCCCAGTAATCACTGAAAAACAAGATAAGGCTGCTTTCAAAAGTCTCCTCCTTAAACAACTTCCTCTTGGACAAGGCAGCTATTCACTGAACAGCACCTGAGTAATAATCCCTCACAAAGCAGTCATCAGTTACAGCAGGAGATGTTTTAAACATCTTCTATTTTTTTCATCCTTATTGGCTGTTACTAAATTAGAAGATTTACTTAAGTTCTTGGAAAAAACCCTAATAAAGTAAAAATTTTTACAATAATTGATAACAATTTTATATGAATGTATCCTGAAGCATTATGATGCAGAACTGCAAACAACAGAATGAAACCACAATGAACTAAAACTATAAAATGTTATGCAGAGACAGGACTGACTTTTTTTGAGAGAGGAAAACTCAGGAAGTATTTTAATACATTAAATCTGAATTGAGCTTTTCACTACCACAGCCTAGTGCCTGGAATGTGACTGACATTCATTAATGATTTATGACTCTGGCTTCTCTGTTATCTCAGAGTTCTCAGTTTATTTCCTGGTTGCTCATGAGACTGTGTGATACACTTCTAAGGATCACTTGGGTTTTACCTTCTAGAGAATGAAAGCTTTGGCTGGGCATGAACATAGGATTGGACACATGAATAATGTAACAAAACCACTATACCAGTTTCTCATTTTCAAGGGATGCATCCTTTGCAAAGAAATATGGAAGTTCAGCTCTATCCCCAGACAAGAAATAATCAACCTTATTGTCACCAGACCACTTTGACTTAATTTGATGGTGAGACTAATAATGAGACTTCGAAAAAAGACAGAAAACTGACTATATGTAGGCTACAGGTGGGAGAACAGCTAAAATGCCTACACCAACAGTTGCTCTTTGTTTGTCACTTGATTTTAGCTTACTTTCTATCATACTGCTTTTCCCATTTGTTTTTATTATAGATGCATCTGGAGTACTATAAGTTAATAATAATTTTTAAGATAATGAAGAAGCTAGCTTATCTTTTTCATAATAAAAAAGGTGAAAGTTAAACTCCAGCTGCAGATACAACACAATTGCAGGCAGAGGTTCTAGATAAGATAAAACAAAACAATTCTGTAATGGAATTATGAAAACATTACTTTTCATATCATGAGATAAAAATTCACCAAAGAATGACAGTAATTCCTCCACAGGAGCACTGTATGAGTCACTTATTCAAAAGAGTGAAGCTAATGTCTTGGTAAGCAAACACAATCCCCGAAATAACTACCTTTTAATTATAGTATTGTATATTCATGGGGAATATCATAGCAACCTTTATTTCATTCATTATGTTTGAGATTTCAGAACATAAAACATGTTCTATTCTTAATGCAATGCAAACTGAAGGTTAAAAACGGAGTGTAAATGATCTGATTAACGCTCAGATGGGGAGGTGAAAAAAAAAATCTCATCACATGGATTTATAAAGTTCATAGAGTAGGTAAGGACCATAGTCACGTTTATAACAGAGGTGGTAACAAGACCCAGCACAGAAGACTCAAAACGTGGGCATACAGAAAGTTATGATGATAAGACAAAACCCCCAAAACCCTCACACAAAAATTCTGACAGATTACTTAATTTTGCTTTTATCTATGACACATAAATTCTGGAACTCAGCTACCCCTTCATAAAGGAGCAACTTCTGTTTAGAATTCAGGTCCTGGACACACAACAATAAACCATTCATCTTTTATTTTTAATGCGATTAACACTCTTAAAATATATGCTACTATTTTCTCTCTTTATGTAAGTATGTAAAAAATATGCCAGAAAGCAAGCTATTGACTAATGTAAAAAAAAAAAACTGATGTAGGTTGGACCATGAAGACTCTTCAGCAAGAAAACTACTTTGAATAATAGTAAAATCATTGCATTGCAATTCTTGTGCTGAAAAGATCTGAGGGCTAGATTATCCTACATGTTCAAAACAGCTCATCTGCAACACTTTAAAAGCATACCACCCACTTGCTCAGACAACTTGCTTGAACAGGACCACCTGCATGAGCAACTACTATTAAAATTCAGAAAACATTATAGAAATGAACTCAAAAGGAGAGAATCATCTTGTGCAATGAGATGTATACAAAAGCAATTAGATGAAAAAAAATGTAACACAGTTATCAGGCTGACATATGCTGCACATATCCCAGTCAAGCCTTGATGTAAGTCACACAAATGGCCCGAGATATGCGACGAAAATGAGTCAGTGATGGTTATGGGCTGTGATGTGCTGTGTGTGTGAACTACGCTGCAGACACATGCTAAGTGCTTCAACACTCAGTCGGCAGCAGGTTTTGGTATCTGGAACTGAGACTAGTGTTACAAGTTCAGAGCACATTGTATCAGGAAAGAATATTCACTATTTGCACCTCGCACCTCCCTGTTTGCTAAACAACTACAAGCTACGGATCATGAGGTCCATTAATAATCAAGAGAGGCGCTCACTAGCAGTTTTGTAATTGGAACCTTCTGTTTCAGAATATAACTAACCACACTCTCCCCCACCCCCAAGAGTTTAAGACTCAGAATCAATTTTAGGAAAAACAAAACAAAATACCAAGGTTTAACAAAAAAACAAACCCAAACCAAAACAACTCCAAAAAAAACCCCAAAAGACAAACAAAGCAAAGAAAAAACCCTAAACACAAAAAACCCCAACACTTCTCCACTTCCCCAACCAGTCCCATTGACTTCTGTAGAATGAGGCTGACTCAAAACTTCTCATGGCTCATCTCCTCTTAGTCAGGTAGCTGAACTGTTAAAAAGTATAAAATAGTAAACAGAATCCAGAGAAGAATCCAAAGCTACCTATCTGGAATTCCTCCTTCTCTCATTCCTCCTTATCCCCAACAGTCATGGTTCACAAAACCCAGAAAGTTGCTGCCTGGAATGCACAGGAGTGCTGTAAAACCTTCTGGAGCCTGTTTTTCAGCCTGCTTTTTCTAAGGGAAGAAAGTCCAGAACATTTCCAGTGTTGACAATGCTCTTCAGAGGTGAGCAGGCTGACTTCAGTTATGACCCACAGATCAAAAGCTTTTCTGGCTTAGGGAATTAATAGCATTTTTCTCAGCTGCTATGGAGATCACACGACCCTGTGTACATCATGCCAGGGTAGAAGACAACTATGAGTCATTCCAGAGCCTCAATTTTCTTGACAAGCATTCAGTCTGTCAGACTGAACAAAGCAGGCCAAGATGGCCTCAGATGGGATTAACAGAAGACCTTCACAATGGACTAAACTGCTCTTTTACTACAGATTTCACATCATAATTCCTTGGAATTGCTGGCACAGGAGGAAAAAAACCAAACACATCAACAAAACCAAACAGGAATTCCAACTTGTTGCTGGCAGTTGCTATGACTCAGAGGAACTAGATGGAATATGAACTCATCTAATTTCTTATGGGAGACATCACTCTGATAGAATGTACAGAGAGTTTGAAAGAAACATGCTGAACATGTTTTAGGAGTTTCTGGGTCTGCCATGATAGCTAAGAAACTCAACTTGCATAGCTTCAAAATAAATAAATTAAACCTCTCAAATAAATTATTTTAAGATAAAAACCTCCAGTTTAATTTGTTTCAGGATACAAAGAGATCTAAGTTCTATCACTTACCTTCAAGCCCTAACAGTCATATCTTCAAATAACATAAACATCTGGGAAATACCAGGCCACACAGGGTAAATCTTCAAGTTATCCTTCTAGAGAAGTGTGTGACTTTAAAAAGTAATTTGCTGGCTATAAATAAAAGTATTTTTACTGATTATGAAAATGTCTGAAGCTTTTAAAATATTGTTTTCACTGAGATGCATAGGAAGCTTTAAAATTCCCTTTAATTTCACCACATGAGATACACCCTGGGCTGGATGGCTCTGTACTGGCGTCACCTTGTGTACTGCCTTCTACGAAAGCTGCTTGTTTAATCAATCCTGAGGATTTTGGGGATGGTGCACCATAAAAAAGTTAATATTGACGCAGAACATTTTCCTGTAATTTGCTGATGGCTTACTGATCCAAGATTGACACAAAGCAATTTTTCTTGATTTTAACAGAACAGTGGAAGTTTTGCCCTATGAGGCCTCATTCTGAAAATACGTTTTTTATGCTAATCCCAGACTTTTTTAGAAAATTCACTTCGACACTTGAATACTTGCATTAATATTGACAAAAACTAAAAATCTTTATAGCCAATACCTTTTGCCCACAGTGCTCTGTACACAGCTTTGCTTATGCAGTATTTTGCTAAGCCATGGTTTGCAAAAATTAGATTACTGCTTGCAGAGAACTTGTGGGGACATTCAAAAAGCTGTGCATTCTAAGTTCTTAAATCTCACATAAAATGTGTGCAAAAACAAATAGACCCCAATGAAACATAACTGTCCCTTCTTTCCCCTGGGCACAGGAGGTGAGGAGGGCCAGGAGGGAACCAAGAAGAAACAAACCTAGAAATTACTATCACCTAGTTAAGTACAGGCAGAATCTAGATTTAAAAATGTCTAACCAAAATAAAGTAAAATAATCTCCCTGAAAAGCAAGACAGAACATATTTACATCATCCATTGCAGAAGTTTGTGCTCTCTGGCTGCAGAAGTGGCAATAAAAACTTGTTATACTTTGTACGAGCTGCTCTTTTCTGGACACGTTTTCTACATTTAGAGTGTGCAAGGGTGTTTTAGACCCCCAGAGACTGGCCTACTGTCAGTGGATCAAAAAAGGTACCTGTGTACCTGAATAAAGTGTCTGCAGTTAAGACAACTAAATTGCAGTAGTGGGTTTAAAATTCATCTTTAGAAAGTAAGAAGGGGGCTTGTGAGTAAAAATCATTCAGTCTTTTGTTAAGCCCTTAAAATTCTCTAGGTCTAGATGCTTTCTATGCCCACTGTGAAAGGAAAGGGTCATAATTTCACATTTCTCACTCTTTTCCTGCCTGTCCAGCTGTTGGCAGTCCTCCTTTCACAGGGTGCAGCATGTTCATGCACTGCAGTGAAAGGCTGCGACGATGGATGGACGCTTTACATCGCGCTGTGATCTTTGCAGGCTCATGGGACGCAGCTGCCTGCCACACCAGCCTAACTGCACCTCTCATAGAGACAGCACTGCCAGATGGAGAGGAGCACAGCACAAGATGGGCAGAGGAGAAACTTCAGAATCATCCCGTTTTGCTGTCCTTGTACACTGTTACAACGTTTAACCTTTCTGCAGCACAATGCCTCCCAACCCCACCCTACCAACACCTATGGCTTCCCAAAGGACTACACTCAGAGAACCTAACTCACTCTGTCCGTGAAGTTGCATGGACAGTAATTAAAAATCAAAAATCCATGACAATTGCTGAACAGATCCTCCAGAGAACTCGGGATGAACAAGAGCTGGGAATATCTGAACTGAAAAATTACTTCTCACAGGACTGAGTTTTCCTAATTTTCTTTTAAGATTGTAACTTTGCTGTACAATAACAGATGCACAAACAGGATGCAGTTCTTGTACTCAAACTATGTACAAATAACTGGAATACATGCATAGACTCAAAGGGTTGTTTTCACTTTATTTAACATAAGCATTTTTCCAAAACTGCCTAAACTGAAGTTTCCTTTGAAAACTGCCTAAGATGAACATTATGCAGAAAAGCCAGGAAGTAGGAACAGTACTTGGGGAAATGCAGGAAGCATGGAAATTACTAAGGGGAACACAAATTTCAGACAAACAAACAAACGAGCAGAAGGAAACTATAAAGTCTGTACCAGTGAAGGGAAACACTTTTCAGATAACTCAAGTGCCAGATGACTGAGACTGGGGATGTGTGGAAGAATTGCACTTAATTTTTCAAGGCTTTTAACTGGAAAATTTCTTAGACTCTATTATATGCACTGTTCTCTTTGTAATTACTACACTTACTTCTACCATTAATAATGTGCATAAATCTGCTGTTTGTCATGATCATAAAGCACTTAATAAACGTCCTGTGAAGGAAGGAAATCACACTGCTTGAAAATCCACTAACTTGGAGAGAGAGGGGGAAAAAGAAGCTATTCTTAGCATATACACATCACTTCTAGTCCTCTGACATAGCAGCAGCAGTTCAACCAGAGGTGACATGAGAGTAAATGCATATGGCACCTGCCTGGGAAGGTATTTGAAAAAACACAGATGTGCAATGACAGCTACTTGAAACCTAAATGCTTTCCAAGCTTGAAATCCCAGTGGTGGCAAATCTGTCAATAGCCGACATTACTATATATCTAGAAAGGCATTCACCCATCACCAAGAAAGGGTTGTACTTGGTTTAGATGATATTAGGCACCCTGCACTTGTGTTGCTGTACAAGTTCCCAGACAAAGAGTGAGGAAAGTTTACATACAGCAATGAGAGTTAACTTTCATTTAAATATAACAGCCTCAGCTGGAATCTGATCAGAGTGCGTTTACTGCAAGAGGACAAGACACTTATCCAAATGGCAAGAATTGGTACATCTGCAACAGCAAAAGTCCAAAATGAGAAAAGCGATGTTTTATTTAAAGTTATTGTCTTCAGTACTTCATGCAAAAAATTAGCTAGCTACCAGAGTGTTTCAGTGTAAACAAAATAGAATGCAGTGAGAAGCATAAATCTATACATAAAACCCATTAACCTTTCCTCACCTGATCTTCTTCTCCACCCCCTTCTTCATCGTATTTCAGAATGTTGTCCCTCACATCATCTTCAGGATCAATCAAGAGCTGCTTTGCCTGACGCTCTTTATCACGGCGCTTCATCCATACCACAAACATTAGAACTAAAACTGTAATGCAAAAATGGAAGAGACAAAACCACATCTTGATTCTGATATACAGCCATAGAAAATATAGAAATTTAATGTCAAGATTTAAAAACAATAAATAAAAGAAAAATGCAATTAAGTTGGATTTGATTATTCTGGATAAGGTACAGGTATTTTTTTTTAAATTAAAAATTTAAAAGAAGACAGCTTAAGCAACAAATGTTTAAACTTAGAACACTATAGGCAATTTGCTTTGGAAATCAACCACATAATCAAGCTTTTAAGTAACAAATCCATTCCACATCTGCAAAATAAACTTATCATGAAAAGAATTAAGAAAGACTTTGCTTCATAAACCACTATATTCAGAAAGAAATCTCTCCTTTGACAAGGCTCTGCTGGTTTCATACCTAGCATTTAAAAAGTATCTTGTATCAAGAAAGTAAATTCACTGTGTGCTTGTGCAGAATCATGGGCTTAGCCAGGCTCAATTTTTTTTTTTTATTATTCCTTCCTATAATTTTCTATGTTCTAGACGGGTGCATAGCATACTATGACCAGGCTAATCTCTCCCTTGTGTTCCACCACAATAGGCAATCAGTTAACTATAATGTGTAGGAGAGCTAGCATCAAATTTACGACACTGGACAGACTCATGATTTTTAGTCATTTCCCTTACTCAATGCACGTCTCACAAAATAAAATACTAGTACAGCTTTATGCAGTACTTAAACATACACAGCATTGCAACACCTGCCAATCTTGTCAGGCCTCATGTGAAGGGCTGCGATGTATTACTTTCCAACAGTAATTCCTACTTGTATTAATCTGAATCACAACAGTAGTAACATCAGAGCACTGCCTGAAAACACTGTTACCCGCTATGGGTGGTACCAAATCACACAATACTGGCAGCACAAGAGAGATTAGATGCCTGGGGACTAATCACATCTTCAACCTGGCCACTCACTTGATGTAACATTACAAGCATCCATGCGTATAAATGGAAAATCTCTTTCACAAACTCACTGCAGGGCTTGACTGCCAAACAGGTGCTAGCTGTACTCTGTCCAACTCCAAATCCTCTACTATCAAGAAGTTTTCGTTCTTGTCCAAAACCCTGAATCATGCTGCAACAATTCCTGGACCCAAGCCTTTAATACCTCCCCTGTCTTTGTCAAGGTATCTGACACTAAAACGTAATATTGTATTTGCAAAACAAGAGTAAAGCAATTAGAATTAAGAGAGCCATCTACTCACTGAGCAAGATGATGATACAAAGCAGAATTGCAATGATGGCACCAGTGCCCAGCCTGCACCAACAATCCGGTCAACATCAGTGCAGTCTCCATTCAAGTCACACTGGCAAACTTTCACTTTCAGCAAGGAAGTGCTGGATGCATGTGGATTTCCAGAGTCTGTAATTACTATGGGCACATCATAGATACCAGCCTCCAGGAACCGAATTCTTAAGGAGAGCTGGGCGTGATCACCTGTGGGTGAAAATAAGGAGCTGGTTACAAAGCAATATATTGCTCACATGGGATTAAAATAGTACTGGCAAAAATAGCTCATGCTTGAGCTCAGCGCTAACTTCTTGCTCAAACTGCTATGTGACACTCAGAGGAACAGACTTACTGGCTGCTGTGACCATCTTTTCTTTCTTAAAATTTCTTGTTCTCTGGAAAACTTACACTAAGGTGATTTCTTGTTCATATTAACCAAATTCATGTATGTTGTGAAATAATATCAAAGAGAAGACATTTGCAAAAGTTTCTTTAAAACTATGAAGATTTCCATAATGTTAATTACCACTAATTCGAACAATGGTCCAATTCCTCTTAATACTAGCAGGTGTGTCAGGCAGCTCAAAGGCAAACGGGCCTGCATTTGGATCTATGTCAGGGTCTACAGCAGTGATGTTAATAGCATTAGGCTGCATTGTTTCACAAGTTGTGGCTTCTTTTGGATGCACTTGGGGGGCATTATCATTGATGTCCAGCAGGTATATCTGAAGAGTGCCAGTTCCACTCATTGGGGGTATTCCTAAAAGAAAAGGAAATAGCATTAAGCCTGTTTCCAGTTGCAAAGTTATTTAAATTAAGCTTTACCAACACTCTTTTATGTTTACCTCAGTTTTGGGATTCTGTCTTCTACAAAACCTATCTAACACTGCCACCACTCATGCTAACACACTAATTCTTATGTAGTCTGTTCTCAGAAAAATGGCCCTACTCAGCAAATAACTGCAGATCCATAGATCAGGGACTCATCCACTTCACTGACCAGACAGATAGTTAATCTCCAGAGATGGTCCACATCAAAGGCTTCAGAGAAAAAGGTGCAAAATTGGGATGGTTTGTCCTCTGGAAAAATTATTTCCTAACTTTGAAGGCTTAAGATCAGCCTTTACCATAAAGGTGATATTTAAATTATTTCTAATACTGACTTTCAGCACGCTATTTCTAGACATCTCTGCTATCCACATCAAATGTGTGATGCTTCCATAAACCTTGCTGGAATAGCAGATTGATGCGATCATTTGGAAATGAATTTTTCAGTATAACTAGCAATGGATCACATTCCACCTCCCATAATCTTCCAGTTCCATTTATGTTTTTTCTTCAGAACAGAGCCAAAGTATAGAAACAGTTGATCTAGCTTCCAGTTCAGGAAATTTTACCGTATCTTCTTTACAAGGCAAATAGCCTGTGTTTCAGCTTTCCCTTCTAATGTGAAAATGTTCCTAACTGTGCCTGTCCATCTTTCTGCTATCAGCTATGAACAGTACAGCACTCCAGCTGAAATCAAAGGACTCATTTCTGAGCAGTGTTAATTGTCACTAACAAACTGACAACAAAAAGATATTTTTCCCTCTGCACTGCTGCAGCCTGAATGTGGGAAAATACAAAGCCCCTCCAATGACACATCACTCCCCATAAAGCCCACTCATGCTGTGCATTCACTCAACCTACCACACTCCCATGCAGGGTTTTTTCAGTTTTCTGTCAACTCAACTAATGTAACCAAGACTGTTTTTCTACGGAGTCAGAGAATTATTTTTCGGCCATTTCACAAGTAGCTGGGAAACTATACACAGTCTGATAGTAATACAGATTTCCAACGGGATGTATTCTAAGCATATCCTGTCTTCTGCCCCAGTAAAACTGAATGCCATTCAATCATTCATTTTCAAGAAGAAAAGCCTTCTGAAAATACACAATATTGATACATACCATTGTCAGAAGCAAGAAACGTTGCATTATACATATTGTTTTGCACGTATATTGACTCTCTGTCCAAAACAGCTGTAGTAGTTATTTGTCCATTAACAGGGTCAATTTTCAGCCAGTTTGCAGGATCTGAAAGTTTTGAGTACCTGTGTATTTAATCATAAGTTGTGTTATTTATCTGCCAACATACATCTTGACAACAAATACAGTATTAGTATTTTGTTTTTGGAATTTGAAGATAGCATTTTACAAATTTCCATTTATCTAGCCCTGTCAGTAAATTTCTTGGTAACACATATTAAAACCAGTCCTGCATTTCGACTATTGAAATGCCTTGACCTGTATGTTATCAAGTAACTGGAGGAAATCATATAATTACTGTAAACTATATAACATTAATATTCAGACTCAATTAAAATATTCAGACAGGATCCTTCTTGGTTTTTCTACACCCACAGAGCTATTCATACTAATTTTCATCTTGTCAGAGTGCTGAGAGCAGGAGAGAGGTAAAAATGGATGTTGTTAGTTGCACTAACTCACATTGTTCTATCACTTCAATATCACTTCATTTTCAGAGACTCTGGTTTTAATGCATGTTTCTCTCCTTAATTTGAAAGAGAAGCGTCTTTCAAAACTATTCTTCTATCTGATAAATTTTCCCTTTGACATTAATCAAGTGCAAGCTATCTTAGTAACGAAGTCCTCATGCTGTCATTTCCTATGATGACTATGTCCAGAAATGAGCAAAGTTATCACAAAGAGCTAACCAAAAATCAAGAGAAAATAAAATTGTAATAATCTTGATTATGGAAGGAAAGACAGACCATAAGTTCTGGAGTTTCTTCTACATGAGCTAGAAAAAAAAAAGAAGCTGGATAAGGTGAGTCCTGACCCATGGGCAATCACAGCCTTAGCTTTGCAGATAATGACCATGTTTTACGTGAGGCATGCTCATGTAGCCAAGTTTTAGACATAAGAAAAACTATGATCAAATTATGATCATAACTACAAGTAAAAGACTTCATAGACAGATCACAACACCACTTTGCATTGCTGGAGAAAAAATTAAAAGAAAACCCTTCAGATTTCGTCAACAATCCAATTTTGTTGCCATGTGAAAATTACAGGTTAATTTTATATGCAAATGTACTTAGTTCACAGCAGCACATGTCTGCTCTGACTGAATTTGCTGGGATAGAATATATACTTTACCATAAATGCATAACTGCATTCTATCTTGATGAAATGGGACTTAGGATGAGAAAATGACACAGTTTACACACCTATCAATACTGGTCAGTTCACCTCCCTACAGCCAAAGGAGAAGAGCTACCTACCCTTTGGAGAGAGCTGCACAAAACCCACAGGATGTGTTGGGATAGCTGTGTGCTACGGTAAATGCAGTCATTTCACATGTCACCTCTTTATTCCCCACCCATTCCATATCACAGATATTGCAGAATGCTTATACAGACCTTAGAGACGTTTGCTGCATGTAACGATCCGGGTCCTGAGCAGTGAAAGTTGTCAACATGCTACCAGCCATCAGCCCTTCCTCCTGACGCACGAGCTTGGGGTTTGGAACAAAATATGGGCTCTCATTCACATCAATGACCGTAATGGACACAGTTGCTGTTGACTGAGGAGGATGCTGAATCCCCTTAGCCAAAGGCACTTGATTTTCCGCAGCTACAGTAAGTACAAACATCCTGTTGGTCTCGAAGTCTATAGGCTGGGAAGAGTAAGGAGAAGAAAGCATTAATGTTTACTCACAGTAGCAATAGACACACAATAACATTTTAAATTTAAAGCACATTTCTGCAGATCAATTGTACTACTTTTCTCAATAATGAGCATGGAGTCTGAAGAGAGCAAAATACCATCACCTCAACATAAGCCCATACACTGGGGTTTTGCTTAGCAGCAGCAGCAGTTTTGAAGTCAGAAGAGCTAGAAACCTTGTCATTCCTGGATTTAACCTACTCTGGTACTGCCATTAGGGACAAATGAGGAAACAAATAGTTGAATCACAAAATGATTTAGAAGCTCCCAGCTTTGTGCCAGGCACTCACATGTGCCTCCTGATGATGTCTCCTGGGGACAGCAAGTTGCCTCTTTCTGTTAGAAGGATGAAAGCTTCCTTCAAAGAAGTTCATGACTATAGCTATTCCCACAGATCAGAGATTCCCATGCCCTCAACATCTCACTAGAAAGACTCCTGGTAATCCCAGCCAGCCTCATTTCTGATCTATCTACAGCTTCCATCTTCCCATTGAAGACAACCTTCAGAGATGTCCTCACTGAGCCAGAAGTCCAATTTAAGGAGAAGTAAAACCAGTGTGAATCTAGAGTTGCTCTATCATATTGCACAGGGTTGAGGCATTCCTGGAGACAGGATTTGCCTTTGTACTTTGCACTGTACTATACACACAGATCCCAGACTGGAAGAAAAGCCTGTACCTTACCAGGGCAGTTGGCATGTGACAGTATGAAGTAAGTGACAAGAGACAATCTAATCTTTGTTACAGGTTGACAGATCAACTCATTGCACTGCCAATAAAAACTGTAGGCAGGTTTCCAACTCTTCCCATGTCTGGGCACTTAAAGGAGTGCTAAAATGCACAGACACATATAATTCTTCCTGCAAGACTGCAGTGCAACAATTGGTACCTCTGGGGAGAGCAGTTATGATAAAGAGACAGTTCTTAACAAAACCCAGTGTGAATTACTTTTAATGCTGTATGTAGGTTCTATCTTTTTTTGTCACCTAGATACTGGAAGGATTAAAATCAAACAAAACAAAATGAAACAAAACGAAACAAAATGAAAGAAAACAAAAAGAGAAAAAACATGAATTTTTTAATTTCCAAATGGGGTTACTGGCATTGCACATTTGACTTTGGAATGGATCAGCCAAAACCAGAGCAGGCCAACTCAGAGATGAGACATTTATCAGAGGGTCATGAGGAAAGGTGGCTACTGCCTGGCAGGTTTAATTATAGAACCACATTGTTATTATCACTTGAAGTAAGTCATCCCTCAACACACAGCTGTGTTGGCTAGAGAATGAAGATAGACAGGTTATTCCATAAAAGGTATTTAAATGAGGATTTAAAAATAGCCAGTCTTTAAATGTCGCTTGTAGAAGTACCTCCCACCTATCATTTTTCCCTCTCTGATTGTGCTTTGACTGCCTATATCAGTTCCTTAATGGAACATCTTGACATAAAATGTGCAGACAACACGCATGACTACTAATTGAGGAGGTAGGAAGTTGTTCCTTTAGACTAGGAAAAAATACTAAGCAGACAATTTTTCACAGAGTAATTTCTAACTTTTAGCAAATAAAGATTCAAGATTTGTAATGCTTAATAACCTAGCCTGATTTTTAAAACTGATCAGGTGGAATACTACTGACAGCATAAGCAAGGTAACATTCCAAGAGACAAACTACTAGATTCCAGAAAGGGAAAGGGAGCATCCATTTTATTCCAGATCCGTGCTGGCCTCAGGAATTCACATTTCCCCCTGTTCAGTGTTCTTGCACTTCTTCCATCTCTGCAGAATTCCCTGAAAGGCAAGCGCGCCTTACCTTCACGACAGTCACCAGCCCGTCGTTGCTGTTGGGGTCGGTCAGGATGGTGAAGCGGCCCGTCGGGTCTCCCCGGTCATGCGGTACATGGCATTCCACGCCGGCGTGTGCGGCTGGTCTTTATCTGTCACCGTCAGATTCGCTACGATCACATCCACCCTGTTTTCCGGTACTTCCCCATAGAACTGCAAAAAAACCGTGGAAACACTTTACCTCCTCTGGAGGAGCACGCAAGAGCCACACCAGCCTGAACATTCATCAAAGCAGGGCAGCCCATCTCTCTTCACTGCAGCTCTGACAGTTTATCTAATGAAGTTTACCTGAGGCCACCCAGAGAACCAATGTCTCAATTCCCTCATCAGCTTTTGCTTTTTGGACAAAAGCAGAACACTGTATGTAAGGGATATATATTCTGCACATATTTTGACTCTGCCTGCCAGTATGGTATTTATTAAATAATAAATATTTACTGTCTGTGAATATAATGAGAGAAACACAGAATGGTTACAAATATGCACATCCTTCAGTAACTCCTATCTCCTGTACTTACAGTCATGGCAGTGAACTCTGGAGGATTGTCATTGACATCTGTCACAGCGATGACAGCAGTCGCTGTGTTTGAAAGACCATATGTTGGGTTTCCTTCCATGTCCGTAGCTTGAATTATTAATGTATATTGTTGTACTTTCTAAAACACAAAATGACAACATAAGTTTTAGACAAAACTAACATTACCATAGGACAGCAGGTGTTCCCAAAATTGCACTCCACTAAGCAATGAAGCCTATTACACAGTTTATTCTAGTTAGCATCACCCAAAATGACAGGAGCAAAGTTTGTGCCACAGGAATACAGCAGCAGTTTGCTTATATTGAACAAACTATTGTTTGACTTTCTTCAAAGACCATCAAGGTAAGGACAGGCTGACTGCTTCCTGTTCTAATAAATCAAACCACTTTAGACAGTTAATGCACGATCACAGGTCTAACAACACTTTTCAAATGGCGAAAAGAGAACCAGAGCACATTTTATACTAAAACAGGGAAAGTCCTCAAAAGCATTTGAGAACACTGAGCCAAGGTAGGTTTGTTGGCCAAACGGCCACAACTGCCAAGGTTTTGTTTCAGCCAAGCCTGAGTATAAAACTGCTGCTGCAACTTCTTGTGATCTCTATGGAAACCAAAGATGTCGAGGCCAACAAAGACGAGTAAGGGCACTTACTCGAAAAGGGAGAAAGGGGGAGGGAAGCACCAAACGGGTTATTTCCATAAATGTTAAACTTGCCGGCCGAGTACAGCGGCCATGGGCCCCCTCTCCCCCACTGCCGCTAACGGCCCTTGAGCCGGGCACTCGCTCCCCCCTCACAGCTGGAGTGGCGCCAGGGTCCCTAAGCACCAGAAATGCCTGGCGGAGACCTGAGCTCAGCCTGGTGAGCTGTTTAAAACAACATCGACAAGGTTCTACTAAGAAAAAAAAAAAAAAAAAAAAAAAAAAAAGGAAAATCATAAAGATGTTTTTTGTACAGAACTGCTGAAAAGTTTATTTTAACTCATTACTCTCAAATATTGTGCACGCTCCTTCATTTAACAGTTCATTGTCCTTCCTTGGAGAGAAGTGTTACCACTCAGTTCTTCCCAAAAGAAAGGACACAAACATAAGGAGCTGCTATTACTTTGAAACAGCACCTTCACGAATAGTTTATTAACACTGGCAAAAACCTGTTGGGAAAACAAAAATATTTCAAGAAGGGCCTATTTTTATGTTTGGGGCTTTTTTTCCCCACTTGGTACATTATTTTCTTCCACTGTCTAAAGAGTGGGGTATAAGACAGATTACTTCTCACGGAAACAATTTACAGAATTATGAAACATGCTGAACTGGAACAGACCCATCAGGATCAGAGAGTCCAACTCCTGACCCTAAGCAGGATACCCCTAGAATCACACCATTTAAAAAAAAAAGAGTTACAGGTATTGATACAAAAAATAAGCAAGGATAATTCCACTCATAGTATTTAGGTTTCTTTCAAACTTTGGCCAGACAGTACAACGGACCTGAGAGGTTTAACAGTTTTCACATTTCCAAGTAGCAACTGTGAGTCACAGAATAGAAACTTTTTAAAATAACCTGTATGGATCTGTATCTCTCACTGAAGATAACAATTTATGCTCATGCCCTCTTTCACACAAAAACCCTTACAAGACATCCCAAATGTGTACTGCTACAGATACATCCCACAATTCTTTAAAAAACTAAGACTAATATTAAGTGTACAGAAATTAAGTATATATGTTTAATAACCCATATATATATATATATATAAATTCTGGTTTGGAAAATGTACTTGCAAACTGACCTTTAAAAGGCTTTCAACATCCTAAAGGTTTCCTTCATGACACCAATAAGAGTAGCAGTCATGAGAGAATCAAAGAAATGCTTTTACCACTTTCATCCAGGAAAAAATCATATTTTACTTACTGTGAAGCAATAAAATCTAAAGCAGTATTGAAGCAAATCTCACGGCCATATGATTCTATGTTATTGAAACAGCAGGTGCTTCTGATTCATCTGGGTCTTAACACATTGATCCCAAGAAGGAAATTTCATTAAGGAAACTCCATTATTATTACACAGAGACTCGGCTTCCTTACAATTGTCTTACTTAATTCCAACAGAACAGGCACACTAAAATCTTCCCCAGAAAGTGCCCCAAAAGACAGCACATCAGTGTTTTTGTTTAGTTCCTTGGTTTTTTTCCCCTCTTCCCAGCACTCACGCAAAGCAGATCAACTGCTGAGAGTGAAATTTCAGAAATCAACAATCACACAACTTTGCAAGCATGGGGAAGCTGGAGGAGGTGGGTCTCCTCTTTTTACTGGGGTTTGAGAAGCAGCCAGGGATAAGCTGTGGAGCATGTGTCAGCAGCCTGCACAGAGACTTAGCAGCAACACATCCAAAAGTGAACTGGCAGCTTCAGGAAAGAATGCAGACCTCATCAGTTCACATCTTTCCACTTCAACACAAGCCAAATAAAAGAGCACTTCACTGAATTAACCTCACGTGAGGCAGGAATGTCAGTGTGTAAATTTAAGTATCCTGCCTGACTTCTTCAGCACCTCCAGCTTTAAGGCAGATGTTTTAATGCTGAAGTGAATTCCACAGCAATAACGGAAGAAATAAGAGCAGCTGGATCTCATGAAACAGCATCTTTTGAGATAACAAATGAAAGATTTCTTCTGCCTTAAGCTGAGTTTCCTTACCTAAGCAAATCTCCTTCTGTGCATGTTAGCACAGATAATGCATTGTGCATGTTAATCTAAAATACCAGCAGATGAAGAATGCTATCAGAGGAACCACTTTTTTTAAAATGCCTACAACACTTATGCTCCCATAAAAAATGTGTCACATTATTTAAGAATTTAAAATTCTGTCTAGTATTTTATTACTTTAATTAGAGCTTTATAAAGAGAGACAAAACTTGTAGAAAAGAGTGGAAAGGCAGAAGCAGGCAGACCAGCCGGGGTACACGGACGACAAGGCACTCCCCAGCCCACAGTCAAAAGACAATTCGGCTTTGGCTCTCTGGACTCCCAGTCATTTTAATTTGATTGACTTCCACAAAATGACTCAGGAAATGGAGGAAGCAAAGCTTGGGAAGGAAACCATTTTAGGTCATAATAATCTAATTTAATATTTGAATGATTTAACATTAATCATTAATAGCCAACATGTTCAAGAAATGTTTATATATACCCATTTGGGTATCAGCAGAGTGATCCATCAGGAAAACTGATGGTGAATGACAAGGCTTTTCCAACAGTTAATTTGAGGGACTAAGCTCCACAGGCAGCTGGTTTCTTCCGAGGTAAATCCCTCCAGTATAGCTAGTCACCAAGTGATAAAACCTCAAGAATTATCGCTATGTCCTTCTGAAAGTTCATCTGTCAAAGATGACCAGGGGATTTTAAAAACAAGGGCAAAGCTGCCCATCATTCTTTTAATTTAATAGGGCAATATTGTAAAGTTCAGGGTTTTCCTTTGCTCAAATCCCTTCTCTACAAAATCAACCTAAACAGAATGAATGTTAATAAAACCTCAAAAATTAATTGCAATATCTAACAGTCTGTTTAGCTTTTTAAATCTTCTGATTGCCCCTTTCAAACTGAAATACATCAGAATATTAATAGCAAACACAGAACTTCAGAAAGCATTTTTAGTCTCCATTTTAAATAACTATAAACAAGCAGCTAAAAGATGAACAGCAAATCCAGTACTTCGAATTTAACGAGCTAAAATGAGGTTAGTAATACAGAAGTTGAAACAAGATGTATTCAAAAGAGATTTGTTTGGATTTTATAGCTTGTTTATAAAATAATGCTTATCTCTTGTGAAGTTTTCAAGTGGTTTAAAAGCACAGTTAGTGTGACAGATTTGGAGTTGGGAGGGAAATATTTTTATTCCCATCCTCACAGATGGGTGAATCAGAGCAGAGGATCTGGCATGCTCCTTCTCCAGTGGTGGGCACCGTGAGGAACTGTCTAGACAGGATGGACCTTGCTCAGCATGAAGCAATGAATTACTGACAGATTATTTCTTTTATCATCGTTGTTAGATTGCTCTGCTTTAGTGTGTACCTGTCTCTTACGAGCAAACAGGCTTATGGGACAAGATCCCTTCCATGACCTCACATAGCCATGAGGAACCAACCACATGTATGGAATACGTAGGTCAAATTTTCATCCCTAACAGCATTTTCTCTCCTCTGAGTTTTTGTACTCTGGGACTAGGACATTGACAGTGTCTGACCAGTGTCAACAGGGTGAAGAAAGGGAGTAAGTTAAGACTGAGGAGGGGGAGAAACATTTCACAGCACCATGAAATTGTTGAAACTAAAAGTGACTGTAAATATCATCTAGTTTCAGACACCCAGCTCTGTGTAGGGACACCTCCAACTAAACCAGGGTGTTCAGAACATCATCTAACAACCCGGCCTGAACACTTCCAGGGATGGGACATCCACAACTTCTCTGGGCAACTTGTTTCTGCATCTTAGCATCCTTACAGCAAAAAATTTCTTCCTTTTATCTTATCTAAATGCACCTGCTTTCAGTTTACTGTCATCTTCCCTTATCCTATCTCTATATGCCCTTATTAAAAACTCCTCTCCAGGCTCTTCTTTAGGCCCCATTTAGGTATTGCAAGGCAGCAGTAAGGCCTCCCCAGAGCAGTCTCTTCTCCAGGCTTAACAGTCCCAGCTCTCTCAGCCTATCTTCATAGGAGAGGTGCTCCAGCCTTCTGATGATCTTCACATCCCTCCTCTGGACTTGCTCCAGGCAGGTCCATGTATTTCCTGCACTGGGAACCCAGATCTGGATGCAGCACTCCAGGTGGGGTATCACAAGAGCAGACCAGAGGAGGAGAATGACCTCACTTGACCTGCTGGCCATGCTGCTTCTGATGCAGCCCTGGATATGACTGCCTGCAGGTGCACATTGTCAGCTCTTGTCCAGCCTCTCACCCACCCACACCCCTGAGCCAGTGCATCTTTACAATATCAGGTGCAACCCAGCCCACGGGATTAAGGCCTGCCATACCTCTCTGTCAAGCCCAGCAGCAACAGTGATAATGTCCCCGGTTTCGTTGTTGATTGTAAACATGTTTGGAGAGGGGCTGCTCGGGGCCTGTGACAAGATTCTGTATCTCAGCATCCCATTCTGGGCATTGGGATCATCAGCATCGATGGCAGTAACAGTCATCACGTAGGTTCCTAGCAGCAGGATAAATAATTGACGTTATATAAACAGTTTGCATTCAAATTATACAAGATCACTTTACAAGCAGTGGTCAAAGCACGTATTTCTTTTGGTAAAATCTGCACATTCCTTCTTTACTTAAAACAAACTGGCTGAACTCAAGACTCACCAACAGAGTAATTAAAATACATAAGAGGAGATAAAAATACTCTATGTTTATAAAAGACTAGATTTGCTTATAACTGAAGAAGCTACATAAACAATGAAATCCTACAGTTCTGCCACAAATAACATTTCTGTAACAGGAGAACATCTCATGTTTAGATACTTATGTTATTAATTGGGCCAAAGGAAATATACTTATTGTTCAGAATTGGTGGACATACTGATAGTGACTGAAAATCAATATAAATAATACTCTTTGAAAAGTCTTTGAGATAGATCTCAAATGCCAAGTAAACACTGCAAAGTTAGAAAACACATTTCTGGTGCTAACCTTTCATTTTGCACTTGTGACAAATTAAGAAAGTGATTTCAGTCATAGTGCAAACTTTAGTCTGAGCTGATTAGAATTTTAATGAGATCTGAACAACACTTAGGTTTTCTCAAGAATTCAAATGACACTGATTTCAAATCCCAGTATTTGCAAAGCCTCTGGGAATCAGAACTAGAACTGGATCTAGTGACATTTCGGAAGTCTCTTATACCCTGACCTGTCAACTAAATGAACATCAATGTCTATCATAAAAATAAATGTAAGAACTGTGATGTTATAATTAGGATTTTGAAAACCATGAACCAGAAATCATATTCTTAAAGCATCCCCTGGTTTTAGTTCATGCACATAGCAATTTTGCCTTTTGGAAATGAATCCCAGCATGTTAAAAAGTGCATTAAAAATAGGGTGGAATAAGAAGACAGTATCTGAGATTTTGCTCATCATACTAAAGACACCTTTCAAAGTATTACAAGGTCTGAAGGCATCCCCTTTATCACACCTTCAAAATGATACTGTAAATATGATACTTCAAAATAATATTTCTGGCCTCCCAAAAGCCCATGTATTACCTGGCTTTGATCCCTCAGGGACTGTCCCATTCCAAACCTGGTGTAAGAATTCAGGTCTATTGTCATTCATGTCAATGACATTAATAACAATGTCAATAGGATTTTCCACCTGGTTTCCATTTACATCCACTGCGTGTGCTCTCAGCTGCAAAAATCATTAAAAGTATTAAAATTTGAACAATGTATAGGTGCAAACAGATATAATAATAGTGACAGGAAGTTTCAGGCCAGACATTTTTAGCTCAGTGTATTTTGTTATCTGCCACTGGTCTCTCATATTGACCTTTTAAACTTCCAAGTTGCTAATGGAACTGATGTTCAGACTTCCAAACTACTCTAAGTTGCAGACTTCCTTCTTTGATTTGATGAAAATTATTTTAGATAATATAATTTTGATTACTACTAGTGCCTACTGTCATATAGAATTCTGGGTTTACTAATGAATATTAGAAAACATTCTCTAAAAAGATGCAGAATTAAATGTAAGTCTGTGTATTTAGACCAGAGCACGGCCATTTCTAGGGAAAAGAGCAACTTTCTCCTATAGCAGTCCTGCTGATGCCAATTATATGTATATACATACACATATACAAACGCACATATCTTATGGCTATAAAACTACTAGAAAGCAGCAAGATGGCATTATTAAATCACCACTCTGGAAATTACTCATATAAATGTAAATTCCTAAGTCAGTAAATCCTGAATTGCCAGTGTCAAATGCTTAGTTAAAATCTTATGGATGCCAGAGCTGCTGTTTGAGGGAGCAGTGGCACACCCACACCTCCCCCCAGATGCCTCCTGCTGTGTCCTCTGTTTGGGAGCAGCACTCAAAGGGCTCCCCAGAGCACAAGGCATGGAGTATTTTAATCCACAACATGCTGGAAAACTCTCTCCAGGAGCTGGGTGATTTCAGCACGGTTTCTCAAATGCACAGCAACCTTTAGGTCACAGCCTGCTCTCCCCCTGTTCCTTGAAATTTTCCTTTTCCACTGGTACTGGAATCTGTGGTCTACTTTGTCAATTTCTTTCAAGTAAAGAATATAATTTTCATAAGCTGACAGGCCTAATTTACAATTCTATTAAAATGCTTAGATTTGCCCCTAAAATAAAAATTGGTGCGTTATTCTTCCTATCCATTTCTCAAATCACAGCTGCTGCAATTCTAATAGCAGTCACATCCTAATTTAAGTTGCTGAATTAAAAATAAACTTTTGGAAAGTATACAAATCAGTGGAGACTGTGATCAATGGCCCGCACTTGAAATATAAGCCACAGTATCTATATTTCAATCTTTTACAATTACTTTATCTAAATACATGTAATCACTGTTTACATATGTTAATGTACTTAAGCTGCTTAAATATAGTAAGAGTTAGACTTATTAAGTACAATAAATACAAATCTGCTACAAACTCTTCAAATCATATATCTCATACAAAACTAAATGCTGGCTGCTCAAGTCATGTTTGAAGCAGATGTTCGTCTTCAATTTGATAATCTGATTTATTGTAAATTAAACTCTTACATGAAAAGAAGCAATCTGCTCCCGGTCTAAAGGCTTTGTCACAGACAGCTGTCCTGAGATGGGGTTGATGATGAAGATGCCTGTTGGAGGCTGGTCAGCTCCTGGGCCAGTCACACTGTACCGTAGTGAAAGGCTTTTATCACGATCAGACCTGATCTGTGTGTCAAAAAAGATGACGTTTACATTAGCTACAAACAAGCACAGGATGGGACTGCTGCTGAGACAAGAAGCATCTCCATTTATCTTGTCCTTGCTCCTTAAGCTGTACTTGCAAAAGTAATTATTCTGGAAATGGTGAAGAGTTGGTATAAAGTCTGAAGTTTTCAATAGCACTCTTTGTTAGAAACTGGTCAAAGCATATTCAAAATGCAAAATTATCTGTTTATATCTCAGAATAAAAATGGTTTGTGTTAAAACAAACACAAACAAAAACAACCAAGTACTTTCACTTCAAGCAGAATTGTTTAGAAATTAGAAAAAACATATACTATCATAAAATTCCACATGAAATTGAAAGTCTGGTTTGTGGCTTTCCCCTTCTCCTACACCTTCCCCACCCAAAGCTACAGTATATCTCTTCCATTAGAGGCCAGCTCTTTAGAAACTCGCCATTTCTGCTTAAAGACTGAACTTGTTCCATCTGCCAAAGAAACAACTGAAGGGCAGTGCATCTGCGAGGAGCAGCTGAATCACCAGCACACACATAAAACTGAACAGAGTGAAACTGTGTCCTCTCAACTTGGGCTAATGTTCTGCCAAGTTCCAACAAATTGATCATGACCAGCCAGTACCACGGCTGGGAGCCAGCCCAGAAGAGGCACTTGGCTCCTTGCAGTGGCCACTCCTGGGCAGCAGAGTCCTGTAGAACAGCTGCTGTCCTCGCTCCATCAGATCCCATTTCCTTTGGTCTCCTTGTGCATCCAGCTTCCTGCTCACTCCCATACCATTTCCCAGGCAGAGAACTCCAGAGTGGGAGACTGGAGAACTCCTGAACCAGCAGAGATACCCCTTAACACACTTAGCGCTCAGAAAAAGGTCATCATCCACCAGTACAGACGCACAGGAACAAGCTAAACCCCAGGAAATTAGATGCATCCCAGCATTCAATGTAGAGGTAGCAACAAGAAACCAGCCCAAAAAGACTCTGATAAATGTCTGGGCGATGAACAAGACATCATTTACACAAAATCTCTTCAAGAGCTCTCTGAGGGACACTGAAACCACACTTCTATTAACTTCCTTACCCTAACTAATTCCTGAGGAAAAGGTCCTTTGGAATTTTCTGGTAGGTTGATTGGAGGAATAACCCAGTCTCTCTTCTGCCTCTTCAGAGGGCTGCTGTGCTTGTATTGTTGCCATGGAAATATGATTTCTTCAATTTTCCTTTGGTCCTTTCCCAGGTACAAGATAAAATTAAGCACATGTTAGAATGAGAATTACTAGCAGACATTATAAAATAACTCAGGTACAATTACATAATTGACTGAAAGGCTGTCTTTCCTCTGTATTCATCAAACTGTTTTATTTGCATTCACAGTGCAGTTTGGGAATAACCAATGTCATTTACAACTGCACTGAAAAATTATAAGAACCCTTTCTTTCCTTATTTAACTAGGAAGAGAAAGGGAATTATAAACCATTTATAACATGGCACTACTGTGTAAACTACCTGGCACTTTCTGAGAAGTAGTTAATATTTTGCAGAGTTTAATAGTATGCCCTTATGTATTCCTCATTAGCTAGAGCTTCAGTTCAGGTAATGTGCTACTGTACACTAAATTTAGATCTGGGTGCGCTATAATGTGAGTTCCAAGAGAAGTTTAATACATACTGGTAAGGAACGTCTCAAATATTTATGACCCTATTAAATCCCATAGAATTAATGCTGTAATTATTTTAAACCTATGTCAGCCATGATGGATGCAGTAGATGACCCACTTTACACACTGGGCATTAATCTCTGCTGGTTGTCAACATTCCCTTTCTATTCCCTTCTATATCTGCAGTCATTTCATCCTCTGGATGACAGCACACACAGCTAGCTTAAGGTTGGAAAAAGGGTGACAAAAACATTTTCCAAATCTTTTAAAAGAAGAATTTTTTTTTTAATCTCAGCGACTATGTCACAGAGTATGACCAGATGCCCAACAGAAGGCCAGATTCTACTACTCTACACTCTGTTGATGGTAAGGATACCTGAATAGTGTCTTTGGAATAAACAGGGCATGCTCTGGCACATCTAAGTATCTGCTCTTTTACTATGCTTCCATGAACAAAATGATGGTATTTCCGTCGTTAAAAACATGCCTTAGAAGATTTAATACAATCACCAAGTAAGCAAACAAATAACTGAGGAGTACACAGCAGTGGTCTCCAGTGTGTTTTCAGAAAAAATGTATTGCATAACTACATTACATATTTTAACATTATGCTTAAATCTTTAACATGTACCTATTACAGGTGTGTTAATCTATGAATAAATTTTATTCTTTATCTGTAAACTAAGCACTTCTTCACTAAGGAGAAGGCAAGAAACAGCAGGCAACAGGCAATATAACAGAAAAAGGTAGCAAACCTAATACACTTTTGTGAAGTAAATACATTGCTAATTGCATATTGCTGTGTCTGATTTTGTTACAGTACATGGTTTATCCAAAGGCAGCTTCCAGCAGAGGGAGACTATCTTCCTCCTACCAAGTAGTGCTGGAATCATGAATAATTTACAATCTCCAATTTGATTATGACGGGACAAGACAAAGCCAATATTCCCTGCCAGAAGTGCTTTCCTACTTACTGCGGTAAATCTACAGCTCCCATCTAATAAATGTGACTGATGCGTTCTATCAGAGATTTGTTTATTTTGTGGTTATATTTAACTGCTTGAATAAATACTATAATATTTTCAAGCAATTTAAAATAAAGAAATGGCTGTGTGAGACTTAAATTCAGGTATAAATCTCGAGCTATACAAACAAAAAGCTCAAACACAAAGAATCCTATATATTTAAACAGGCATGTCTTTCCATGCCTTAGCAAAACTACAGAATAAAAAACTATCAAAGTTCCTTCTAAAGCTCCAGCTTTGCATGCACTAGGTGTTCTTTAATAAGCTGGTTCATGGAGAGTTGCATGACAGGCAAAATTAAACCCCTAGTTTTAGGCCTCTTTGTGGAGATACATTTATATCAGCTGCATTTAGGTCCTGTTTTACCTTTTCCGAAGCCCCTGTGGAGGCTGGATCAGGGGTTAGCTTCACCCTCATTTGCCATTCTTGCTGGGTTTCCGTGTCTTGAGCAGACACGACAAACTCTGTAGGCTCTGCTGAAAGTTGAAAGCTTCGTTCTGCATAGACCACACCATCTTCACCCACTCTGAAATGTTCTGGCTCACTGCTACCAAAGTGTATTTTTTGGTTTCCATCGCAGCTTCGAAACCTCACTGTAAAACAGACATAAAATGACCAAAAAAAAATTGAAAAAGCAACCCACTTGACATCAAATGCACTAAGAACAAACTCAAAAGCAGAGACACTTGGTGCTGCTATTATCACATGCAATTATGAGTTAGGACTTTACCAGTCAGTCCATGCCACGTAACAATGATATACTTCTGTAGACTGCTAGGCAGAGATTTTAGCCCTACACAGGAACATCCTCCTACAAATTAACCCCAACACCAGCAAGAAAACCATCTCCTTCCATGTCCCAAGGTACATTTCAGTTGGTTGACAGTCAATGGTTGTGGTGATTTGCATCTCAAACTTTGCAAAGATCTAGTCAAGCTGATTCACTGAAAACGCTCAAAAAATTTCATTACACAGCACCGTAACTGCAAACACGCCTGTGCTTCCAGCACCTTCTCTGCCAATGGGGATAAGGCAGAAACCCTGAAACATGTTAAAAATATTAAATTCTGTGCCCATATCAGCCTGTGATTCAGCTGTGCCATCTCAGGAAGATTACTTATGAGCTCTAGGAATGAGCTTCCTTGTCACTCCTTGACAAGGTGGAGGAGGCAGTAAATACCTCACAGAGAAAACCTAAGTTAAAGACCCTGAGTTTTTGTTTTGGTTTGGGGTTTTGTGTGTTTGTTTGGTTTTAAAGCTATATTATGTACCACATGTATCCCTTTACCTACTTAGGAATTACCCATTTTTGTTTAATTCCTTCCCCCCTTCCCTTTGTTACGTCTGAAAGACACATGCTGGAACAAGAAGTCAGTAAAACCGAATGTAGAGATAATGATGTGTTGTGCACAAAACAGAACTGGTAACAGGTTACTGCCTTCTCTACCCAATTCTTTTCACCACCACTGATCTTCTGGGGTTACTGCAAATACTAGTAAGCAAAAAAATCAAAGTGTGCTTTTATAACCAATGATTGCTCTTTAATGTTTCCAAAGCATTATGAAATATTTTGATTGTATGGGCAATAGAAGTGCAAAATACCATTATGAAGGTTGTGCTGAAATCCACATAGTGAAGATGAAGATGAAATGAGGCTTTATGCCTCATTTCAGTTATTGCACTTTTTATATTGTGCTAAACCATGCACAAACTATTTAGCTTCAAAACCTAAAGGTCCCTCCCAAGAAAAATCACTACTAAATGTCATGCATCATATACTCTCTTCTGTAATGCACTGTTTTCAGGAAGGTAAAAAGAAGAATCATACTTTTTTGAATTTGAACTTTAAGGACCAAGCTGATGTTCAGATAACAGACTAAATTTCTTTCCTTATTGCACCCTTCCAGTTATCCAGAATTCCCCATTTGCCCTCTCCTAACAGAAAAGACTGCATTCTGAAGCCTCACCAGCAGGGCTGCTCCTGTGATCCTCCTTGGAGAGGCTGCCTCTGGTCTTATAAACAGAGAGAGTGCTTTTCTAAAATTCTAGTAAATACTCAGACTCTAGTATAAGTTTTCATATATTTAAGCAATTCCTATGGCTCCTCAACTGCATCCTACCTGCTTTATCAGGTACAATGACTTCCTTCCCTATAATCTACAGGCTACAGGTCTGTAAAATCTGGAGGAGATGACAGATCCTCTGGTTTGCTGTTCACATAGGAGGAGAAAATTGACAGGCAGAAGGTCCAGTTCCCAGATGTTCACCATCCCATTGACCTCCCACTGTTTTCAACATGAGCCTCACATCTTGAGGCAGCTCACTGCAACACTAGGTTGAAATGCAACAGTCAATGAGAACATGCATGACTCTAAGCCAAGAATATAAAACTACTACTTAAAGCAACTACTCCAACATGTAGAATACTTACTGCAGTCCTAATTCTGTAATTCTGATTGGCCCACCTTCAGAGCTGGTTAGACTGTATTGCCCAGCACAAAAATAAAGATGTCCAAGAAGAGATTACTCCAAAGCCACTGCATTTAATGATATGAGAATTTAATGACTGCACTATTAAACAGTGCTGTTTGTACTTGGTTATAGAGGCACAGATGACACAGACCCCAAGCATGGAGGAAGCTGGGCATCCTTGAAATGCCATTGCTGTTCACAAACAAAGCTCTAAGAAACAGTTCATGTAAGTAAAAAAACCCCAAAAGACACCAGCCAGCAACGTAACCCATAGCTCTGTGCCTCTGCTAACCTCTCATCACAGATACAACTGCTCTCAAAATCTGCTTTTCAAAAACGTGTCTTGACCAAAAGGACAAACAGCACAGCCAGCTGTACCACTGGCTCCTCTCAGACTTACCTCCAGAAAGTACAAGAGTGGGAAAGAGAATGAAGAATAATCTATATTTTGATCATTACTGTTTCTCAAAAAGGTGAAAGCTAAAATGAATATTTGTCATTATGGTCCCAAAGACCAAGTTACCACAAAAATTTTTTAAAAATTATTTCCTAACTATTGCACAGATAACAAAATATATTCATATTTTAGATATTCAAATTCACAAAGAAGATTTCTTTCCCCCCATTTCCTTACATACAGACTCCAGCAGCACAAAAATAAAACAAAAAACCCACCCTGCTAGCCACTTCATTGATATTCTTCCCTCAGGCTGTGTATTATGAAATTCAATGAAAATCCCTTCCTCTGACAGTATCCTGGTAAAAACATATAAAATTGTCAACGTGAGAATTATTCTCCCTTTGCAAGGAGCACACATTAACGAATTATAGTCAAGTATAACCATCTATAATTAAATTCCCTTGACAGAGTACAGGTTGTGCAGTAGCTACTCTCCCCCCAACCACATGGTTATCAGTCTTGTAAATTCGATTTAGATCACTTTGCTTCATTTTTCAGTGTTCAATTACTATGAACAAAGAGTGATTTCTGACAGTAGGTTTTTAGGCAAAGATATTTTTTTTGCAAAAATGCTACAGGAAATATTTTTTTACTGTGAATAATGACTGCTTATGCAACCATGTTCTCTTCTAAAAAACACAGGAAAGGAAGGCATGCTTTCCACAAGTCACATTAAGTTGACAGATCAATCACAGATTTTTGTTCCACTTAAAAAAAGGTTAACTAGATAATACTCTGCAGCATCTTAGTCACTTTACATGCAATAGAAAGAGTAATCAAGTATCTGATTTTGCTGCTTTTTAATAACACTCTGCATAAACGAGCAGATAAGAGTATCATAACATGTAAAAATAATCCATGGATTTTAAAGTATTTTTGAGTATTATTTGCATCTTCTGAAAGTATCTGCTTTTCAGAAATATATTATTTGAAAGCCCTAGAAGTATTCAATTAAACTCAAAGATAATTGTTTCAGTTTTGAAGAGAATACTTTTGGTTATATCAAAGCAGTAATATGCAACATGGGAGTAAATGCACAAAAAAAAAGGTTGTGCAGAAGGATTTATAAAATTAGGGTCTTTAAACAGAAGAAAAAATGTATTTAGTGTTAGCATATGACTATTATTAAATATTATATCTAAGACGGAAGACCATTAATATGTTAATTTAAGTCTTTTCTTGTCTTAAAACCAAGGCAAGTATATTCTATTAAATAAGGAATAGAAGAGAACCTCTGAGACTACAACACTGTAAAATGAAAGTCTACAGCTTCATGATATTAAAGGTTTCTGTTTAACACTCTCGTGTGGAAGTAATTACAACGTATGCATACATGTGCAGTGTACAAAACATTAAGAACTAGACATGCAACTTCATTTTAAGTGCACTAGAGATCACCACCACTCATGCTCAGGTCTAATGAGATGAATGATTTATAGTATCTGTAAAATACAGCTACTCATGTTGGTTTCTACTCTTTGACAACCTGCTTCTGCTCATTTTGTCCTAGGCAAATAATATCAGAATTACTTGATACAAACAAGGACTGAGAAAAAAAATTGGTATTAATAATATAGCCCATTGTACAATATTTCATGAACATATATTTGTGTGCAACATATAATATTAATACAGAATTTTCATTACTCGTTTTGGTCGTAAGACTGAGTTTGCCATCTGGATTTTCTGCACTTAGAAAATATTCCACTCACATCTAGATAACGTCCACATGCATACAAACACACTAGTGTGCTTCTTTCTGTAAATCTGTTGGAATGCTACTCCTCTTGAATGCTCTTCTCAATGCCTAAGCATCAACCTCAAGGCAAAGGCTCACACAGTAGACATCATGGAAAACTGCAACAAATGCAAAGTGCTAACAACACTTCAGTAAGAGTGTGCATCATAAAACAGAAAACCTGTAGTTATTGCAACAGACAAAACAAACAGAGTAAGAAAGTATCTTAGGTACAACTACCTACTAGATACCACTTTTACCATTGACAGATTGAGAAACTGTATGAAAACGTTCTGCTTGAATTGTCTAGCTATCTGCATACTTAATATCTGAACACTCTCCAAGAACACTCTGTATTTAACAAGTCTTTACTTCTCAGAGAGAGAAGCAGAAGAACTACATGAGAAACCCCATATAATGTCCCCCTCCTGCCCCCCCTTTTACTTTATAAATTAGTAATTTACTCATACTGGTTACTTCTGTATCTGTAAGATGATCTGTTAGACCTACTGACATAGTGCACATGCTCATATTTCAGTTCGTGGCTTGCTGGAGTGGCATGTGTAATGCCCATGAGACATCCTTTACTATAATTATAGATAACCTTCAGAAGAACTGGGTTTTTGACATCCTGGCAAACTGTAATAATCACAAAGAACTAAAGTACATTCTAACTTGCCTTTTCCATCAGCACCCTTAAATTTGGTCTGATTTTAGAACTTCCTTTAACCAGCTTGAAATATCACTGAATATTACTTAATATTTGCTTTTCTGATATATGGGTTGTCTACATCAGCCAGAAAAAAGTTGTTCGCATCTGTAAATTGAGAAAATTAGTTATGGAAATTACTGAGTCAAAATAAATATGAAATATAATCAGGTTATTTTAGGCAATGGCATTTCCCTACCTGTATTGTAATTCCATTTGTTATTATATCCTTTAGAGATATTTCCATACAGCAGCTTTGTTTCTAAAAGGTTCTTGTAGTTGTTTTTATTTTTTTTCTAATCCCTTTTTCTTCTCTATTTTTATATTCATGACCTGTAGTTTATCCCATACTCCAGTCCATCCAAAAAATCTCAAAGTGCTACTCATTTTGAGCCTTGCTGGAGTAACCAAGCTGTGACACTTGAAAAGAAAGCTGGCTGTCAAAAGACAACTACTTACCAAAGCCTGCTAATTCAGTAATTGCTTTCGAAAACCTGTGCCTTGTGCTGAGCGAGCACTGTGTTCTGCCACCCCAGCCCACTTGGAGTAGAGGGCTGCTCCAGCAGGTCACGCAAGCCCAACTGGAGTTCTGCCACTTACTAAGGGCCAAATATGGCCATTTGCTTCTAAATCCTACTTACACTTGCCTCCAGCATCTGTACAACATGGTTCCATGGGCAAGCCTGGTTATGAAGCTCTCAAGTGGTGAACAAGCATCACATCAGGTTTCAACCGAGGTAAAGCTGAGGATGTATTCAAGCTATTTACCAACTTAAGGTGTTTCATGATCTGACTAATAGAAGCTTAACTTCCCACTTTTCCATGCTGAACTGTTTGCTCAATTGTCTATTCAGTTAGGAAAACAATAATTAAAAGGAAAAGTGATTTGCAAGAATTAGGTTTAATTCATCCTGTACACTTTTTTCATTAACTGAAAGCAGTTCGAGTGATCTGCAGCAGGCATTAGGTAAAACCTAGTACTAATATATGACTTTTCCCTGGGGAATTAGGATGTTAAGTAGTCTACTGTACAAAACCCCTAAGTTTTTATAAAAGTTGTATATTATGCTGCTAAAAATAATTTGTACTGGTTACCACAACTATGATTCAATGCCAATTCTCTCTCCTACCCCACCTCCTGAGACTGATCGTTCTAGATAGATAAATATGTACGTTTCCTAAAATAACATACTTTCAAAGCAATCTGACAGTCTACACGACAGAAAAACACTGGACATAAATCTCCATCTCCCTATTTCTGCAATATATTCTTTTTCATTCTTAATCTGTACAATTACTGTGAAAGTTGTTTTTTTTTTAAAAGTATTTTGTTGTAAGGTACAACTGGGAAATTCTAAAGCTCCTTCCTACACTCATGAGGACTGCCTCCTTATGAAACTTAACTCAAACATTAAGGTCTATTTTTTAAGTATCTTCTTTCACAGGTAGCTATCACCAGACAGCCTAATTCTTGCATTCACAGGGAAAGACTCACACAGTTCTTTAATAAAATGCCATCTAGTTTCCAGTTCCCATAATCCTCTTTGTTTACAGAACAAAGTCGTAACAGGCATGCCAGAATAAAAATGGGGATAATGTTCTTTCTATTTGATAGAAATGCCTCTGCAGCTTTTCAGTACGGGAATACCAGCCATCAGCAAAACACAGGACTGGTATCTCAAACAGAGTCCAAATTATATCTGATTCACTGACCCTTTTCAGTCCTTGCCTCTACCACTCACTGGCACAAAGATCTGTGCTTTCACACCCCTTTTTTTCTTTATTTTAGAAAAAAAAAAATGCAGAAAAAGAGAATAATCATCTTCAAAGGGGCAAGTATTTGTATTTCGACAACTGCTTTTGTTTTAAACCACAAAAAGGTTTCTTTCCATATTCTGCCACTCTATTGTTTAAGGCAGTTTCACTATAGATATGCCTATAGGCCCCTGCAGAGTTCTGCACCAGCTTTTTTACTAAATGATGCTAGCTGAAAGAAAACTCAGTAATAAATGTCATTTCTGTACTCTGGAGTATGCAATGCACCTTTAATACTTTCCCAAGTACACTATTCTACACAGTAATAAAAAGAAGGATTAAACACTAATCTCTTATACCCATAATGCATCAACTGACTACACCTGCTAAAATCCAATTTGGTAATTAAAAAAATGTATCTACTGAACAGTCAAACCCGGAGACTAAAGGGAAAGTACTGTCTCTGCAGATAGCTAGCAGAAAACAGTCTCAAAATTGAGGCACTTAACACAAACCTATTTTTACCTCAATTCGTTTTTATGTGACCTTAAGCAGTGTAAGAAACAAATACCTACAATTACGGTGCATCAATTAAAGGGCAGTTTTTGTGCTATAGTAATGACTTAAATACCTAGTAAAAAACTGGATAAGCTGCTTTGCCTTTTATGCTATCTTTAGAAAACGCCAAAAAAGTTAGGTTTTTTAATTTTTCCTTTTCCCTCACTAGCAATAAGGAAAGGGAGAACAGAGAATAGATGCTTTTATATGTTCTCTATGCTAACTGTTCTTGGCCTAAAGTCCTTTTAGGCTTCAGGTTTTCAAGGCTTTTTCCTAGCTCTTCTCTCTTTCTTCTTTATTGGTCTTTTTCCCTGCCTTTCCAGGTGTTCTGCTTTCTAGTTTCTTTAAACTTACTTGATTCCCTGATGGTCCCATTTTTCCTGACCCCTCTTTCAGAATTGTGCTTCTGACAGAGGTGCTGAGGCGTCACAGCATTGCTAATTTCAGGCTACAGCTTAGGCTTGGAGCACACCTAGTCACAAAGATCATCAGAGGCTGTCTTCACAAAAATAAATTAATAAACAAATTAACTAACAAACTAAATATACAGACTCCTAGAGTTTCTGTTAAAAGCCAGAACTTGCTGAAATATCAAATGGGTGCATACTTTCAAATGAGCTGATGATCTCTTTTATAAATTCAACCGGTCAGCAGCTTTAAACAGTGGCTTAAGCCCCTACACTAAAAGGGGTTTAGAAACAACAACAGAACATAGGAGAGAAGCATATATCACTTTTAGGCAATGTGTTGCTTCTTACCATGAAAAGAAACACAATAAAATAAAATTAGGGATTTTTCGCATTAGATTACAGGACTGCTTAGGCAGAACTGAGTGTTGTATTGGCATTGCATTGCATCAAACAAAAATTCCCAGCACTGACAAAAAGGCAGCACTCCTCTCAATAATCCTGCTTCCCATTAAAGAAAAGTCTTGAAGCAGATGTGGGAACACTTAATGTTTTGTATTATGCTGTATACCCGAGGATACCACCTGTTTCGTGAGATCACATTTTGCAGTCCCTCCCATGTGGCTATGGATGCTTCAAGGGGAAAGAGGACAACTCTCCCCAAAGTTGCCTGTCAGCTTCACAAACCAGCCACATTTGAGTGCAATGACCCTCCACAAACACCGAGACAGATTTTCCTCTGCTTCCTTCCTTCCTCTGTCTGCTCTGCCCAACACTGGTAGCTTTTGTCACTCTCCCACATGTCACTCCCCAGGGCATGCTACAGCCTAATTTTCCAAAGCTGCAATTATTCTTTATGACTTTTAAAAGGTCTTTAGTCATATACTAGTTACTGTGGCAGCTCTGTGTGCCACTTCTTTGCTAAATGATGAAGGCTGTTATCCTCTGGGGGAAACCTGGAGAACCTTTCAGCCAATTGGAGTTGTCCAGGAGTTGGACATGGACACAACTGCATCAGTGTCCCCAAAGCAAACAGCAGGCAGAGCTGATCTCAAAGCAGAACCACCCTGTAACACAGGGATACTCATTCCCTTAGGAAATGGATAACAGGGAAAAAATATCCTGCTTGAACACTGTGCTTTTGTATTAAACAAGGGAAAGAAACCTGCCGGTTAGCAAAGGGGGTGGAGGAGACAGCAGAGACAGCCCAGCAGTATTTACACTGATGTGGTTAGATAGCAATAAAAATCATAAATCCCATGGATTATAGTATCACTGGATCATGTCCAGTAGGCCTGAGGCAGAAAACTAGCTGGCATGGCAGCTTAATAGTATCTAGTCAGACCTCAGGTTTTCATCATTATAATTCTTAAACAGAGATTATCTTACCTTAAAATTCAGAAAAAGCTCTTGGTGACTGGTGTAGGCCAGTACAGAGTATTTCACAGCCAGGCCACAGTAGTGCTGCCCATAACAAAGCAGAGGACTCAAAAATTTTTTTGTGTGTCCTATTATGAGGGAGTACCTGTTGGTGAAAGTAACTCCTAAATGGGTATTCACTCCTTCTGTGTATTGCTTTCAACGTTTAAAATAGCTAAGGTGACATGCTAATTAACTGACTGTCATTAAAGAGCAGGAAATATCAAGAGAACTATCAGGAAAATGCCCGATTTCACATGGAAGCTCACCTAGAACACTGCAACATCACAGGGAAACCTTAATGTTGCCATCAGTCCACACAAAGGAGCAAAGAGTAATTATTACATACATTATGTATTTTTCCTCACGAGCTAAAATAAATACAATGATCAGAAAAAAAAAAAATCCAGTGCTGGAATACTTTCCAGTGACTGGCACTTGGTGAATGCTCACAAATGATTATTAATTATTTTTATCTTCTTGGTTGACTACATAAACCATATTATCAATGAGATGAAAACCATGCATTCTTTCAAGGTCACCAAGCATGGTGAACAGCACAAAAGGGAAAACAAAAGCGGAGGAGAAACCTGGACTTTTTGTGTCTATGCTGCAGAGTCAGGACCTCAGACTTTAGTCTTTTCAAATTATTTTATTCAATGTAAGGCCTACCTGACTCTAGGTAAATTAGACAAACACTGGCGGCACCATACAGTGCAAACCCATTAAAATGACCAACATGAGGTTACTTGTGTACATGTGACATGATGTAAGTCAAAGTTTAAGTGATGCTACTTTGCTTCAAGATCTTTTACCATTCTTTGAATATCTTGTCTAGGGATTACAAAATTACGAGGCTCAGATAATCCCCTCAAATTCAAACTGACAGTAATAGAACTGACAGAAATAAAAGAGGCGTTACACTGATTGAAAATCCGTTTTCTTCGCAAAATGCAGACAAGCATGACAGCAGCACAACATGGTACCAGGATTAATATAGGAAGGGGAAAAAGAAAATAAATCCTTGGATACAATTTGCAGACAAATGAGAAATACAGACAGACTTCATTCAAGAGGGAACTTTCAGTACTGCAAAATTAAGACATACTCCAGGATTCCATGCCAGAGTGATGCTGTGCAAATTTATGCAATTTATTCCAGGTGGAAAGAGAAGAGACAAACCTGGCTGAACAGACTCTTGTTTTACAATTGTGATTCAGTCTAGTCACAGAAGAACAGAGAAGAAAAAGAACTGATCTTCTGATATATTCGAAGATACTCTTCCTATGATAAATGCAGCTTTTTTCTTTTTTTTTTTTTTTTCTTGTGTCTAGACTTTCCTGTGGGCCTCGTGAGCACAAAACACAAGACACTTGACATTCAAATTGTGTTAGATTGGAATAATGCCTGAAAATAGCAGGGGCTTGACTGATTGAACTAGAACTGAAAATTCTACTTTTAGCAAAGCCAAAGGATGAGAGCAGGGTATTACCTTTCTGAACCCCATTGCTGATTGAACAGTTACATGAGCTTTGAGACCAAAGATTACAGTTATAAATACCTCAATGAAAACCCCACATGTGATAATGGCTCATAGAGGGAATCATTAGGATTCATTTCTGGATGTGGCAATTAACCTATTACTGTCTGAGTCAAGACTATTTTGCTGAGAAGCAGTGAGCTATTGCACTCTATGCAGTCTTGATTTTTCAATTATTAGTCACAACATTCTAAGTTTCTTAGTAAAGATTAAACACCAACACCCTTCAAATACCCAGACTGCATCCCAAGTGTCGGGAGATTGTATCTACAGCAATTGGTATAACAGGACTGATCCCTGACTAGGAGTCCTAGGTACAAGATGAAAACTGGATAATTTCTAACATTTACATGAATCAAACATAATACAAATACCTGAACAATGGAAACAGTAACTTGTAGAATCAATCCATCACAAAAATGAAACTAAATCTTCCTTTAGAAACCCAAGTACTGTGTTATTCCAACAGAAAGGCACTCCTTGCTTTGCTTAGCAGAATACTAAATATTCATCTCCAAAAGGAATCTGAATGGAAAAGTCCCATTGTAATAAACATTTTAACATTTCAATGGCTATTTCAACTGCCATCTGTATTCTTCTCAATTCTCCTCAAATGTTTGAATTCCTCAAAAAGACACCTGTGGCATTCACTCATGAGAACAAACATGTCTTTTCACTTCCTCTTCCCAAAAACAATGCCAGTTTGCGAAACGAATAAAGAAAGGCACGCTATGCTTGCTGTATACTTCAGAGAATACTATCCAATGTGTTCTATAGTAATGACTGCTCATCCAGAGATAGTTTTCCTTAGGATAAGCATTACCATGAACATCTTGTGCAAAAAGCACTGAAATGCTGTGCTTGGATGGCTAATATACGCAGATTCATGATCTATCTAAAAGACTGTTAAAGTTACTCATGGCAAAATTCCTTCCTTTCTTGGTGCATGATGCAGAGTTCCTCTCTAATACTATACTCCAGATGTGTCTTTGTAGGCATGTGAATATACTTTGGTCCATAAATGCGATAGTGTCACCAACAGTGAGAACACAAAGTCATTCAGTGAAACAGCATACTGAGCTTCTGTTCAAACAAAACTGCAGAGCATGAAATAGCAACCTGTCATCAGATGTTGGGAGTCTGATGCTCATTCACTAGCAGATAAAATACTGCTCTCTCCTCTCACCTCTGTCTGAAGGAACTGACAGCATTAGGACCTATTTTACAAGGGTTTAGGGCTGTGTTCTATGAAGTTTAAGAAAACCCCAACAAACAAAACTACACTAAACAAAGCAAGAAAAAACCCACCAAAACAAGAACCCACCCCAAAACCCCACAAACTAATCCTACACAAAAAGCTACAAAACAAACCGTCCCCTTGAGAATGCACACCCTGGAAAAAACAAAAAAGCCCCCAAACCTAAATGTGTTCTATTAATTTCAAGCAATTTTAGTGCAGGCATTTTCCACTATTTTGTACTTTCTATTAAAAGGTGGAACACAGATTCATATTCATATCACCCTACCCCATTTTATAGTAAAGGTGAGGAATTCAATTATCCTAAGGAGGCGGCTCCCAAGGAACACCACCAGAGAGCCTCAAACACAGGCTCAGTACTTGTCCAAAAGGCACTAACCAGAACCCGTGGCATCATGTTTTCAGCTCTGTTTGGACAGGCTGCTCACAGTCCCTGTACTGCAGACCTTCCTGCCAGTGGAGGGTGTCTACGTGGCTGCTGTAACACTTTGATGAGGTAATCAGACAGGTTAGCAAGCAATATCTAATCAATTTGATCTGCCCATCTCAGTTGAGCACTCAGAGTCCAGAACAACTCTTATTAAGTTAGGCAAAGCCTGCAGTAAACGAGTGACGTGTTATTTTCATTTGCTTCTCAGGTCTCAGGATCATGGTATCTAAAGCTCACCTTCCCATGAGAAAGGGATTTCTGCAACTAAAAGCAGCCTCTTCCTCAGCAGGAGGATGCAGTAAGTGAAACGGAACAGATCTGACCTTACAATAAACATCTGAGCTATGTTTTAAAATACTGGCACTGAAATGTTACTACTTTGCTTTGATATGCTGCCAAGGGAAAGCAAAGGGCCATCAAAAACTGAACTTCATGTTGAGGTCCAGTCCATTTTTCAATAATCCTTGTGGTACTGTGTACGTAACTTAAGGATGTTACAAAAGACAATATACTATGATGTCAGACAGTAGTAACATTCATGTGAAGTTCTTAACAGATTCATGATTAGTAGTGTCATAAATAAATTAAAAAAATAAAAAAAATAAAAAAAATCAAGGAACATACACATGATGCCACAAATGAAATACATTCTCCTGGGTACGGAGAAAGGCATTTGGGGAAAATTAACAAGGTTTTTGGCTCACAAGCACAAAATATGGCTGCTGTTCCTTATTAGAAGTTAAAAATTTATGAAGTTCACTACAGTTTGGATTTTTTGGATTTTTTTTTTGTTTTATAAATGTCACTTATAGATGTTATAGATATTTTTTTTATATATGTCACTTTTAATATACATCTGTTGGCATTTTGTACATTATAGTCATAACTTACAGATTTTCAGAACAAATGGTATAACCAATTTACATGTTTTTTCCTTAACTCCTTTATTGCTGGATGTCTCCAATGTACAATTCAAATTTTTCTTTGAGGACCAAGGTAACAAGAGGAACTTGAGACATGTGAAATTTTAGTCACCAAAAAGTGATTTATCTGTGTTACTCTCAACAAGCTCCCATGATAAAAATCAATAACTGCATTCAATCTGTTTTCAAATCACATTCAACTGACTCATGTCTCTACCTACATAACTCTGTTTTTACAGTAGTTTAATTCCAGATCCAACAGATTTCTGCACTTTTGCCAAGTATTGTGATGTTAACTTGTTTTGGTATTAATTAGTATCCTTAATACAGCTTGACTCCACCACATCTTTTCTTAGCCTACTTCTCACACATGACACAACCCCATTCTTGGCCTTCACAGTTTTCAACTATGTCTTTGAGAGGTGTTTGCCATAAAATGTGTCCATGTTTTTCAGGGCAGTATTATTGCCACACAGGTACTTGTTCTATCATTCTCCCAAATGGGAAAGGTAGAGACAGAATAAGGAAAGTCTCTAAAGGTAGCAGACCTGACGGTCTTCCCAAAATCTTGATTCGGGGGGGGGCAGAACCAAGACAAACAGCAATGTCTTAAGCAAAAACATCTCCCTCACCTGACAAAGCTTAACTCAAAGTATTTTAGGGGACAACAACAGTGGACACATCACTTCTTCCCATTATTCTGTCAAATGTATTCTCCCCATCACAACTAGAGCTGCTGTTATCTAATGATGAATGAGGAGCAAACGCAATTCATGCTCTATTTACAAAAAAATCAGAAACAATTCTTTAATTCTAAAAAGCAGGCAGGACCTAAGTTCAGAAGACTTTCATAAAGGCGTCAGAAATCAGGACAAAAGTCTGTAAAGAAAAATTTGAAAGTCATACTGAAGTAATTAAAAAATGAATGAGGGAACACAACACTACTCTCAAAACACTGTCCTGAAAATCTGTCACCACTTAAACTACACACCAAAATCTTGGTTCTTTTATTTAGAAAAATATAAATGAGTACAATTTGTGTCAATGTTTCCTCTCTTGTCAAAGAGAACCATTCTTTGTAGTCTCATCAGGTCAAAAGCACAGGTGAGCTTGTGGTTCTCATTGACCTGAAAGAAAAACTAGATGTTTAAGATCAAAAAAGCTATCTAATTTCTCTTGATGAAAATGGAAAGGATGCATCTTTTCCTAAAAATATCTTCTCAGCCATGTAGTATTCTTTATTTTTTAAAATATCTGCTAATACTTGATACTTTTCTTCACTGTGGTCATCAGCTACAGAAGGCTGAAATTTGAGAGTTCTTTTATTGAAGTAAAAAGGGTGGTTTTGTCCTATACTTTTTTCATCCAAGTCTGAAACACATTTAGAAGGCCTGGTCAACAAATGTATAACTCTAAATTAGACAACTGGCGTATCAGAACTAAACACAGTTTTGATATTGCTTAATGTTGTGTTGTTAATTACTACTGTTTTCCAAAATTATATTTACCAAGTTTTTAAAAGGTGCATTTAGGTTTCCTGATATAGTACTTTACCACATTTACTGGACCAATAGCTAAATCTGCATTTCTCATCTGCTCATAAACATGCGCAAATAGTAATGGTTTGACTATTTCCTTTTCTTACAATAGTTAATAAATTCAAATTTAAAAAACACATACACACTTTAAGGGCTTCAAATGCAGCTACTATAAAACATGATCTAAATACAACAGTCCAGTAAAGGAGGCAGGGAATGAGCCTACTCCTGCCCCTATTAATGCTGCTTTACTGGGTAACCCCAAGGAACATCACTCCCTGGTCAAACAGGAGGAGTTTCCCTACAGATGGAGGTGGAGAGATAAGAGATGAGGAGGATCCACTGCTACTGATGCCACAGCTGAGCTGGGCGGTTTTACACCACACAGGGAAAGCTCCATCTGAGCCTACACACAAGCAGTTTCTGTTCATCCTGTATCTGCTACAAACCTCTGTCTCTCCAAGCCAGAGAAGCCATCTCAGTCTCTACCCAGATGAGGAATTTACGCTCTGACCCACAGACACAGAGCTCAGGAATACAACGTCACGCCACCCAAATGCTGCAGCCCTGAGTTTTCCAGTGATGCCGTTGCAGGCACAGCTGTGCCATGCAGGCGGGACAAGGGGTCATGCAGGTCAGCAAAATATTAAGGGCAGCAAATTGTTTAGTGACTATTTTGTTTACTGTGCAAGCGACTTTTGATTAGGTGGGGTGGCAGTTCTTTCCAGCTTGCCTTGGGCAGTGGAAGCTACAAAAATGTTTGTACTTGACGGGTGTCTAGGGAAATCGGCAGTGTCTTAGGTCTGTTTTTTTATCAAGTCTGCCAAATTCTATGCTACATGTGGCACACTTTTTTCCCCTCTCTTTCCTCCCTCCCCAATTATTCTACATAACATGTCCGGCAAGAGTGCTAAGCATGCCAGTACAAAAGCAAGCAGAAAGCAGGCAAACAAATTCCTCCAAAACCACTTAGCAAGCTGTTTTTGCAAAGGTTTACAAATGGAGTGAGAATTTGCCCTCACCTTCATAGCAAACCACAATGCCACAGAGATTCCTCATGAGAAAAATATCTCTCAGGTTAAAGATTTTCATGGCAAGTTGAAAGAAGCAATATATAGATGAAAATAATTTTATTTACAGCTAGGCATAAGTTAAATGACAGAGCCCACTACCAGGCATTACTAATGATAAAAATAGAAGCATGGATTTGTAAACTTTATTTGTGGCCATTGTGTAGTTTATGCTGTACCACTAACACATGTAAAATAACAAATTATAATACAGCTGGTGACAACAGGGAATAGTTTCATACTAACCTGAAATAATCAGTTATCTTTCCCCCAGACTTTATCTAGGAAAAGGTGCAATTTTTGTCAAAACTTCTAAAACTGAAGCCAATTGCAAATTGTTACATTCACAGAAGAAGGTGACTTCAGTTAAATACTGATCCATTTCCAGACAAAAAAATCCACCTTTCAAATGAAAACATTAAACAAGAAACACTGAAATTATTAAAAACTTAACAGATTATGAATTGTGATTATTAAATGCAACTTAGAACAGTAACTCAGAGAAGTGCGTTGACTTACAGATTATTTTGATAGCACAGTAGATTAAAACTAATTATAGTTTCAAGTTCTTCATTATTACGTAACTCAATGCCCACCCACATCAGTCAATTTACTGAAAACATTACACAGGCATGAAACAAATTATTTATGGTGCAACTGAACAACTGAAGGATGACAGCCACATTATTAATGAATGTGAATTTAGTGAATTTAAGCAAGACCTGAAAAGCCTGAACCAACCATCCATAGCCTGTTAATATAGTAAGACCAATCATATCAACCTTAACTTCTTGAATGTCTGTAAAATTTAAGTCTCTACAAAAATATTTTAAAAGTCATGTGTCTTCCCACCCTCTCCAATTTCTAAGTATTATTTACTCCACTGCTCTATTAAAACTCTTGGATGGTGTCTACTGGAAATGTAATTTCATGCAGTTTTGAAAAAAAAACACCAAAACCAAAAAAAATCCCACACAAACCAAAACAACAACAAAAAACCACCTCAGAGACTGAAAGCATTAAAGTAATCTTGATATTATTTATTCTTGCTTTAAATGAGGCAAGAAGGAAAAAATGCGTAAGTCTTCATGTGTGATTTTATTTGAAAGTTGAACAAAAAAACCTTCCTGAACATGCATCTCAAATTGATACTTAATAAATAAATAAAATCTCAACAACCAAAGACCAGCTTTTCCAGAGTAGTCACTGTATTTGCAAAGTGCTAAAGGGAAACAAGTAGATACCAGAAAACTCTCTGTACTACACAGTGGTATTGATTTGGGGGGGGGGGGGGGGGGGTGTTGGTGTGCAGGAGAATTGAAAGACTGCATTCCAGGGAAATGAAAAGGAGCTCCAACACAGTTTCTGATGTCTGTAATCTTACCACCCAATGGAGGATTTGCTCCTGTGGCTTTTCCTAAAATTTCCGATGACTAACAGAAAAAGGGGAGGAGGAGGTTGTGCGTGTGCGTGGGGGGAATCAAGGCTGCCAAAGCATGGAGAGTCTCAGTCTCCTCCTCCTTTATGCCACAACTTCTTGCCTCTCAATTTGACTGCTCTGATGAGACCTGGTAAAAAACCGAGAAAATGTTTCTAAACACAGTGCTAAGGGAATACAAGACTGGTCTCACCAACTGCATGAAGGCAAGGGAGAATGCTTCTGCCAAGTTAGATATGGCCCTGATCACAGGTATCACAGCTTGCTCTTTCATTCTCTCACAGACTATACTTCCACCAATACTGTCTTATTCACACAGTCCTTTCTTACTGTCTACAGGCAGGTCTTTGCTTATCCTTTTCAAGTACACCAATACAGTGCTTGCAAAAATCAATTTTATCTCTAAGATACTGGATTCTGACATACAAATAAAGTAACAGCCTACAACAAACACCATTAAAGATGATGCATCCATTTAAAGATTTCCCAACTTATATAAATGTTATCTAGCTAGATGTTTATCTCTATATTTTTACAGTACATTATCTATATATTTTTTACAGTAAATTGAGGCTGCCAAGAAAACAGAATTGACACTACTAAAGCTGGAATTTTCTATGGGTGAATTCTTTTTCTTTTGTCTAAGCCTGTGGATATCAGACATTCTGGAAAGTGATAGCAACAGTAGCTTAACTCTCAAGAGTTAAGCATATACTTAACTGTGCTGACTACCTTGACAAAGCCCAAGGCAGGGAAGGGGTGGTGTTCTTGACTGTGGCAGCTGTAAACCACAAATAATTACATTATCTTTAACTACTTTTCACTTCAGCAGGAAGAAACATCCCTTGGATCCTGCTTCTCCTAGACAACTGTAAGGAAAAAGAACAATGGTAATTCCCAAAGCCCCTGACCTCATGGAACCGTATTTCATTAACCAGTTTTCTCTAAGCAAGTGGCAGAGAAGTACATTACACAGAAGGGGACACAGAGGCCACAGATCTGGGGCAGCTGAACACTGGGAAAGAATTGTGATGACGCTGCTCAGAGAACACATACCATGATTGAGCACTAGCCTCCTCCCCCAAAGTCTGTGGGTCTGCAAATCTGCAAACCCACAACTATACAGAAATCATAAATCCAGGTATTTTGACTCTCTCAACTTAAATGTGAAATCAGTAATCATTCAAGTAGGCAGCACACATGGGCAACAAAAGAGCAGGCAGAACGCAAGATTCAGTACATCTCTATTCAGTGGCAGGAAGGCATCTATTATCAGATGCAGAATGGACTCGAAATGCAAAGAAAGCCAGCATTGTTGCTCGTGTTACTGGGAACATCCTAGCTGCTTGTTACAATTATACAAAGAAAGATGAGCTGGGACAGCCCCAAAACAGTATCTTTAAAACCAGTATCTGATAAACCAAAGCTTAATTCCTGCAATAAAACTGAAACCAAGGCGAACACATAAAGTAACTTAGGCATTGCCCAGAAAACACATGGATAAAAACTGGCTAGAGGCTGGCCCTCGCAGCCGATCTCAGCAAGCTCACTTTAGAGCAGCAGTGAAAGATGCAGTCAGCCTTTTAGACATGGTTGTCTTGGAGACACCAGAACACACTGTATTGATGACAAAGGAAACAAAAAGCTGGATGCACTTTCTAAGGCTTTTAGTCTGCTCTCTTTCATGTGGAGTTTACGGAGGAGGGCCTCCCTGGGATGGGTATGCGGGGAATGCTGGCAGCCAGACCAGCTCATTGAGGTAGAAATCTGCACTTGCTTAGGAGTTTCATGCAGCCCCAGAGCACCCTTTATCCCAGGGAACAGGAGCCTTCGACATGGAAACTCTAGCAAATGAGACTCAGGTTTGCTCACTTTGAAGGTTTAGCCCTGCACAAACATTAAACCCTTCCACCTAAGGGTCTTTACGAGAAATAAAGCAAGTAGTCTCTCCTGGTTTGTGCAAGGGCCCTGAAGCTGCTCTGCGGGCTCTCTCCAATTATTCAAGTGCTCTTCTGCTAGGCTCCTTCCAAACTTTAAAGCAGAAATCCAGCAAAGTACCTTGAGGTAACTAGGAGAGAAATGGCTAGTGACATTTAGGCTGTAACTGTGAAAACTCCAAGCAGAATCTCAGAGTAACTGAGGCAAGCATGGGAAAGAATTTTGACAGAAGTTTATTTTTTAAAGGGACCAGAAGCAGTGAATGCTTCTTACTACAATTATCGAGTAAGTCTTGTAACTAAAATGTAACTCCCATACTAGACTGTCAGATTCTAGCTTTGTAAGAAAATAGCACTTGGTCAGTACATTGCACTGTACCGTGTGCATCGTGTACAAGAATCTTTTCAATGTGTAATACTTTTCACTGATAATGTAATTTAGACCAACATCAGAGGATGCCTTTAGGTACACAGTCACATGCATCTATCATCCCTTGAATTAAGCACTGTAACATTGAGGTCTAGCTGGATAATGTGACTATTTAGCTGATATTGCAATATTTGTTGCAACAGGTCTGCCTCCCTGTCTCCAGATCTTTCCTGCAGGACAAGCATGATATCGACTTCTTACCTGCAAATAGAGTGCAAAGGCTGTAACTATTTCTCGCAAAAAGAAATACAAGGTCTCACCCTGCCACAGGTCACCTGCTTGCATGAAAGTTTATAAATTTCGTGATTTCACAGGCTGCTGAGTTTTATATGCCCACTTTCAAATCCTCTGAGTACACTGAAAATTGTGCATGATATATCAACATTTAGTTCTGACAGTAAGGATGGGTGAAGCAGGAAAAAATTGGTCATGTTTCACATCATAACCTCTTCTTTCATGCTGCTCCTCTCTTTTTGTCTGTATGGGGGATTGAAGAGGAGGGAAGCAGTGAGGCTACACAGATAGGTGATAACTCCTTGCCTTTCCAGTCTCCTCTGAAGAGCTATAAAATAGATAGGTAATAGGTACCTGACAAAGGTATATTGAAATAATCAGCACCAAAACCATCTCAGAAGATCTCTCAATGTCTTTACATAAAACTGCGTATCTGTAGTAGATAATTGCTACCCTCTCATATATCTGACTGACAACAGTAGAAAACCTGGGTCCAATGATGCAAAAGACAGTCAACCTGATGGGAGCAATTGCTACTGCTGTATTTCCACATCAGAGGTGCCTATGTAATGAAGTAGTGAGAAAACAACCAACTCCGTTAATTCTGGCTCATTTGTTTCGTCACTAAATGCAAAACAATGTATTGAATTAAGTGGACTGCTGACAGCAGCTGTGGTTTTTTGGGATCACTGAAAATCAACTACTTATAAATACCACAATATGGATTTTTGAATCTCATTTCAGGCATCACATAGCTAAGGCATATCCAGACCAGGAAAATCATCATCAAGACAGAATACCTCTCCTCTGGAGAGCATATTCCTTGGTGTAGCTACTTATGTACCTGAAGCATCTGTGACAGTACAATTCATCATGATTTGTGAGGGAAAAAAAATTACCCCAGTTAGTAAAACTAAAGCCCTGCCTGCCACAGAGCAGTCCTCCAATACGGATACAAGTGAACTTTGCACTCATGGAATCATGACTTCTGCTGTAAAGTTTATAGGAACTAAATAGACAAGCTGTGCTATCACCATTTCAGACATTGATGCCAACAGTAGAGACTAAGCTCAAAAAACACAACCATGTGATTTTGATGATGAGCAAAGCAGAACACAATGTGCGACACCCTTTCTCCATCTACTTCTATTTTTTTAAAAAGTGAAATATTGCATGAGATTAATGAACAACTGTATCCATTTTGTGATGGTACACTAGGGACACATTCTAACAGTCAGGAAGAGCTACCAGAGGATGAACAAAGAAGGCACTTGTGTATGCTTTTGCATCAAAATCACTTTTCAGGGTTGGATGCCTATCCACAGCCTAGCTCATTCTGTTAGAGAAGGCTCTCAAATGCTGCTTGGAACTGGGGCACAAGATGTTTTTACATGATGAATCCATGGGCATTTAGTAAAACAGTTAGGCAATGACTATAATGTATGTTCATGGTAAGGAAATTTCTAGCTAGAAGAATTTTCTCCCTAGATGCAATTCAAAAACCTCAAAACCACACCAAAAAAATCTCCTCTTGACTCCCAGTCCAAAAAAGAAATAAAAAATTAGAAGTTCTAATTCTACTTTTCAGGCAAACTGTCATTAAGATCTACCATATTTATTCACAGCCAAGTCAAATTGAAAAGATAATATGCATTTACTGATAGCTGAATTGTACCATTGTGGAGATGCCATATTGGATATCTATTAAAATTATTTCACCATAACAAATCTGGGAAAGAGTAAGTTAGAGGTTTGTTCTTTAAAGCACATTCCTCTCTGCCCCAGCCCAAAATCACTGCAGCTCAAAATCACTACAGCTCAGTTTACCAGAATTTTTTTAGGAGCCTGGACCTCATGTAGCTTTATGTACAAAGACTTCCAAATTTCAGTTATCACTGACCTGCCTATTATGTCCTGATATAACAAAACCTAAAAGCAACACGAAGGAACACAGCTGTAAAAACCAGAACCTGGAATATTTTTTCCTTCCTTTTGTCATAAAAGAGAGTGAAACTCTGTGAACCTATTCACATTTGGACAATAAATCTCCGTATGTTTTCTGTATTTGCAATAATCAGCCAATAAACTAAGTTTTCGCAAGATCAATGCCCACAATAAATACTTGCAAACTAACATACTGAAACTTTTATTACTAAGTAGAACAGGTTTTCTTATTTTTTTTCACAGCAGAAGCTACTTTCTTTCATTACTCTGTTTTATAAGAATTCTGTTCTTTATTTAGACTTGAGCACTAAAGGCTGCATGGTTTATGGATACAATTATAACCACAAGTCTGTTTCCAATTTTCCAAAGCCAAACTTTCCTTGTAACAGATAAAGTAAGAATTACAGGAACAAAGCATGATCATGGAAGAATGACATTTGTAATGTAAACATACAAAATTTTATACTACACATCAAAAAGCACCTTTTGCAGCCTTAACTAATCCAAATCACCACGAGGTCAATTGTAGGATTTGACTGACTGGAAAACAAAGTCTGAACCACTAAAATAATTTGTATAATTACAAATACTCTTGGACTACTCTTATGCTTCAAACAGGACATATGTATAAATCCTTGTGGAGATGCAGTCCTGGACTGTTAATATATACATTTCAGTATTCATACAGTAACTGAAACACTGCAGTTTTGCACTCCTGCTGCTAACACCACTTTTATAGGTCTAGCTGGTATTTACGTCCATGCTATTCCTATGGTAGAAACTGTCAGGATAAAAATTTGGTAAGAGACACTAATTAAGAAGGTAGCTATGACTGATTGCTTTATTTAGTCATCTTCTTCCAAGGAGCAAAATCACTTCAAGCCCATCAGAGTAGGCTCTTAATACTATACTTGAACATTACTTCCTCTAGCTCATTTTCCCCTTACTTTTTAAAATCTGTATATTATATCCCTTCCCTATTTTCTTCAGCTAGATCCCTTTTCTATTGTGAAGATGCAAAAATAAATGCAAAACAAGCCTGTATTCCTGCTGTGGAATTGTGTCACCAAAGCAGAGAGAAGTTCACTAGAATTATATACTGCCAGCTTAGTTCTACTCCCACTGATACTCACAGACATCTTTCTGTACAGGAAGCAACAGAGATGCAAAGCTCCAGCACAAAGCAAATATGTAATGGGGGGGAGAAAAACAAATTTTTTTTTATGCCAGGAATCATGGCATATAATAAATATTACAGATGCTGACTGTGTGCATAACAGATTGCTAAGCAGAAGCAACAGGAATTCTATTTCTGTAATCAACAGTCTTCCAATTTCGTTCCAAATTATAGGTGTGTATAACTCATGGAGTTGGGGGTAAATCACTGCTTAAACTCAGTGATGTCGAATAAACTATACATTAACAATTAAATGTTTCTCCCCCCTCTAAATGCAATATTCATAACACAAAGTCTGACACATTCCTTTTCAGCTGAAATCTCAACTAAATACACTTCGCAGGAGAGATCTGGTTGTCTGTGAAGTTATTCAAGAGACTCAGAACCACTTCAGTTCGCATAGGGAAGTTATTCCAGTTGCTGATGGCTAGGAATTATTTAAACATCTAAGACTTCAAAATATATAGGTTATTGCTACACTTATTCAAAAGCGGTCACATCCCTCCCTTAGAAATTCTTAGATAAAGAGTCAAAATTTGATAATATTTTTTTGCATAAAAGCTTTGATTTTTCAAAGACTGTATCTGTAATTGATATTAAAAGTTCAATTTCCATACTGAGAACAGAGGAATATTCCATTCTGAGAACAGAAGAATAAAAGACAGAGAACTGAAACTCTGTATTAACTTATCCCATAAAAAATGTTTTCTTTGGCCTTTATCCACAGACAAGAACTAGATACATACGAGAACCTCACATATACTGGGAAAGGACCATCAGCTAGTGAATTTTCAGAATTTCACATTACCCTTAACAAGCCTGATATTGTTGGTGGATACAGAAAATTGCAGAACATATTCAGAATGTAAACTAACAGGTTTTCCTGTACCTTAGGACACTTGCGTTGTTTATATATATACGCAGATACCCTACACACACATACTATTAAATATATATGGATTTGTAAAAATGCCTTAGGACAACAAGTGCTATTTATCTCTGCCCTAAGTTAACTGCGTATATAAGTCCTTGACATGGGGATGCTGATGATGTAGTATGCATATAATAGCTTCTGTTTTCAGGGGATTCTCAGAAGCAGACTTCCAGAAATCATCTGGCAGGTTTTTACCCCATTTTCTACTCAATTTATCAGATAAATGTAAACATTTTAAAGACACCAACAACTACCTGAAGATGGTGAAATTCCTTGCACCAGCTGTAGCAAGGTCAAATGTGTCTCATCATCTGGACACTTTCTGTGCTCAACTGAAAGACAAATTGCTTTGCTAAAGGGTTAAGATAGATTGGGAAACCTGCCATCAAAAAATAACTCCTTCTTCACTGGTGAAGCCAGAGCCCAGACAACATAGACTAGAGGATTAACAATGATGGTAAAAATTTTAGATGAAAAAGTATCTTTCGTTAGGCCAACTTGGGTAGTTTTTAAAAATGACACAAAACTTGGGGCAAACAAAGCCTTTTTTGTTTTAAAATCTTTCCAATGTTATTCTCAGGTGAGCAGGTATTCTTATTTTGGAGCCAAAGAAAGGCACACATACAAAGTCAAAAGATTTGCCCTGAGCTATGTGCAAACCCCCAGCAAACTAAGATCAAACATCAAGTGGTTCTAGATGTAGATTTGGAGTGGGCTCCTTTCCCAGCTTACATCACTTCTCCTGATACTTCTGGAGACCTTGCACTGAACAAAGAGAGACTGTGAAAATGCCTTAAATGAGTTTCTGCAGGCATATTCAAATGATAAAAGTATTTTGGTGTCATCTACCCAGCAAACATACTCACTGCTGATGATAAATGGTATCAGTTCAAGACACGAGAGAACTCCAAACCTCACCAACACCATTTGGTCTATTCTTTTAAAACGCTTAATCCACAAAGTCAAAAAACAGCCAGCCTACAAAGAGTAAGAATATTTTTTTTTGGTTGCACTTGTGGTTATTTGGTGTTTGGGACTTTTTCAATAAAAAATTATAAAGCTACACTGAAACAGATTTGTTCTAAATAAGAATAACTGGACTAGAACAAGAGCCTTTTTCAGACAGTGTTTCTGAAAAGGAGAGAGCCAGAACAGATCAGAAGTGGCTTATACATAAATATATCCAGAGGGAAAAATTACTGAAATATTTGTTTACAGTTCTGAGGTTTAGACTGCCTACAGGTAAATAGTCTAGATGAGAATTAGCATCTGAGGGTGACTAGTCTTTCAAAAGTCTCTGATCTGGTATAATCCTTTCACTGAGCTATGGATATCTGTGTACTTGCCCCTTGGGGACTCAGACACCAGACCCAACCTTGAATATACACCAGCTGGCCTGGCAAAGGCTCCTACCCTGGATCTGAAATAGCCTTGATGATACACCCAGTGTGGGTCCCAATTAGCACGGCCACTTGACAAGGAGCAACGCCTTCCCTAGTTTGTGTTGCAGTTGGTGGGCACAAACAAAAAGCTTCCTATAAATGTTGAGCAGTGCCCAACAGAGCAGGAAGAATATAGAGGGAAGCTTTAATAGGCCATTGAAGGAAACTGTGATGAGCTAAGTATGAAACAGCAATAGAAATAATAGTGGAAGATTGAAAAATGAGGGTGTAAGGCCTAATATGAGAAGACGTGCCAGCTGGAAGCAGACAGGAACTAATACTGCAAAAAAAAGATTACAATGCAATTCTTAGAATAATGAATCAGATAAAAATATCAGGTTCCTCTTGTCTTTAGCCTGTGATGCATTTCAGGGATGCTGCTTTGCTATTTCATTGTGCTCCCTGACTGGCTCTCAGCAGCTGTCAGCAAACTGTGTCACCAGCTCCCACTGTTCTCCCAACAAAGCGCCCAACAAAACCCATGTCCAAATTTGAAGATGCTCAAATAGAAACAGACTGATGATTGCTTTACCTTCTCCTCTGTTCCCTGCAAACTGTGAAAGACACACCTCTCAAATATAACTTGAAATTTAAGGACTGGACATTGTGCCACTAAGCACTGCACACATCTCCCCAAGGAGCATTGGCTGCACTTCATGGAGGCTCTGCTTCTCTGTTGGTACAACCTCACAGTGCTGCAGTGGCAGGGAAGCTGTTAAGACTAAAGCACAGTGAACAAAGATCAGTTAGAAGATGATGTGAAGTTTCCAATTTGTATGTTTACATTAAAAAAGGGACTTGTGATTACAAAAGGAAATCAATAGGGAAGAGAAGCCATAAAAGGTTGGTTCTGGTTTGTTTTATTTTTCCTCACGGAAAACCCACAGTTTCTCTCAAAATGTCTAAGTAACCAAAAACTGTGAATTCAGGCAACTATTTTTTACAAGGCACTCCCCAATCAGGACTCAACCAGATTTAAAAGCACAGAATTGTTTAGTTTAGAAAAGTCCTTTAATATCATTGAATTCAACCATTAACATGACACTGACAAATGCACCACTAAACCATGTCCCTAGGTGCCACATCTACATGTCTTTTAAACACCTCCAGGGATGGTGACTCAACTGCTATCCTGTGCAGACTGTTCCAATGATTGACAATAGTTTCAATGGAGAATTTCTTTTCTAATATCAAATCAAAACCTCCTCTGGCAACACCTGAGGCCAAAAAGCTGCTCAGTACTAGCTAAAAAAAATACAAGATCTTCTCGGGATCTCCTCTGGTCGAGATGACCCTGAGACTGTATTAGAAGTCCTTTTTTCCAAACCCAGCTGTCAAAGAAGGAGTCAGAAGTCTTCATCTCATGTTTTCAAGGTTGTTCATTATTTCTTACCTGAAATATTTTCTGTCTGGCCTGCAGAGGTCTGTTCAGCAGGTCAGTCCAAGGCACACTGCCCTTCCCTGTGGCCAGCGTTGTCTTTTATACTATAAACTACGTATTCAATATTTACAACTATGTTCCAATACCTATCACTTATGTTTGACAGTGAGTTTCTGCTCTACACCAATCTCAAAGCGCCACATTCACCAAGAAGATGGAGGCTAGGACGAAGAAGGAAGAAGGACAGGACAACGCCCAAATCCCTCCATCTTACCTCCTAGGCTCCTACAGTAAAAATCCCCAAAAGTTTTCTTTTCACTCTATAACTACTACTATTATACTATCTAAACTTTTGTGACCTTTAATTCTTTATTCAAAGGTGGTAATTTGTTCCACAGGTGAAACTCAAAGCCCCAGGGGGTTTTGGCTGCATGCCAGGGTCTCCAACCCTCCTGCCAGGGCTTCAAAGCCCCCTGGCTGGGGCTTGGATCATCCAGGACTGTCAGAGAGACGTCCTGGGTTCCGACAGATCTTGCACTCCAAGTCTTATAAAAGCCAGTCTTAAATAAAGACATTTCTTTCTTTAGAGAAGGAGGATTTATTCTCCTTAAAAATTTCTGAGATTTAACGTAAGGTAAGCACATAAACCCAAGGGAGCAAAATTAGCAGCTGGAAGCTCAGCCCTTCAGAAAAGCCGGCAGTAGAGATCACATACTCTCGAAGAACATGTAACTGCAAAACATCTATTGCTTGGAAGGAGGTCCATCCAAACTGTGTATGAGGGAAGTGTCCATGCTATTTGTGCCTTGAGACTAGGAAAAAAAATCTTTTACATACAACATTTCTTTATTAAATTAATTTATTCTATTAATGCTTTTAATTCCTTTGATTCCACCTCTTCAGAAGTCATTCTTTCACTGACTAACAGGAAGGAGAAAAACGTGTACCAGGACACAGGAGTACCAGGCTGGTGGACAGAAATCTGATATCTACAGACTTAACTAGGCTTGTGTTTTATGTACTTCACTGTATTAGATTAGAATCAGATAATTCACAAGACAGACATGAAGGACACAGGTTGCTCCAGAAAGACTCCTAGGTCTGCTCCAAGATTTGGTTCTCTAATATTTATACAGTTCATAAGAGTTTATTTAAACATTTCACTAAATGGTCTACATGGTAAACTGATTGAGCAGAAAGAATCAGCATAGAATGCTATCCTGCCTCAAAACAAGAATCACATCAGTAACATCTATTAGGCTATTTTCAGCTGGCAGTATAGCAATGAGGGAAAAAAAGTGTTTCTAATCTGCAGACAGCACTCTTACAATCTGGATATATGACACATTTAACACTGGTCATGCAAAAATTGTCTAAACTACATATCCACTATTTCTTCTGCATTCTGAAATGACCTTCAGTGGTAGCAGTTATGCCCTTCCAGTTGCATGGGCGAACATGGTGTCTTCCATCCTGTCACTAACAGACTGTCACTCTGACAGTGATTTACAGTGACCACAGTTAATGAGGAAGATCACATAGTGAAGAACAAAATGTTTCTCCCTATCAACTTGCTGAAGTAACTGAAAAGGCTAAAACGGGATTTACAAGCCAAACGGTTTGACATAAGAACAAAACAATTCACTTCTGTTCAAAGAAAACACTTTGTTTCCTTTTCTAGGACACCTCACATGTCTAGGTTTTAGATGTCTACAACAGCATAGCTACAAGAGTCACTCTGAGCACTCACAGAAGCAAATACACCTGCAGATAAGCATGGGCCTGAGGGTCAGATTTGCCTCTAGAATATTACATTTGTGACACTATTTCTATCTTTTCTACTTTGTTATTTCAAAGCTAGTTCAAGGGTTGGAAAATGAGTACCAATTAAAAACAAACTCAAAAAATTATTGGGAGTGGAGCAAATCATAGTTTTGCTTTACCAACAGCTTTTACAGAAATGTAACATTTGTTTCTCCTGCATTCCAAACTGTGACATTCCAACTGGTAAACTCTTTTAATGTATTCTGTAATACACTAGGTATGAGTTGCCCAAACTGACCATTTCATTATAGGTTTTTAACTCTATACTATTTTCTTTACAAGAAAAGCTTGAAATTACATTTTGGTATTTACTTCTAAGCCCATCTGTGTCCTCCCCTTGCCTGCCCCTTGCTCCTCACTGTGTTGGCTTCTGACTGGTGCTGAGCAGCCTGCTGTTCTTTGCCTTTATTAATACTTCGATGTTTTTTTTTCTGAACAAAGAAAGCCTAATCATCAGGAGGCAAGACCACAAATCCCAGCTTCACTACATATAACCAACCTAGTAACTTACCAACATTATAATCAGAAGAACAGAAGACTGTTCTTAGGGAAACTGCATAAAAGTCACAGGAAGATTTACTGCTCAGCTCTAAAAGGTATTCATGGAACAGCTGGACAGATAACAATGCAGGAACAAAAAATTGTTCACTGTGTTAATCTTACAGTGGATGAGCATGCCTGTCATTAAGTCCCTAAAGCTAACTTTTCCTCATTATATACTAGCATTCAAAGAGAAATGAAATGATGCTTTAAGTATTTCTACCAGTCTCTCAAAATCAACTACTCCATTGTGGATGTTATGCTAGTATGTTACTTCTGAATTCAATTCTAGAGGGGAACAAAACTACAACTACTGATGAGTTAGGAGTTTGTTTAATGCTACCATTGGACAAAATCTTAGTAGAGAAAAAAAAAAAAGACTGTGGCTATTGCTATTTATTATCAAGGTGGACAATAAAATGTTTACACTACGGAAAACCTTTCCATCTCTGAATTTAAATCAATCAACTGTGAAATGCTTTTTAGAAATCCTTCTTAATGGATTAAAATATTCTTTTAAGTCATACATTTTACAAAGCAATGGAAAAAACCCCACCAAATTTAATATAAGACTTGTTAGTTCAAACCAAATTACTACCTCTTCTTGAACACATGTAAATTCATTTATCTCCTTAATGCTTTTATAATTCTGCTTCAACCCCAAAATTTTCAGGACAGGGTATGCTATATGTAAAAGGCATATAACATATGCAATATGTAATAGGCATAATATTTTTAGCCAGTCTATGATAAAGAGATGATAAATACTATGAGAGGCCCATGGCTTTGCTGAGGACCATGAGAAGTCAGGGAACACTTTGAATGTCCCTTTGAACTTTTAAGAATTAAAGGCTAATCGCCTTTTTAAAACGGAGATTGCTTAAAGCTTTCCGCTGAAGATAAAACCTTTACTAGATGAACTGCATCTGTTCATCACATCAGAGTCTGCCACACCAGTCATCTTGGAAAGTAACACAACAAATCTGGGTGGAGGCTAAAAAGTGATTATTCTGACTTCAGTCCTTGCACACACTGTTCAGTGTGAGCCCCTTGAGCTCAATGGGAGCTTGTGATCAACCACCCTTTCCCAGCCCAAGCCTTCATCTAATTACAATTTCTGTATCCTCTGGTCCTGCAGAACTCCCCCTTACCTTCCCTTGTGTTAAGGCACTGAAGACAGTAATTTACGTCTAATTAACGGAACTGAGTCATAACGAGCTTCTTTCTTTTACGAGACTTGAATGTTAAATGTCCGAAATAACCAATGAAACCCAGCTTTTAATCCTGCTCCATGTGTTAAGTTCCTGCAGCACAAAGCTGTTATTCAGGCCTTGCTTTGCATACAGTCAGAGGGTCGGGGGTTATTCACACTGACAAATTCTTAATATGGCACATGCAGAACCACCAGCTTCAATATTTTAGCTATGCAGCCATGCTGAAACTGGCTCATCCTTAGGGAACCGCTGACTTTCTCCTCCAGCTTTGGGAGGGTATCTTTTTCTCCCTGACTGAATTTGACAGCGCCCTTTAGGAGGGATCAATCAATTTCCACGCCACAGAGACAAAAGGAGGGATGAAAGTTGGAAGGCAGGCACATAAAGAGCTGCACATCTGCCCAAAGAACAGCATGATAAAGCAGTTCTGCTGCTGATCCAAGAGGAACCACCAAAATGTCATGAGGTAAACCAAGGCAATCAAAGAAACCAACTATGCAGGAACAAAAGTGTACACAAAAACATAAGAAAAGAGACTGAACTTTTCCATGAAAGCAGCAACTGTTACTGATCCAGTGAATTGAACCATAATAACACAAACCCCAAAAATGTATAAAGATACCGACTTATCATCTCATAATACAAGGCAAGTTCTTCAATCATGTTTTCATCACTGTATTTTAGAAGTTATATAGACAATGATGACCATGCACAAATTATGCAAATACTAATTAGTTACTATAAGTAGAAAGACAAGAAAACAGTCCAAGAACAACCAGGTAGGCCCTCAACCAAGAGCATTAAACAACTTCATTTTATCATGTCCACACAAGATACTGTAACTTTGGAAGAGCGGTCAAATGGATGCTTCCACCTGCACAGCACAGATGCCTCTGTGCATCCACTCAACAACAAATGGATTTATGAAAGAAGTGGCTTCTATTCTAGTTCATAATCTCAGGCCTTCCTGCTTAATTTTACAGAAAATTACAAATACAGATTCTTTTGTGGGCTAGTAGATTGAATAAAGACTGAGAATTATCTCCGTATTAAAGTAATTCTATATGCTTGTTGCAACATTATATTTAAAAACTCTTTTTTCTAAACTAACTTTAGGATGAGACTCTTTAATGTTCAACTATTATGCCTGATAGCAAGTGACACAAATAGTTACAAATCTACCTACTCATTTTTATCTGTAGTTCACCTAAACTCCCAAGTAGTGAAAACAGAATAAAATCTTTAAGTTACAAATATTGGAATCCAGTTTGTATGAAAACTTTGACAGCTTAGACTTTGCATCAGTATTGTCACCTTACCACAGCAACTTACACTTCCATATATATTGCTGTTTCTAACTTCTAATTCAGCCTCTCTAAAAATGTCATGAAAACCAGCTTGGCATGGCATTTAGTTTTCACCTGTTCTGACTTACCTCCCCAGTCCCTCCACAACACTCTTTCTGCACAAACATGCTAGACAGACAAAATACAAAGAATCATACTTTTTATACTATGAAATTAATGCAGTTATGATTTACAGCATAAACTTTTAGAGTTTTTTTGTTATAACAGAGTGATTATATCAAGCAAAACCTACACGTTCTTTTTCCCTCTCATGTCAGTCAAAATAACTGAGGCACATTAAGTTAATAATCTAGTTACTTGGTAAAAATATTTAATTTGCTTAATAGAAAGAAAAGGTGGTTATTTTTCAATTGGATAAAAGAATCATTTGCTGAAACTGAATTACATTAAGAGTAATTTTACTTTTACAGCCATATGAAATGAAAAAACAATGTACATTTAAAGAATCATGCTTGTCAAACATTCATTTTGTTAATGTACTATTCTAGTCTTTCATGTTAATGGCTTACTAAATGTACATTTCGAAGAAATGTAACATATAAAGAAAACAATTTAAGCATATCCCAGTATATTAAAACTAATCTTCACTTGAAAAAATACTGGTAATGAGCTAAGTAAGGGGAATTGCATTCAGAAACAATACAAGTTCCAAATCAATTAAAGATATGATTAATCAAGCATGAGTATTTTAGTAAAACTACTGCAGTCTCTTTAAACCCAACCACCAAAAGCAAGATATGTAGTTTTCCTTTTCCCCACACATAAGTTTTCTTTATATGTAAATATATAAAAAAACCTGACACATCAAACACCACATATCATGAGTTTGTCAAGGACCCCATTCCTCTCTTCTCAATCATTCCAGTTCTGCTTCTTTCAAACTGAGTCAAATGGATTTGCAAAGGTTGATTACCATCATTTGCATGTAAAATGCATTTTTACCGGAGAAGTACACAGGGCAGATAAAAAGACAAGAGGGAGGGAAACTGCTAATAAAAACATACACCAAACATGAAAAATTGTTTCCAGAATTGCTTGCTCTCAATATGAGCACACAGCTACAGCACAGAAATGGAAATCTGCTGATGAGACCACTCTGCTTGCTAAGAGCATAAGGTTCAGGCTAAAGTGTACCACATTTTCTCAGAAATTCCCAGTGCACAGTTGTCTGGAAGGGATATTTTTTTAAATAGTATACACAGTATTTCTACAGAAGAAGTGCACTGTAAGGTGCATCACAGATTACATGATTGTATCCCCGAAAGAAAAAATGAAGTTTGACCAACCAAGCTACACATAATTTTCTACTTCAATATTTGCAGAGAACTTTAATAATTACAAATTTGATTAAACATTTATTTGATCCACATTGTTTTCTACTGTATAATTTCAACATTTTTTACACATTATTTATACAAGTAAACTGCATTATGAAGAAAACTCAGACTGACAATGAGACAATGGATGGCATTATTGTGCTAAACTCGGATTGCTTCAACACATGCTGTACCGGATCAGTGAGCATCTTTCCCTTTCCATTACTAGGAAAACTGAATATAAAAGCCTGCATTCTCATGCAGCTAAAAGTTTAATTGTCTGTAACAAAATTTAAGAGAGGTGGTCCTAAAATTTAAGAGAGGTGGTCAATGAAATTTTAATGCTGGACAAACACGCCAGATAGGATTCATTTCTGCAATTTAAATGCTAAGTCTTTTATTTCTGTAGCAATGCAGTCTACTATTTAAAAGACTAGTAAAAGAAAACTTGCAAATCTATAGGAAATTTGATTTTGAAACAGGGAGAAAGATGGATGGAATACTGCAAAAAAAAAAAAAAAAAAAAAACAAAAAAGTGTGGTGTGTTTTGTTTTGTTAATAGATGTCTTCAAATGGGAAGTCCTTCTGCTGGCTCTTCCAAACACCAAGCACCAAGTTCTTAATTCTCAGTTATTGGTTCCACCTTGTTAGAAACTCTGTTCTTAACTCAGATATAAAAACCCTTTTGTCCCTATACTTAGCGAACGACCAAAAGGAACAATAAAAGCAACAAAAACTCAGGCTGGAGAGAAGTAGTTTTAGGCCTCATCTCTACAAAAGGGTCTTTTTAATTGCTCAGTCAGATTCTTCTCTTTTGCATTTGTGCCCCAATGCAGCTGCACCAAAGCTCAACTCACAACATAATGGATGCAGCATTTTACAGCAGAGCAAAATGTATGCACCACAACTATTGACAGCACTACAGGAGGACAGGATTTTCAATTAAAAATCAGTGTTGTTTTCCACACCCTTAAGTCTTTGCTTTATATGGCTTCTCTTTAGGAAACACAATTAATTTCAATTTGATTAAATTAAGTGTTTTACAAAAACATCAGTGAGGCCATTTTGCTGTTTTGGGGTTTTTTTGTGGTATTAGTTTATCTTTACATAATATGGTTTCAGCAGAAAATGTGAAAATGCTCTGAAGATCAAAGTGCATTTTGTGGCCAATGCATTTTTCCATGTCTGAGAAAAAAGAAATACGCACTTTTCCTATACAGAGCAAGAGATCTTGCAGGTGTTTACGAAGTCATACTAAGTAAAGAGCCAAGATCCAATGGATATCACATCCATTTTTTAAATGTTACCTCTCCCTTCAATCATAGTTAAATGATAGTTTAGTTGTTAAATTAGTTTAGATAGTTAAATTGTAATAAATTTTGTGCAAAGAAGTTTAGCGTCATGATAACATTAAAAGAAAAATTAAATAAATATGGACTTTTTTGCCAGTATCAAACCCAAATACTGCTTTTGAAGCGCTCATCTCAGGGTTTTATTAAGGAGATAATGATGACCGCTGCAACATCCAACCATCTCTGCTTTCTAAGTGATTCCAACTTAAAATTAGAAAAAGTCTAAACACATTTAAAAATACATTATTTCAACACTTTGGGACATGGTGAAACAAAGGCTTTTTTGTTCCTTTGTAAATTTCTGAATAATTATACTAACAGAGACATGCAAAACCTCTTCTCAGAAAGGGAATGTGTTGTTGCCTTCCGAAAAAAATTCACATACAGTACACATTTGCTAAGTATAGGACTAAACTGAATAACATTTTCACAGTACTGCAGAGCACAGTATAAATCCTGGGTAATAATTAAAGTGTCCCATCACACCAGCTAAACTTCCTCATGTGACCAAGTACAGCACTGGTTAAGTCTTGAAGAGACAGTGAGGGGAGAAACATTGTGTTTGTGACTGAGGCACAGAAATATATTACATAATACTTAGTTCTCTGGTGCTCATTCCAGAAGCAAAAACATGCAGACAAATAAAGGGAGTATTTCATTTTGGCCAAAATCAAGCATGACTTCCACCAGCATAGGAACAAGAACAGAACACAGAACATAATAAACTAATTCTAAAACTGCACTGCTATTTTATAGGAAAGGGAAAAAAAAAAAAAAAAAAAAAAAAAAAAAAAAAGGTTCTTCTCTAGCTTAAAGTATTATTTGATTGGGTTTTTTTCAAGCAGGACAGAGTCTTTTTTACATTAGGTAAGCGACAGCCTCAGTACTGGGTGGACCAATTATGTATATTGGAATTTAGTCTTTGTAACACAAACTACTCCAAACTTCTGCTGAAGGTTTGGGTTTTTTGCAGTTCTTCAGCTCTCTCACCTCTGTGCAGAACTAGTGTGATGTGCCTATGATTGTTAAAAAAGAATAAATAAAAACTCTCGTCTTGAAAATATTGAACTTAAACTACAAACTTAGAAACTATTCTCATTCACATGGTCCACACTTAATAGGGCTTTATTTGCCTCATACATTATTTCTGTAAGCATTGATTCTATCAGGTATGAACATAAACAATTATAAAGAAGCCAAGATTTATGGATAAAATAATTTTAAATCTAAGCAGTCATCATTTTACTATAAGGGACTGTTTTACTTTCCATGTGGTAGTAGATACAATACAATATTAATGACTTATAAAAGTAAATACTCATGCTGTAGAAAGCCAAAACGTGGCAAATGAACTGCATATAAAAAATTATTTTCCATGCAAAGAAAATGTGTGTGCTTGCAAAAAACCCTTTTCTATCCTGAATATAATTTATTAAACAACATTATTTCAACAATAAATAAATATCCAGCATCTAACATCTGATCAAGTCTGTTTCAAGCATAGAGAAAACTATTTCCAATAAACTGCAGTATCTGGTGATTTACATTAAAAAAACCCAACAAAACAATAAATCTTCAGAGATGAACAAAACATTTAGAACTGTATTTTCAAAAGAGTTGTAAAGTATTACTTCACTCACTGAAGCTGGTCAGAGGGCAAACTACCAGTCAGTGATTATATGTTCTCATATTCCAACTGCAAGTCATAAGAAAGGAAAACACAGGATTTGCAAAGGGGCACTAAGTCCAGAAAGGAAGCAAAAAATTCAAAAAGAATACACATAATGACAACTTATTTGACTTTTTTTCTTTTCTCCTTCACAGTCCAAAAGTCAGTTTTCAAAGGAGGGGAAAAATGGGCATGAGGATATCTGAAAAATGCTAGGAACACATAAAAACAAGCAAGCATTTTTTCCCCTTTTTTGAGGAGGCCTAAAACATGACAAACTTCAGCCTCCTGGTAAGAGAGATTCTTAACATGTACAGGACACCTGCCAAAACATACTCACAAGAAGCAAAAATCACAGTAATTGAATAGCTATCCTAATTGCAACTGAGATATAGAACTGGTGCAAGGCATCTGGTTGTAGAGACAAGGAAGTCATGGTTGCTCAGTAATTCTGCTCAACCAGAAAAAATAAAAATCTGGCACTGTGAGATTTAACCTATCAAATAACAATTCTGGAGGGCAATAATGCTTTTATTTGCTTCAGTCTGGAAATCTGTCTTTCCTCAATGGTGCTTACAGGCAGTCACAGTGGGAACAATAAAACTCAAACCACATATTTCTTAGAGGGCTGCCATTAAATTTAGAAAAACAGATATAATTTGGGGGAAAGAAGGAAAAAAAAAAAAGAAATTTTTCTTGCTTGCAGTGATTTCTTGCAGACATCTGCCAGATGGGACAATTCCCCAGACTGATCTGCTTTCCAATTCTGTTTCAGATACCCAGCTTTCCTAAATAATTTTAATTGTCTGACATAAAATGTCTGGCAGTAAATCATAAATATTTCTTCTCTAACTTGGTATAAAAATTTTACCAGTTCTCACTGGAATATGAGTTGTCATGATTTACATATTTGTAATAACTTCTTTCTTTCTCTGTCAATTGCTCCTTGATCTTTGTTTTTTCAAAAAACATTCCAAAATACAAAGTGACTACAGGTTACCAGGTCAAGAAAATAGATATACAGAAGAACTACAAATCTACCACCTCTCTGATAACTGGACTATGGCTAACTTGCTACGTTTCTTTAAATCAACTTCCCCTCCATCAAAAAAAAAAGCCACAAACCTTTACATTTATTGCAATCAAAGGATGCAGATGCCTCTTTTTAAGTCAATGTAATACTAAAGATGACTTTCCTCTTCTAATGACCTAAAGTAGAAAAAAAGAACACATTGCTACACCATCCAGAAAGACTGGAGGTAGGATAATTAGTGATAATTAGCCATATTCTATTATCCTCCCTGACTAATATTCCAAATACGTTGTTTGTCCAAGTCTAAAAAAGAGAAGGATAAAGACAAACTAAGAGGAAGTTAAGCAACAAACGTAAGAAGCAGCCTGGAAAGAGCAATTAATGTTGGATGATTAAAGAGCTGAACATAGTGGTTCACATATCTTAGTGAAGCAACAACTGAGGGAGGCATGATATCCTCCGGAAGGTATCTGAAGGACACATAACACGGAGGAGGATGAGGAATTCTGTAAAGCTGCATTACTCGTGAGGGTGCTACGAGTTCACCAGCCTGTGAAGATAGGAACAATGGAAGCAGAGCATCAGCAACGGTGTTTAATAAGAATCACTTAACATGCAGTTATGTTTGAAAGAGCAACACTTCCCCTGACTCTAGTAACTTCCAAAACCTTGCAACACCTCTGGAAATAAACAGCCTTTCATGTGGGAACAGCTCTTAGCTCTTTGCAACCTATGTGACAGAAATCAATCTGAGTTATTCACCTGCAAGTTTGTTTTCTTCTCTGCAATCTTGGTGTTTTTCCACGTGGGCTTTGCTGGTATGGCAGGAATTATAAAACATGGATTTAGAAATTCCTATCACTGGCTGTCCTGGGGTAATGTTAGTTATTTCCTCCTAAATTTTATCTTGAATTGGAACACTGGCAACACAAGAGATGATTTATTAAAAAAAAAAAATAAAATCCATAAACAGGAATAGCAAAATAAGAAATCCCTTGGAAAATTAATCCAAAACATGAGAAAAACAAAAACCTTGAAGACAAAACCCACAATAAACACATGAAAAAACAATAAACACCCCACCTACTTCCCTGAAAGAAACTGAAGGCAATACTCTGATATGCTCTGGCGATGAACACCTTGCCACAGACAAATATATGAGAGAAATAAGAACATCGTAATTTTTGCTTTTTCTAGGTGGTGAATAAGAGTTACATCAGCATCTGAAAAGTATCCATAAAACCGTTTTATGAATCCCTTTCCAGAGACTGCTCTGAACAGGGCAGATACAAAACAGAAAGGCTGCTGAACCACAAATTCATGCATGTGCCAAACAAGTGTATAATAGAGCAGATGACAGAAAAGCTTAAATCCAGAAGTTCATGTACTTCTATGTAGGAATTTCCTCAGATCGGCTTTCTAACCAGCATCGGTTTCAAAAAACTATCAGAGGTAAAGAAAAAGATCAGGTTTTTGGCCATGTTTCACTCATGAAAGCTCATATAAGACTCCACAAGATCAAGGATGAGGTATCTGCTAAGGTTCAAGGTTAGCAACATCAACACTCTGGGAGAGCAAATTTACATCTAGTCTTTGAAAGGGCCTGTGATTCTCAGTTTCACTAAACTGGAGCGTGAGATACAAAAATAAATCTATCAAAAATAAGAAAAGTTACCTAATCACCCAGGAGGAAAAACCAAATAAAACAACACAACAGCCCCAAACAACAAATATACAAATGCATCACTGGATACATGCTTCATAAGGATGAAGGAGACACTTTTGTATACTTATAGCATCCTATCTTAAAAAAACCCAACCTTTCTTAAACAAATTATGCATTGATTGTAAACAGTAAGCCAAATGCAAGATGCCAATACACCTGTGGGACTGCTAAGCAAAATTATTTTTGAAGGATGATGGGATAGCTGGCATAAATACCAGGAGAAAAGTTTCTTTTATTTGTAAGTATACAGCATATCTCTTACAGTATGGTCTCAACAGCTTCACTGGGCAAATCTGCCAGGACTAGAGCTGCAAAAATAAAGGCTTAGATGAATCCACACAACATTTAATATTGAAGATGATAAAGCAAAATGCACTTTAAACCTAGGGTTCCAGGCTGAAAATGCAAGACTAGCAATTAGAGGGAACATAATTAAACTTGCAGAGTAAGCATATTTGATGCAGATCTCACTGCTGAACAATACACTGGGAAGTACAAAGCCATTTTTACAGACATGCTTTACAGAATACATGCACACCGACATTGACTTCTGGGTGACACCAGAATGGAGCATTCTCTGTCGACTTTTTCTTATTTCTCTGTCTTAATCCTACATATACCACAGCTTTCAACTCAATATATAGCCTCCTAACCAATAATGGTTTGTTCAAATATCCTAAAGAGTGCTCTGGTAACACTGACCTTTGATGTTTGCTGCTTACAGTGATTATGTTTAGAAGGAGAAAACATTACTTTCCTCTAACATGACAGTTATCTCTTAATAGCTGTAAATACAAATAAGGGCCCAAAGAATGTCAGATTTATATGATGGTTTTTCCTCAATAAAAAGCAATTATTTCTACAGTCAATTTTATTTAAACAACTAATGTAATAATTTTTGCCTGCTAGTTTTACCATAGGTGCTGTCCCAAAGAGCTCCCCCACAGCCCAACCATCAGCTTGCTCCAACCATCCCCTCTGATTTTTCTTTCTAATTTAGGTACATTTCATAGAATTTACATTTCCTTTCTTGAAGTCTAATTTGAAATCGTTATTCAATATTGCATCCCTTGGCTCTGCACACCAGGCAACACTTAGATTTTACCCTGTTTGAGGGATGGTACTCAGTACCTGGTGATCACTCTTTAATATGACAACTGCCCCCTTCAACAACCAAGTTCTTAAACAAAACTCAAATTATTTTACTTTTTCTTCTACTGAGTAATGTTTATTTGCAGCCTCCAATACAAATGCAAAACTAGGAGAAAGATATGCACCCAGGTTATCTGATCCACAAATCCTGAACAGGCTGTCAAGTAAGATGCTTACTAACTGTCCTTTTAGACAGTGCCAAAATTACATTTCATCCTTTACTACCCTCCCTCCTCCCATAAACATACCTCTGGCAGAGGTTGTCAAGCAGAAGCATCTTAAATGGGCCATCTGCATGGAGTGAATTTCATCCACAAACCCCATTTACTGCTACTCTGTATTTGTGTATTTTGTGCATGAATCTTCTACTGTATAATTTATGCAGTCAGTTCAAAAGTACACAGAAGTCATTAGATGCAGTTGAACATTTAATCTACTCAGATTTATGTTATGGAACTCTGAGCAGCATCAGAAATGAGATTATCTGATTTGCAATGGAAAAGGGAAGAAAGAGTAGAGGAAGGGTCTTCAGTCAAATAGATCCCTGCTTTCCTGTGCTAACATGATGCATTCCAAAGCTGCTCTTTGTGAGACCAAAAAAAACCCAAAAAACCCCCCAAAACCACCAACAAAACAAACAAACAACAACAAAAAAACCCACAAAAAACCCCAAACAAACAAACAAACAAACAAAAAACCAAAAAAACCCAAACCAAACCAAAAAGTTATTGCAAAGCCACACAGCATGGCATTTTCCAACTCCTTCCTGGATACTAAGAAGGCCACTGCCTTAAAACAGTCAACCTCTCAAAACTTCATGGAAACCAGGAAGTTTTAACCTATGTCCAAATAGCTGATATAGATGTGGAAAGCATGATTTGGTGTCAAAATGATCACCACAAAATCCAAATAAACTTCAATTAAAAAAATACACAAAACCAAAACCCAACAGCTCATGTAAAAAACGGTTTTGTAAACATAAACCATTAAAGAAATTAAAGCTTCGATTTTTTCTAAAGTTAATTTGCTTTTAAAAGTAGTTTTTAAAAGAAAATCACCTAGAATCCTTATTTTTTGTCATCAATTGGAAATTAGTTTTAAGAAAATTATCTCATAGAAATTGTGCTTGTTTATAAATTTCTAGTTCTTATGTAATGAAAACATGCTATATACAATTACTTTGATCACATTGATCAATATACATTGAGTACATTGATCAATGCATATTTCCAAAACTACACACAACCTAGAACTTCCATCTTTAGCCCACAAAGGCAAACATTATCATTCAGATGCCTCATTTTGAGGCAATACTGTGCTGGAAGGGTTAAGCAAAAACTTTTATCATACATTTTGGTTAGCCAGCTTGCAAACTAGAAAGGAGAGAAAGACAAACTTAACATCTTCTGTAAATAGTTGTTTTCTTTCAGTATCATTTTTGTAGTTACAGACAAGATTTATCTTGAAAGAACTTCTTATTTAAGGTAAACATACTATTCTGCCATTAATTAAATGCAGTTATCCAGATTTTATTTTTTTTAACTGAAGCTATTTCAAAATTATCTAGCACCATTTCAGTTGACAAACAAAACAATAACCCACAACTAATGGGAAGGGGCCGGGGTGTTTGGGAAGGAAAAAATATGAGAGGAGAGGGGGCTTGCTAGACAGTTAATAAAAAAATAAACCTACATATGTCCAATAAGCATGACAAACGGTGAAGAGATAAACTGACTCACTTTCTAACACTTTAGTCTTGGCGTTTGACCAAGAGGTCCCTTCCTTGGCAAGCAGCCCTGCAAGCTACCGACACTCAAAACATCTGTAAGTATAAACTTCATCTGGACATTTATTCATTCCTAACATATGAGCTCATTAACTTTTTTCCTAATTGCAGTCTAAGTGAGTGGTTTTTTTTGGTTTTTTTTCAATTTTTAAAGACAGAGGCAGAGTATTCATCTAAACAGGTCCAGCTACTGCAACAGCAGCTGAAATGCAACTGCTCATGCCTGGGGCTCTGCCAGTGCACCCAAGTGGGCTGGTGCTCAGGCCTTCACCACACAGTTGCTGACCATCTCTTTTAGCCCATTAGGAGAGATTTTGACAGCAAAGCCAAACTCAGGTTTGCTAAAAAATCAGATTTGCACTGAGCAAAAAGGTGGTTGGACCTCGGTGCTTTCTTTGTTCTGTAAGAAGGTACAGTGTATATCTAAAAACTTTTCAAAACTTGTATTATCTTGGTCATGTTGGGTATCTTGGTCGTACAATCAAGCAGTTAAGAGTGTCCTCCCTTCCATATCACCATCTTAAAACGCAGGCTAACCTCAGTCTAGTTAGCCTTATTGTTACTGCAAAGTTAAAAGTGGGGACAGAATTTCCCTCTCTGTTTTTAAACTGATGCCATTTCTCCCCACCCTGTAATCTCACTTAAAAAATGAGCACAGACCTTTGAGTACTGCCATCTTGTGGAATGGCATCCTACAAAGGAAAACCACAAACATCTAAGTAACTTGATAAATTACAAGGTTTATGAGAAAATGAGTTAACTTTGGTCTTACAACACATCCCAAGAGAGACGGAGAAAACTGTAGCATAACTTCTCATTATCCCTGCAAAACCATTTATGCCTCCCTGCTGTGCAATTCCTGAACTACTGGTCTTTCATTACACTCTCAAGAATGCACACCATGTCATGTTAAGAATAATTTCACTTCTCAACAGAGCATTTACATGTAACTCTTGAGGAAGAACTTAAACCAATCCCTGCTCTACTGTCTTATGAGATGAACAGTTCTCAGAACACAAAACTCAAGTGGGTCTGATATCCCTACTCCCAACATGACACAATTCATAGGGCTCTGTATAAAAGATGGGTAGACTGTGCAAGAACGGAACGGTCTACCTGCTGATCTAGTCAAAAGAAATAGCACTCACATACCTCACATCTATAAATTTTTTGGCATAAACTAGCAATGAATGGTAGCACTCAGTTTGCCACCTTCTGGATGTGCCACCACTTCAGCACATGCACAAGGAGGTTGTCAGCTGCTACGTGACAATGGTAACCTGTTCAACAAAGCTGAAGCAAAGGGGCATTCGAGGTACACACTTGAAAGATGAGGCCTTTCTGGTTCAGCAGGTTGGGGACACAGAAGAGGACAACAGCAGGAACTGTGGCAAAAGCAATGCTGAGGTCGGCATTTAGGAAAGCAGGATGAAAACGTGCAGAGGGGTAGGGCTGGGTCCTGCTTTCAATGAGGTATGGATATAGTGGAAGCATAGGGAAGACAGATATGAGAGCCCTTCAAGAAACTCCAGAGCCTCTTGTTACATGGAGCAAACTTAAGTTAAAAAGGTCAATTCAGCCTACGTCAAACTACTCTGAAAACAAATGAAGAGTGGGGCAAGATGACTCAAAAGTTTGAGGCTGTTTTTGTAACACTGTCATTAGTTCTTACATACAGAAAACATTGGAGAATGTCTTCCAAAGTTTGCCACAAAGTAAAACCATCTTTCTGAAGAAAATTCAGCTAACTAGTAAAAAGGATGGAATGAACTTTACGTGGCATTTCAACAGCCCTGGCCTGTCAGAAGATTACAGACATCACAAAATATGCATACTGTGCAATGGCTAGACCACGGACAGAGATAATGACAGACTACACTATCCAGGGCTTGAGATTGTCAGAAAGCTTTGCAAACAAAAAAGCATCAACACAAAGGTCCTTCCTAACAAAATTCTGTCTGGAAAAATATGAAAGAACTTTAAACCCCTGACATGTTCCTCTCAACTTTCCTTCTTGACCACATCCCTGTTTAGACTTCAGATGGCAAGTAAGTGTGCCAACTCAAGCCTCTTTTGCTCTCAGGGAGTGTAAAAGTTGACAGGACCATTTTAATGCAGTGGAACATTAATTGCCTCATGTATTAATTCTATATGAGACCTCTGAACCTTACTTAGCAGCGGTTCACAGGTCTAACAATGAGAAATGGAGAGCATTGCCTTCTTTTAGGGAATGGAAAATCAAGGAAGGCTCTACATAATTAGCAGTGTTCAGCTGGTGTAAGAAACAACACTCTAAGGCCATCCAATCCCACCTTCCCAGGCAATGTATTTGAGTAGCAATCTGGATCCATGTGAGACAAAAAAAGCCCCAACACCCACAAAAAAATTCTGTTGTCAAATTTCAATCCTACTGCCAGAACTATCACAATTTCTAGTTTTAACACATAAAAAGTAACAACTACAGGGTGCTGTCTGTACCCTCAGTGTAGTATTCTCCTCCCCTTAGTTATTTTCTTTAGGCATATTAAAGAGCTGAGTTAATTTACTAAGAATACTGACAGGTTGCATGTCAAGTCCAACCCCCTAAGGACCAAAGATTCTTGTATTACTGTCTGGTAACTTTAAATTACTAGGTCTACATTATTTTACAAAGATGAACAAACAAATGGGAAACATGAGACTTTTACTCACATTGTTATGATTTTTTTTTTTAATTAAGGTTTTTAAATTTCTTTTAACGGTATTTTTTGTGTCACCTTTGCATATTTGATTGTTGCATCTTACAGACTCTGGCAGTGGAGAAACAAGTAAATTCATCCAGCATGGCAGGATTTGACCACAATTATTCCTCTTTTAGCTGTAAAGGATGCCCACAGAAACATGCTCAGCTATGAACTACTATTAGAAGTATTCAGTACTTGTATCTGCACTGCTTGTCTTCCTTAATGTCTTTCTTAATTTTTGATTCACTTTTGACCAAAAATTTCACTTTTACATCTTAACTTGACTTAATGCATGAGACAATAATGACTACCAACTAATTATAGATCTAGCAGAAAGTACAGCCAGAATTTACATGATGAAGTTTATGGAACACATTGTCCCCTGCAGATAACTTAAATCACACCCACTACAGGCTCCTGAAGGCATGCAGTTCTTTGATTTTCCTATCTCTGCTTTGTAGCCAAAGTCACTGGACCAAAATAAACCACAGACACTTTCTGCTATTACCATCCTCGGAGCTGCCTGGAGGTGACCAGAGGTGCCTCCAGCATCTGACCTCTCCGCAGCTGTGGCAGGACAGCATCTGGGAACGCAGCACACAGTCTGCATGCCCAGGTTCCATGAGATCTGACAGAGGTGACAGCTAGAGATAAGGGCCATCAACTCACTGCCACACCTCTTAAGTCATTCCCCCAAAATAGCCTCAGTATCTGTGGCATTTAAAGAGAAGTTTGATGCATGTGCATGTTCTGGTCTCTCTCTGAATTCACTCATTAGATTTTTTTTTTTTTTTTTTAAGTTACAGGAAAAAAATACAAAAATATAAGAATTGTATCAAAGAACAGACAGTACCTGGTAGCAACAAAAAAAAAACCTTCATTCTCCAAAACTTAACACTAGATTAATAAAGGCTAAAAAAATAGAGGGGAAGAAAAGAAGAGGGAAAAGAAAATAAAAGGTTAAACAACTATCCTCAGCTTTCCCCACGATGAAAACGCTGCCAGCAAAAGATCAGCAGTTAACAAAATTTGTCATCAATGAGTATTTCAACTCCAAGCCTCAGCTGAGGAGAGGAGGATTTCCCCATTTTTCTTTTTTCTTTATCTTTATAAAAGACTATTTCACCCAAATATATAAGACGACTTTATTGTGAGGGCTCTTTATATTGTCTCTTCTGGGTGAAACAGAGAGTTTCTCTTTGAAAAGACTTATTTTTCTTTAAAGGCTGTTCTACTTCAGTTGGTCTCTGGAAGCCGATCCTACAGCTAGACCCATCTTAAATATAGAGATCACCTTTGATACTTGCTTTCTATTCTTTTTTTAAAATGCATTTTTAGAAAACGCACCTCAAGTCTCAAGACCTTGAAGACTGCTACTGTGCTTTCATTCCCAGTGCAAGGGTGGAGCACAGCTCTGATCTCCTTGGATAGAGATTAGCCTAGCTTGGTAGAACTGGTGGTACATGATGCCTCAGCAAACCCACTGTCCTCTCCCCCCGTGGCACACAAATGCCACCATGCCCAGGGGTGGGAAGCAAGGCCTCACTAGTACTGGCTCTGTTTAGCGCTGCCTGACCCCAAAGCGCTCCTCCCACATTCACAATACAAAGGTTTCTAGATCAGCCCTTCAGACTCACAGGGCACAAGCCACCTTGACCAATGATACAAAGCTAAGCAGTATGACAAACAAACAGTGATGATCTTACGAGATTTAAGGAGAAAATAATTCAGTAAAGGCAATCCAGTGAACTCCAACTGGCCTTACACTTACTTTAGCTAGATACTTTCAATCCACATGCTACTCTCCTCCTGTTGATGATTTCCTTTTAGGAGTGAAGGATCACCACAGGAGATGAAAACCTGGACTAGGTATCAACAACTGGTGCTGCTTACTGAGCTTTCCAACAGCATGAAACGAAAGACATAGGCTGCAAAACTTATTACATAAAACCAGGGGGTATTTTTGGGGTTGTTTTTTTTGTTGTTGTTGTTGTTGTTTTTTTTGGTTTTGTTTGTTTGTTTGTTTTCAAATCAAAGGCTTTAGTAGATGGCAGAATTAAAGTGTTACTGAAAAGCCCGTTCCAATCTCAACATTTTTACTGGGAAATTACAATTCATACTTAATTGCTCAGAACTATGAACACTGCTCTGCATTTTTTAAACCATTCTTGGCATACTGCTCTAAAAAACCTGTTCCTCCAAGGTTGTGCTTACTGTCTACGTCAATGTAATACTGCTTTAAAGGTGTTTCTAAATACGCAAAACTGCAACTTTTGAAATTTAGGGATGAGAGATTTTAAGTATTGGGACAGAGAGATGGAAAACAAACTCAGTAAACGCTCCAAGAGTGCAGGGTGGCTGAGCAAAGGACAGACCCTTTTGGCCAGGGCAATCTTTTATCCAAACTCTCCTACAAGCAAGTACTCTACCTCCAAATCACCTATAAACCTTTGGCATTTCTGGTGACACAAAACAGGATGTGGGCTCTTGCTCCCTACAGCATCAATGACTAGAAAGTGAAAGGATTCCCAAATAAAAGTGTGATATTCTCAGTAATTTTGGGCAGTTCCTACACTAGGATCAGCTCACAAGATGCTGTCCAGCTCTGCATGGCACAATTCATCTCTGGTATTAACCACTGGTTTCTACAAAGCAAAATGCACTTCAAGATTTGAATGCAGCTTCCATACTGACAGTAAAAGATGAAATTTTACTGTTTTCTGCTGCTTCAAGAATATAAAGGAGAAAAAACCAAAATGATTCACCTAATGAGAGCTGGCCCTATAAAATTCAATTACTATTGAGGTACTGAATTTATCGTTTAAGAAAAACAGATGTCCTTTGTTTTCACATCTACTGCAGTTTGACAGAAGTATGAAAAAGTTACAGAAATAACATCTAATTACTAATCTTAATGGCAAGTATGCAGGAGCTACAGATTTCCATGTTTTATCATGTCATGGATTTCCCAACTCGTAACTCGGAATAAAAGAAAAACCTATGATGAACTCAATCAAAAAAATTTTTATCTTCTTGTGTTCTCCTCCTTCTTCACACTAAATACTTGCAGTAAAACCGAATTAACCATCATGAGCTATTTACTGATCTCTGCTTAATAGGTGCACTGTTGCAAGTGTATTAAAATTACTTCTTTTAAAATGCAATATTCATATTCAGTACCTTGCATAGCATTTCAGAAAAGCTGAACATTCCAAGTTCCTAATACTCCTTAAAATTGCTCAATTTTTTAAGTATTACAGTCTACTTCTAAGGTTTTGTACCATGACAAGTATTCACCCATGCAAGGCAGGCAGTCACTGAATTCACATGAGGAAGTAATTCTGCACTGCATCTGTCTAAATACTGCAGATTTATTTTCACAATGTTCTCATAACAGCACAAAATAGTTCAGATGTGCAAAAAACAATAAAAAAAGAAATGTCTTGATTAAATTTTTGACTCAACAATGAAAGCCTTCCTTTCCCCCACCCCCTTAAAGTCTGCTTAGAAAAATTAAAATTATTGGCAAAGACGCACTGTATTGCATTGAAAAGCCCCCTCTGGCCACAGCTGTCAGTTTTTACTTTCAGAATCAGGATCTACCCATGGGCACACAGATAGCTTGTAGCTCATAGGCTCATTACAAGTCAAGGACAAATAAAAAAATAATCCATGTAAACCAGCAGGAAACACTAATATAACTTTGGATGTTTAGATTATGCAACTGCACATCATAATTCTTATTTAAAAGAAAAGGTACTAGCAAACATCCAACTTAATGAGAACACATATAAGTCATAAGAAAAAGCAAAAGTCCTGACCATGGGGTCAGATTATAATAAAATCAGATATCAAAAAAGTCTTTATCTGAACACATTGCTGCCATCCAATATATTCTCTTCATCACATACAACAATCTTCAGATACACCTTTATTCCTATTCATCCCTGAGCAGAAAACCAGCATCCTTGTCATTCCCTGTAACATTCACTGAAGATACATAAAAATAACTTGCAAATGTTTTCTAGAATGCAAAATCCATAGCAGAACTATAGAATTTCCCTTTTCCAGCTGATATTCCAAAATAAAAAACAATCAAAAGCCCAAACCCCTAAATACTAGAAACTTATTAAGTTTGTGGTTGATTTTAGACCAGCCAGATTTGCCTTGAATTTCAAGTATTCTCAGAAACTTCAGACCTAGTTTTCCTCTTTCTTATACCACATACTTATGTAAATCCACTGGTTTTGATGAATTACTTTCAAGCTGACCACTAATTTAAGAGGAGAGATAGATTGTACTATTTAAAGAACTTCGTAGTAGATAGTTTACAAGGCTGCCAGGTTTTTTTTTCCCTCCCCTCATGGAAAGCTTTAGAAGTGTTGTCCAAAACAAGTCACAGCTTCAGCTTGAAAGGAAACATTCCTGTTGTTTTCAACCCAAACTTAATCAAACTGATTATTACAAGTCACAGAGAACGTGTCTCTTTATTTGTAACCCCAACTTCCACAGTACATAAACTCAGAACAAGACTTCAGACTTAGCAGAAGAGCAGCAAGCCTGGCTACCACAGGAATCTACTGCAGAAAGCACTGTAGACCATTTTCTAAGATTGCTTCAAAGGTCCCTGTGACCAAGAGCCCCGGGGCTCCTTTGCCTTGCCACCACAAAATACTTCCAAGCCCAGATCTTGACTTTGCTAAGGACAGTGACAAGCATGGCCTGAGAGAAGGCCACACACATCCTTGTGCTGCTCTAGCTCTTCTGCTGCTGCCCTGGTGCCAGCACATCTTTATTGATAATTCACAGGAGGCTCAGACCCTCCAAGGCGAGGTGCAGACAGGCAGCCTGCGTCATCAGCCCTGCAGCAGGAGGGCTGCCCCCGGGGCAGCAGCATCCTCTGCTATGGCAGGACACTCCAGCAGAGCTGTCCCTCACATCTCTACACGTGGAAGAGAGAGAGCAACCGAGAACGCCACTGAAGCCCCTGAAGCAGCCCTGGTAGACTTGTCATGTTTTACATCGCCTCTGGTGACTGAAGAGAGTTCCACAGGAAGCGCATGCAAAAATAACTTACAACTATGGTAGCCGGCTTTGCTTGATTTTTTTTGTTGTTGCAATAAGCCTGCAACTCTTCTTGTCTGAACAGACTGCCACTTGCTTAGGGGTTTACTGCTGGATTGTTAGCGTAGAGGGAGAGAGACTGGATAGACTGGAGATTAAAATGCTGCACGTCGTTCTCATATTTCACAAAAGGGCTTGAGCTAACGGTGAAAATACCCATGATTTATACATTCATTAAAAAAAGTAATCACAGTGAAAAGGTCATCTGATTTGCATACTAGATTTGTACCCTGGTACTGCAGATCTAAAAAGACAGCAAAGAAGTATGGCTGGCCAGTTAGAGATGAAGATCTCAGTAGAAAATGAGCAATATTTACAAACACAGATAGGATATACTTCTGGTATGACAATTAAAATGATTTAGGCACAAGATCCTGCTAAAAGATGTGGTCTTTTAGCCCACGGTCCCATAACCCTCTTCTCCCAGAAGCCATTGCAGTGCAGCTATGGGAGGAGTTCATTCATCCCTCTGATCCACAGGAATATCACTTCTCTTTCACCTCAGTGTGAGCCTGCCATGTATCAGACCAAGGTATTGACTCATACTGAGTCTGCGAAACCACTGTAACTACCGCAAAACATGCACATGTACCTCTGGGAAGGGCTAGGAAGAGATGTGGGACTGCCCTCTGCCATGGTAATTCAGATCACTTTGTTTCAATACAGGGTTTAGGCCTTAGACTTGAGAAGTAACATCTGCCTGAGCTCCTTTCTCACCAGGGAAGATGCACACTGGTTTTTCTTCTCTGTGGTGCAACCCACATCAGCAAAGTTGTACCATTCAGTCACTCATCAGAACACCTCTTTCAGCCCACCCCTCTTTGATCCTACTACCTTTTACAGAACCAGAAACAAAGGCCAAGCTTTAATTTAGCTACCTCATCCACACCAATGAAAATGCCTCTGCACAAAAGCCCCCAATGCATCTGGGTTTGGGAGAGTGAGGCACAAGTAGGACTGTTATCAGCAAACCTGATTTTAATGTGCATCTGTTTTATGTTTGTCTCTCACTAGCAAGATATGCTTCCCAATTTGGGAGCTGATGACGCTGCTTTGCAATTCTTATACCCTCTAAATAAGGGGAACTGTAACTCTTGAAATGAGGGAACTTGGGGCAATCAGTCTTCCAAATTTGCTTTCTAACCTTCCCAGCCATTTTCAATATCCCCCATGACAGCACTCTTTTAAGTCTTTCAATCACTGAGATTTAACTTTTTTTAAGAGCCACAGATAGTGCCTGGAACCTGCAACATCCACCTCGGCTCTGAACACCTGATGGTACAAGTCACAGAACCACTAAAAATTCTGTAGCCTGTAGCAAAAACTTTTTTCAAGATACTTAATTTTAGTATTTGCTATAGTGAGGAAAATGTATTTTGACTGTTTACTAAGAGCATCAGTTAAAAAGATGAGAAATACCATGCTTGTCCACATGCAGAAAGGCAGCAAATAGTTGGCATAAATGAGAATTATTCCCCCAATCACATTATCAGAATTAATTGGGTATGTTCTGAAACAACCTAAAACCACTTTTCTGTGCCATACTGAGTATGAGATACCCCGCTGTCCCCTTGGCATCTTCAGCTCTTTCTAAAGACTTGTCTAATATTATCATCTTGTTAATAAAACAATTATTATATAATAAAATATGAAAAAAACCAAAAATGTACTTTCTGTTGTTGGCAAAATTAGCAAATTTAACATAAAGTATGCAATACAAAATGAGGACTATTATTGACACAGTTTGTATTTATGGCATAAAGATGACTTCTCTCTCAGTTCATGGCATGGTACGCTCAGATTTTAATTTATCCTGTACACACAGATCTGTGCATGGCTTGCAGAAATTTTAAAATGTAAGACAACAAGATTCTTACTAAATAATACAGAGATTTTAGAACTCTAGCACCAAATAAATACAAGGACCTATAAGCAAAAAAACCCACGTTTTGACCCGCAGTGACATTTTGACACTACCCATAATCTGGAAAATTCTCTGCATCATAAATATACATGGTTGATAGACATTATTAAAACACTGGTGTAACAGCTTACCAAACTATTTATCTATCTCTACCCCTTCTTCAAAGGTGTAAATGCTTTATGAAAAGTTATTGCTAAAAAATACACATATAGCCCTTACCAGACTCTGCTCATCTGCTGGGCTCGCATACACAATTTTTTAATTGTTTGCAACAGAAGTCATACTATCATCTTCCAGCAGACAGCAAGCAGTCTTTAAAAGGAGTCGTTTCCAAGACCTTATTTGGTTACCCTACAAAAACTTCAGGTACCTTTTGAAAGTTGATAGTCACTTACAGGAACAAATGTCTGAAGTGAGCTTCTTCAATTTGTTATCTATGTATCGCATGATAGAAGGGGCTTAAAAAATTAAGAATCTTTGTATATTGTTGTTGGGTTTTGTGAGGAATACACAACCCAATACTGTTAGGACTCAACAACTTTTCTTTTTGTTTTAAATCAGCTGCAATATAACACCCACAGACCCTGAGACAGTGGCCACCTTAAGCCAGGATTCATCACTTTACCATGACCTGCCCAGCAGACTGGAACAGCCATGTTCTGCTGGGATATCTCTTGCAAAATGGCTTTCTAAAGCCAGGTGCACCTGTGTTTTTGTAGGCTTTGCTTCCTTTAAACACCAAACTCACTGAAGGCTAACAAAAATCTTCCATTTTAGCCACACTATGTTGGCTTTTTGTCATGCATCTGTAAATTACAGAGACTTTGTTTCAAAAAACTGGAAGGAGGAAATAACTTCCAGATCATTTGCAGCTGTAACAACTGATATAATCACTTCCTCTGAGGAAAAAAAGATCCATTTTTATAAATAATGACACATATCACTCTTTAATAATTAATTGGCACACAGGCAAGATTTTAATTAAATGAGACTTGGTATGGTCAGAAGTGCGGGTAGTGACACACAGGGTAAGGATGAGAGGGATTCCTTTTGCTGTTAATTTGTATTTGAAGTTTCAGTGTGATACAGACTTCATTCCAATTCTGGTAAACACAATGAATCAATTACATGTAGGCAAAAACACCTGCAGCATCTAAACTGCTAGGTGTGCTCTTTGCTCCAAGCTGTTAAAACTACTGCCCTAACATAGCTCAGCTCTGCACAAATGCACTTCACGAGGTTAAAATTCCACTGTTTCAGTGCTTCTCTCTCCCAGTCAGGAAAGCACTGTGATATTGACCTTCTCCAGCTACCTTCATACACATGAGCACTCCCTGCCCGCATGTGCTGACCCAGTTTCCACTAATTTCAGCAGTATTTCTACTCTTGTGTAATAAGTAGCTTTTCAACGGAGACTCCTTCACAAGAAACCAAATCAACCAAAGCTCCTTTTGCATAACCTACCAAGCAGTTATACGTTACTGGATGCAGATGACAAACTGATCTGAACCTGTGACCTCTGAGAGACCTACACTCCCCCCCCATTAACCATCCCCCAAGAACCAAGCTGATCAATTTTTTAGAACACATACATGCACTAGAGCACTGTAAAGGGAAAAGGGGGATTATTTGAACAGAAAAACACATACTGAATTGCAAAGTCAAAGATTTTCACTGATGTTTTATTTCTATGGTGTAAAATGCATACTTACTGCTTTACAGAAAACACTTAAAACAATGGGGTTTTTTTGGTTTGGTTTTGTTTGAGTTTTTCCCCCTTGAAGAATTCAATCATCAGCACTGAAAGCTAAATCTCTGCAAACATTAATTGAATTTAATGAATGCACGGTGATAAGAATTTGATTTAAGGAAGTACATTCCAAAGAACTTTTAGCATAAAAGATGATATTAAACAAACACCACAACAGCTGATGGAATGAGTACTGGTGGTTGATAAAACCACATACTTGACCCACTGATACAGTTCACAATTCTGTCAGTAAACAATATGCTTACAGAGGATAGTTAGCAAGGTATCAGTGTGTCAGTAAGTCAGAGATGTTTTATAGATAATAAAATACAGTCATTAAAAAGACCCTAAAACCCAAATTTAAATATGTGATCTTTGTTTACCTTTCCCAACAGAGTTCTTATGCACCAGTTGTCTAGTATGTCTAGGAAGAAATTCTCTGCTGTGAGGGTGGTGCAGCAGTAGAAAAGGTTGCCCAGAGAAGCTGCGGGTGCCCCATTCCTGAGAGTGTTCAAGATCAGGCTCGATGGTGCTCTGAGCTACCTGGTCCAGTAGAAGGGTTCCCTGTCCAAGGCAGGGGGCTGGAACTAGATGGTCTTTAAGTTCCTACCAACCCAAACCATTCTAAAATTCTCCTTTATAGAAACCTACTTGTGCCAGGTATTCAGTTCAACCTGTACTACGTTCCACCAAAAACCTTACAACATACACACCACTAAAGGTTTATGCATCCAGTTTCTAAAACAAGGCTTGAAAATGAAATGGCAACACCATATAGCAATAATTTTAATAATGAACATAAACATGATCCAAACGCAGGAAAACTCAACAGAATGTCCACTGACTCAGCTATGCATCAAATCTTAGGAGCACAACTAGTTAACAAAACCAGAAGAAATGAAGACAGGAAATAAACTCATGCACACTTACTATTATGTTACTAATGTTTAAAAGCCACTCACTTGTGAAAAAAAAAAGGGATTTCTTTTTCCTCTTTTCATGTGCTTAAATTAAAATAATGACCTATTGTAACCAGTGAGCCATCATTAATTAAAGCTCCATGTTGAAAACAACTAACAGCTTACCCTTTACCCACATATAATTTTGATACAGGTAAGCTAAATGCAGACACCAAAGTCTCCTTACATAGATGCTTTGCTTGTATTTGATTGCCAGTTTACTTGTATTTGAATATCAATTTGCAAGCTAATTAGAGAACATTGCTTAGCCCATTACAGGAAAATAGTGTTCCACCATTAACTGCAGCACTATCTCACGAATTCCTTTAAAGACTGGCTTCAAACACCGTCTTCATCTCCATTCAAAACAATTAGTGTACATTTATTTCACATTTTAAACTGCAGCGAATCAAATTTTTAAACACTTTAACAGATTGCACTGCTATTTTGATAGCTTTTATGTTATAAATTGTGCTTTTAGGGATTCTAACTTTCCTCTTTAAGAGAATGTTAAACTGGAACTCACAGAGGGCCTTAAATAATTCCTCCTCTCTACAACCTGAAAGTCATATGCCATTAACTTTCAAAACCAAACAAAATCTACTTCTTAAAAGGCAGCACAGTGAACAAGAAAGCTGCAGGCAAGCAGACAGGATCATATTATTTGCCACTGCTCACAGGTCTGCCAAAATACTGCAGACAATATAAAAGAAAGAAAAAATAATCATATTGGGCCAGTTTCTGAGCTCTGCAGGCAGCTCAGAGAAGGAGGAGATGCACCTGAGCCATGCTGTGCTGCTCCTCTGCCCAGATCATCAGTGAGTAGAGGCAGGCAGGAGCTGCAGCCAGCAGGATGAGGGATGGCAACCATGGACAGCACTGGGTGCCCTGGTTCTCCAGGATTATCTGCAGCCAGGCTGGCAGGTTAATGGGATTGCTCACTGTCATCTGCAACCCAGCTAAGAACCATCGGCACAATTCACTACTGTGCCTGGGCAGTGCTGGGATGCAGTAGGCATCAAGGGCAAGGGATGGCAGGGCACTGATCCTCAGCTGCCCAATCCTGGAATATATTAAAACAGCAGGAAGAAAGCACTGCATTGAGAAAAAAGGGTGGAAAAAACCTAACAGGGAATGTAAAAAAGTGGTGTTTCATTCAGTTATAACCTCCTTTTATCTCATCACCACTGACACACCTCTTTTCTCATTAATTTATCTCCTTTTCCACAGCAGATCTCAGAAAATCAACAACTAACCTGACCCAGAAGAGAATGAGCCTACCAGAAAAAGCAGGAAGAGTTTTGTGATGGATCATCTTTCTGATCAAACTCGCTCATCCTGCAGCCACACCATTGTAATGCATTTGCAACAACAGGGAAGATTTACATTTTGGGTATAGCCCCTCATAGCTTTACTTAAGGCTGGTGTTTTCATATGCACTTAAACTGCACATCTATACACACAAGGTGAGAAAAAATGTAAAAAATATTGGTAGTAGGAAATAACCTGTAACAAGAAGCAGCAGTGGGTTTTAATACCACTTCATAGACAATGATGAACCCTAACTGCTCGAACTCAATGCTGCCTCCAAAACGGTGGACAAGTCATGATGTGCAGCTGTAGGTACTCTGGCTAATCTCTTGGCTATGTCTTCAAAAGGCTCTTCCTTATGCATGTTCTGATCTTGGTTGAATATTCAGATAATTATGACTTTTAGCATAAATTGCAAAATAAAAATGGAAGATGTGGGACACCAGGCTGTCATTTTGGAGTCAAGAAGGCATGGTGCTTTCTCCTAGAAAAGCTTTTCAGCACTGCGTGCTCACTTATTTCACACTGGTTAGCTCTACTGGGTCCTCAGCATTTCCCTTAGGGTGGATATCAGATGCCCATGACTAGCTCAAACTGGATGTCTAGAGGAAATATCGAAGTATTCCAACATACTTTCCTGTTTACCTTGGGTTGCTTCTGCCTCCTCTTCCAACTAACGTGAAGTTTCTCTGCTCCTTCTAGGGTTGTGGAGACCTGTGCTTTCCCTTCTCCCTTGAATGACACCCTTGAGATGACATTCATGAACCTTGAATGGTTCACACCTCCACCCATCATCCTTCATCACCTAGATTCTTCTGCTTCCATCCTTTCCACTTTCCCTCAGCTCCATTTTGCACTCCAGCATTTCACTCCATTTACCCCCAATATTATTTTCCCTGCCCTCTAGAGGACACATCAACCAGCAAGGGCATACGGAGACAAGTAGAAAACCATGTGTGCTGTGTTAAACCAGAAAGATTTAAAGGGTACCAAAGGCCACTTGCTCCTTCTACAGTCTAACTAGAAGATAATGTCAAGTCCAGAAAATTTCCTTTCCATCCAAAATCCGATCCTGTTTCTTTGCACCTCCCTTTTGCTCCTTCTTTCTCCTGAGTTTACCAAGGCTGGCTCTGTTGCCTAGGACATATTATAAAAGCTTGGAAGTGAACTCTTCCAAAAGTTATTATGTCCAGAATAAAAAAATGCCCCCACATTGAGTGTCCCAAGTTCAACCGAAAGCAATAAATCTGCCTCACTGCATTCAACCAATATCAGAGCAGTTCAAACTGTACTTAGGATTTGTAGACTGACATCCAAGTCTTCCATGCAGTAGTATTTGATTAATGTGCTCTTTAATTGTCTAAATACTAGAGGAGTTTATCTGTCCTTAGTACGGTAATATGTTTTGCAATAAAGGATATTTCCTGTAACATCAGTTCAGTAGACTGCTCTCATAAATTTGTCTTTCCGATTGTTAGAAAAATGACAAGTCAACAGAAGATGTTCTGTAGCCTTAAGTGACAATTTAAATTCGTAATTATAAATACCATTTTCTCACATGATGTATGCTAACACAGAAGGCCTCACCTGAGTTTCTGCTCCATGTATTCCATATACTGATGTACCACAAAAAGAAACTTTTTTTTTTTCAATGCAGCTCTTGCAGGCAACAGCAACCTTCCTCTATCTAAATAAATCACCCAAACCTAAGGGCACCTTTGCCTATTGGGGAGGTTTTCTGCACAGCTTTGCAGTCACCATTCCTCCCAGCCTTCCCTAGAGCACTGGTCAGCATTGAACACTCTAAACACAATGATTCCAGGAAAAATAATGGCCCCTTGGGAATCAAAGCCAGATGGTATAGCTTAAAATTGAACTAAGGCTACACTAAATGGTGTTAGAAAGACTATAATGCTAGACCCAGCCTCAGAGGGCAGAAAGAAACATCCCCTTTGCCATCCTTCACTGAGCCATGCTCAGAGCTTACTGAGGTAGCTAACAATTCTGCTGTTGTAATTCATATTTCTGCACACTGAAAGGATGCTACATTTGAGACCCTCGCAAGTAACCAGCTGAATATAGGAAAAGGGAGTAAGTACTAATTAATTCAGTGCATTCCAGTGTCCATACAGACAGAAATGACTATCTGAACTGGACTAATTAACTAAGATAGTAATTTACACAACACAGAACACTGCAACCATTCACAATTTCTATAATTTCTCTGTAGGAGTGTTTTTCTCTTTATCAAGATGGAGTTACAAGAGTCTACATGAGAAACAGAAGCAGCACTGCTTTTCTAAGGAATAAGGGAGAATCATGTCTATTCTTTGGAAAAATTGGACAGAGTAGTTTATTTAGGATTTTACTACAAACCTTTACTTTCCACCTGTATTACAAATATTCCATGAGAAGTAAAAAATTTGTTTAGTACATTTTGGTAAGATTTTTTTCAGAATTCCTTCTTATCTAGAACTCAAGTGATAAATTCTTTGATACTGGATCTACAAATTGATTCACATACTACATACAATTCCATAATAACTTTACAGTCCACCAAGGGATAACAGAATTATGTTTCTGAAATGTTAGTCCTTTGTACACATTCATAACATCACCGCATTTCATTATTTATGCTTATTCTCCATTTATATACATGTAACATTCAACATACAAGCCTGAAATGAGATGAGACCAACTTAGAGTTGGCAGTTTAACACTCAAAAGTAAAATCAGATATCACATACAAGTCAGACAAAAAAAGCAAAAAGGAATCACCATTCCAGTAGGTATATAACCACTGTTCAGCAAGGTGAATATATGCTATATATACTCTAGGATATATTTCATGTTTAAGTAGATGGTAAAAGGGAATAATGAAACGACATCTCAAGAAAAGCAGTCTTTTGCTTCAGCAAAAGAACGCTCTAATTTTCAGGGAATGAGTATCTAAGAATAGATTAAGAGCTTGGTACATGAATAGACAACTGGCATCACAAAACAGGTACTGTGCTAGCGTAGTGAAAGCAAACAGAAGCAGCTCTTCCAATCCAGGATAGCAAGCTCAAAACTGACACTGGAGAATTTAGGACGCTGTGGGGTATGGAAAGAGTACAAACAGGAAAACTGTTTGAGAAAAGAAGATGAAAAGGATTAAAAAAGCAAGAAACCAAGAACTGGAATGCAACTATAATATACAATAAAACAACAAAGCACAGCATCACCAAGTAACAGCAATAGAATTTACTCTGCTTCTCACAGAAGAGGGCAAAACTAAACCTACTAAATCTTAAGCAGAACTGACGAGGGAAAAATATCTTAACAACAGAAGCTTCTGGAAATAAAAACTCCCTCCCACTAAGGCTTAGAAGAGTAACTAGAAAGGGATGGTAAGCTGTAGGGTTTTTTTGGTTGTTTTGGTTTTTTGGGGTTTTTTTTTGGGTTTTTTTTTTGTTTGTTTTTTTTTTTTTTTTTTTGTTTGGTTTTTTTTTAAGAGGGGGAAGGGTGACAAGTACAGGAAAAGAATTTCAGAAAACAATACATTTGGGAAGAATTGAAACAATTTTTCCCCAGCATGCCAGCAGCTCATAGAGAGAAGAGACCCCATTCATCTGAGATTCTTTGGCTGTCTGCCTGGAAGGAACTTGTCAACTTGTCTTTTTGCTTAAGGCAAGGAGACTTCAAACAAAGTAGTTACTATTTCGATTTTTTTTTCACAGAAGATAAAAAAAGGCCAAATTTTTTTCCTGGGTAAAGACTAATTTCTCTCTTGGAAAATATGACTCCTCTAAGAACACTTTCCTTGGCTCTACATCTTAGAAGATGTGCTGCTGCCTTCAATTTCAAGCATTATGACTTTTTGAAAAGGAATTTTACTCTTAGCTGATGGTAGACATTTGTATATGTAGAATAATAAAACAACACTAGCAACCAAGCCAAGCTTCACCTGGGACAGACAGCTTCCATGTAACCCTACACAACATCATGAAGAAATGTCAAGCTATTCTTCAACATCAGGCCACACCTGAGGGCCACACTCCCAACAACATCGCATTTCTGGGCTGAGACCAATTGGTACTTTCCACAGCAAACTACAAAGTAAGTCTGTGGGAATGCAAAAATCAAGTTCTGTCACTTGGCTTGAAAGGATCAAAACAAACACTATTTTCTAAGCATTTCACTGTTAGAGGAGAGAAGGCAGCAAGGACACCATGGCTCTGTTTAAAAGTCTAAAGGAGTGGGAGTGAAAGGTTACCCCAGATAAATTGGCTAACCTCATTCATTTTATGGTTTCATGAGCACTTGGTACCAGGCTCAAAGAGAAGGAAAGGCATAAGCATGCCTTTTTTGGCAGAGCTGATGCTTACTCTGGCTTAAATGGCTCATGGAACTGTGCTGTTAATCACAGCTTATCTCTGTGATCAACACCAAAACATTTTTTTTTTTCTCTTAAACACTGTGCAACACAAAGACCTTAGAAATATTTCATAGTTACACAGTGTTCGAAGGAATGGTTTAGGAATTAATTTGCTTAGTAGAAAACTAAAACCATACATTTAGTAACAGGACAGAAAATGTTAAAATAACACCTTTGAAAGATAAGAAACTGCTACAATAATTATCAGAGAAAGAATCTCTTAAGAAATGATTCTGCAATCCATTCAAGTAACCTTTCGAGGCAAATGATTTTAGCTGGAAACATTTTTTTGTATCTTAAAATTTGCAGGATATAGAACAAAGATTAGATAAACATGCTGGACATATCAAACTGCCACAAGTACTTTTCCCTGGATGAACTACAAAAATGTGATAAAACCAGCGCAAGCAAGGGCATTTAATATATTAAACAGAACTCCCTCTTGACTTAACCTCTTCTTCTCTGAATACTACATCTTATTTATGGCTCTCCAAACAGTAATCACATTTTATTTACAGAAAGCAGTCATAAGTACTATGCCTTAAATTTGGGTTAGATATCTACTTCTATTAGGTGATGACTGGAGACTTATTTGCATATTACTTATTTTCCTTTTTATATGCTGGAGGATTTAAGTCCTAAAAAAATTCAAAGTACATTATATTTTAAAAGAGGCTCAAATAATTCCATGGTTATGTTACTAAGACAATTTTTTAGCAATAAATGAAGTTTCTCTTAATTCTGCTTCTGATTATTATTTTTCTCCCTCTACAGAAATTAAGGTAGTAGTTCTGAGATCATGTAGTTCCTTGGTAAAAATCGCTGTAAATTCAATGAAGCCACTGGTATCAAGTGAAACGTGTCAATCACAATAAATAAATTCAATATTAGGCTACAGGACTCATCTTAAATGTATCTAGTGACTTCAGCAGATTGTATCTTGAAGTCAGACTTGCCAGACATTGTACACGACAAATCCTAAGGTATCAGTTTCAAAGAGTCTCCAAAGCTATGACCAGTGAAGTCTGTTCCAGGGTAACACAGGACCATGGGGCACTGGTGACACTATGCCAGAAGGAGGCAATAGGGGACAGCCTGGATGGTGCAGGTTACCTCCTACACAGCTCAGTCACAGCCTACAAAAGGAGTAGTTTCCAACTTCTGTGACTTCTCAACTAGAATAATCTTTTCCACTTTCTCATCCTGAAACCAAGGGCAGCAAGGGCAGCTCTTTTTCTCTTCCCCCTCCCCCCCCCCAACCCACATTAATAAATGTACAGTTTTCTTCCCTTTTCCAATTTAAGTTATTCTGAGTATCTGTTGCTCCACCAATTTTTCACATACTGGGAAAACTGAACACCTGGATAACAACTGAATGTGTAGTTGCCTCTCATGCCCTCATGCACAAAAGGGAAAAATTAGTAGATGCTGTCATAATGTTCTAGCCATATGAAGGAACAAAGACATTATGAACTATTCTGAAATGCAATCCTCCGTCAAAACCAAGCACCACCTCAACGCAGGATTAAAAAAAAAAACCTCTTCAAAAAACGTACAGTATTGCATAGTGCAAAGAAATTTAATTTAATAGTGTTTTAAAAGCCAGATATCCTATGTTACTGTAACAACTGGAACTGCAGAAACCAACAAGACACATGATAACTCTAATTTAGTTCAAGTTTTGGTAAGATGGAAGCCAAAGAACTTCAGAGAAGCCTGTCCCACAATGTATTAGACAAAAGCAAATAAACAAGAGAGGTGATAAAAAGAGGTCCTTTTTTTTTTTTTTTTTTTTTTTTTTTTTTTTTTTTTTTTTTTTTGCAGTAATTTAAGAAGCAACTTGTCAAGACAGCATCAAGTTATGGTCAAATTACTTTGCAGATATCCAAGATGTCCATAAAGCCTCTGTGCTGTTGGTATAAATGCACAAAACCAAAGAAAATTCATCAGAGCCTTCATCTCTAGAACATACAGAAAATAGCACAAGTATCTATAAGGATACTGCAAGGTTATACAGGGAGAAAATTAGAAGCACGACAACCCAAACAGAACATAATCTGGTGCCACATTACTATTAAAAGACAATTAAAAAAAATTATTTCTAGGAATCAGCAACAAAAGGAGGTCTAAGAAGAACCTCCATCCTTTACAAACATGAGTAGAAACATAGTGACAAAGGATGAGGAAGAGGCTGAGGTACTTAGTGCCTTCTCTGCCTCCATCCAGTAGTAAAAAAACAGTTGTTCTGTGGGTACCCTGACCATGAGCTAGAAGACTGAAAGAGGGAGCAAAGCCCCAATAACACAAGGGGAATTTTTCAGCGACTTGCTGCATCACTTAGACACACACAAGTCTATGGAGCAAGATGGGATCCACACAAAGGTACTGAAGGAACTGGCAGAAGAGCTCATTGAGCCACTTTCCATCATTTATCAGCAGTCCTGGATGACCAGGGAGGTCACAGTTGACCGGAGGTGAGTAAATTGGATGCACAGCTACAAGAAGCTGGAAGAAGGACCTGCGGAGATACAGGCCTGTCAGCCTGATCTAGGGGCTGGGAAGGACGTGGAGCAGGCCACCTTGAGTGTCACCATATAGCACATTCAGGACAAACAGGAGATCAGGCACAGCCAGCCTGAGTTCATGAAAGGCAGGCGCTGCTTGACTGACCTGATCTCCTGTTATGACAGTGTGACCCACTTAGTGGATGAGTGGAAGGCTGTTGTCCACTGAGATTTTAGAAAAGCCTCTGACACTGATTACTGCAGTATTCTCCTGGAGAAACTGGCTGCTTATGGTTTGGATAGGTTGAGGGTTCACTGGGTAAAAACCTAAAAATTGTCTGGACAGCCAGGCCCAGGGAGTGGTGGTAAATGGAGCTACAACCAGCTGGCAGCTGGCCACCAGCGGCATTCCCCAGGGCTCAGAGTTGGGGCCAGTCCTTTAATATCTTTATCGATGACCAGGATGAGGGGGTTAAGTGCACCTCAGTTGGTCAGGAATGCTGATCTGCTGGAGGGCAGGAAGGTAATACAGAGGAACAGTGAGCCAAAACCAATTGTATGACCTTATTGTTCTCTACAACTACCTGAGAGCAGATTGTAATGAGGTGGGGGCTGGTGGTTTCTTCCAGAAACAAGTGATAGGCCAAGAGAAAATGGCATCACCTTCCATCGGGGAGGTGTCAACTGGGTATAAGGAATAATTTCTTCAGTAAAAGGGTTGGCAAGAATTGGAACAGGCTGCACAGAAAATTGCTGGAGTCACCCTCTCAGGAGGTATTTAAAGGACATGCAGATGTAGTGCTTAGGGACATGGTTTAGTGGTGATCTTGGCAGTGCTAGATTAATGGATGGACTTTATGGTTTTAGAGGTCTTCCAACTTAAATAATTCCATGCATTTAGATAGGCGAGGCAGCTGAGATCAGAATCAGGCACATGATTATCCCTACGAAGCAAATGTCATGCAACTATACTTAACTTCCAGCATCATCTGAATCTAGTTTAATAACCAGAAAATAGGCTTTTGACAACAATAGTATTTCAAAATGACAGTGTAATTAAATTTAAGTCAAAGCTATGCAATGATGGACTGTATGTTTATGTGTAACCAGCAAATTATATGCTTTTAAGCATGTCAAAATTTTCAAAAGAATTAACCACTGCAGTAATTCAGTTGAGGAAACGGTGGTAGGAAAAAAGACTCCCCCAGGTCATTTTTCAACCAGCTGATATAATGTGATACATACTGTTTGCCACATACAGTGTTTCCAATTCCTACTTCCCTAAAATGTTATGCATTTTAATACCATTCAAGGACAAGCCAATAGTCATGCTTCACTCACTTCTGAGAATCTAGGGAAGGGACTGTGGGAATGGGATGAATAATGAGACAGGAAGTCAGTGTGTCATCCTATGTTACTAGTTTGGACACAGTTAAAGCTGATCAGACATTATCATCAGGTCTGCATGAGCAATGACGACAGACAATTAATTGCCCAGTCTACTGTTGTTCCTAACTAGTGGGAAAAGGGAAAAACTTCAGAAACAGCCTTGATTCCATAGAGAGTAACTTAGAGAACTTTCACAGGACAGGGTAGATCTCAAAACTTGTGTGATTGCCATTTCAAGAGGAACTGATGCCATGACAGTTAACCTTTAACAAACATTTGGTGGTTTCAAGGCGGCACCTTTGGAAAGCATTTGGCTGCTGTGCTCTGTGTCCCTGTTTCTGCCCCCTGCCCCTGTTTGTTCATCACATACCAAGGAATTCTCATGCTGATGATGTCTATTACAGGAGTCTACAGGAGAGCCATCTATTAACTCCCATTTGGTGGGAAAGTGAAAAATATTCTCTTTCCTCTATTATTTTCTCAACTGACAGAACATTTACTTCAATACATAAATTTCTAAGCCATCTTTTAATAAAAGTCTATGCTAGTATAATACACCTTGAAACTGAACAGGGAAGCTTTAATAACTCAAGTTTAAATACACTAAAGCTAATCAATTCATCCTGCATTCAAGTTTCCATTATACTTCTAAGAAAGCACAAAACAGGTTTGTAAAACATAATTAACGTGAGACTGCTACATATAGCATGTAAAATCAAGACTACAGCTTTTACTTCATTTGTTTTGCAGACTCATTAGAATTTTTTTCATTTAAATGTCTCAAACTGTGTAGCCAAATTTATATGTGAAAGAAACAACAAATTAAATTAAATTAGTCCCTATTTAAGCTGTATTTGAAACCATCTAAAACTGATGTTCTTAGTTCCACACTTTCCAAATTAGATTTAAAAAAATTATGTTAGTGGTTCAGAAAACAGACAAATTAATGCAGATTTTTAAAAAATGTTGTACTTTTCAAAACTTGTATACTGAAACTTAACTGGCTGGGAAATCTAGAAAACATTCAGAGCATCTGCTTCTGAGTCCTACTCTATCCCTGCAAAATAGAGACACAAAAAGAACAGTGAACAGAATTCCCAGCCTGGATAAACCTGGGCAGGTGTACTGACTGCAGGGCATCCCTGGCGGAGGAAAGGGCTTGTGCTCACTGAGCACAAGGCGAGTAGGTCATCCCCTGCCTGGGCACCGTGCCACTCAGATGCAGGTAGGTGCCAGGGTGAGAGAGCAGTGCACTGTCCCAGAGACAGCCCTGGCACACCTCCTCACAGAGCCTGCAGCACTGTGATCACTGACCAGGGGCTCACAGGCAACCACTCTGTCGTGCTGCTGCCTGTCCCATTACCTGCTTCCCATAGGTGTCTCCCCTCATACCGCCACAGAAAAGCAGTGAGGGAACTCAGTGCATTAACATGAGTTCTAGCACTATACTGCAGTGTAACTGCAGTTCTTCTACGAGAGGTAAAACAGAAATTAAATTTTCTTTACCTCCTCATACAAACACGGGCTGTAAGTATAAACTAATGGCACACATTATTGTTAATGGTAGTAAGAAACGACAGTGTGAACACTGAGCTGAGAATCAGAGGATAATAATGTGAAGTTTTGCAACATTCGGTGTCTTCAAATTACAGTCAGAGGTGCATGTGCTGCCACTAATGCCAACAGATCTTCCAAGACCTATGACAGTGATCAAGAAATAATCATGGAACAGCTGATGTACTTTCCTGTAATAATCTGTGTCCTATTTAAGGATGAAAATTCTCCGGAGTGACTTATGGTTACAGCTAGAAGAAACAAAAAAGTTCAAAAAATGTTTTCTAACAGTACCATTGAGAAGAGGTTGTCCTCCACGTACACTCCTTGACACTACTGCGCTGTGAACATCTTCAGGAAATCCAGTCTTGCATGACATATCTTCACAGGTTGCTTTTATTGGTGCCTGAAACACAAGACCAAAATTTATGTAATACTTGCAACCCACATTCACCAGAGAAACATTCCAGTTGGCACATACTCCACCTTGCTGCTGTCTTTTACAAGCAGGATCTTTGTTTCTGAACGACTGCAATCAGCACTGCGAGGGCAAAGGGTTAATATTTCTGATAACTGGAATGGAAGGAACAAATCCCACATGTCTGGTAAGATCTAAATAATACACCATCTTGATTCTTCTGACAACTGAACATTTCCACTAAACCAGACATCTAGACTGAAGGAGAATCATAAAGGGAACAAAAACACTCCTTCCTCTGGAAATAAATGTTGCACAAAACACACTGTCAACAATTTTTCACAGCCAGATTTCTTGAAAGGGATCGTTTCAACCACTGGTGTAAAATACTTATTTAGAGTATTTCTACGTGAGGCTGCACCAGAACAAGTAAACTAAGACAAAATGTTACATTTGCAGCAACTTAACAGAACTTACATTTGTGTTAGCGTTCAAACAGATACCATATAAAGCCAAATGTTTCCAATGCAATCTCCTATTTCAAAGGGACATTAAGTTAAAAGGAGAGTAGCTCATTAAATTTGCACAATGGAAGAGCTGAGCCACTGAAACTGTTTGTTCTGTGGCTTATTAAAAAAGTTTACCTTCAAATCACATTCTTAAAAGAGCTTCATAAATGCCTTTCTATTAAGAAATATAATACACCTTGGAAACTTGTTTGTTCTGTAGTCTTCCACATTCAGAATACACTTCTGGTAGCAAAGGTATTTTCCAGGACAGTTTGTTGCCAATTTGGAAAAAAAAAAAAAAAAAAAGCGCAGAAACAAAACCAAACATTTTCTGTGGCAAAGGACTAAGATTCCTTTTCAGTGGATTGGTTTTGTTTCATTTTAGTACTGCACAAGACAATGGCCCACCTTACATGTGGCTACATGACCCTACATTAGGAAAACCCTTTCACACTGTACGCAGCAGAGAGGTCAGCTCCCTTTCCAGCCTGGGCTGAGATATATCCAAGAAATCGTGACAGCCCTTGCACAGTCTCAAACACCTCTACATGCCAAACAAAGGCCTATCCACATGCATGCCCAGACATAGTATATGGTCTTGGACAGCACAAGCAACTGTGTGATTATATCATTCTTAATCTCATCAAGAGTTAAATTAGATTTTCCTGTTTGCTTTCCCAGATGGGCTTCCATCAAGCAGACCTACTCAAGGCCATGTAAGAATGACTGTATACCCTTGCAAGGAAAGCCCTACAGGAAAAAAAAAGGGAAGGAAAAAGACAAGATGATGGTGTTACACCCATTCACCATAGTAATCTCAGGGAAAGAAAGCATCAAAGCAGAGGTGGGACAGGAGCACCTGAACTGACAAGGGTTTCCTCAGGGAAAAGGGACTAGGTGGAAGTGTAATCTCTTCCCTAACATGGCCAAACTCAGCTGGTCAACCCCTGCTGGAACAGTTTTATCACTAATGCAAGGAGACATTATTAACCCATTGCATTGCATTTACACCAACAACATCCTAACTGTGCAGCTCAACACTGACACTAGCAAAAACAAAGAAAAAATTAAAATTTACTAACTCGCAAGCTAATGCACTATGCAGGTAGGTGCTCAGTAGGAGAACTTGTAATTATCAAGTTTCAGACTAATTTAAACTGTTTTGACTTAAAAACTACATGGGTATCTCACCTGTGTACAATTATTTATGTAGTTTATTATGTTTATAAGGAGATCCTAAAGAGAAAGCAAACAAAGCAACACTTTAGCTATCACAGGACTATGTTCCATACAAAACTGGAATCAGGATCTGTAACTATGTGCCAACAGTCTATTTAAATATTGAGTTTTTAAGATAAAAAGATGGCAAATCAAAAATAACAAAAATTTCAACCAGCCATTTTCTTCAGCTTTGGGATCCAAGTCACAGGTTTGTTAAGGTTTACCTAATTTAAAGAAAAATAGTAAGACTCATTTAAACTACTGCACAAAAGGTGACTTCAAAGTAATGTGGTGGAAATGGAAATAAAAGTCTTTCATGGTATCTTTGAAAACACCAAAGGTGGGCAGCTGAGGAGATAGCAGGATTTTTAACAAGACCACACTGATGTGTTCGGGAATCTTTCAGCCTTTCCAGTAATCTATATGTACTAAACAGCTCTTATAAACTGAAACAATGGCCACTGAAACAAAGGCTGGGGAACATGAATAGAGAGCCTTCTTTATTCTTTCATTTGCAGCCATCAATTTTATCCAGAAACAAAAGACTGTACTCTGCTCTCCAAAAGCAGGCCTTTGTAAAGATTGTTTGAGAATAAAAACACAAGGGAAGAAAGAATTCAAATTTTCAGCAATTCTTAATCGCCCCCTGTTAAGCATTCTGAATTAAGTAGAAGTTGCAACTTCAAACACAATGGGTCACATCAAGTTCAGCCTAAGAGTACTGCAAGACTTAAACCATTTTAACTCTAAGAAAAGAAGGATGCTGAAATATTTTTATCCCCTTATCTGGGGCAAAAGGCAAAAGCTAGTGAAGATTATGGGACACATAATTTACAGGATTTTGCGTGATTAGTACAATTCCCAAGACACTTTCAAATTTAAAATAATATTACTTGTACATTCATCTGCAGAAGGACACCATTTAAAAAAACCCATCTTTAAAGACAGAAAGCAATTACCTTAGCTTATACCCAAATAAAACCTACTCAGTGGAGTCATGAGGCTTTGAATAAGCTCAGCACTTGGAAAATTCTCCTCTCCTGTACTAACTGACTTTGCAACAGCAAAATAAAGTTAGTTCTAAAAAACTATTCTGCTTTCCTCATCCTTTATGACTTGTTTAGCCATTTTTAACTGCTAAATGAGTGATAAGCATTACCATCTCCAGAATCTAGAGAGACAGTCACACATGGTATCAGATCATGCATATAAACTCAGTACTGTAGATCTCAGAGTAAATGCAACAGGAAAATGGCAATTATGAAGCAACATGACGTAAATTAGAAGTCTTCTGTCAAAACTGTTATTCAATCAATTTAAAGAATTCACCATTCTGATATAGTTAGGCAGTTAAGCCTGCAGTTTTGATACCCTGCTCCTCTGTTGCTTTAGTTTCATCTCTAGATATCAAATCTGTGGTTTAATTCCACAGCTGTATTCCAGCTTGATTTAAAAACAAAACAAAACAAAACCCACAAAAAAGCCCCCCAAAAAACCCAAACCAAAAATACCGTAACAACCTGTTTAAAATCTCAGCTGTATAATCTAAGGGATTTGCATTTACATCTCTTTCTAAACACCACCAGTAAAAGTCTTCCAACAATACAGGCCTCAAAGTTTTGAAAAGTTTCTAACTGAAAAAAGAATTGAGCCAGGCAGAATTTCCTCACTAGTATTGACAGATCTGGACTCATAACTGAATTCCATTGTTTCTAAAAACAGATGCATTTAAAATTCCAAATATCTGGAAATACCCATTTAAAGAAACATGTATTTCAAAATGTAATCTCACCACCTCCTCTGCATATGCTATACACCACTGGAGTTCAGTAGTAACTATCAATCTGAAATATCCAAGTCTCTTTTACTTTGCATCTACTTCTTTGCATCTACATGTACTGTAACACAAGATTTCTTAACAGGAATTGTACCAAAATGCAAGACAAGTTATTTTTGGAAGACTGCTTTCTTTTATAATCCTTGTAACTTAGTCCCATAGGAAAAGAAGCCTAGGTAGTAAAAAGTAAAACCAATAGGTATGCATCAAAGAAAGTATCATGCTATACAGTATAACTGAACATAGTACAGTTACCAATTGCCAAGTCTAGCCAATTCACAGGACATTATGGTGTGAAGTTCAAAACAATGTCTGACATAATTATATGTATGACAGAAGCAAGAACAGGGTATTTGAGCTCTTCCTCCTTAATAACCAACATTAATTTACAACTACCACACTAATATTCTACTTAAGCACAGATCACAGAAACATTTGTGGCTGTGTTTAAAGACTGTGTGTTTCTTCATTAATTTAAAAGCCAGGATGATACCCGATACTCATTTGCAACTTAGGCTGCAACTCTATAGAGATTGTTCTGCCTATTTTTAGTTTTGTGTACAGACATCTGACACAATGGGATATGCTGTATGAGGTAGTACTATTTAGTAATGAGTTTCTACTTACTGTCATAAGAAATATACCCTAGATGACAGAAACACCTCTGAAAACCTTTAGATATTGGAATTCAAAATTATCAGCAAATCTTTCTTAAATCTCCAACTTGCTGCAAACAAAGCTGCCAACAATTTATACTCTCACAGTACTCAGTACTTCAGCAAACATAGTCAAGTACAATTTGTTTTCAGCCATAGAGTGCAACTAGAGAAAAAGTGCCTTTCATTCAAATTGTTCTGGAAGCCAAAAGCTTCCAAAGAGGGTGCCAGGCCACATCCTCGCAGAGGTCATTCAGTAAACAGCAGAAAGGGCTTTCGTTATACCATCTTCATGTCTAATCACTGTTCTACTTCATGAACCACAAGATTTTAGATCAGAAAATCCACTTTCTTAAACCAACACATATAACTCTAAAGCACCTTTCCCAGGTAAGACAATTTACAACTTTTACACTAGTATCTGGTTTGAAGTAACCTGCCTTCAACTACCAAAGGTTCATAGAATCATACAATGCCTTGAGTTGGAAACGGCCATAAAAGTCATCTATTTCCACCCTTCCTGCCCATGGGCAGGGACACCCTCCACTAAACCAGTGCGGCTTGCTCAAAGCACCATCTGACCTGACCTTGAACAATTCCAGGAATGGGGCATCTACAACTTCTCTGGGCAACATTTTCCACTGCCTTCACAGTGAAGAGTATCTAATCTCAACCTCCTGTTTTTCAGTTTCTAGCCATTCCTACTTGCCCTATCTCTACACGTCCATTTAAAAAGTCTCTCTTGCTGGTCATGTCCAGCCTCTCATCCACCAGGATCATCTCTGCATCTGTTCATCCCCCAGCTTTACAAACCATGTACACAGCCTATTCTGTTAACCCCCAATGACAGACAATATTCATTTGCTTTATTAAAAATTGAGACAATTATTTAGTACACTCCACATAGCTCAGAGCCATAATCCAAGTTTGGACTTTCCCCTGTCCCTCAACTAGGAAAACATGAGAGTGGCTCCATCTTCCAAAACATGTTTCTTCACACAAGCCACAGCTCAGAGGAGGATATTTTAAAATTTCTGTATGTCTAAGTTTTAATAATTGTTTTAATAATAACCTTTAAAAAAAATTGGTCCAGGAAAAATTTGACCACACATTCTAATTGCTCTACAAGAAATTACCTCTCTCTGATTTGATAATAGCCATTGTATTGCTCACACTGATCATCTCAACCCATAAAACTGCCGCTGTTCCATACAGGAGGATGCTACTTTTTTCAGACCTTTGGGGAGGCCTTGCAAGGCCTCTTTGGGGGGGACCACAAAATTTTAACTATGTCTTTAGCTGCTGGGAGATAATTATATGCTAATTATAAGGAATGGGAGAGTCCCTAGAGGAGTTTGTTGGTAAAAATATATTTTTTAAATATGTCAAGGAGTGCCTAGCGGAGAGGATAAATGCGCCTTTTGGAAACATGGTATTTAATTAAATATACGAATACTGACTAAAACCAAATACTTTAAGTGAAATGCTGAAAAGACTTGGCAGCGAATTACCTTCCATCTTCGAAGCTGCTGATACTGTATCTGTTTCCATAAGCCATTTAAAAATAGAAAGCCTAATTTCCCTTCTTTATTCAGACAGAGCTCCCATGATCTTTCAACAAGAAGTGCAGGATCAAATCAAATGTTGAATCATGCACACTTGGATTATATACCTCTCAAGGTTAACAGCAACCTGGTCCAACACCCAGGTGAAAAAGGTCCCCCTCAGCTCACTCACAAACTTCAAACGCACTTGAGGAAATAAGAGATCTTCCTTAAAATCATCCTGCAATAATGTACCTTTCTTTCCTCTCAGGATTTACCTCACTGTATGCCACTGTCAGCCAACAAGCAAGTCTCGGTTCAGTGGTAGGTCAGAAGAACTTTACCACTGCTTCTGCAAAGGATGTCAAGTATTCTTTTTGACTTCATTACTTTCCACCCAGAGTTTGGACAATGCCCTCAGGCACATGGTGAGACTCTCGGGGATGGTGCTGTGCATAGCCAGTAGCTGGACTCGATGATCCTTGTGGGATCATCAGTTAATTCTGTGATCTGTCTCACTGAACCTTACGTACAACTGGTACCACTAGGTTAGGGGAAGCACACAGGCTACTCCGTAAGGCCACTATGGGTTCCTCCTATTCGTTATAACAAAAATTTTAAAATCAAAATTCCAGGGAACATTAGAGACTGCACAGCCTTTGGGAATGGATTTGCGCTTTATGCGCATACATTGTTCAAAGTGAGTTATGCTCTCATCCTAGTGAGAGTGCTGGTAACTACTGAAACTGTTCCAAACTTTCTGAACTTTTTTGTTAAACTAAAAAAGCACTTACAAAACCAATGAGAAACAGAAAGAGAGTTTAACTGGAAAATGATTCTGTTAAGCAGGAAGCGCCATTCAAAAATTCCTGTTCCTTACCACATGACAAGTCCCTTACACAATACTGTCTGTAGAGTAAAAATAACTTTACTCACAGCTTCCTCAAGCTATTTTTAAATATAAATATGTAATTCTGTCACAGCTGAATTGTCATGTGTTACTGCTCAGTTATTAAAAGAAGTAATAAATTATATTATTGATATAAAAACATCAATGAAACCAAGTAAGACAGAACATGATGGGGTTCTTCCAATGACGTTTCTGGGAGGTCCTCCAACTTCTAGAAACAGGAAGGAAAATAACAGATAGGAAGTTTTTGAATTACACACTTTTGACTAGATGTAGTGCAAAAATATGATAATTCTGGGCAATATTTTAAAAGCTGGTATCATAAAACTACACATTCATCTTTCCAGCACACTGAGCTACATGCCTAGGTAGCAGTACTACCCAGAAAGAGAAAGCAGTACAAGGCTCTCTAGAAAACACACATTTATTAAAAATACACAGACTGACAACATGAGACTATATGCCTTCTGGTAGATAAGCAGAATATGTATTTCTGAGCTTGCTACAATACCTGCCCAGATAATTTTGTGTATTAAAAAAATTCTGATTATCTCCTGTTCTGTGAACCAATTACTTAAATTCAAAACACTCACTGAATACACAACCTTATCTGTTCTATAATAGATGTAAAAAGAAGTTTTTAAAAAAGTATTTTAACAAAATATATTTAAATATTATATTCAGTTTAATATCCAAAGAAATTCAGCTTAGCAATTATCTGAATTTTGAGGATGTGTCAGTGGTATCACTACCACATAGAACAGACAGACAAGGACTGGAGAGCTCTCTGCTGCAATACCCGGCCACATTTAACTTTTCCAATGGAGTCTTTGAAAACAAAAACAAAAAAAAAAACAAAAAACAAACAAACAGAATAGAAAGATCTATATCCAAAAAGGCTGAGGTACTCCACATAACTACCCTGGTCAGGGGCTTATGAATGTGTTATGAAATGTATTCAATTCACTACGTGCAGTGTACTTTGAACGGAGTTAATGGTGTTGGAGTCTGTTAATGGAGTCGTTTATCAGAGACACTGTAAAACACATGCCTATACAGATAAAAAAAAATAAACCTAAGACACAGGTATATTGTGAGAGACAAGATTTATGCACAATAAGGAATCTTGCTTGTTTCTCCATAAAACAATGTTAATATTCCTCACCCCAATTCCACCAGACTACTGCTGCTGGGGGTAATTACGAAAGGGGTAGAGCTGGCAAGAAATGCCACTGCTGGATTCACAGCTGAGGCCGCTTAACAGGAGTGTCATTTAGGGTAGTAGCTTTATCACCTGGATACATTCGCTAAGACCTGGAATAAGACCAAAACTGCCTGCAAAGGGTAATAACTTACGTCCCCTGACATCATAATTCAAATTCAAACCAGTCACCTAAGCTCAAAAGGCTCCAAAACTGCTTTATTGTTTACTTGCTTTTGATTTAGAAACAGACAACATCCACGTAGTTATTTGGTCAGCTTATATTTAAAAAAAGAAACAAACCCTTTTTGAGCACTTTATTTCTACTTTGTGTTCCAGCTTATTTCTAAGAGTAGTTTCATTCCTGTAAATGCTTTCCCATTCCTTTGCTAGATCGGAACTGTTGTTTTAGCCAGAAAAAAAAAGACTCACTCCTTTCATCCTCTCTTCTGTCAGGAGTTTTTGCATATTATACTCCCAGACTCATACTGATACCCTAAACAACAAAACAGAGCACAGTTTTCATTCCCTTCTTTCTTGTGCAGGTTACACACTGCCAAAACTCTTAAGCTGCATTTCCTGTACATAAACAACATCCACAGATCTGCCCTTAAAATCTGTCTCTGGTTACAATCTTTCAAGTAATTCCATAATGAAAGCTTTTCTACACCACTCATGAATAACAAATTGATTAATAACTCCAGAAAATAAAGGTAGATAGAGGCTGTGTTGCAAAGAGGAAAAACTAAGTGAAAAGGTTCAACATTTCAGAAGAACGCGATATAAATAACCTCCTACAAACCAAAAGTAGTAGGTATGACGACAGGGGAAAAAAGTTAGCACTGCACCTAGCTGATGAAGGTTCTTGCAGTATGCATGATGGAAGAAGGGGAGAGGAAAAAAGAGCTCTTAAAATGAGAGTGTTGTACAGACCCAGGTCTATAAATCTGATTTCATACCCAAGTTCCAATTTTGTTACACACTATTAAAAATCAACCCTAACCTGATTTAATGGATACCCAAACAAGGGGGAAATTGGATTCTCCAACCATAACGTGCTAGTGACACTGAGTGATACATAAAACAAACACGGCTAGTTCCTGTCCTTAATGCATAGTCTACGCTTCAATTTCAAACCTGCCTTGGGTCGGGAAAAAAAACAAAAAACAACAAAGATGGAATAAGAGCTTACTGCAGATTTTGTGCTTTAAAGATTTATTGAGATAGGAAGACTAAACAGAACTGAAAGCACACACAGTAAACAGCACATAAGGACTTAAAAAAACACACACGGAAAAAAACAACCCAACACAACAACAGCCGGTAAGTGGCACACACAAGTTTCTGAACAGGGTGTCTGCTATCACATGCAGCCGCTCATGCTCAGCCGGACACTCCGTGTCACGCCAGCCACCCTGCCTCGCGTCCTCCCAGGACTCAGGGGAAAATCCTCGGCTGCCGTGGAGCAGCGTTTCAGCACCTCGATCGCCTAGTGCAAGTCAACAGCCGCTGAGAGCGCCTCAGAAACTGCGTGAAGGGCTCAACTGCCCGGGGACCCCGTGAGGGGACGGAGCGTTAGAGAGACGGAGAAGCGGAGAGACGGGAGGCCGGGCGGGCTGCTCCCGCCCCCGGTGCGGCGGAGGCAGCGGGGCCGCACCATGGACAGTGGCTGCGCCCGCCGCCTCCCCCTGCCCTGCGCCAGCCGCTGCGGGCGCGGCGGGAGGGCGCCCTGCCCGCCCCGGCACCCCGGCCCCGCCGCCGGCCTCGCCTCAACCCCGCTCCCCCGGCCCGACAGAAATGCCCCAATCGTAAATACCATTAAGAGGCGATGATCTGCGCCATCTGTCCCTCGGACTTACCGCCCTCTCCACCCCCGGCGCCGCGCCGGATACGAGCTCAGCGAGCACAAAGCGAACGCGGAACGCACCGGGTACCCCGGCTCTGCTCCCACTCCGAATACCCTTCGTCGCCCGAGGAGAGCTCAACCACCACCCTGCGGGCATTGCCCCTGCTGTCCCAACGGGATCCATTTTGTCGTCTCCCTGTCCTCCCCACACCCTCCCGGTCACTCCCCCCATCTCGTCCCAGACCTCCACTTTCTGCACACCAAGGGGAGCAACACCGCGGCTAGCGGTGCCCGGCGCTGCCCCGCGACCACCTGCCCGGGACCCCCTCACTAGCCCGCCCGGAGCGCCCCGGCGAGGCCGCCGGCGGGAGGCAGCACCAGGACTTTCATAACAATAAATTAAACACTTCGGGGCCCGAAGCCCGTCCCAGTGGAAATTCCCGTTAGCGGCAGGGGGTGGGGAAGCCCAGCGCCCAGGCGGAGGCTGATTAAATTCTTCCCGGGGAAGGGATTAGCGGGCGAGGGAGCCGGGGGTAGCTGAGGCGCGGGGGCTGTGCTCTGCCCCGCACCTCTCTGGCACCCCAGCCCGCCCTTCGTCACACGGGGCGTGGGGAATGTTCGCTCCGTCCCCCACTCCGGGTAGTTTGTCCCCGCGCCCGTGACGGGGCCAAGCTCCGTGCTCCTACCAGGCGCGCGGGTACCGGCCAGCTCCCCCCCTCGTCCCGCGGCACCTGCTCTCCCGGGAATGAGGGGGATCGGTGACCCCATCACCTCTCGCGTCTCGGGACCACCCTCTCCCTCTCAGCCAGCCCCGGGCAGGCGCTCCCCTCTCTCTCTCTCTCCCCGCGGCGCGGAGCCCGGTGGCGGGGCTGCCCCGAGCAGGTGGCTCCGCACGAGCGGCCACGAGCCACCTCGGGGCACCCCGGCAGCGGAGCCGCCTTTCCCCTACCCCCTCCCCGAGACCCCCACCATGAAGCGGAGCCTGCCTGCTTCACCACCCCCTTTTTTTTTTTTTTTTTTTACCCCCGGCTCTCCCGCCTTTCCCGGGCATCGCTGCCCGCAGGGGAACAAAGAGCCGCAGCCCGGCCCGCTCCCCGCCGGCGGTGCTTACCTGCTGCAGGGCCGCCAGCAGCATCAGCGCCAGCGGCGGCAGGATCCGCGGCGGCGCTCCCGCTACCCGGCACATGGAGGCGAGGAGGGGCGGCGGCAGGGCGGCCCCCAGCAGTTCCGGAGCGCGGCTGGAGCCCGTGGAGCGGGGCGAGGGGAGCGGCGGGGAAGGTCGGGCAGCAGCAGCTGCCGGGAGCTGCGGTCGGCGTCTGCCCCGCCTGCCGGAGCCGGTTGCCGCTCTAGCTCATGGGCAGCGATGCAGCGGAGGGAGAGAGCGCGGGGGGCGGAGGATGGGTGAAACTCAGCTCTGGGTCAGCCTGCTTGTCTCTCTGCCCGAGCCCCCTCGGTGGTGCAGAGGGTGGGCAGGAAAGAGGAGGAGGAGGAGAATGGGCGAACAAAAGGCTGGGAGATAAGAAAGAAGTAGTAGCTGCTGCTGCTGCGAGGCCGGTGCGGCGGCGGCTCCCCTCGGCTGGCGCCTTCCTCACGACTGGATCGTGCCCACCTCGCTCCTCCCGCCGATGCCCCCAGCGAGCTCGGGCAGGCGGCTCCTCTCAGCGCCTCAGCCCAGGCACGCCAGCACCGCCGCTCCGCCGGCCCCAGCCCTGCTGCATGCTCGCCCCGCACTTTCTCTCTCCCTCTTTCTTCTCCTCCCTCCACCCCTCCCCCTGCAGGCAAAGCCCTCCGCCGAAGCACAATGATAACAATACCCCAGCAGCCTCTGCCTGCCGTGCGCCTGTCTACGCGCTCGCCCGGTGCCTGCCTGCCTGTCTGCTGCTGGCAGCTCCCTCTCCGCCTCCCGTCGCTCCCTGCCGGCCGCACGGCCAATGGGAACGGCACGGCACAGTGAGCGCCGGGAAATTCGCTGCTGTGCCTGCGAATAGTGCTGCCCCTCCTCAGTCCCCGGAGAGCGGGCGCAGGGGACAGCGGGGCAGGCGCCAGCGCCCGTTGGTCCTGCAGGGCTAACAGTTAAAGAGCGGTGGGACGAAATAAATTCCAACCCACACACTTGGTGTACTGCAATGGTTTGGGGGGCGAGAACTTTCTGGGGAAGGAAGGACCCGTCCCCGCCGTGCTCGGTTGGGGACAGTCGGTGCAATGAGAAGCTGCGGGGGCGCCGCCGATGCCCAGCCCGGGGGCCGTGGGACGACCCTGCCCGGTGCTGGCGGCTCGGCAAGTTCCGCTCAGCTGTTACTGCTTAGCTTTCCTCTCTTTTTTTTTTTTTTTTTTTTTTTTTTTTTTTTTTTTTTTTTTCCCTTAATTTTTTTTTTCTTCATTCTCATTCCGTATTTCTTTTTCTAAACTACCTGCTGAATTTTATTAGCAAGTGTTTTCAAAAGCAGTCCGAGCTTCTAAAAATGTCAGCGTGCAGAACGGAGCTGGGGAGTGCTGCTGAGCGAACAGTTACAGAAGCAAGTAGCAAGTGCTGGTTCATTTGCAGAGCTGGCACGGATTTTCGCTCGCTCACAATCGGCAAAGTTGTTTTGTCTCTATGCATCAGAGCTTTCATCCTGGGACATAGTAAGGGGAGGATTCGTAGGCATTGCCCCCTAGGCAATTTTATGAAGTGTTCATTCAAAATGGTGCATTGTTTATTTTAAAGCGTCTTTACACCTGAACTTAGAAGAAAAATACTCTTCCCAACACCCCTCTCTTTAGAAAATAACGCAAACTGTCATGCTCAATGTTTTGAAAGGAAACAGCGGATTTGCTTTTATATTTTTTATCGGGAAAGGCGGGGTAAGTACGCGATTTTACGATGCTGATTTCATTAGCCTGGGAATTGAAAATAGCGGTCACTCGTGAGCTGCGATGCAGCTGCGCACCCGAGGCGGCAGGGGAGCGGGAGAGGAGGCCCCGGAGCCGCGGGGGTGATGCGCACCCGCCTGTGCCCGCAGCCGCAGCCGCCCGCCGCCTCCGCGGGGCAGAGCAGAGCCCGGGCACCGGGCGAGCCAGACACCACCTGCAAGGCTTGAGCACCAAGTGAGACTCAGCCGAGCAGAGTCGGCCTCAACTAGCAAAACAGGATCCCCCCCGACACCCCCCTCCCTTCCCGCGACCTCTTTAAAGTAGAAGTCCGTGCGATTGTACCGATCCCAAGAGTTGTGAAGAACAATGCGAGAAGGAAAGTGTGGCTGGTCATGAGTTTCTGGATTAAAATTTAGCCAAAGACTGAGGGAAAGGAAGCAAGAAGGACACAGCTGATGTTTATATCCTGTTACAAAGTCGAGTTTCTCTGTTTTGCACCTGACAGAGCATGTGTTCAGATTTTTTTAGCAATTCTAAAGAAAAATGCTTTGATTTGCTTATGAAAGAGTAACATTCCCTGAGTTACAGATTCCTGTTTGTATTTTCTGATAGGTAGGCAAAATGTTAGCATTTGCTAATGGCTGTATTTGAGCATTTATTCACTTTTACAAGTGTTTTACAGAATGCGAAGCTCACATTATAAACTACTCCATAAACCAGCTGTCCAATGAGAATAATTACCTGTCACCTAAATGAGCCTGGCCCCTCACATCCTTCAACCCATCCATCCCTAAAGGCCTGAAAAACTAACGGCTCTGCAGCATATCTGGAAAGTTACCAGATCTGAGCTCTGACTGATGCTTCTTATGGTTCTACTGCTGCCTTTAAATTTACTTGGCAGGATTAGTAACACTGGCAGAAAAATTGCTCTCACCAACATCATTTTATTGTGTCTTCTAGCCCTGAACAAGAGTGTTCAAGTTTGAATCAAGCAGTGGGCTTCCCTCATTTACTTAAAACCAAAAGTTTCCTCTTGCTCATAGTTCTCTGCTGGGGTATTGTGATAAAGAGGTAAGAGAGCAGGGTTAGGTCATACCTTTTGAGGTATAATCTCTGCACCACATCTCTTTATGGTGCGAGGCATTTGTTCGGGAGAGCAGAGCAAAGGAGACACTTGTGCGTTGCTTCCAAACATGAATGACTCCTCAGGGAATCCTTAATCTGTAGTATAAGCCCAAGAGAACACCTTTTTATTTTTTCCCCTACAGAAATAATCTAGCATTAAGTAGGCATAGCTGGAAATTCAGAGTTATTACTGCTGCAAGGATGAGATTGTCAACTTTTTTCGCGTATATCATGCAAAAGCCAGCAAGCTGGCGTTTTCTGGCCAAGATTCAAACAAGTGATTTAGAACTCAGAGGGTTGATCTCCTAATTCAGCCTCAGATTGCATTTATGACTGTGTTTTAACTAGTATGAAAATAGTGGACATAAGTTAATGTTCGAGCTAGGAGATCTCAAGGGCTTCCAGAAAAACCTTGTTAAAATTCCATGATTGAGTTGAAGAGAGGATTAGGGTAATTCCCATGTTAGTCATGGAGTTGAGTCTCTCTTTCAACTTGTCCAAATTAATTTTCATTCCTAAGGTTCATAAAAATACTGTAAAAAAAATGAATGCTTTCAATTTGAACATGCTATATTGCTCATGGCTTCAAATATTTTGGAAAAGGAGACCCTTTCCCTTGTGGGTCTATTCTTACATTTAATCTTCCAGGTACTGCCGCTACTACTCCTCTCCTCAATTCAAATTATGCAAATTAAGTACTTTACTGGCAGTTTAAACCCTTATCTGACATTTATGTGTGTGATTTTAGCAAGCTGAGTTACCCTGCATACATGCATACCCTGTTCCTCTGCCTAAGTATTTACAAGATCGAAGCATACATGCATTGAGCAAAAGTAATAAGGGCATATTAGTTTTTGCCCAGTTTTCTTGTATTCTTCATGACATATGAAGAAATACTTTTATTTATTTAAAAAGAAAACAAAACCAGATCACACAAGTAATGAGTCTGAGGGCATCCAATGCTTGTTAATGAGTTTTATCACAATAGTGGAAAAAGCAGTGAATGTCTTTTACTATGACACAAAGGCTGCACACACCATCAGCTAATCCAGATAAATTCTCCAAACAGAAAAGAAAGAAGTATGAACAAAAACAAAAATCCAAGTATTTAAAACACTGTTTTGTAGCTTGGATTCTGTTGTCATCCTAGGACTCCAGATTTATTTTGAGTAGTCTGTGACAGGCAACGGGGAAAAAGCATATTTGTATATTCTGTGTAGCAACATCACGCATGTGAAATTCCTAAGGGGAGGGAGATTTTTCTGAATAGTAAGATTGTTAGTTGTTGGCACCTCAGGAAAATGATTTATTGCTTTAGGAAGTAAATAATCATGTATGGCCAAGAAGAATGCAGTTTTATGTAGATAGCATCAAGTGGGTAAGAAAAGCCGAGTGGCACAGATACTAAAACAGCTTAAATATTTTAAAAATTAGAATAATTTAAATGTTATTGTTAGTGCTGCTGTCTTTCTCTAACTTCAGTAAAATAAATATGACATTGAATTAATCAGTCTGTGTGTTTGGGTTTTTTAATATGCTTTTTCATGTCGATTACCTATGTGAACTAAAACCCACAAAAAGTTCTAATTGTCATTTTATTTAGGGACATATTCTCAGAAAGAGGGGAAAAAACTGGTCTTAGCAATAAGTAAGTAATATTTATTTGACTTGTATCTTATGATTTCTTATAGAACTTGAACAGTTTATCCTGGTGGGCTTTTCTGGCCCTATCATTACTTAAGATGCATAGCTCTACATGTTTTCCCAGTCTTTTCTTACATCAAGGCAATGAAGAACATGGAAAGGTAACTACAGTTGCAGCATTAGTGCCCTGTTATGCTCACATTTGAAAATCAGCTGGGTTAGGATAGAAGAATGTAGTATACAGCAGATCTGTTTCTGCTTTAGCAAGCCTTGGCAGCATTAATCGCTTTTTATTGAGATATACATATGATACATATGTGTGTGTGCATGTGTGTGTGTGTATGTATACACATACAGACATAGATATATATATGATTTGTAGAAAAGGATTTTCTTTTCCCTTTTCTGATAAATTGTATCTGTCACCATAGTTATATTTCTGTTAATTGCTGATGAATTTTGTAAAGGATGTAATACAGATGTGATACAATATATTTGCATATTGTATAATTTGCTTCATGTTTATACCCTTAGTGTGAAGATCTGGGATCAACATATTCAAGCTGATTGCTTGTGTTTCATTCTTCCAGGAATCTCATTCAGCATCATTGCCCACTGCCTTCAAGCTGTTTGGCATGGAGAGTTTCTATTGAAAATCAAGATAGAGACCTTCTGATCAGCATAGCATCTCTATTCAGTGCCATATCTTAAAAAAAATAAAATCTTTTCCAGAACAAGGCTTTAATCATATGGTGTGAGAAAGGATGATCGACTTGTAACTGATGATCGACTGAAAAGATGATGACTTCTAACAAGGGCGTATGATGATTTCTAATCTCCACAACAGAAAGTTTTAGAGTTTCACAGAGCTGCTTCATATTGATTACACCAGTAGGAAGAGATGGACTTGCTTCTTTAAAATCTAGCTACAGTGAATACTTTTTTTTTTATATTATTATTTATGATTTGAAGTATTTCCTTTTTCTTGATTGTCTTTCCAATGATAGCAAGTAATAATTTTCTTGTCTTGGTATCAGAAGTCTCGACTTTTTTTTCTGATTTATACAGTCTGCAGAGTCCCAGACTCCCTTTTTAGCCATAACCAGAATTCACAGGTGTGAATGAAGCTGTTGTCTTCTCTGAAGAGGTATGTATGTAACACCTACAAAAAAGAAACAAAGAAATTTCCAAAAGATAAATCTTACTATTCCTGACTTCTTGATAATAAAAATTAAGAAACTGTAATCCTAGTTGTTTGTAGTAAACCAGCATAGACAGATAATAATTTAATGAAATTTTAATAATTTGCTTTAATAAAATTTTAAGAGCTGTCATGTGGATTGTCACTTTGATTAATAAGTAGCATTTGAAACACTTATATTTACATATGCCTAGTATTTTCTATGACCAAATTTTATTTTCATTTACTGTAGTACTTATTTTAGTTAATAATTTTAATTATTTGTTTCAAGCCAAGTACTTTTTGAAAACTTCAGAAAAAAATTCTTTGTCCTTTCAGAAGAATGAGGTCAGGGAAAATATGTAATTTTTTTTTGTTTTTTGTTTAAAAATGCTTGCTGCCATCTCAGCAGGCTCTGAAGCAGAGTTTAACTTTGGGAGTAGCATGATCCTTACATTGAGGTTGTGCCTTTTCCAATTGCTGTTAACACTGGCATTTTTATAGATCTGAAAATTATGTTGTGTAAGTTCAGAAGAGTTTCACAGCCATATCCCCTGTCAGATCCATCTGTATCCAATATACCTCCTACTCCTCCAACAACTGCTGTTTTGCAAAAATTCTGCAAACAAGCCATCTTCATAGAACAAGTGTCTCTTATTTTGAGAATGGAGGAGATGCTCTGGAATTCCCAATACTTCCTGTTGGATTAAGCATGGGAGAGATGGTAGGGGCTGTCTGTATTCATGAGTTTGTTGCTCCCCTTTCAGACAATGTTCTCAAAAATTGCAGAAGGATTCAGGAAGTTTAGAACAGTTAGAAAGTTAGGGAATTGTGGATTCAAGCATCTGAAATACTTTTTATTGACAAGTATATTAATAATAGTAGTTCTCTTATTAAAAACATTTACAGTTTGTCTGCAAAAATTCAGTCCAAGTTAAAATTAGACATGCAGTGAAGTAGCCATGGAGAAATATTTTACATGCTTGCAGAGAAATCTGAAGATTTAAAAAAAAATCCTCCTACTTTTTGAATCATTTTTACATTAGTATGACTCAAAAATGGGTTTCATCTTTAAAATGAAATTTTGCAGATCTTCTATATATTTTGCACCATTTTAAGCCTAAGTCATCCCCAAATGCTATCTGAATTTACATGACTGGATCATTAACCTGAACTTTAGGAAGTCTCTAAAGATTTATTTATAAGGGAAGAGTATTCTCCCTTGGACACATTAGATCCTGGGCAGCCTGGAGACTTGGGTTTTTCCCTCACAGTTCCAGGTATGTCCTGTGAAAAGTCTGATCTCTGCAGGCACAGCTGCGTCTGCAACTTCAAACAAAAAAAAACAACCAAAGACCCAAAACAGAGCTTTTTCCTGAGGCACTGTGGTTTGCTACTGTGAACAGCTGCCCACCTTGCCTCTTCCCAAGCGTTCTCCATCCCCAGAGCTGAGGGGAACATGTGCTGTACCCCTTTTCAGCAGCGTGTTGGTTCAGAGCTTCGTCAGTGGCATGAGCTGAGCGGCCGAGCAGTGTCCCAGCTGCCAGGCTCGGGATTAGAAAATGACACTCTGATGACTCTGAGGCCAGGGGCGGAAGGGCCATTCGGATTGAGGTGTTAAAAACCGTCGTGGCAAGATGAGACAGGGCTCCTTTGTCAAAACCCTAAATCTGCCTTCTTCCTGCTTATAAACACCCCTCTGCTGCTTCTCACCTCAGGATCAATGGGAGTTCCTGAGGGTTTGTCGTGTTAGAAAGTTGGGCTATTTTTTTTTTTTTTTTTTGCCAGACTCTTACAAAAAGTATTTAGGAGTTGAAATAAATAATTTTTAGGTTTTTATAACTGTAGCCATAATTTAATTTCTGTGTTAAAGATCACAATTCAGTACACGTGCAGATTCTGAAAACAGCTAAGTAGCTAATCATAAAAATCTATGACTTTAGTTCTTTGGCTTTAAAATAAAATCTCTTTTTTTCTCTGCTGCTAATGGATCAAATTCATTGGGTTTTTTTATATTTTTTGAAGTCAAAAGGGCCATTTTAATAATTTATTTTGACTTCATCAAAGCACAGACTTAAAAATATTACCTAGTAGTTTTCCTAACAAGGCCAAGAACTTATGCAGAGCAAGATGATGTTTTTGAGGCGGACATAGAAGCTTGATTTAGAGTGACAGAATCCAGGACAAGTCTTGCTAGTTACGTTTTCCTAGTGAAATGCAGTTCTTCTGTGAGAAGTCTTACTTCACAAGTCAGGGACAGACACTTTATCCACCTGGGCCTTTCTTTGAACCACTGTGGAGAGGGTGCAGTATGAGCTGCTGCTACAGCCTCATCTGTTCACAGTTCCTGAGCTGCAGGCAACAGCAGGGAGCTCAGCACGGACTAAACACCCAAGTGTTCACTTTGATTTGCAGAAGGATTTTGCATCCAGTGCTGAGCTTTGTGCTACTGCAGGGGTACCTATGTTGCACCATAGCTATTGCACAGGCAGGAGTAGATAGTTTTTGGAGAAGAACAAATAAGTACTGAAAATGCCTCACAGGGTTTGTAGTCAGGCATTCTTTATGCGTGCTTGTGATTTGCCTTAAAATTGTTGCTTTGGAAATGTTATGTATCTTAGATTAAATGAAGAAAAGTAAAGGCTGTCTGTTGACATATATAAAGCATTACTAAAGAAGTTGCTGCCTAAACTTTATTCTTTTCTACAAAAAATTCCTATTTTCATTTAAAAATTGCTGGTGTTGGAAAGTCTAATGTTGCCTTTACTGAGTTGTTCCAGTAGATGGTTACCCTTCTCTTTAAAAATGTCGCAGATTAATGTCATAGAATGGTTTAGGTTGGAAGGGACCTTAAAGGTCATCTAGTTTCAACACCCCCTCAGTGGTTAGGGACAACTTTCACTAGACCAGATTTCTTGGAGCTCCTTCTAACCCAGCCTTAAACCCTTCCAGGGAAGTAATGAATAAGCTAAGTTTATCTAACTTGTGTTAATTTCTAGGCATTGACTCTTGTTACTTTTTTCAGCACTGAATGAGTTAACTTTTTCATGTGTTTTTCACTGTATTGGAACAGACTGGTTACCTTTGATAAGATGAAGCTTTTCCTCATTAAGCTAACTAAATCAAAATCTTTGAGTATTTCATGAAATACATAGTTCCCAATAATTTAATAAATGTTCCAGTTCTTCCCTGACCCTCTAATTTTTAACATGCTGTTTGAAATACTCGTACTAGAACTGCATGCTGTATTTTACCACCAGCTGTAGTAATTTGAAAAACAGAAGTAATACATGTACCAGACTCCTACTCAGTGCTCCCATGTTAGCAGATACAGTGATCGTATTAACCCTTGCATCACACCCTCGCTTTGGTTACCGGATGACCCCCCATCAGAACCAGTTTCCCAGAATAATATCCTTTGCTCAGAAACACACCCTTAAGTATTTGCTCTCGGGCCAGGAAGAACCCTCATTTTCCTTTGCACTGAAGCTTTTATAAATACATTCTTTGCAGTTCCACTCCTGGCAGTCTTCCACTTCCATCCCACGCTCATCACTTTATATCTCTCCTCCGTATTCTCTCCTGACATTGATTTGGAGTCATCATGACCAGATTGCCTTTGCAAATAAATATCCTTGGGAAGCCAGGAGTGCTGGTAAATAATGTTGAGTTTCCATATCCATTAAAGCAGCCATGTCCCCTCTGATTCTGCTTGAACATATCTTAAATTTCTGAATAGAAGAATGTGTAATCCCACCTGGAGATGACTCAGTAAATTGTAAACACATACAAGGAATTCAGAAACAGTGATGAAATCCCTCCAAATACAGGTCCTTGTGTCAATGGCTAAGAAATGGCAGCAAAAGAACTGAAGGATAAGAAGAACAGAAGAGAACTGATGATGATGGATGTACAACAGTTGTGAGGAGTCTGCATCTTAGTTGTGTCAAACCAAAGAATTATGTAGTGCTTAGTTATCCATCAAAACCACAATTGATATGATCCTTGGCTGTAACCTTGCATAGTATGCACTAAATTACAGGCCTTGGGTTGGCTTGGAGATTTGTTTGTACATATTACTTTGCCTCACATCTGTTCCTTCCTGGGGCTGTTACTTCCCTAGAATCACGACACTGTGTAAACACAAACTTCAGCCTGGACTGGAGCAACATGTAACTTTTGGAAATGGTTAATTCTTGCAGTGGCTTTTTCACTCTTTGCATATGTATCCATACCATGATTCAGCTCCTCTACTCACATTATTAGCTCTTCTCGAGGAGCACTAGGGAAACAAAAGTCTGGCAATACTTTTGCTGCTGGAGACAGTAATAGAATCATAGAATTGTTCAAGTCTGACTGAGGATTCACTCAGTCCCAATAAAGATATTAAACAAGACTGGCCCCAGCTCTGAGTCTAGATGCCAGCTGGATGGAACTCCATTCACCCCCACTCCCTGGGCTTGACCATCCAAACAGTTTTGGGTTTTTTTAGTGAACATCGCACCCATCCAAGCCATGAGCAGCAAGTGGGTCACACTATCATAAGAGGAGATCAGGTCAGTCAAGCATCACCTGCCTTTCATGAGCTTAGAAGGGCTGGGCCCAATTGCCTGTTTGTCCTGTATGTGCTGCATGGTGGCACTCAGAGTGGTCTGCTCCATAACACGAACAGCCAAAATCACATTACAGAGAAAATTCAGACACAGTGTAGGACATTGAAAATTGCTTGGCCTTAAACAGCTCTTGCAAAATGCTATTAATTTTACAGTGTATTGGATAATTATTTGCAGGTATAATAAAAAAAAAACTAAAAACTAAGGGCAGAGACTCCAAGGAGGAAAAACTCTTCTGTGCCTGTTCAGATATTGGGTATTTCCCTTTACTCTTCCAGCAGCTAGAGTGCATCTATGGTTGAGAGTAAGATGAGGAAAAGTTCATGATAAAGAGCACACTTGTTCATCTTTCCAGTTTACCCATTGTCTGTTTTGGGTAAGATCCTTCTATATCTCAGGAAAGTCTTGTCTCTGAGTAACATCCTCAAAAGTAAAAGCTGCTTTAAACAACCCTCAAATCAAGGTCTGTTTCTTAATGTTGGGTTTTTTGCCTAGCCCCCAGTCTAACACATTCCTGGTTGAACAACCAGCTGCTGTCACAGAAGCTTTAGGAAGAAGAAAATAATTTCAAACATAGTTCAGCCTCTCAAAGGATGTAAAACAAAATGCTAAGGTAGAAGCTTAGCTGGGAATGGCTCCCCAAAAAATGTGGGGGAGGTGGGAAAGGGGAAAAGGATTGTTTTATGTTGTTGGCACTGGTATTATGGAGAGGGGTCTCCAAGTTCCTGGGATGTTTCTGTCATTCTGCTGCTTGCATAAAACCTTTTTGCCATTGAGAAGCAGACATCTCTACAGGAAAAAAAAAAAAAAAAAAAAAAAAAAGAAGAAAAGGTCTGTTTGGGGGATTATTATATTTGCTATAAGAGAGCCATGAAGAGACAACTGAGAAGCAAATAGCTTATTATGCTGGGACCAAGGGATCAAACTGGATAAAAAGAGTCAGGAAGGGGTCAAAATAAAGACAATGAGTGGAAAATTTGCTCCAATGGAAATCTTCAGCAAAAGGCTGGGCAGCGTAGCCTCAAGCTTTGCTGCTGTCACTGTGGGGAGCACCTTTTCAAGCATTGGCTATGGGACTTTCCTACAGCAATCACTTAATCCTTCTTTCCTTCCTTCTGAATAAAACAGTCCTTTCCAAACATACTTGGGAAAAATTCAGCATTTAACCATAAGCAGGCCAAAAGCATTTTCCAATTTTAAACTAAGTAAAATTAAGCCAAGTTATTATTTTTGCTGTCTGTGGAACACAGAGAAAGCACCATATGCTGGGAAACTGAGAATAAATCAGATATTCCCTAGTAAGGTGTAAATTCTCAGCAAAATTAATATTTAGATTATTCAGAGAATAGGTTTTCTTTTGAACACCGCTGAAGATGAACCCCAATTCCTGTCAATGTTGCTGTTTCCACATTAATTTTAAAGGACCTTCCTCAATAACTGATGAGGCCCTGTGGCAACATAAAAAAATATTTTGCCCTGTAGATGAAGGTTTTGAAAGATAAAAGCTTGAAACCTTGTAGAGGTTAGTCATATACATCCCTCTGTGAGTTCTAATGGAATCAGGAATACAAATGTAAAATGCAATTCATAGGGAACCTGTTGCTTCTCTTCCATGAGCCAGATGACCATGACATCTGAAGGTACACAGTACTGCACAGTGCTGTCCATGTGCTATAAAATTCCTGTTTCAAAGGCACAGCTTATTTGTATAAATAAGATTTATGTTCACAGCATTATTCAAGATTTTGTCAATTGTCCTGAAAGCAATTAAAAAACGGAAACAGCAAAAGTAATGGGTATCAAAAAAACAAGGAGAGTATAAATCTGAGTCACTGAGAAAAAAACCACAACAACCCAAACATGTAGGATAGAGGTATGCAGTGGAATATCATATCATGGTGCATTTTCTCAGACTACAGAGTGGTACATTTGAAAAAACAGTTAACATTAAAATATTCTCATTACAGTGAGACTACTCTAAGCTGGTGCCTGAAGAGACACAGACCCACTTGGGTTTGATATTGCTAAATTGCTGTGCTGAAACTGATTTATGGTTTTTAATTGAACATTTTGTGTATGGTCAATTACAGGTGTGGCCTCAGAAAGGTGTATGTGAAGCATTTTTTCAGATGAATTTTACTCACTATAGTTTGCTAAAACCTGTACCAGGAAGTATTATTATAGTACTGAGAAAGTTTATTTTATTGACTGCTGTGGCTCTCCCTGGCTCATTCTTTTCTAAAAACTGGGCACAGCCCCATAAACCACAGAAGTACAGAATCAAGATTAAAATTAGCCTCAATGCCACTTAGTGAGATCATTTAAGCAGTTGGAGTCAGCGTGGTTTTACACCAATTAAGTAACGTTACAAGGCAAAATCCCATTGACTAGAATTATGTCAGTGTTTAGTGCAAAATAATGTACATTATCCTAGCCATATGAAGTCATGATGGAGTATGGTGCCAATACATTTTAAGTACACTTTGCACAAACCTAGCAAAATATTTAAATATTGCCAGTGTCAACTGAAGGACAGAATTCATTTTCTTGATGTCATGCTGGGACTGAAGAAAACACCTAATGCAAAATATTGAATATGATATCAATGAAGGATTTTGTTTGTTTCAAACCAAAAGGAAATGAAATAATAATATTGTTACCATGAGGCACTCCACTAAGGTAATGATTCATCTAAATCCAAAAATAAAATGCTTCCCACCATCCCAAAAACAAAAAAAAACTCACTTAAACAAACAAACAAACAAACAAACAAACAAACAAACAAACAAACAAACAACCCACAAAAACCCCAAAACAAACAAACAAACAAAAAACAAAAACACGAAAAACAAACAAACAAACAGACAAACAAACAAAAACAAAAAAAACAAGCTCATTTACTTTCTGTTTGTGTTGGTTGGAAGAATCAGAATAGAACTCCGGCCAGCCAATGCAGTCATCTAACTACAAAACCATAATAGTTTTATAGATCTCTAACTATGTAACAATCAGTTCTGTTACTTTTTATTGGTGGAGAAGTACATGGAAAAGAGATTAAGATATCTCTTTAGTCCTTACAGAGCAAATAAATCTTAAAATAAATTCCCAAAATGCGAAAAAAATAAAAATTGTGTTATATTAAAAGCATTAAGCAATATATTTTTAAGTGTATTGCCAACAGTTCAAACATGGAACTAACAAAACTACTCCTGTAATCACCATAAAAATTAATAACCTTGAAGCTGGGAAGGTCTCAGAGGCTTGGATAACAGAATCTGCACCTCCACTACATTGTTACTTTTATGAATAAATTTTTTCAATAGGTAATACTCTATTATAAAAGCTTTAAGTTTCCTTATGTGTTAAATCAGGCACTGTACAGAAAAAAAAATCAAAAATTTTAAATCCCCTGGAAATTAGGCACTGAGATAGCAGTTTCTTTGATGCACAGAAGAAGCTTGCTGTTAGTATGAACTGGCTAATAAAATCCACGGGTTGCCAGGAAAATAAGGAAAGGTGAATATTTTGAACATATACTAAATGGTCATATTTGAACCCTGCTTCTCCTTGGTGAAGCTCAAGTAGCATTTACTGCTAGGAGTGGGTCCATGGACTTCTATTAAATTTCTTTCTTAAATTGTCATGACCTGAGAACCTGCCATTTCTCTGTCTCCTACTGCAGGGAAGACAACATGCCCTCTACTGTACTGCACTTTAGTTACCCTTTAGGTGCTCCTTCGCTTGCCTTAATCCTCTATGGCCAGGATTTATCCTAATTCCTTACATTCAGACTATTTTTCATTCGACTCCATTCAAAGTATATCTTACATTCTGAGCAATGTTGCATGAGGAATTTTCTGCTACTTTATTGAACAAATGCGGCCAAGGTGATTAGACTTGGACAGCTGGCTGGTGTTGAAATTCTTGTGTTAAGGATTCCTGTAGTTATTTTTTTCTTAATCAGTCTAGAAGTGACATGTTGCTATAGGTAATCAATTTGTTTACAACAGAAAATAAAGTCTAATATTTATTTATTCAGTGATGCAGCCGCTCACATGTGTGTGTATAAATTACATACTGTATTAAAAAAAATTAAAAATGAAAGGCACAACATGAGGTAATTTTCATAAAAGACTAACAATGCTGACAGTAGGTGTCCTTTTAACTGAAGACTATTTTTTTATTCAGGTCTCTTCAGTAAGAGGGTAAGTTCTTTAAAATAACAAAGTTAATTGTAGCTAGAAATGAAATGATAAATCAAAGATTTGACTCTCTACGGGAGGCTATTTTTTCAACTGATGAAAGGAGAGAGATGTTTGACAGAATAATAGGATTAATTTTAAAAACATGCTCAGCTTTGGACATTATGTCCAAAAGCAATGACATGATTACTGTTGTCTTTAAAGAATGTACAAAAGTTTAATTTTAGGGGAAACACTGGAAATGCTAGGACAGTAGGCATTTGATTTGCTTTGATGACTTAATAGACAGTTTAGCTACCTTTCAAATTGATGGTTGACAGTTGAAAAGGGTGCATTTTAAATACGTTGTCTGGATTTCAATCTCGGCTTCTATGGGCTTTACTGGAAATCGTACTGTTAATATCTTTGATAACAAGTCTAAGTTTTCTTGAGTAAGTTATTTTGGGCACCACCAATTTTCCCTGTCAAATGTCATGGGCAAGGAACACACAGCTTTACCATACTGATCTATAAGGAAAAGTCAATCACATTTTACGTGATTTTTTTTTTTGAAAGTGAGATCCTGTTCACCTTGAAATTTAAAATGGTATTTTGTTCCATGAACATACAACTGTATGAAAAAAAAGTTATGTGTTTACACACTGAGGCTGGATAAAGATAATATAAGAAGTTATTTTGAATTCCCTGACCTTCACAGATTGAAGTTTCAACTTCAATCAGTGCTAACCCAGTTTTTCTCCTTCCCTCCCCTTTTCACAATACAATAAAATTTTATTTGAATATTGTAGTGTGGGTTATAAAATCTCAGAGAATTGAAGTGGCAAGTCTCCAGGATCTGACTGTGCTAAGGGAAGAGATAAATTACCTTTCTTGAAGAAGAGAGTGATTGCTTCATGTTTAAAATCTTTCTGCTATTAGGAATGAAAAACAAACACTTGGATTCTGGTCTGTGACCTCCCTACAGTGTCCATGAAGGAAATCACATAAATGTCAGCTAAAGTAGGCCTTCACATAAGATGGGGTAAGAAAAAATATCCAGAGAGAGTGGGGGCTTTGCCAGCTCAAAGAATAACATTTTTGAAAGACGTTTTGGGGACAGGTGTATTATTATGCATTACAGTAACTGAACTCTTCCAACTTTTGTTGTTTTAAGCAAAAGAAATATTAGGAAGATTTTAGATTAATATTAATATAACTTTTACCTCTGAAACAAAGAACATTTTTAACATTTTAAAAGTCAATAAAGTACGCTTAGAGGTGCATTCTTGTTATATCAGAAATACATTTTTAAGCAAATATTTTGTTATTCTACAGAATTTGTCTCTCATTCTATGTAATAACAGAGTTCCAACATTAATAAAAAGAAATCTAAGTAATATAAGTACCTCTGGTTAGAACATTAGCTGCAATACTAACAGTCTTTGTCATTGTTGAATTTTAAATCATCATTGCCAAGTCCACATGAGACAAAATAAATAATTTTGTGTAACTGCAGAAACCTTTCTCCCCCAGATTCCTTTCTTTTCCCCCTCTAAGACTTTTTCATGCTATTTTATGGCAGCATAACACGTTAACGTCTTTATGCTGCAATTTGCTGATAGGAAGTTTCATTGTACATGTTAATATAGGAATGCGACAAGAAAGTTGCTTGATCTTCTTCCAAGTTTTAAATACCAATTTTAAGCAGCAATAGTCTCATTCACTAATTGCTGTTTATTTCTTACATGCTGCTCTATTTTTCTTTTTCTTATTTTCTCTCTCTACCACAGCAGAGTCTTTTTAATTGCAGCACAATTTTTCATTCTGCTCAGGTCAGTTTTATTTCCCTTCTTCCCCTAGCTTTAGCAATATTTGCACAGAAAAATACAGAGTGCTGTGTTATTTTTGGCTTTTGATAAAAGTAGGCAATATATCTAGCTTTGAATTAAAACCAAGGTTAAGTAGAGTTATAAGTGAGGTGTGGACCAAAACTGAAAAATCTGCTTAGCTAAAATGTTGGGGGTTTTTCAAGAGGTCTTATTCACATTCAAACAGAAATTCACAGTGATCCAAATCTGTGACCTCATTCTGAGAGAAAAAAAATAAACCAGTTTCCTCCCAAATTTGTCTCCAACTGGACACCTTTCCATTAACAGGTTAAAAAAAGAAACAAGGGAAAAACCTATCTTTTTTTTCCAGCATTTCCAAAGATGGTATCTTGTTATAGATGCTTTAAACCTGAAAGAGCTGTAATGTTCTAGCCTCCAGCCTTTCCTCTGACTTTGTCTCTTAGGTCAAGAAATAGAAATGAAAACATTAATGGAGGTTTTGCTTTTAGTATCTAGACTTTGGGTCTCTTCAGGCATCCTGGAGGCTTTTTTTGAACTGCTTAATTCTTCAAGGGAAAAGTATAAGCTTCCTTGTACTGTTCTAGTGCTACCAAACTGAACTTTATTTAGTCTGAGCATACTTCAAGGAAAGAAGCCATCATCTCACTTTATGCTCTCTGTGTATCATGAGTTCATAGCAAAATTAGTTCTTCAGTCTGATCCAAGTCTAAAAATTGGTCTCAAATCAATAGAAAAAAAGCTCATATTCATTAAATGTTCTGTATTCACTCTCTTTCACCAATTGTTTTCTTCTCTCCATAGTTTTTATCCATCTTTCTCTATTTCCTACACTGTATTCATAATGCAGTGAAATGTCAAGGTACTTAAACCAGACTAACTCAGCATTACATAAAACAACAAATAAGATTGTGGGCTGATTTTCCCTCCTCCCGCTCTTCTTTATATCCAAAAGTTGTAAAAGACTATACAAAATTTCCGTGGAAGGTGGAACATAACTACAGCTTAATAATGAACTTTGCAAGATGCCTTTTGATGTGTCTTTATTACTGACACTGCTCACCAGGCTCCTGCTGAGTTTAGAGCCCTTTCGTTCTGAGCACTGTGTAAACAAAGAAGCAGCTTTATACTGCACAGGGGGAGTGAAAGTAGGAAGTTATTCTTCATCTTCAAGAAGGATGGTGAACAGGGACTGTGTTGATTCTATTTTCAAGAGTACCTCTGGCCTGATGAGATTTCACCTGTTAAGACTGATACTCAGGAGATGTTTTAGTTGAATGTACCAGTTAAGACATCCCAGAAAAGAAGGCTCTGTAAATCGAGTAGGTGCTGTCCTGTGTATTCCCAAATTTCATAAAACACAAATTTAGAAAAGTTAGAGTAATAATAAGACATAATACAGGGCTTTCCAGCAGTCCACTATTACATAGTACTTGAAATAAATGTTGACTTATGTTGTGGAGTTCTGATAAGTACTTACATTACAGTTATTTTTGGAACACTCTGATGAGGTTTAAATAAAAACAGACAACTTGGAACTGCCTAGAAACTTTTATTTAAAACCTGACTTACATATAAATCCATAGAAAAAGCTTTTGGTGGCTAAGTTAATAAATACAGAAGAACACCCATAAAGAATCTTGAAAACCTCTGCTACGATTTTGTATTACTTTGTTGTAAAATTTATGTTAAATAGGCCACTTTAATCTCAGCTCTTTAAGTTACATGTGAGCCTGTTAGATCTTCAGATCCTCTTCCATCTTCATTCCACATACCTGCTATTTAATTCAAGTGTAAAAGATTTTAAAATTCCTGTTTCTCTTTGTTCGCAAGACTGGAATAGAAGACAGGTTTCTGTCATAGAGGAGAAAGAACTTTTATAATGACAAAACAATTCAGTTAGTTTTCACAATTTGACTAAAATACATCTTTTTCTAATTGAGAAGCTAACAGCAAATACTAACACCTTCAAAACACTGAAGTCTCCCTTTGAATCATTCTTCCCATCTCATCATCAGACTTGTTAGGGATTTTGTTGGCATGTATGCAGCAAATGCAAATGTTTAACCTGAGCTATGGTGTGGAAAGCATGGTCTGAAGGAGAGAGATGTAGAGTCTAGAAACTTCTGTCAATTTATGTTACTCTGTAAAATTGTAAAGGTAATTAAGTCACAGGATTTGTCTTAAAAAATAAGCCAATATTGTCTCTGTACAAGCACACATTCTCACATCTCTTCTAGTTTTCTGTTTTGCAGTACAACTTTACAAAAAAATATTAGTTGTAAACAGCAAACAACTATCAAAAATACACTCTTTCCTTCTAAACTTGAGGCAGGATTAACAGCAAAATTATTCTCCTTTCTACTTCCAATATACTCTCACATGGTCCATAATGTGATCGGAAGTCCTCTCCAAGTTTCACAAGTCATGTTTTTCAATACAGAAATTAATTTCTAAACAGAACAGCAATAAGATTTCCTTTAAAAAATATCAAATCCTGACATTTTTTTTGAATTGTTGATTTTTTTAATGTCTGAACTTAATGATAATCAATTCCTGGAAGATTTATTTGCTTTGAGAGTTTTTTATCATCGATGTTTCTGTGGCCTTTTTGTTGTTCTGACTGCTGCCAATGTATCATTGACTTCTCTGTACTGGCTGTCCAGTCACATGGTGTTCAACCATTGCCAAAACTATCTTCACATTTTCCACTAATAAAACTGCAGTACAGAGAAATTGTCACGTTTATAGTGTTACTAGAAATAATAAACCTTTAAGATTTAATATATTAAAAAGGCAAATAAAACAGCATCCCTCAAGATGGCTGAGGCTGTGAAACCCAGTTCTAAAGACTATTTTTTCTGTAAATTGCTTTTGCTTTTAGACTTTACCATCACTTCATCTTGTACTGAAGAAAACATGAATTGCTCAACAACTAAGTAAAATTTAGGAGAATTTTTAACTCCTAAAAGAGATTAAAGTGCACTCAATCTCAAGAACATTTGTTAGAAAGCCATCTTTGCTGATGTTTTTGCATCCTTACGCCCACAGAAACAACTGTAAAAATTGAAATTTGTATTTGTCTGGGAAAAGAAAACCACAAATCCAAAACTGTTAGTGTTTGGAAATCAAGTAGGTGTGCATAAACAACTCTTTCTTTCTTTCTTTCTTTCTTTCTTTCTTTCTTTCTTTCTTTCTTCTTTCTTTCTTTCTTTCTTTCTTTCTTTCTTTCTTTCTTTCTTTCTTTCTTTCTTTCTTTCTTTCTTCTTTCTTTTCTTTCTTTCTTCTTCTTTCTTTCTTTCTTTCTTTTCTTCTTTCTTCTTTCCTTTCTTTTTTCTTTTCTTTCTTTCTTTCTTCCTTTCTTCCTTTCTTCCTTTCTTCCTTTCTTCCTTTCTTCCTTCTCTTTCTTTCCTTTCTTTCCTTTCTTCCTTTCTTCCTTTCTTTCCTTTCTTTCCTTTCTTTCCTTTCTTTCCTTTCTTTCCTTTCTTTTTTTCTTTCTTTCCTTTCTCTTCTCCTTTCTCTCTTTCTTTTCTCTCTTTCTTTCCTTTCTCCTTTCTTTCCTTTCTTTCTTTCTGATGTATTTATAAGCTGACATGTCCTGAAAAGTTCTAATATTACATGAAGGAAAGGGACTTGAGGACGTAATCTGTTCTTGGTGGGAAACACAAGATGTACCATCTCTAGGGAAGATTGGTGAGGAGATGGAAGGGATCTTACATTTGACAGTCCCAGTTGTGTGTGTCATCCAAAGAGGGGAGCATGGTACCTCTACCAGGTAATCTGCTTCTGTGGACTACCCAGTGATGCTGCATGCTGCATACAGCTCTGAATCAGCACTGACATTGCTCTCACATCACACCATTTTCTCTCTGCCATGGAGGTCTTTGCATCTGATGCGCTTAACCTGAGTTATTTGTATTATTCAAAACCACACTTGCAAGTAGGTCTCAGAAAGATGTTTATGCATTTGCTGTGAAATCTGGTATTTATGGGCCACATACAAACTAGCCCAGGTTTCTTTTAAGTGTCTGGCACAGAAAATCCAAGCATGTTGTTATGGTCGCATGACTAACTGTGCTTTAGATCCTGCTAGGATATCCATTAAGTGACAGGCTTGTTTTCCCTTACCCGTCACAGAAGATGAAGTCTTGAGGTCCCATAGTTCTGTATTCTCAGCTGTCTTGGTGTTATTGACCCAGTTATGGCCAGCAAAAGCAAAATCTTCCCTATCAAAGAGCCTATGATCAGCACTTGGTAAAAATTACTCAACTTTAGATATTCATTCGTTCATTCATTCATTCATTCATTCATTCATTCATTCATTCATTCATTCACACAACACAGAAAAGCAGGACAAAAATAAAAGCTTAGGCATATACCCACATTTCCTCTTAACTACCTCTTAGTCCTTCAGTGCTTGGTAAACCAACTTGCACCCAGTTCTGGTCTGGGAAAAATAAACTAAGCTTCTGTAGTGTGCTTTATTTAGCTAGGTGTAACTGCAGTGATATAGTGACAGCCTTAGGTCAAGAGGATTAAACTGAGCAATGCTTACAGCTGCTCATCATACTGTTTCATCCAGGTAGGGGATGTACTTTTGGCTGCCTCAGATTAGTCTTAGAAGTAAGAAGTAGGTTAAGCATCCCAACTAGCAACAGCACAGGAGGACGTCACTCCTAGAAAACCCAAGCCTGTGTCTTAAATCAGAGAAAGTTGTATTTGGAGTTCCACTGCACAGAATTAGTCATTTTTCTTTTAAAAGCCATGAAATCTAAATGTATTATGCAAAGGAAGAAAAAAAAAGGTGGGGGGCTAGATTGAAATCTTGCTGTACATACTTGGTATGCATGAAAACTGCAGTGTCTTTAATGAAATTAGGGTATTAGATAAATGGTGGACTGAGTTCAGTTCTAGGTGTAAAAGAAGAAGAAAAAGTAATCCAGAATTTGAAACACCTCAAATTCCAGGCAAGACTGCATCGTGAGATATTTTCCATAAGGAAAATAGGCTTGGGAAGGACATGATTGTGAACTTCGAATATGTAAAGAGTTGTTATTCTCTACATCCATGGAAACTAATGTCACAGAGGAAAAGAGAATGCGTAAGGAATAGGTGAGGAATAGTGATCTAAGGGCACCCAGACCTCCATGTCTCATAGTAAGGACTGGAAGAGGACAGGTTGATCAAGCTAAAGCCACCCAGGTAAGTTAGATGTGTGGGTCTCTGTGGAGTTACATTGGAGGTTATTAAGAGTACAGGTCACTCTGAGGCTGCTGTTTGTCATCCCTGAAGCCGCATCCCACCAATGTTCCCACTTGCACATGCAGTGACATCTCCACTATCTCAAAATTTGACAATCAAAGCTGGGCCACAATTCTTGCTATCATTAAGTTGTCTAACAGCTAACATGTTAAAACTCTAAGAATTTCACCACTTAGGTTCCTTTAATTACTTTAAGATGACATGATGCTGTTTATGAATATTAACGTGATACTACTTATGAATGTTAATATGCTGCTACTTATGAATAAGTGCATTACAGTGAGGTTTGCCATAAATTTCCTACCAGATCAGGGGCTTTTTTAATTCTGGAACTTATTTCTTGATGCCTTTGTATTTGTAGCTGAGGGTCAGCTGTACCAGATATTCTTACTACTCTCCCATCTTTTTTTCTGAGTTTCCCAAATATGAGTCATCCTGGTCTAGAGCTGTACCTGGAGCAGAAAGCTGAAAAGCAGAGTGTATTAACACTCCTCTAATTTGCCTCTCTGGCTGCCAAGCCAAAGCACATGCACAGCTTCCTATCCTGGAGTACAGCCAGGATAAATCTATGACTACACTTATCCGAGCAGATACACATTTCAACATCTAATTCCTTTTTACAAACATCATTCCAAAAACCCTTTCCTCTTTCAGGGTAGGCAGCCTCTGTCTTTATATGTCCTAACATCAGTGTTGCTGGAGGCAGCGGGAAGCAGCAGCCATTTTGAAAGAGGATAATTCTTTTTTTCACTAGGAAAAAGCACCTACTTCTAATGAAAGCAAGTTTCAGCTCTGTGTTTTTATCGATAGTTCAAACAATAGCAGAGGTAAGAAGCACAGGATAAGGAAGAGTGGCTGTGTAGGTGTACATTTAAGCAGAGTGTGCTGAGAAGATCTATCTGAGAGTATTTATGGTAGAAGAGAGCATGTGTTGGGGATATGTTGGAAGGGTAGGGAGTGGCATGGAAGTCTAGCATGGACACTTCAGCCACATGGGCTTCTGTTTTACCAGGAAGAGGGAGAAAAAGGCACTTTCATGTGTTCTGGGGAGTAATTTCTTTTAATAAATGTTCCTTCAAAGATGAAGATCCAGACAAATGCCTCAGTCATGACCTGAGGTTATTGCATGATTTCACTGGGTATCGTAGACCAGAAATTAGGTGACTTGGTTCCTCTTGTCCATAGTTGTGTTTGGGATTTAGAACTAATGTTTAGCATTTTTTACTTATGAACATGTTGTACTTCTAAGCTCTATTTTGACTATATTGTGTATGATGGTTTTGGGCAGAAAAACATAGAGGTACAATTTTGTTGAGCGTGATTTTCAAGTAGAACCACTTTCTGTAGAAGATTCTGTTTTTGCAAGAAATCGACTGTTTTAAAAATTGCAAAATGAAACTCTAGCTATAAAACAATAGAATCAATCATTTAATGAGTCAAAACTTTTTCAATTCAATGTTTAAGTTCATTAAACCTTATAAACGTGTTAATTGTTGAAATTTATTACACTGTTGAGTGAATTGTTTAAATTGAGATGGATCATACTAAATATTCTTGAGATTTTAATTTTTTCTTGATTTGGTGTGGAAAGAGATTATGAAATCTTGACCTTTTTCATGATGATTAAAGTATTTCCTATGCAGTTTTAATTTTTAACAGTGTAAGAATATGTCTTAGTATAGATTTCAGATATATGCCATCACCATTAAGTCAGTTTTATGGTAAATTTTTATAGCAATTTATTAACTGACACAAATACATTAAGACCATATTGTAAGCCAACCACTGATATAGACAAATTGAGGCTTAAATTCCATCTCAGCTCCTGTTCTCCCCTTCACCTTCCAGCACTACATTAAATGAAATGATTAACATTGATCACATGCAGTTGTAGCAAAAAGTGGCAAGATTTGTAAAGGCCATTATTTCATGTGGTAGCTTAATTCATAGTCCTATAGAAACCCCTAAAGAGTTGTGTCTCCTGCACAGACAAGCTTTACCTCAGTCATAAAACTGCCCTTGTGTCTGAAGAATAATACTACTTCCCATTAGTCATCATTTGAGAGCTTTAGGTGATTTTTTTCAATTACCTTGGCTCCACCCCAAATCTTGCCTGGAAAATAAAGTCTGTGACCCAGCACAAAGAGTGAAAAACAGATTGAATTTACATGTTAGGTTACATTATTGGGGACATTTGCTTAAACACTATTAATTATTATTATTATTATTATTATTATTATTATTATTATTATTATTATTATTATTATTATTATTATTATTATTATTTCCTAAGGATTGATAATTTCCTGGCCAGATAACTTCCTGCAATAATGTTGGGATGGGACAAAACAATGGTTGATAATGTCATTTTCTTTTAGGCCGTGATGGAGGGATGAACCACCACCAGATTTACATCATTAAATAGTATTGATAGAAAAGTCATTTCACCAATAAAGTTGTGGAGAAATCTGGTACAATCAAACTACTCCTTCAAAACTGAGTCAGGCTGACTAACTGTGCACACATACTTTTGGCCAAAGTGAACTGAAACATGGTGAAGCACACTCCACAAAGCATATTCTGTATACCTGCATGACATTTTCCTTGCTTTGATTCACCTGCATTTGGCTAGACTTCATTCATAAAATGAGATAATCTGATTGCCATTCTAGCCATTAATGCTGAAGAAAAAGTAGATATTTCTTGAAATATCATCTTTTTACCTGAATTTCTTTCTTTCTCCATAATCCTGGTATTTTAAATGCAACATTCTTTATAGTAGTTTTTTTGTTTTATTTTATTTTGTTTTTCAAATAATATTCTTTTGCCATGGGAGAAAATACCTGCTTACTAGCCAAATCCATTTGGTTGTACAGCGCCTTTTATAACATGATTATTCAAATTCTATGGAGAGATAACAAGGACTAGGTAACTGTATTATCTCTTATAAATAGAAAAGATACACAGTTTGACACAATTCAGCATGTCGAAAGGGAAGGTTAATGAAATGTAAGTGAGTAAATAGGAGATGTAGGAAAGGGGAAGGAAATTATACAAATAATCCTAATGCTTTTCAACACAGACCAAGCAGTGCAGGGCTGCAGTCATGTGGTGCTGGTAAAGGCTGGTACTGTCCTTTTTTCAAATTTTACTAAATGTGGAAGGGCATTTTAGGGAGGTATCAGCACAAGTGTTTAAGGGATATAAAATAGCATTGACAGCCTATGATTTGGACAATGCTTGAAAGCATATCCAAATATGTATATGTAGAAATATACAGGTGTGTATTACATGCATACATACATACACATACATGTGTCTGTATATATATATATAGAGAGAGGCATAAATGTAGTTAGCTATATATTTAGAGTGAAATGTTCTTCAATTTGCTGTTGTGAAAATGACATTTGATCACTCCATGTCATCCATACATGTTTGTGGCTTACCGGTTAGAAAAAAAACCCAAAAACCAGGTCTTACTTTGATCTGAAAGGTGAGTGAGATATGGATTGTTCTGATTAATTTCATATCTGTGTAAATATAACCTGTGTTTTAGATGGAGAACTTTTGTTGTGAGTGGATGGAAAATGATGTATGGAACAGAAGGAACATAGTTTCTTTTTTTTTTTTTTTTTAGGCAGAAGCTGAACAGGCAACATAGACTGTTGGATAAAAAAGCAGTTTAAAAAAAGTCTCTTTTATTTTTAAACTGAGCAGATTAAATCTGGAAATCACCAAAGGAAAATAAATAGGGTACATGATAGATGTAATTTTTATAGTGTCATTTTTTTTGACCAGAGTTACACTTTAGCAGTTCTGCTGACATGATAGATGTTCCAGAGGAGTCTTGCGCCTCATAGAATTTTAACTGCAAACCTTTATACTTAACACATATCTCCTAAGGCAAAAAAAGACACACCACAATCAACACTAACATCATTTAAAACTTCATCAGCCAGAAACTACAGGTCTGTGTCAGTTATGATTTCTGCCCATTAATGCAATCCTTTGTTATTGTACCACCTATTATTTTACCACTTGTCATTATACCAACCATCCTTAGGTGGTATGAATGAAGTTTGCTTTTTCCAGTAGAAGTAAAATGAGATTTTATGCTCCTAGAAATGTTATTATCCATACTGCATTGTTTCAAAATCATGCAACTTGAATGATAAGTCCCATATGGGAAAAGAGAACTAGCAATGGTACCTAGAGATTAGTAGGACATAGATTTGCTGCAATAAGGCCTCTAGAATAAGTGCAGAGCCTGACAGATTATAATTTTAGAGGAATAGTTCAGCATGAGAAATGACAGTAGAAAAGTAAAAGAACTGGAAAAAAATGGAGAAGAGAAAATGCAAAGTGAATAGTGGCACTAAATTCAGCAAAGAGTAGTAAAGGAAAAAAGCAGATATCCAGGGGAGTGAATAAGCCTTTAGTTATCCATAAGTGGTCCCATTACCAATTTAGAATTCATTACAAGCATTAGCATGGCAGCCATCAGCATCGTTTCTGGAACCTCCCTAAATGCTCTCTTTCATCCTTGTGAAAACCTCCAAAGCATAGCAATACAGCACACCTGGCGCAGCGCCAGCTCACAGCTTCTCAGCTGCATAGCAAAAACACACTTAAGCTACCAGAGGGCAGAAAAAGTGGGGCCAGGCCAACGTCTTCTCCTGTCACTGGGATGGGCAGGGATGGGACAGAGGGTAGCCATGGGCAGGGAGGCTCATTCCTACGATGGATGAGGGGACAAGCTGTGTTCTCCACCCCTGACCTCCCACTTGCACCCACTCAGCAGCAGGAGTGACAGCAGTGGCCAGGAAGATCTCCAGGGCTTTGGCACAGCAGCCCAATCTGCTGAAAATCTATTGTTATCCCAACTGCATTATGGCTGGATTCCCTCTGCTGTCAGCTGAAGAGTAAGGGAGACTGACCAAATCTTTTGATATTTTGGGCATCTCTGGTTTCATAATATCTGATAATGTGTGAATTGGTGTTCTCAGTGATGCTAGCTCAGAAAGCAGGAATGAAGATATGCTGAGTTGAGAATGCTTGTCAAGTGGCATTTGGTGGAAAATAATTCTTTGATAATGGCTAAACCCTTGCAGAAAGCTCTGCTGAATTTGATTTATTATTTTAATTGATGAAGGTTAAAATATTTTAATGTTTGGCAAATGTTTATTTGTTTTTGCCTTAAATATTTGATTTTAAAAATTAAGTAAAAAATAGATATGCAAAATGTGTTAATGAGAACATCCAAACCAAAGCGAAAGATGTCTTTTTAAGTCAGACAAAATGTTTCAGTTTACAAGAAAAAACTTTTAACCTTTTTTTTTCTAATTTCAGCAGTAAAAGTGGGAGAATTTTTTGAAAAATAGATGGTAAAATGAGAACTATGCCTGTAGCTTCTGTGAGGACAGCTGATCTTTCTTGTGTCCTTGAAAGATATTTGTGCAGTCCTCCAGTGTTTGTGGCAACATTGTTGTGGCATTTTGTTTTACTCAGGCAGTAGTAAATGTTGCAAGTAACTGAGTATCTCTCTCTTAATCAAATATTGAATTTGCCTGGGACACTTAGAGATTCAAACGCATTTACAAAGACAGTTGTATCAATACAACATCCTTCATGGTGACCCTCAGAGTGTCTTCAGGGAAACTATACTAACAGCATAATGTTTTCTGAGAAACATATTGTTTCCCTTGTAAAAAGAAGCAGACAAGTTTGTACTTAGCTGAGGTAAGCTGTTGTTAGTCTAATGGTCTATTAGGAAGAATTTTTGAAAATTATGTTAGTCTCTGAGGCAATTCTGGTGTAAGAACATATGGCATCCTAACAGTGATATCCTTGTTATTCACAATGAGAAAAATGTTTTTGTCTGAATTCTGAATCTAAACTTTTTCATTTCAAGAAATGTAGTGGAATTGTTAACGTTGGACATTTTACGGTCCATCACAGAAAGATTGTTCTCTAATTTCCCTTCTGACCTTATGCTTTTGCATCCCTAGGTCAGACTTACATAGCTAGATTCCTTGATTCTGTGAACATTGAAATGTCCTATGTCCTGATTATGTTTCCTTCTCTTTCATCTAGATTTCCAGGTAAATATGAAGAAATGTTTACTGCAAATGTTTCAACTTTTATAATGATAAGCATTATTCAAAATGCAGCTTAAAATACAGATTTCTTCCTGCTTACCACTTCTGTATCCATTAAGCATTATTCTGTGACAGTGATGAATTGGATAAGAAATAATACAGGCTTGGTCTTCATTGGCATTTCCATTAAGAAATTTTACCTTTGAAAGTGTGGGAGAAATCAGCAGCTTATTTAGGTGAGTCTTACCTGCTGTCAGGAAGCAGCTGGTGCAGGCTAAAACATTGGTCTTTTCTTTCATTTTGCTATTCATTTCATCTTGTTGAAGCAGAATGTCTTCATAGAACAATAGAATAGTTTGTGTTGGAAGAAACCATAAAGATCATCCAGTTCCACCCTCCCTGCCACTTCTCTGGACAACCAGTTCCAGTGTCTCACAAACCTCCCAGTAAAAATTTCTTCCTATCATCTTCTAATATAAACCTACCTTCTTTCAGTTTGAAGCCATTCCCCCTTGTCTATCACTGCATGCCCACTATATGCCACTCCAGCTCTCCTGAGGTCCCCTTCAGGTACTGGAGGGCTGCTCTATGGTCTCCCCTGAGCCTTCCCTCCCCCAGGCTGAGAAAGCCAAATCAATGTTTTTGCATAAAATGCCTCTGGCAGAACTTAAATGAAAGGGGTGGTCCCCAATGGAGCCCTGCCTGGACCTGGTCTGTGTTTGGAGCATTACAGCAAGCACAGTGAAAATAATGGGAGTTCTAGATTTCCAAAGATGATATAACATACTCAGAGTAAATGGTAGCCAAACACAGAAGTCAGGTAAAGCAATGGGAAGCAGACTTGGTGGTCAGTATAGCAAAGAAATGGAAGGCATATGCATTCAAACAGGAATGTTTACAGTGCTGGTATAAACACTAATGTTTTACACCACCGGTGTAAACAAAAATGATTTCAGCAGTAACATCCTTGTAAGCACAGAGAAGTAATGTGGACTTTAGTGAGATCAGAAGAGGTTTGGTTACAGTAATTAAGTCTTGAACTGGTAAATCTAATGGTGATTATTGTTATTGCTGTGACCATTATTATTATTATTATAATTATTATTATTATTGTTAGTGTTTGCCTGATCAGGCAGAAGTGACCAAGTACTGTGTTTGTGGGAGAACTCAGCAGCAAGATTTGGATTTTACAAACAGGAAGTGAGGCAGCAAAATGCAGTGTGTAAGTACATTTTTAAATACCCCAGTAGTAATTTTCTAGGATGGTATTAGTGTGTTATTGTATACTGAATGTGTCTCAGAGGTGCTACCTTCTTGTGAGCTCACCATCATAACATATTTCCAGCCTGTACCATCAGTCCCCCATGTGTTTTACATCTGTTGTAGAAACTGAAAGCCTTATTTCAAGACTGGCCTTATTCTTTTTAGATATTAAATTACCCCAGTTCAGTGTAGAGGCTTTACTATTTTCATTGTTTATGTGAAAAGAGGGATTCTAGAGGAGGAAAAATGCAATGCATAAAAATTTCATTACTGCTTGGGAAAAGCTTATCATCTTACATGTACAAATATCCTGTGCAACAACTCAAGTGACAGATAGTATAAGGTCTGTGAAGCATATGGTGGTATTTACCACCACCAGTCCTGGACTTTAATAGGCGTCTCCTGGGCAGAACAAGGGGCAGTGATTTTGGAGAAAATGAGAATGTCTATGGTATTTGAGAGCCTGGGAGGAGAGGCTCATCTAAGAAAGGGAGAACAGGGAAGAGAAATAAGAAAGTTTTCTTTGAAGGATGATTCATTAAGCTAACAGACAACCTGCTAGGTCAGCAGGCCTTAGTTCAAATGAAAGAACAAAATACTGAAGAGCCCCTCACTATGTCCCAGTTGATGTTAAGGTGAAGATGTCCTGTGCCCTCAGGCAAGGATGCTGAGTCAGAGTGCTGGCCAAAATCCAACAGTTTGGATTTCCGAAAATCTCGAGGTGGTTGAGATTGATGTGACATATCAGCACAAAGATGGAGACATTCTGACAGTTATCACTGAAAGAATATGATTAATCCATTAGACAGTGAAATAAGGCTTTTATAGGGGAGTGACCTGCACAACGCAGTGAGGGTGTGGGTCTGACTCTGTGTGAGTGTATTGTGGGTATGTGTGAATGTGAGGATATCAACCAGTGTATCTTGCCCCCCTCACAATGCCAGCTATGGCACAGGGAGTCCTTGGATGGGCAAACTGGATCCTTGCTCAGCTCTGCCTCTCCTCCAGTTAATATCAGCACAACAAACCCAGCATTGGGTTGATGCGTGTCCTCATCAACATTGCTGTTTGTTACTTGCTGTCATGGGGCTTGTCCAGTGAGGAATTTGTGCTGCTCACAGCTGGAGTAGAGGAAAGGTAGGCAATACAGCAAGGAAGGAAGGAAGCTGGCTGTCTTTTCCTTTCTTGCACAGTTTTTTCACTCCAAATCTCTGTGCCTGAATACAGCTTCTTCCCCCACAGGAATTCCATTATTTCACTTTGAAAATCTGGTCAGTCTGCTCATCATTAGGTTAAATCAGGATTCTCTGTCCTGTGCCTAATGTGTTATGTGGGGGAATTAAGTAACGACACTTAAAATCCCTTCTAATTTTAGTTTAAATTCTTCTCTACAATTAAATCTTGCTTTCTTAGAAAATTATTCTAGATTATTTAAAACAATTAAATTTGCTGCAGACACATGCCCCTGGATAGGCTGAGATTCACCCTCCTCTCCCAATCCTGGAGTGACTTGGAGCCATGTGTACTCTTTGCCCCCTGAGAGAATATCTCAAGGACAAAAAAAGCTGTCAAGTGACAAGAACAAAGCACAAGGAAGTGCTGCTTATTCTTGCTCTCCCACCCAGTCCCTAATAAAGAAAACTAATAATGCCCATTTTAGGTAGCTGCTTGTACGACTCTACTCTCATTATTTCAGTAAAGCAGAGTAAGCTGCCAGCTCTATCTTTTGTACCTCCAGACACACTTTGCAGAAGAGCTCTTTGCTGCTATTTTGAATGTTTCTCCCCTCCTCCCTCTTTTCTTCATGTTGCTTCTCTAGATCCCTACTGAAAGGAGAGTAGGGAGAGTGCTGCATGCATGGCTGAGGACGACAGGCAGGGCAGGGGGTGAGCAGCAGCAATCCTTCTCTTACTTGTGTCATTTTCTCACTTCCTTACTAATACCCTGATAATTAGAAGGGTTCTTATTAAGCTTATCTTGGTTCCTTGGTTTAAATGCTACCTATTTGTAATATCCAGAGGTATCCTGCTGACTGCTGTTCTGAAGAGGAGTATTTTTGCTTACATCCTCAAGGCTTTTCAGCTGCAGAGCCCTTTGGGCAACCATCTCCCAGTTCCCAGTGTAGCTCTGACAGGGGGCGGATTCTGGGAATGTACAGAGTGCCTCTGTAGGGCTGCAGCATTACTGCTGCATCCTATCTCCTTTAGTGCTGTCCCTACTGGCCTCAAGCCAAGGTTAGCCCTTGCTGAACACAAGAAAAGTCCAAGTGTTTTTTGGCAGAAATACAAGCCACTTGGAGCACTTTGGCGTATGGATGTGAAGTGTTTTACAAGCATCCTTAGAAGCCCAGCGCAGCTCTTTGTATCATAAATTTCTGTACTGTGGACAAGCCTTGAGAAAATACCTAGGAGAGAAATGGGAGGCAACTGACAGCATAATTACTGGTTTGGGAAAAAAGGAAGCCAAAAAGGGAGGGGAGAAGAGATACTTGTTGATTGGCCAAAATTTTAACAGTGCAGTTTGACCAAGAATTGGAAATCAGAGAGGAACTGAGCACATTTCCATTTTGAGGCTTGTTTTTCCTTACTGATAAGAAAACCTAAAAATTTTCCAAAATCAGAATAACTCAATTTTATGAAGTAAAATATTTAAGTTCACTAGTACCCAAGTTATCCCAAATTTCATTTTGGATTTAGACTTATTACGCTACCCTTATTTTACTGTTACTTCCATACCATAAAATCCTCTGATCTCCCTTTAATTTGCATGGGAACAATAAAAATTGTCTGCAGAGATTATATTGTATTTCTGTCTGTACAGAGTCATCATTGCATTCTTCAGCATGCTAATGTTGCTACTAGTATTTTCTGCATGCATTTCCACATTTTTATTCCTCAACTGATGCCTTGGATGCAACCACAATTTAATTCCATCAAATGTGATGACAAATGTTCCTTGGTGAATCTGAAAGATGATATCAGAATACACTTTGTGTGCAGCGCTCTCATAAGTACATCAACAATCTATTTCTCTTGGCCTGATGAAAAGGAAAAGTTCCTGCATTAGAAAAATATAAAAATAAAGTGACTCCATTGATTTAAATTCTTGTCTCAGTTTCACTATTATGAATCTGGAGAGAGAAAAAAAAGAAGTTATATATTTTTTTTTTTGTCTTGCCCAAGTGTATCACTCTAAGACTCACTGGTTAATAGTTCTGAAACAGGACACATCAGTGAACCTACTTGAAGGTTAGTGGGTACTCAAGACAATAAAGCAGTGATAGAATGACCCCAGTTAACAGGTTTTATTTTGACAAGGAACTTAGTCCAATCTGCCTTAAAGAATTTTAAAGTAAAATGAAGAGAAGCTGTCAAGGTCTAGAGAGATGTGGGCGTCACTTCTGAGTAGGGCAGTTTCACAGAGCTGAGGAGGCTCAAGTAAAGAATTAGAGGTCTCTGCTTAGCTCTGGTTCCTCTATTGCATTCAGACCATGCCAAGCATGTCCCACCATTAATTGGCACAACACAACACAGTATATCAAGCCAAACTAAACCAAATGGCTGAGCAGCTTTATACCCACTGCTTGTCAAACAGGACGTACTCTCAAACATGGGGCAGAGGGCACACAGAGGTGTTCTTACTCTTGTAAACCTATACAGACTATATGTGCTCTCCCTACATGGTATTCTTTTACCACATGGGGTTTTGTGGTGAGTGAACTTAATATTATGCTCCCTACTTATTCCTGCTATTTCTTTGTTGAGAGGAGAGAGCTGTGTTGAAAGCCACAGCTGTTTACTGATTTCCTATGTCTTGCAAAGTAAATATCCTTGTTTCCTATAATTAACCATATACTTGCAGTTAGGAAATGATCCTGTGATATTAACTGGTTTATTAGAGGAAACTGGAAGCAGAGGGAAAATCTATGAAACTATGTGAGGGAAAAGAAACTGGTTGAAACTATGTGAGGGGAGAAAATCTGGATGAGAAACAAGGATTCAAGAATGAGCATTCCATGTGTTTTTCTGGCATGGTGGCAGTAGGGAAGTCTGAAGAAGGTGTGGATGCTTTTTCTCTGAACAAAGAAGGCACTCCCCTTTACTTTTGCATCTAGTTCTGCATCTATTTCTGCCAGTGAATCCTCAGAAAAAGAGAAGAAAAAACATTGGAGTTCAGAAACTTGGAACAATTTCTGAGGCTGGAGAGCAATGTGGATGAATGACCCCAGCATGGGGAGAAGCAGCACAGTGCTGTGAAAGGGGGTGCACTGGCTCAGACTTCCCTCCTCTGCTCCTCCTGCTGATGGCTGCTCCTGAGTTCCAGGTTACTCTAGGGGCTGCTGCATCACAGACCATCTGGCAGCTGCTCCTGGAAGCACTGCTTACCCTCTGTAGCCAGAAGGAGATGGGATATTTTGCTCATTTCAGGATTTACCAGCGTGGCATATTCAGACTGGAGCTGGTCTTGCAGGAACCTTTTGTCTCCTGGACCTGAAGGACTGTCAGTCTTCAAGGGGGCAGTGGGAGCCTTAGAGTAAGGAAATGGTGGCACTGCTGGTATTGGAAGATGATTATGCATAGACTTAATTGTAACATTTGTTTAAAAGTAAACTGCTGGAAACTTAACAAGGTGCAAGAAAAATTTTGAGGCAGTAACTAAAGACAAATCTTTGGGCTGGTCCCTTCAAGTATTCTCAAACTCTGTATGTGTGAGAGGAATTATTGATACACAAACTTAGGAACACTGAGATGTAGGATACAGACTACTGTTGATAATGAAAAAAATAGTGGTATCGATTGCTTCACCTTCAACAAGTAGGACAGGGAACAATAAGGCAAATGGGGACACCCCTCTGCATGGTGAACAGCCAAATATCAAACATCAGTAAAGATTAAAAATAATTGTCATATATGCTTAGTATTTGTGCTTTGATATAGACTGAGAAGAAGGCAATTTAATCAATTTGTTATACTCTGTGTGATATGCATGTCTCAGAAGTTTGTTGTTTTGAAGCTCGTTTGGAAAAAAAAAAGAAAAAAGTCAAAGAGATTTCATTTACAGATAATATGCTAAAATCCAGTATCAGAGAGGGCTAGAAAATATATATTTGTATGTAGATGGTAATAGAATTAAAAGTTATAAGACTAGAGATGAACATGGTAATGAAGTTTGACTAGACAGGTAGGCAGGATTCCTTTAAGGGTATGGCATCAACATATACCATTCCTTCCTCCTGCAAAATATTGTCTACACACTCTCAATTTTTCTTGTGAGGATATCTGAGCTAATATTACTTTGACATTTTTTAAGTGTCTGCAAATTCTTCTTCCTTACTGATGCTATATTTATTTTTTTATTTTTTTTTTTAAGATTATTAATACATAGCAGGTCAAGCCTTGCATAAAATCCCTGTTAGAGCAATATATTAGACTATGGAATCTGCCATACAAAAATAAGATAAAGACAGTAGTTTGCTATTATAGAAATGTGACCAGCAACAATTCATGGCCACAGAAAAAGAAAAACTGATGTTGAAAATTGGCACATTGAGACATTCTCACTGTTCAAGTCCAATTATCTCCTTGGTAACAAGTTCTTTCATTCATTACATATTGTGTTGTCAGAATAAACCATGTAATAGTGCTGTATCTGGGTCTGTACTGCTCCTGCAAATATGGAATATGGAAGCCTAAGTATGCAACCTGCTAATCATTTTCTTATGCTTGCTGGAAAATTAAAATATCCATATGAATACAGATCCGTCAGACTACAGTACTCTTCATTTTTCATGTGTAACTTTCTTTTACGATACAAGTCCTCAGAAGCTAATGGATTCTGAGTTACTTACTGTCTGTTGAAAGAAAGAATTCCACCTGGCCATGATTTAAAATACCCCTCTAACCAGTAAATTGTGATTTTGCCATGCTGATAAACTCATTCTAATGAACATGTTTTATACATTTAAAGCTTTTACAGCATTTGAGTGGACTTTACCCAAAGCACAAATGGAATACTCTGAGGTAATTTATACAGCACACCAGACCCGAATTAAGTGGTTGCAGCTTTGTGTGCTGAAGGTGTAACTTGATGATGTTGATTTTCTGGGATTTTTTCTCCTGATTCCAGCTTGACTGTAATTAGGATAATGGTTGCTGGGGCTGAGAGTGGAAGAGGCCATTCATTCAATAATTATCAGGTCTAGTGTCAAGGAAACTGCTACGTGTGAAAAAGAACAAGGCAGAGCTGCGCTATTATAGCCCTGTGTACACTGCTATCTGTTTTGGGCCAAGATCCAAAAGCATTTTGTGGTCTAAAACAGCATCCAGAGATTTCAGCTGGGATAGGAGCCCATTTTTCTTTACTGCACAAGCACATAGGAAGAGATATTCTGCCACCCAAGACTTTTCAGTCTTCCTACAACTACAGACTTTAGAAAGGGGATGGAAAGAAGAAGGCAGCTGGGACTGGAACACAGCTTGTACGTGGCTTTGACATGACACCTCTTGTGAAGTCATGGCAGCAGTGAAAGAGAATATTAGAATATTCACTTCTCGACTGGTTCCTTCTGGACAGACAAGGAATCTGAAATATAGCTTTTGGAGCTGAGGAATAATATCGCATAGTGCCAGTACAATTAGAAACCAAGAAAGACATAGTATAAAAATGATGGGCGTGGTTCCCTTGTGTAGGAGAGAGTATCCCCATTAATGGCAGGAGTTACGTACCTTTTAGTTTAGAGCCTGCCAGCCTGCTTATATCCTGCTGCTACGTTATTGGTATTAACTTGGCACGTTCTGTCAGTCATTACCTTCAATGTCAATCGTAAGCTTTTCTTGATAGTAGTAAAAGTGGGAGCATTAGGACAGACAGCACTGCTGTGCATGAAGTAAATAAGTCTGTCCTTCTCTGATAAAGGCTACTCCCTGTTAGAGTGATGTTTGCTGCTGCAGCTGCTAATGGCATCCCATGCAGGGGTGAGTGAGTTGAAGGGTACAAGTAAGTGTAGGCATATAGTTATCATAATGTTATCAATTTTTGGGTTGGTTAGGGAGAAAGTAAATTGAGGAATGAGTCAAGGATGTGATACTAATATTAATATTCACATAATGTCTGAAAGACCAAATATCTTAATATCCCAGAGAAAGCAGTGTCTCCCAAAGTCAGGTGAGACATCAAAACCAGTGCATACATGATGCAGAAATGCTGGTGGGAATGTAATTGTATCAACACAGAACTCATGAACATGTGATGATTTCATACAAAATCCTTTCACCTGCATTGCATCACAGAGAGGATGCTTGCTTGAGCCCTGCTGTGTACGGTGCACCTGACCCACATCTGGGCTTACCCTGGCATGTACAGTTGTGCAGTTCTGTCCATAAGCACTCAAAAACATTCCTAGCCTGAAAGCTTTTCAGCTACACGTGATATGTGTATGTTGGCTGACAACTGCACACTCTGGAGTGTGCAAATGGTTACTTAGGAACAGTTGCCCTTTCCTTTGCCCACTTCACGTGGAATGTTGCCTGAACAAAGTGATCTTCTCAGTTGCAAGTACTGTCATGATTGTGGGACAGTAGGTCCATGAAGATCATGACATTATTTTTATACTGGACTCTCAGAGGAAACTGCCACAGTCAGAAATCTGATCTTAGACTCTCTGTCATTTGGGGTATTTCTGTTTTATCATCTAACAAAAGGGAAAAAATCACTCACAGCACTGCTTTTCTGCTAACCCTTTCCACGTTTAACATCAATGAAACTTGCTATTTTTTTTCTGTGATGATTGAAAAGAGTGTCTCATTCAGACATGCTGGGAAAATGTTTTAACACAGAGCAAAAACTGCAGTCTATGAGCAGATCTATAAAGGTCCGGGAAAAGTCTTTCACGACTGGACATTGAAGCAATTTCTCATAAAATGATAAAAAAAAAGGATTGGTTTTGTAATATCTTGTTTTCTTCTCATAGGTTCCAATTACTGTTTCAATATTGCACATGCTGCCACATGGAAGAAAAGCATGACATCAGCATTTTAAAAAGTAACTTGAGTGATCATTCAAATACTCCCTATGTAACATTAAGCGTACAAAGAATGCCAAAAGATGACCATACAATACCCACTGGAGTCTCAGTTAGATAAGAAATTACTGAGTCCAAAAAGAACAAAGTTTTCCCTCCCCAAGGTAGTGATAATGCCACATAAAATACCACTGTATTTCTGAGCTTTGAGCTAGCTGCTGTCCTCTGTAACTTCAGATGTATTTTAGGATTACTAGTGTTGAATGTATAAAGAACTTGAGGTTTAATACAAATATTAGAGTCAAAAGAGAATTACGGATATGCATATTGCAGGGTGCTTTCACAAGATTCTGATACTGGAAGCTAAACAGAAATTAAAGTACTTCCAAAAGGAATTTGAATAGGGAATAGGGATTTTCCCAGCTCTGTAACAAGTTTATGAAATCTGTTTGATGTGTGTTTTTGAGGAGGACAGACAGCCCTATGTTTAAGTTTTGAAATCATTTAGAGATCCAAGTAGGGCACTATTAACCTTCCACATTGACTATTCTAATTGCTGTTGGATCTCAGTGACTTTTAACCATGGACTAGCCCTGTCCTCCATGATTAAGCTATGGCAAAATTCTGACATATGAAAATATTGCATATCCATGGTGGGATCTAGTACTAGGGCTGTAAATTCTAGGCAGGTGGGAATTTATATCAGCTCCATATTATTTATACAGGTGTCTTTTTCATTGTCTCAGCTAAACATTGATGTTTTTTGCTAAATTAGAGGTATTAAGAGAGTTGGTCCTGATGGGACTGAAGTTATACTCTGAGGCTGAATGGAGGTTTTTCCCTTTAGAAGTGAAGCTCAATTTCACCTGGTCTTGACTTCCTAAATTAGCCCTTTTCCTGTGCAATTGCTCTGACTTTAGTTTCTCCAGCAATGATTTGTCTTAGTAGCTGACAGTGTTTTAAATACAACAGTGTTTGATCAAAGCAGATCTAGTCTTTCAAAACCTACCTTTATTATTCACTCATATTTTTCCTATGCAGATTATTCTTCCTGCTGGTGAATGATAGGATTTACCTCAATGGGGTAAATGACTACAGGCTCTTCTTTTCTTTCAAGTCTTTTTATATACATTATGCATGTTTCTGTGTTTTTTTACTTGATTGACCCTAGTTCCAAAGTGACTGTGGCATGTATCATCCTTTTCAAGTTAGAAATATCATGAAAGACAGAGATTGCTTGGGGGCACATGCAGTGAGATGGACATGAGGGCAAAAGAGCAGACTCATAGAAAATCATCTTTCATAAGTCCTTCCTCTTATGGAATAATACATAACAACAAAAACAGCAATAGTCATCATCATAATCATCATCATCATCATAACTAGTAGTAGTAGTAGTAGCAGCAGCAGCAGTAGTAGTCATCTCCTAAGGGCTGGAAATATAGTGTTCTTTAAATTACAGGAAAAATGAGTTTAAAAAAAAAAAAAAAGTGAGAGATTATAACCCCTGAAGCTGGGGATATTTCTTACAGCATTTTTTCTGCCCAGCTCATTATTTGTATCTCTCGTTGTCCCAGTGCTGTGTCTCCCACAGAGAGTTAAAAAGTGATAAACAAATAGATCTCAATTTAGCAGCAAATCCTTCTGGGAGGATATTGTAAAGCTGGAATTTTTCCATCTTCCAAATTTCCTGATGATTTTGTATCTGAATGTTTTTCACATATGAAAGTCTTTTCATATCAGCTTGACAGGAAGCATTGCACATACCACAGCACTGAAAGTACCTAGAGTTTAAATTGAGAGATGAACAACCTGGCTTAGCAGAGGATGCAGTAAGAATTCATTCAGTTGTAAAGCCAAATCTCAAAATGACCCCAAACTAATTTGTGTCTGGCTGAATGTTGTCTTTGAACCTTATTTGTTCCAGGGTCTCCTGGAGAAAGAAGATAGAAGTGCATTTTGAGCTGACTTTTATGTAGGGAAGCCCCATAACTCATGAGATTTGGAAAGAGCATCTGGTGAAAACTCAGTAAGGGGTTGAAAAGGATGCATAAAAGACAGAAATAGGGCCCTAGTTCCTCAGATGCTGTTTATCCTGTCTGCTAAAATGTCTCTTTGGCTGTTTCTCTGAGTCATGCCATGATAGTAGCAATACTCTGCACTATTACAAGAGGGGTTCGTGAGAGAACAGAAAAAGTAAGGTAGTTCCCTTTGCTCTAAGGCACCCTCAGTGAGTAGCACATATGAGTCTTCACATTCAATTCCAGCTATCTTCAATAAAAGGATTGTTTATTTGCCACAGGGTAGAAAAACAAAGGTAAGCCAAAGAAGAAATAAACAAAAAAGTTAAGCAGATTGTAAGCACAATAGACCAAATTACTTCAGGGATACATTTGACCCAGCTAAATATGTTATTGCAAAAAAAGCATTCAAGCTGGACATGAAAGCTGACATCTTAAAACTCGTTTAGTGTCCAAAGTAAGGCATCTAAATCTAGAATCTAGAATGAGAGTGCTTAAAAAAAACAACAAAAAAGCAAAAAAGAAAAAAAGGAATCTTTCCTAAGGCAGTCACATTTTTGCAGTTCTCTCAAATGTGAGCAGTACCTGAGGGGAACTGTGTTTTGCACCTTTACAGTTCAAGCACTCCACTTGAAACAACCCAGCACAGATCTGCAGTGAAACTTCAGGACACAGTGTCGCTTTGGCATCTCTCCTCCCTGCCTTCCTGCCTCTGTAGACGCAATGAAAATTCAGTAAAAGACACAAACGAGCAGTTTTGAATCTGGATTACAGCTTTGCCATAGGAAATGGGTATTTATAAGCACTTAACTGCTGTCCTCATTGTGTTTGTTCCTAATTTGCAGTATTTTTGCCTATGTTATAGGCTCTCCAGTCTCTTCTAGCTTTTACCGTCTTGCTTGTTTAAACACCCTCTCTTATCTGTGGAAGCGGGGGAATGGGCAAGGATTGTGAATTCTTTCTTTTTCTCTTGTGGTATACTCTTTCTTTTCATGTCTGGGAAAAAGAAAACGTCCAACTCAAGATCATTTTTTAAAGGGATTTAAATCACATATTTCAGATCTAAAAATTGTACAGTATTCATGCTTTCAGTTGATTTCAGTGGGAAATGAAGAAGGTAAATAAGAGTTATAAATACTTTTATCAAACTAGAGTCCATGCTCAGTGTTGCAATGCATCCCTCCCAGTCAATCAAATGGAGCTGTTTTTGCTATTACAGAAAACTATCATTTTTACTGTAAAATTGCCTTAGCAGATAGCATGGAAGCTGCATGATCTGACCTGTGCATTTTAAGCAACATAAAAACTAATTTTCTCTCATTATTTTGCATTCAGTTTAGGTTTACTCTCTTTTTGTATTGTTTACGACATTACTGATTTTCATTTAATCAAATAATTCCGGTCCAGTTCCATTGTATAAATTTGTTCTCCAAGTGTTCACAGAAAATTCCGTTAGTAAGTTTTCTCTCAGCACAGTTTGGGATACAATAGTCCATTACTATGAAAATGGAAATAGCTGTAATCCCAAGCAGGTGAAGTGTTGTGTGGCATAACTGCTGTGCTGCTAAATTTTACACTCACATTTTGATATACAGTATAATTCATATCAGAAATGCAGGATGGTGACTTGTCACATGTGGTATGTGCCGTGGGGTTTTTTTAAGTTTTAGCAAAAATCAATCTAGCTGCATGAGCTGTGAGAGCAGGAGCTCCCTCCCCCACCTCTTCCATATGTTCTGAATTAACTGCTGCATTCACATGAACAAAACAGAGCTGGAAATAGAAACTGGAGCCCAGATCCTCCTTTGGCATAAACTGAATAAACTAGTACAGTTACACTGCAGCTAAAATGCATGGGTTGATGTAAATAAGTAAAGATATGGCCGTTAAGATTTCACTCATTTCATAGTCTTTGCCACTAAAAGAAAAGCATCTGTGCTTTGCAGACTACAAGCCCACTGTTGTAAAAGAGGATGATGTCCCCTTTGAAAGTACTGTTCTATACATCTTCTTAAAAAGTCATGGCAGAAAATTTAAGAAATGTTAAATCATTAAGTTTTATGATCTTTACATGCTTTCACAATGACATTAAAATTGTTCAGACTAGAATACTAACTATAGAAAATGAGGAATCTCAGTTGTTTTTGTCAATGCGTGGTTGAGTTAAGGACACCATGCTAAAGCAACTGGGAAATCCTTAGAGAGCTCTGAAGCCTGGGAAGCCAGGAAGGGTTTACTGAAAGCAATTTGTGCTTGAATAGCCTGAATTATTTCTGTGGTGAAATGGCAGGCTCTGTGGATAAGTGGAGAGCAGTGGATGTTTGCCTCAAATTTAGCAAACCTTTTGTCATACTCTGGAAAAACATCCACATAACTTCACTGAGGAGATAAAGTCTGGATGTGCAGTAGCAGTCAATGACAGGAAGTTGAATTGGCAGCAGTCAGATGTTCCTGGGAATCTGACAGTGAGGTTGATCCTGTTCATCATCTTCATCAAAAGCATGGGTAATGGGCTGGCATGGATGAGTCCTCTGCAAGTTATGGGTGCAAGTCTGGGGGATGCAGCTGGCATGCTGCAGGGCAAAGCTTGCCAGGGAAGAACCTCAACAAGCTGGATGAATGGGCAGTAAGGAACATTGTGAAATTCAACAAAAGCAAAGGTAAATTCCTGTGCCTGGCATGGAATAAGCCCATGAATGGACATGAGCTGGAGTTTACTGGGGTAGCAGCAGTCCTCCAGAAATGGACCTTGTAGTCCTGATAGTGTTAAATGTGCCAATGCCATATCATTTAGGGGAAGAAAGCTAAACACATTCTGGGCTGCATTAGTAAGAATATATTCAGAAGGCTAAACAAAGTGATTTTACCTTCTGTTCAGCACTGAAAAGCCACACTTGGAGTGCTGGGTCCGGTTTAGGGGCACCTCAAAAGAGTTGTTGACAAACTAGAAAGAATCCAGAGGAGGACTGCTAAGACATTGAGGAGACTGGAGGATGTGACATACAAGGAAAGTCTTCGTTTTTGTGTGTGTGTATCTAATTGCAATCTTTCATTACCTTGGGAAGTGTTAGAGGCAGCACAGAGCCCGACTCTTCTTCATGCACAAAAAGGGATGAGAGTTGACAGCAATGAGTTACAGAAAGGGAAATTCTGACTAAAATATTCTCAACACGGAATGTGTTGAGACAGGTTCACATGCAAGGAGGTGTATCAGCAAGGTCCATCCGTTGCTGATGGTGTACAGAGTAATTTCTAGGGAAAAAGAAAAGGGTAAGAGAAAGAGAAACAGACAGAAAGAAGGTGGTGGGCAAGCTGCTTGTAGGCCAGCTGGGAAGGGAAGTGATGAGGGTCCCCAGAGGAACACCTTCCTGTCTCCTATGCAGCAGTGTTCCGTTATAGTAAATTTTCCACAGTAACTCTGTAGTTTCCACCAGCCCTTGCTCAAACTCCTGGCTGGTCACCACTGCTGAGGAACGTTAGCACTGCCTGGACTATGCTTTGATGAGTAGCAGGTGCCCTGCCCTGCTTGGTAGCTGAGCTCTGTGGATGTACCTTGTTGGTTCTCTAATATAATCCAGATGCTACAGCTGGAGCAAAAAGGGGAGAAGGGGAGAAAGAAGAAGTGACTGTCCCACCAGCAGAAACCACCTCGCTGCCATAACAGCACTATCACTGTTCACAGATGCTTGGGAGAAGCATCATGAAGAAGCAATTTGAGAGCAATAAAAGAGAGACACCATGGTAGAGGCTTCGGAAAGCACTGCCCTGGCAGCTGGTGTGAAAAGAAACTTGGAATGAAAAAGGAGAAAAGGATGTCTACAACACTGCAGGCAGAAGACCTATTGAAAGCCAACAGGCTAAGGCATCATGGCCCTGTGCAGCATGGCTGAAAGGGAAAGTCCTTCACTGAGAGAGTAGCCAGGCACTGGGACAGGATCCCAGAGAAGCTGTGAAATTTCACTCCCCACAGACACCCAAAGCTTGACAGGATAAAGTCCTGAGCAACCCCACCCAAAAGGAGCCTTGTTATGAGTGTGGGTTTGGACTACATCATGTCTAGAGCCCTCTTCCAAATAAGGTTTCCCTATAATCCTCTGTATTTAGTGCTGTGTACCATAAGCACTGTAAATATATTTCAATTGGTGACTAAAGGCTTAAAATCTTGTCTAAAAATTCCTGTAAGGAGAGAAGACAGAGCTCATGCTCACATGGGACATATTTTGATCTTCATAGGAAGATGATTAAAAAAAGATTACTTTAATTGACATAATTTTTATAGGGACTTAATCTTTTTTATACTTTCTTTGAATTGAGACTTATGAAAAATGTAAAAGATGATTCAAGCATAAGTACCAAGACACTGATGGTTTTGCAGCTATATTTGTCTCAATAGTGAACTCAAGGAAAGCTATAATAATGTAGCTTTCTTAATATCATGAAATCTCCTTAATAATACTATTCATAAAAGTGTTTACTGCTTGAACTAAATGCCTCCCAAACATTAAAAAGTCATTCACACATATCAATTCTATCTTCTTTCCCAGGATTTCCAATAGATATTCTTGGAGAGATTGTCTTTTCCTAGATTTATAAAAAGAAACAAGTAAGAGAAACAAGAAACAAGGTGAGTAAATTTACAAAGAGTATGCATCTTCAGGGAGTTATGTAAATTAAACCTGAATTTTTCTATTTACTGTAAATCAGAGTTCAGATAAACGAATCCCTGTCCATATTTTGACTGAATTCAGTCAATTCATGTTGGGTTCAAATTTAAAAACAGTTTCCAGTACAGTGACCAGACACTGTGCAACCTAGCCAGCTACATTACAAAAAAGTTTCATTAGAGTTACAGGTCCTAATTAACACTTGAAAACTGCAGGAATTATTTTTATATGCTCTAGAAGGGAAAGTGAAAGAGTTATGAAATGGTGTCATTCTTGTACAAGTGCATGGACTAAATGATTTTAGTGAGCAGGAATTTGGGATGGTGTTCTAGTCTGTATCAGGTGATAGAAAAATTCCTACACAGGGCTAGATCCAGCTGATGAGAATATTAAATGCATATTCTGCCTATTTAGTGCAATATTTCCATCTTGGCAGCATTTTAGAAAATGTAGGGATTTGGTTGGGTTATTTTCCCACTTTATCTGATTTTAGCCAAATGAGTATGACTGACTGATACAGTACACTACAAAAATTATCAGAACTGTACTTTGCAGGAGGGAATTGTTCTGCCCAATTATTTATTTATAAGATACAGGGAGGCACTAGTGGTCCCTACAAATTAACACATAAAATCAAGAGCAAATGCCTCCATGTTTAAAGTTAGCTCAGTGAGCACAGTGCCATTTACTCTGATGGAAATCCCACTGCATACCTTTGCCTGGGATGAAGAAGGAAGTCTTTGAAAGTACTATTGGATATTTGTAGGCTCATCCTTAGACTATATATATATAAGGGTTAGACATATCTACTTCTTCTGAGATAACTAAGACTATATTTTTCCCTTTACATTTTGGTTATACTTATTCGATTTTTGAATCACTAGCACTTTATGGAGAAATGAACCAAAACAGGAACCTGTGGAAGTCTAATCATAGATTTAAAGATGGGAAGAAGGTAATACGGATATCTAAGGCTGTTTTGCCTTACAATTTTGTCTCCTGGTCTGTTGTAAGTTAAACTAGTAAGAATGAGACTGTTAGGCCACTGCTTGCTCAGATATTCAAAAAGGAGGTTGGAGGGAAGCTGAATAAACCAGATGGTTTTAGCCTGTCTCCTTGGTCTAAATCTTATTCTTATATTGGATATTAGAAATCTGTCCCCACCAATTTTTTACTATCAAATAATGCAAAACTTGAGGTGCTGTACTTACCACTGAGTGATCTCTTGTTTTCTGCTCAGTCTGCCATCAACCATGCACTGCAGCATCTGCTGAAGTAAGTTTGATGGAAGAACTGAAAATGCAGGAACAACCCAACATATACAGTCCTGTTTTCCTTGTTTTCTTCTTCATTGCAGAGATCAAGAGGGGACTAACTAATGTATTCTATTGTTAATTTGTCTTCGTAAGATATTACTCCCTGAGCCTTGGGATAGAAGGATATCTCTTCTGCTAATCCAACCCTCTCGAGGCATTTTAGCAGCTAATCTGGTTGAATCAAATCAGTCTTGCTGCATATGATTAATTTTGGGCCAATTTAATTTTTATTAGTCATGGGTTTCAGTCACCTACAGTCGCGTGACTATAATTGCCCTTGAGCACACAGAATTCCTTTGTAAATTTGATTTAAAAATACATCGGGGTAGCCCCGCCTCCTCTTCATCTATTTGTGCACTGCTAATCTTATCATGCCTAGATTCGTGCCCTCTTAAATATAGGTTGGCAAAATAAGACCTTTACAGGCGAAATTGGTGAGTCAATTTGCCTTCTAATTGTGGGATTTCTCAAGTGAATGTAGTGTTTTAGAATGTGGTGCCTATGGCACCCATGAAAGGATTAGTTTATGAGGGCCAGCTCTTAGAAACAGCTCAACAATAGTGCCTTATCCTCAGGATCACTTATCAGTCAATGGGAGTTTGTTCTCAGGAGGGCCAGAGCCAATGGGTAAACTCCTGTTTATGCTAGCCGAGGAACTCTGTCTTCAACGTTTGGATAAATTATCACTTTGTATCCTGTTGAGGTAGAGTAGTATGGGGAGCTTAGAGGAGTCTTCAGCTTTTGCTCATGCAGCTTTGAGTCACTGCACTCCTGCCTGTGCAACAGAATAAATTTATTTTCACATGGAGGTATGTTGTCTTGTCTTCAGCTTCCCCTTTCCCACCCATAAATCCCCTCCAGTTCAACTTCTTGGAAAGCTGGAGCATTCCCAAGGACTGCATGGGTCTTGTGGGATCCGGACAACCTGGGACCACATAACAAGGAAGGTAGTAGTGCCTCTAATGAGTGCCATAAAGAATAATGATTTTTCTGCTGTGGTTAGTGAAGAGGAAGTGACAACTCACTTAGTAACAACAGTGTTGGTTTTGAGAGCTGGTTTGAAACTAATATTCCTGGTACCATTACACCCCTCCCAGGCACCCAGCTGGCTTTCTATGGACTGGATTTCTGCATCTGACGGTGAACATTAGGTCCTAGATGTTTGTGTTTGATTGGTGTGGCTTGCAAAACTGCTTCTGATTTAACAAATATAGGGTTAGAACAAATGAAGGGAAAGTCACACTATCTCTTCTAATAACATTCTCTGTTTGCTAAAATCCCATAGAGACGTAGCAGACATGGGTGGTATTAATATTATGGGACTTAGCTGATGCTAAGAAGCATTTGGGAAAACTTTGACTGACTGGCTCAGGCAGTTGCTAATGAGGATATATCACTTACAGGGATATGGCAGAGTAAAGAGGTTTATTTCTCAGTGTGCTATTGCCCTGTTTGAGAGATGAGAAAAATATTCAAGCAAATGAGAAAGATGAGGAGTTGTGAACCTCTGCCCTGCCTCAGCCCTGATGGCATGAAGCAGCTGAGAATGGTTTCCTCCCTACCTTAGCACAGCATAGAGACACCACGATGCTGTGAGCAGCAGGAGGGACCTTTCTGCAGGGACATCAACACCCAGGGGCAACAGTCTGGAGAGAATACAGCCAAGAGCTGGTCTCCTTGGCAGAGCCTGATGAGAAATGGCTTGAGGCACCCAGGGGGCTTTCCTGTGCAAAGCACTCCCCCCGGATGAAAGAACAGAAATGTTGCTGATTTCAGACACACCAGAAGTTTCAGGATGCAGTTCTGCCTGCCTCTGCGGTAGCAACTCATCATCCTTGTTACCCTTGAGACTTCTGGCTGATGTATCCTTCTTCCATTAGCCACCTAATTCTCTGAGGCTTCTCGGGGAAGGAATCATTCTGCTTTTCTCAAAGCACAGGAAAAGGGATTTATTTATTTGTTTTTAGTAGTTTTTCTGGGCTGTGCTTTTCTCTTTTGACAATGGAGGTGGTTGGAATGTGTGAATGGAGATAATGTGGACAGATTGATCTGCTCTAAATGAATCTCAAAACAGTTTCTGCCAGGAACCTATTTGAAATGTCTTTATTATTTTAAAAGAGAAAACTTCAGCCACAAGATTTTACCAAGGATACCGTGAATTATTGTGTTATGGACTCCAATAAACCTTGGATTCCAAAATAGGTACCATCACTATGAAACCATGCGCATGAATTTTTCAGATTTATTTCCAACCTTGGAGTGTATTTGCAAGTATACAATTCTTATTAGTATGTTTCACCTAATACAACTGAATTCTTGTATTGCAATTGTAGGAAGTAATGTGACATTAGGTTTAGTCCCACTGAAGCTAATGAAGTTCTCTGGGGACTACTCAACATAGCCAAAATTGTTTTAACCCTAGTGTAATGCAGAATAACAATAATTGTTCAGGTTATATGTTTTTCACTGTACAACTCCCTCAACTGCTTCAAAAAAAAACCAGTGTTAAATATGGTCTTTAGGAATTTATATTTTTTTCCATCCAGAGGGGAAAAACCCAATAACAAACCTCAGCTGTTGGCTTCAGGGTTAAAACATTTCTGCATTTCTGCTCATGCCCTTCATGGTATCTTTCAGAAGGAGGATAAGCATAACTGGAAACCCGTAAGCACAATTTATATGCATTTTAAATGGGCTGAGCCAACGTTCAGTTTAATTGGAAAGAGTCCTGAATGCAAAGCAAAGCCTTCCCACACTGTAGAAATCCATATGTTAAAATGCTTCTTTTTTTTTTTTTTTTTTTTTTTTTTTTTTTTAGAATTTCACAGCTCTATAGCCAAGAGTTGCTAGAACAAAGACCCTGTGCTGTCCTGTTTTGAAAATAAACAAATTGACAAATCTGTTCTTTGTGCCACAGCCACCAGTTCCTCAGTATATTTGCAAATGCAGAAACATAAAGCTGAATAATCTGCTTCTCTCAAGATTGCACATTAGGCAATTAAGGGGGTATGTTTGCAGGCAGGCACACTGGGCATTAGGCACACAACTATTAACAATAATAAGAATTGGGCATTTAATTCCCTTCATAGGGATGAAAATGTATCTCCGCTGTTTAATGCAAACCAGTGTAGTATTATGTGATAAACATGGATCAATAGCAAAGGATTTTTAAATTTAGAATGCTGCTCCTCTACCGCAGAATTGGCAACAGAGAGTGTTTCCCAGTAATAGAACCGGTCTACCTTTGCTGAGACAGGAGCAAAGTTATCTGAGGAAGTAGCAACACTGTCATTTATTTTAATGAGGCTTGTTCTCCAACAAATGCTGTTTCCGCACTCTCGGGAAGGTTCCAGTAATGCTATAAAAAATGAAAAAGCCCTAACAAATGCTTGAGCATGTCTGTGTTTATATAACCTCCGATCGTGGCATATAACAGGGCCCTGTGTTCATGCAGTGGCAGAGTTATTTAACCATATGTGTCTGCCCTTGTTGAATATCCAGCTTTTTAGTCCAGCTGATAAACTGATTGTCACGAATCCTTAGGTGATTCACCTGTTTGTTGAGCACTAAACCCTCAAATTCAAACTTTCCCAGATGGATATTGAAAAACTTGTTGCTTTTAGGACAGTAGGGATTCATTATCCTTGTTCCTTTCCATGGCATTTTTATACAACCTTATGGCTTGCTAGTTGCATCCCAGTTGCAGGGGGTGAAAAGATCCCCAACAAAACAGTTTTGCTGTGGGGTTTGCCCATGTGAGTTTAGGGAGAAAGCCACACCAAAAGTAACACACAGAATCCATTTACTTTAAGTTTGTATTTCATCTGTCTAGCAAACCCAATGGGAAACTTAATTTCTAAACATGAATATTATTGAATTACAGAAGCTGTATTTAGATCAATAAGTTCATGCCAAAATTACTAGAGTCCACTAGAAAAAAAAAATTTGATTAGAAATATCAGCAGACATATCAACACTACTTGTGTTAAATGTAATAACTGTACTTTAATGCACTCATACCTGATGCTGAAGACCCAGCATCTACTTCTGACATTTTGAAAAACCTGAGAAGTTTGTACCAGAATGTTTACAAATATTTTCTTTATCAGGTAATCACGCAGTCTGGGTTAGACAGATATCTGTTAGGGGAGTGCACTTGACCATTTTTTTCCCTGCCTGTCCTGTGCCTCTTCTTTCTTCATGCTTGTGTAAGTTTATGGTGAAAGAGAGCTTGTTCAAGAAGCCAGTCTGGGAAAACTGAGATCTAGAAAAGGAGGAGGGAAATTTAGAGAATATAAACAGAAGAAGCAGCAAAAGAAAAATTATTCAATGGTGTAGAACCAGTATAAGCATGTGGTGAAAATCTAATGTTCTTTTAGCAGGCATGTTTTTCTGAGTGTGCTAGTTAGAGATTCTTTTACAGCAAGGAGTTGTCATGCCTCGTCACATACAAAGCTGTGGGTTTATTATAGATTAACTTGTGACATTTTTAACTTTCCTGAAACAGTTTTGAAATGTAAGTTAGAATAAAAGCTTGGACAATGTTTGTTCCATGAAGCAGTAATTGATGAAAAAGTGTTTGATGAGTAAAAGTTATGGACTTCTCATTGGCAATTAAACTTTATTCATGGGGAAGCTTCATGCTAGGAAATTGGGGTTGTCGTGCTTTATGATTCAGAAAGAGTGGGCAATGCTTGTAGCAGTGTGAAATGGAACTTGAGCTCAGCAACAAAATAATTTTTTCTCATATACCAGCAACAACTCAATCCTGATGCCTATAAGGAAAAACCAGCTTAAACTGGAAAAAGAAAAATCAGAAAGGCACAGACTTTTTCTACAAAGTATGGTAAATGACGCTTGTTAACACTTACATTTAAGGTAGCACTCAGTTTACTGTAGTCTACAATAAGGTTTATAATCTGCATGGTACTTTTTGATACTTCTCTTTTACAAGAAACCATCAAAGATAAAGCATAATTGAAGAATTCTGTAGTAAAGATGGCTATCAATTGCCCTTTCACCTTGCCATTTCTCTATTGCGAGCTTCAACAAAAGGTGATAAAATATCTTGCTGGCAAAAATGCTACATTGTATGGGTTTTTTTCACTGTTAAACTCTATTATATAAATGAAAGTGAATTCCACATGATGAAGCCTTTTTATTCTGTTGTGGTATAGGTTTGTAAAAAGTTAAACTAAAGTGTTATTCTAATTTTCAGTGTGTATCCTATGGACAAAACAGAAAAAAAAACCATTTAATAATATTTTTTATTAAAATCATGTCTTTGTTTGGCAATTTCAGCCAGTAAAATTCTCTAAAATGGAATACCATCCAAGGTTAATCCAAGGTTATCCATGAAGTATTGGCAGATTTATGCCATGCCACCATTCCCTGTGCTTCTTAGATAAACACAGTGCATATAGAATACATGACATTAAATCTGTAGAAAAAATACCAATCCCTTTGAAGCCAGCAGAAGGTTTGTCAGAAAAGATACCCAGGCAGTAAAGATGCTACAAGGGATAAGCAGAACCCACTTGATTGTTTAGATGCCTATTAGGGGTTTCAATGGATTAATGCAGAAGCTACTCCTATTTGCCATAGCAGCATAACAGAGTTATTTTCTGTCAGAGGCAGTGCTACCAAGGGGAGGTGTCTGGTCAGGCATACCAGGGGATACAGTGCAAAGTGTGGATCCATGCTTTACAAGGACCTGTGTCTCACTACTGGCAATGCATCTGCTGCTATGACATTACTCAGAGGAATTAAGGAGCCCAGGCTGCTGTCCTGAGCAGACATTTATCTTTGACACTGAGGAAGTGATTGGTGTAAGCTAGTTAATGCCACAAAATGAAGGGAATTATCCTGAAGAAATAAAGAAGCAATCAGATTCTTCAAATGCTGTGAGTCTAAAAATGAATGACTTACCCAATCCTAGAAATAGTCCTGCCTAATTTTATAATTCCTCTAAATTAGACTAGCCACATGCTTAGTGCTAAGCTTAAATCTGTCTGCAGGATCTAACATATGTTAAATCATGTGTTTGATTCCCTGCAACCTATTCTGTAACTCAAAAATGCACCAAAAAGCTGTCCTGTAATTTCCATGATCTACTGGCAACTGAAAACAATTTGTGACGGTGTTACTGAAATTTTTGTGACCCAGGAACATTTCGTAATAAACGTGTTTGTACAAAAAACCCATCAAACCCAAAAGGGAGGAGAAATCTGTGTTTCCAGAGAATATTTTACTTTCTTGCAAAAAGTAAAAGCTGCAATGGAAATCACTTTTCTTACCACAGAAATACAGTCACCTCCAAATAACTATTTTTGGAAGCTTCTTGTTATAGCTATAATTGACAGACTGCGAAGAGTTACTTCTTTTGAACATGTTGAACCTTAGTAAATCCTTTCCTGATTTTGTGAAAATGCAACATTAAGTGTGATTTTTTAAGTAGTATGCCCTCTATTTGGAAGGGAAGTGGTTTATGGCATATTGAAGCTAAGAAATAAAATTCAGGTCACACTTGCAAAGGACTGCCCTGATTTCTTTACAGACAACCGATTTCAGCATGTAATATTAGGCACTCGGTTAATTTGCAACCTGAATTTTTACTTATGGCTTCTTGAGTTAAGCAGCTTTGTTTCTCCTGGATACAGTTGCACGATGCTTGGTTTCTGTACAAGTGAGTGGGGAAATATCACTTATGATGCTCTTGTGAAAACCCAAGTGAAATTACTTGTAAACTATCTGGCTTGGGCAGGCCAGCCATTTCCTTCTTTTCTTTCCTAAGAATTACAGTCTGCATCAGGCTGAAATGACTGGTAACTCAGGAAAACCTCAGACCCTGATTAATTTCAAGGCTAGTCGTGGTACAGCCCTTGACTCAGTGTTACTTCCGACACTGCCCTCTAATTGACCTCGACATTGGGCTTGTGGAGGGAGCACTGATAAGGGGTGAATGACAGTTCAGCTGCATGCAAGCTCTGAGCCAGGTGACTGAGTCCCCAGACCTTGTGTATCACCTTCTCTACGTGGGTCATGCTGCAGGCTGTGACCTTCATGCTGAGGGTGCTGAGCTAAAAGCACTGAACCTGTCTCTTTCAGCAACTGGTTTGCTTCCAAATGTCACTGGTTTTATAAGGTAGCAGCATCACTCTTTTGACAGGTCCAACAGGAAAATGAGTAAAAAAAAAATAACCCAAGTAAATGAACAACAAAAAAAACCAAAAAAACTCAACCCCCCAAAAAACCCCAAACGTGGGAGAAAAAGCTTCTGCTTTTTAAAACAGAAAAGTTCCACTGAGTGTACTCCACTGCAGAGTCACGCAGTGTCAGTGCTTACCCTCCCATAATCAGTTGTTAGCTATCATCTCCCCACTTTGATAGTTACCTCTCACCTTCTTAATCAAATTGTCATAAATAGGTCAGGAATTCTTGTTACTGGTTTTATTCAATAACACTTCTTTATCTCTTGTCCTAAGTCCTATCCAATTTTCTTCTACTTTTCCATGTGCTCTGTTCTCATGACAATCACTTCTGTTTGATTGCTGCTACAAGGCCCTGATTGCAATTCTTCACTGATGAAAGAGTGCCAGGACTTGGGGATTAAGGTAGTATTCCAAATTCTGCCAAAGCCATCCTGACTTCAGGCAGTGCATTCTGGATACATGTTTGGTTATACAGAAATTTTGTTTAGTCCAGAAGAAAACAATAAACAAGAATCAGGAAAATGAATCCCAAAATGATTTTATATCTTTCCTGGAAAAATTCACAGGCTATAGTTCACAATTATTTTAAATTCATTTTACCTCTGATAAGGTAGTGCTTCTCTTGTGGGAGGCTGGAGGTGTATCCCTGTTAATGATTGTGAGATTGTCTGTAACAAGCTTTCCCAGAACACGGCTGCTGTCTGACACCAGTCTGATAAGTGTGAATAAACCATTAACAATCTTAGTTCATTAACAATGGACCAGGTCGGTTTGGCTTCCTTATTTCATCATGGCTTAGTTTTTGCAGATTGTGTGTATTACGATAGGATTTATCTTAGTAAAAGTATTGGCTTTTAATTGTAGGATTATACTGAGTAATTCCCAGCTCCCCCATGGGAATTCAGCTGTTTTTCTCCACTGACTAAAAGGAGATGAGTTTTCTACTGGTTATTTCTCAAGCCTGGGAATTGGGGAGTCCACGTTTTATTCCCAGTTGTGTCTGTGATTTACTTTGGGATTTCTCAGCGCCTCAGTTTTACCCGAATAATGGCGTTACTTACCTTTTGATACGAGTGCTAGCAAAATCCCTGGGTTGTTTGCTGCTTCACTGAACATGAAGTTGCTCCACACTTACTGAGGGCAGATCAGTCATTCAACTAATTCAAGCAATAGCTGGAGACACTGTGATTCTACAGAAGGTTACAGCCTGTGTCTTGGTGTGTAATGTTGTGCATAAACTGGTGTCACTGTTGTCCCAGCTCTATTGGGCGTTCTCTCCATGGTTTAAATGGGAGCATTGGAGGATGCTGTGGCAATCTGTGCAACTGAATCTTATGCGGCTCTCTGCAGCATCTGAACTTCCCTGAATCTTTCCTAATTAAACTTACAATCTTTTTTAAAAGATTGTTTTTATCTACCCCTCCACCCCACCTACATGAGTAAATATACATACAGTCACACACACTCTTTAGACTGTCAATTTCTCTGTCTTCTTTGTCCAGGATGACAAAAATGTACACCAAAAATACAAATGTCAGAAAATCCCAACAACTGAGATACAAGGGAAGATTTTAAATAGCTGTTCCTTTCACACAAAAATTGTTCTAAGGGATTAGAAATGAAAAGACACCTTTGTTTTTATTCAGGAGTGATATTGTGAAGCTAATTAGTTATTAATTTTTTTCAGCACCCTCCTGTATATTATCATTATTCCAAGAGTAGGTGTACAATACTTCCTCCTCTACAGTAAAATTGCTCAGTTATATAATCATATCAAGATGACTAAGGAGAGAAGATAATATTTGGAAAATGCTTTTCGATTTCAGTCCCACATATATATATATGAATATACATGCATAATGTACATGAATACATATATTCTCTCATACACACACACACACACACAAGTGTATAGCTATAGTTCCTTTGAATCTCCACTGTGCACCAAAAGGACTTACATAATGTCCCTTTCACAAACTATTTTATTTCACAAAACTTTTTCCTTTCCAAATGACCAGTTTTAATTACTATTACTCAGTCCTCTAACAAGGTACAATAAAATAAGTATCTGGGACCATTTACTTAATCAAGCCAATAACAGATTATACCTACACTGCTCCACTTTGTGTATTCACAGCATCAGCAGAAGCTTCTGCTGTTTCAAATTTTTTATATTATTTTTTGCTTTCTACCCTGCAGCAGCAGCAGCTCTGATTGCGACAACCAAAAGACATGGTTGGCAGGATGAAATGTAAAATAACAAAACCTACAGTCTGCCTTGCTTTGTGGATAATATGCTGCAACAACCAGCCATTTCCTGCCTGTGGCTGTGTCAGCTGAGCCATCCACAGTCCATTTTTTCATTGGTATTATTTTTTTCAGTGTCTATGAAATCTGGAATGGGACACAGCATGCTTGGAATGTGGCCAGTATCCTGTTGAGTTAGTAGAATGGAAAGAAAATAAAAAGTACACTGACCCAATTTCTTTGACTAAATATACTGGGCCATAACAGCAAAAGCTAGGAATGTGTTTATTCTTTGATTCATTTTTCAGATGAAGTGGCTTAGGACAATATGTTACAAATGGAGTTGGAGATCAGGTAGTGAAACCTACTCATCAGACTCTCCATTGGCTTCAAACACCTTTTTACATCACAGGTCTCAAAGATTTAAAAGTAGGTTTCATTTTTTCTTTTTGTTGCTTTTCTACCTAATTTAATTTATCTGAAAGTTTCTATCCTTTTTTTTTTTTTTTTTTTTTTTTTGTACCTGTTTCAATTAATGTAGTTAAACAACAAACAAAAAAATTTGTCAGTGTATTTTTCCTTTATGTGACAAGTGCCAACACTTAGGATTTGTTGTGGAGTTTGTGTTCCTTACTGTCTGGTGTGAGAAGAAATGAAACTGGATGCATCTGGAAGTGAGGAGAAACATAATAACACAATCAGTTAGTTTTTCAAATGCAAAGTGGAGGATGCACTTTAAACCTGATGATAATCTAAACTGAACAGCTTGTGCCTACCTACCTTTGGCTCCACCTGTGCCATTCATTCTGCCATCCCAGGCAACAGTGCTGTTCCAGCCAGGAGTGTGCCGAGGGGTGGGCTGCCCTGTTCTAGGAACTGTGTCCCAAGAAGGACCGAGCAAACCCTGTGACCTCTTTCTCAGTTTTCTCATTCATAAAATGGGGACAATGATCTGCCTCCATCCTTTCACAACACCTGGGAATATCTGATTTCAAAGTGATAGGACACAATGGGAACCAAACAGAACTGTTCTTCGATGCCATATGGCCAGACAGGTTGCCAGCATTCAGAGATTAAAAAAAACCCAAAACATATTAAACTATAAGTCCTCCCTCAAAAAAGGCCAAACCCAATGACAACAACAAGAAAGCCAAAAGCCCCAAGAACAAACAACAGTTAAAGACTTAATTTAGCACTAATAATCAAAATGCATTTCATAAATGCCTGGCCAAATAAACATTCCCTTGCAGCACCCCACCGGCAGGTACTGGCAGAATACTAATAGTACCTGCAGTACTCTTCCAGTACATCTCTGCTTTTGTTGTCTTCTTCAGACCTACAACATAAGGTGCCTGTCTTACTGCCCTCCTGCTTTTCAGCTTTCCTTTCCAGAGATCCCTCACAGAATGCTTAAAACTCTAGAAAGAATTATGCACTAGGAGTGAATGAGAGAAAAGTATAGCCAACCACGTGAATTTGGGTTTGACTTGGTCCTGATCTTGTCTGATTCAGAGATCATTCAAGGTGATTCCTGAGTTTGTTTTTGGCAGCCTTTATCCTTAGCATTGAAATCCTTCGTCATGGGACAGAGAGGCCAAGATCTGAAGAGAGATAAGGGAGGGAGCAAACACCTGAGTGAGGGCAAAAAGGACATTTTGATGAAACTTGTAGATGTTTCTGTCCAGGAGAATTTTCCTTTCCCTTATGACCACAGATGAAGATGAGCCAAGCTGCTTTAAGGTATCCTGCTTGACTTGGCAGAGGAGTAAAGAGTGGTCTGTCCAAAATGATGGCTTGGGGAGTTTTGAAGACAAAAGCCCAGGCTAAACCATGCACTGGTATTACTCCAAACAGCCTGAAAACACAAAAACAGGAATCCCAGGATACCAGCAGTTTATGGGTTGGACTCTAGCTGTTTTTCAGGGCAAGAGTTTAAGAGGCAACAGCTGTTTTATAGAACATTCCTGTTAGCAGGGCTGGGTGAGCAGAGCTAGTAGTGTGGTTCTACAAGGTCTGGACAACAATTTCAGGAAGACACTATTATTTGGTCCATTTTTATTTCAAACAAGAGGTTTCTTTGCATGTGGATCCCCATCCAAAGTCTAGTCATTGTAATAACAGACAGAAGTGAAACTAAGTGAAGGAAAACAGATGGCTGAAACATGTTGAAAAGAATCAATAGCCCCAGTTCTGATGCATTGATATTTTGGTGTGGACATATTCAGAATTGATGTTTAAATGTCAGCTGGACCCAATTTGCAGCATTTCAAAGCTGCCTTTGTGTTTTGAATTCAGCGGGACTGAAGGTCAGAAGTTTTGCTAAGTAGTTGAATCCAATGATATATTTTGCAAACATTCATTTTTTGGGAAAAGATATTCTTTTATCTTGTTCCACCGGTAGTAGCCAAGGTGGAAGAACATAGAGCAGGCATAAGTTCAAAGCTTGGTCAAAGGATGACAGTTGCTTATGCTACCTTGTCTCTAACAGTCCCATTATTGCCCTAGAAAACTAGATAATTTCAAGTCTGATTTTTTTTTAATGTATTTATAAGTTCCTTTCTGTTTGAATGTGTAAAGATACTATGGCAAATAAAACTCTTCACTGAGTTGGTTGGTTTTCATGTGTGCATCTTTTGTAACAGAAAAAAAGACATTGTGGCTATTTAATAGGAAGTGTTGATAGCACAGAAAAGAAGAACATAAAAATATGTATTTCCTTTTTGATGCTATACGTTAAAATTATCAGAACTTCAGTTAGTGCAATGCAGTGAAGTCTGCTTAGAACTAACAGAAATGTGTATTTAAACTATCTGGAGTTAGTTATGAACCTTAAAATGCAATAGAAACAAGAGCTACATTGAATTATGTTAAAAATACTCAGTGTATCAACATTCAGTAGAATAGCTTGCTTTCAAAATCAATTTAAAGATTTTTTTAGCCTTGTTATGGTTACAAAACAATATTTTGGACCTGCAGAAATCATAATTCAGCTGTCCATTTCGCAAACCTGATCAAAGTCTTCCCTTCTTTACACCCAGTAGAGACTTCAGGAAGTAGTAACAGAAATTTAGGCAAAAAGGATATTATAGGATTTTGCTAAGTAAATTCAAAGGTACAGTTTTAAACCCACTCTAACTGAAGCACACGTCACTCAGTGTGTGCCACTGTGGTGGCATTCACTGTGTGATTTGTAGGGGAGCAAAGGACTGCATGAGCAAGTCTAGTCTTCAGAGCTGTTAATAGGCCACAATTCCCTTGAAATTACTAGGACTGGAGGGTGTTCAGAGTTAAGAGAGTTGCATTTATTTTCATCTCAGCTGCATTACATTCTATGAGTGACAGATATGTGGCAAAAGAGAGTACTTAAATTTTACTTTCAGTTCTGAACTGTGAAGTTAGAACAATGCTTGTCACATTTCAAAAAGGCTACAAAGGAATATCCTAAATAGTTAACAGAGACACTAGAAGGAAACAAAATAGAAGAGCTTTATTAAAAAAAAAAAAAAAAAAAAAAAAAAAAAAAAAGAAACATCCACCTATATTTATATCTGTAAAACAACAGAACTTTCTGAGTAACAGAGGAAAAGAATTATCTCAAAATCCCAGGCAGAAAAGTGAATTTGAAATTGTGTTTTATTTTGAAGAAAATCTTGGATGTACTTCTGTTGAGCAGAAGATTCTGTGAGGAGGGGGCTAGGAGGTGCACAAGAGGAAAACATTCCCAGCTTGCATGACACAGTCAGGATGCATTGTCTGGAGGATCAGAATAGGATGCATTATGAAATCATCCAGACATGAAGGTCAGTTTGTCCAAAACTCATGTTAGCAGGACTGTGGTTAGGAATCAAGCAGTCAGGCAGTTAAAAAGACCACCAAGACCAAACCCCAAATCAGCTTTAAATCTCCTTGAAACAGAAAAAATAAAAATAAATTAAAATTGATTAAAAAATAAAAAGAAAAAGTCAGAATTCAAAAGTTACTGTAAGATTTGGTAGCTTGATATTTGAATACTACAGCAAAATTTGGAGATTCAACATGGTCTGAATAATATCTAAGTAAATCAAAGATGTGGGAGTGGAAACATACCATGAGATACCCTCTCTGGAAGAAAGCTGGGTGCTTCACAGAGGTCTTTCAGTGCTACTGTGAATCCTTTCCTGGGGAAGATGTACTTTATTTGGGTGCCTGCAAGAGCTGAAAGAAATTACATGGTGTGTTTTCTTTGTCTATCTTACAATTATTTAGAAAACGCAAAGGTATTTCTTGTCCTCATTTATTCTGTGTAAAAGAAAGGAATAATTAAGTCGAGCTCCAAAACTCCAAAACAAAAGAAAACAGGATCAACTTCCTTGCCATGTGCCCCATTCAGACCTTAGAGGCATGTTATGTCTTTAATATTGCGAAAGAAAACTTCATTCACAAAGACTCTTTTGACTTTCTTGGAATGATATTTTACTTGTGGTGATTTTTAGCGGCTGGTTTGTTGGCTTGTTTGTTTGTTTTCATTAGAGGAGTCTGCTAAAGCATATTGACAGAACACAAAGTCACCTTGGTATCAGTTGCAATAGCCCCCAAAGCAGTGCTTGGATTTGCAGCCCTAACTGGCATTGTATTCTGATGCTTTTTGAAGGCTTTTAAAAGTTAAAGTTGAATCAGTCCTTAACACCTCTAACCATGCACCTGCTTCTTGACCCTATTTGAAACATAATATTCTCTATCATTGCTCCCCAAGTCTTTAAAAAAAGATCTTATTCCCAACACTCATATTCCTGTTAGATTTTATGATTAACAGGCCACAGGCTTGAGGTTATGACTGTAGAGGTCCCCCATAGCATGGGAGTCTCAATAATCCCACTTATTCCATGTGTGCTCCCTGCATTGTAAGCAAAGGGGAGATTTCATCCTTCAGTGTTATCTCAGAAGTGTCTTCCACAAACACATCCCTTCTCTAAAAGAAGGAAGGATCTACCTTTTCATCCAGCTTAACTTTGTCTAGACAACAAATGCAGCCAGGTTTTTTACAGCTGATTTATCTTCCCCAGCTGACTAAGCTAGAGTGAATGTGATTCACGAAGATTTTCTTTTTATCCCATGTTTGTCTTTCAAACTTCTCTGGCTGCTTATCTATGCTTGTACCTGGGAAACCTGGGAAACTCTAAGCAGCTATCCCACTCCACAGGCTAAATGCCAGTCACCTCAGCAGGGATACACTAGTGGTAAAATGAGACTTTGGAGAGTCTTATGAGTAACACACAGTGCAGATGATGCAGATTTCTGTATTTTCCATTTCAGAAGTTCTTAGTGTTTCTTCATGCAGTACAGTTTTATCTGTAGTTCCCCTGTAGCTTATACAACACAAGTGTCTTTACAGCTCAGGACAGGTGTTTTTCTGCATTCTTATTAATTTAAAGAAATAAATATCTTGATGAGAATGACCTTCATTATACTTCAGACCTGATCATTGCTCCCTGTGGGCTGCATTACTTCAGCGAAAGCCAAAGCCAAAGTTCACTCAATAATTAGAGGGACTGGAATTGTTCTGGTCTGAGAACCTGACACCCCTGCTGTGCTGAAAGGCAGTCTACAGATGAGGGATTTGAGAGCTAAGAGACCAAACTAAATTAAGGCTGCCTAAGGTCTGCCTTGTGCATTAACTTGCAAATAAGGTGAGGGCACAACAAAAAATGATCCTTCTCCTAAACAGCCTTAAATCATTCTCATTTAGTATATACTCAAACAGGTTGATGTTAGCTTTTGTTTGCAATTCAAAGCTGCAGTAAGATAAGATGAATGTATAATAAAAAATATTGTCGTGTGTCAACTGACAGGTCTAGTACTTAGCCAACAAAACTTGTATTTTTCTGTGCAACCATCTGTTTAGAAAAGGCATTATACATAAGAACTTGCTGTAATATAAAATGTGTATAAATGTGTATTTGCATACACACGTGCATGTAAATAACGTATGTGTGCACATATCCGGACTAATCACTGCATAGCTGGAGTACATATTACAAAGAGCAGAGCTATTCCTCTTAAAGTCATGGACAAAATTTGTCATGGACAAAATTTGTGTGTTAAATTAAACTTAAGGTATTTCCCTTCTGTGTTATCACCTACACCTTCCCTGAAGAACTATCTGGAAGTGTGAACCACAGAGAGCCTGTCTTATAACTGTTCCATGCACCAGGTCAGGGCCCAGGGCAGCTCCTATGATACAGAGTGGACACAAGGTTTGTCTGAGTACCTCTCAGAGAGGCTGCTTCCAGCTTGTATTTTTTGAAAAACTTGAAGTCATATATAGATATAACTGAGAACTGGGGGCCAATTCTCAAAATGTGACTTTGGTGGACTTGGTGCAACTGCTAGTGGGTAACACAGCACATCTGGGGCTGTGACAGGGCTGTCCTGGTTTCATTTCAGGTGGGATAGAATTCATTTTCTTCCTAGTAGCTGATACAATACTGTGTTTTGGATTTGTATGAGAATAATGTGGAATACATGATGATTTTTTACCTGTGGCAAAACAGAGCTTTCTCTAAGTCATAGTCTTTTTGATTTCCCGTGTTCTGCCCAAAAGCAGGTGCACCAGAAGCCATGAGGGAGCATGGAGAGGACTGCTGCCCTGAACTGGCCAAAGGGATATGCCACTCTGTGAAATGCCATGCCCAGTATGTAAATTTGGGAAGTTAGCTGGAACGGACTGGTCACTTTTCAGGGATGGGCTGGGCATCGCTCAGCAGGTGGTCAGCAGTTGTATCATGCATCACTTTTTTTATTATTATTAGCAGTAGTTTTTATATTATTATTATTATTATTACTATGCTGCTGTTACATTTTATTTTGTTTCCATTTTTAAACTGTTCTTATCACAATCCACAAAATTTACCTTTTCTTTCTCTCCACCAGAGAATGGGTGGGAGATAGTGAGTGTCTGTGTGTTACTTAGTTACCAGCTGGGGTTAAACCATGATGTGCGGTGGGCAATAGGGGCAAACTTTGTGGCTTCTGTGGTCTTTCTCAACATTTATTTCTCTGGAACAACTCTGCTTGCTTTTCAACTTCCAGCATCTGTTTTTGTAGGCATCCAGTTGGCATCTGGCCCACCTGCAATCCCAAAACCTGGAACATTCTATTTGAAAGTGCTTTAGGCACTCCAATGTGTATCAGCTGTAGAGGGCACTTTCCAAAATATGACTCAGGCCGTTTCATTTTTAATATGTGTTTTTAAGCACCCCAGTTTCCCAAAGAGTGTATTAACAACCAACCCCTTGGTTAGGTGCCCCTGGGGAGGGAAGCAGGAAGGTGAGGCTGCCTTTCATCTCTGCCTTTGAAGCGGTATGTCTGTGCAGAGGTGAATGCCAGGCTATTCCATCGACTTTTCCAGCTTGTCCTTTCGAATCGGATTTCTGACTGAGGGGAAGCAACTGGCAGAGCCGGTCTCAGATGCCTGAATGGTGGGTGTCTGTCTCTCTGCGCTCCCTGAGGAGCCCAGCTTGCCCTCATCTGAGGGCATGAGGGTCCTGGGCAGGCAGGAGGGCTGAGTCATTTGATTATACATTTCTATGTCAGCTTTCCAAGGGATTAGAGCGAAGCGTAGCAGTATTGGGAGAAAAGTGTAACTGTGAAGGCACACAGGATAGAATGGCAAAGTTCACATTCCAGTAGTGCTGTTTTGAGCAATTATCACCTCTTCATTTATTTCTTTATTTCACAACAGTCCTTCTTTTCACTGTCATTTATGCTGGTTAAGTTTTCAAGTGGGAGCAAATCCTCTATTCAAGGTGCAAGAAGCAAAAGTGCCTGAAAAAGTAAGGGCGTGGTATTGAAAAATAGCAGTAGGAAGGGAAGGTAGATGGGAATTCTTAAAACCATTTTAAACCTCACTGCTGTTGAGAAGAAAGCTATTAGCAACATGTGCCATTAATTGTTGACATCATGACAGGAAATGTCTTCTTGATTCCCCACCTAGTTTTTTGCCATCTTTCTTGGATACAGCTCCTTGGCTTTTTTCCCTTTGTCATTTTGCCAGCCTCTTTTTAGATCCTCTGTTCACAGATGTGATTCATGCTATGGTCACCAAGGCCATGGGATTATTTCTGCTGTTTTCTGACACCTTGGTGTGTTATACTAGCTGAAGGAGTCCTCTCCTGCATTTGTTTCTTTCTGGTGGAGATTACTCCTCTTTTGTGGGGTCTCTGACACATTCAATGCAGTTGGGTGTTTAAAATCCACCTCTGGTCCTGCCTGGGGACCAAGCTGTCACCAGCCTCCACTCACTTCTGTTTGCATGGCCGTGGGTGAGGCAAGAGGAACAGAATGTACAACGTGTTAATACGGAATTTATACCATATTTGACAGAATTACTCTATTGATGGCTGCCAAGAATATGACTGGCATAACTTTCTAGGGTCTTTCTCTGATCTCAGATGTAAATTTGATATGTGTTTATGCAAACACATATTTCAGGAGAATTTTAAAGAAGAATTTATTCCATATATAGCTTTATTACAAATATTTACTCTGCTGAATCGAATTCTAGCCATCTTCACATTTCTCTTGGTTTAACGTGAGTAATCACTTATAACTGTGCAACTAATTTTTGGAATCAGAAATTTTAAAATCCCAACTGTGAACTTCTAAGAAATTTACTCTCCTGTTCCTGTTTAGCAAATTAAAGAAAAAAGAGATAAGAGACATCGATATAACTGAGGGTGAAAACCACCCACCTCTGTTATAATCTCTGATTAGTAATAAGAATTTTTTTTTTTTCTTAATACATGGCATCAAGATCCTATTTCATGGACAATATGAACCAAACAGCTTCCCACCCCAGCCCTCTTCTATAAAGGATGTTGTGCCTTCTTCATGTTAAATTTTAGAAGTGTTGCCTTACAGTTGTGTTACCACCGCTCCAGCTAATTCCTAAATATAGTGTGTATTAATACTCTTGGATAGTGCTTTCACATTTGAAAGAGGAAATTTTTGAAAGAAACAAAGGCAGTTAAGAAGGCTGATAGGAATTACATATCTCTATTTACTTTTATAAACACCTTACTCTAACATATTGCGGCATCAAAAATGCACACATTCTCTATTTACAATTTTTCATACTTGATATTTGCTTTGTCTATGAAAATTTCTATACTCCCTTGATGCAGGACAGACTACTGACATAGTTTAAGTAAATATCTGATATATTAATGTCCATCATTGCTCTTGCAATAGAAGAACATACAAACTGCCCACTTCTATGTGTTCTACAGCAAACATGAAAACTTAAAAAAAATATTAGATAGCAGAGAAGGAAAGTCATAAAAATAATGTTTGGATTCTAAAAATTATATATATTAGAAGATCTCTTCTTTGCACAGGATGAGTGAAAATGAAAAAGGGAGCAAGGAAGCAGTGAAATGGAGAAGTCAAGGTGAAATGGAGTCCTGAGCCCCTTTGCTACCATGTGTCCAGGTAAATGACTGCTTTATTTTCTGAGATGAGATCAGCTTCACTATTTGTCTGCTCCCAGTCAGAGATCACCGGTAGAAATACTGGAGTGCCTGGCAGGAAGGAGTCAAAGCAGCACAAAGCAGCAGGGGACAAAGTGGCACACTGGCTCCCGGACTGAGCTTACGCCACACAGGGCTGCACAACAGCCTGTGAAAAAGGAAATGCAAGAACTGCAGGGAGCAGGGAACTCTTCAGAGGACTAAGGGTCCAGTGCCTCTGAGCTCTTCTTAAAAAATAATTAAACAATGAAAAAAAAGGCACAGTAGTAGATAGCAAAGAAAGTTGAAAGATTGCTTAACTCCAAAGCTATTATCATTAGAAAACAGGTTGAGAGAAAGGGGAAACATCAAGGCTAGAAAAGGAGGACTGGGGAAGGGGGAGAGGGATGACAAACTATTGTGGATGACATCTTGCAGCCTGAGAAGAAACAAAAAAATTATTGTTGCTTCCAAGTCAGTCGCCAGGACAACAGCAGATTGAATTTGGAACTGCCTGTAATAATTTATAGCTACTTTGTCTTGGTTGGATTATTATGTTGCTTTTCCTGCTTTTGTTGGATTCATTAGTTTGGCAGAGCTTCAACCAGAAAGGAAAGGTAAGGGGAGAAGGAAAGGGAATTTTTTGAGAAATTCATATCTATAGAACTGTGTTATGAAAATACTGGAACTCAGCACTCTTGTTGCTCTTAACACCTTTCATGTTAAGATCTCTTCCCAGGGTTAAGACAGGTGCACAAAAAGAGAAGTGTCAGTGTGATCCTTCACTGCTGTACAAGGACCTTCAGTCCCCTGTGTCCACTGCTGATCTAAAGCACCCAAAAAGAAAGTTTGAGAATGTGCAGGTATCTGGTAAGACCCCTTGGCCTTGATAGCTTTCTGGAAGGAAAATCATGATGTTTGCACCACTGGAAAGCAGGGTGTCAAGCCCAGAGCATGTGGAGGTGGGAGGTGCAGTGGAGCTGAAGGATGGTCCTGCAGAAGCTGTGTCCGGTATATTTTGAAGGCAGGAATGGGAAAATGGGGAAGCTGCAAACAGCTGTCTGAAAAGACCAGTTCAAAAAGTAACCTAGCAGTGACATAGAAGAGATGGACAACAATCAGGCAACATGCTGCCCTTAGCCCTTCAGCTGTCTGGAGGATGGAGAGACGGAGGCTGGCAGTGAGGGAGGGTGCCCTTTCACAGCAGGCAAACAGCTGAGTGACAAAAATCCCGTTAGTCCATTCCTGCTGTGATATCCACACCTGTTAGGGGCAAAGTTGGCGAACTGCACACATGGGCAAATTGCTCACCATATGGTCTAATTTCCTTTGGAACCTGTGTGAGTTGAAATGCAGAAGAAACCATCCTACAGCATGCAAATAAAATGCAGTGTTATGGCACTGGACCTTTCAGGTTTGCTTTTACAAAAGCTAAAGGTTTTCTTAGGAATTGGCTGTCCTGAAGACTTACATTTCTGGGACACATCAGAGGCATATTAAAATTTTCAAGCAGCAATAGTAATAGGGTATTAATGATTGCAGGGAAAACTCTTTTACAGCTCTGAATTTTATCCTAACATCCAACTCTTGAGTAACCTAAAAGGGTGGAGATCTGTCTGTTCTGCTCCATCTATAAACCTATCCAGCCTCATAACAAAATAGCCACATCCCACCCAAGTATTTAAAAAAAGCCCCATGCCCAAGTTTTATGGCTTCATTAAAGTGACAAATGTGAGGAAGGAGCAGTTTGGTATGTGTCATGCTTTGCACATTGCACTGATTTTATTACCTCCAACATTTTAAGGAGTCAGGGTAGAAAACATCCTGTTCCTATGCATACAAAGGACTTGTTCAATATGGCTGTTTCTGAACAGTTGGAATTAGGGCACATCCCACACAAATGTATTTGTGTAAATTATTCAGCCCGACTGTTTGGGTTGAAGCATCCATTTATATGCCTGCATTTTTCTTGAATTGTAGCTTTCCCTTCCAAAGATATTATGGCAGAACCCCCTTTTCCCCCGAGGCTGGGGTTAGCTTATAGTGCTGTTTTAGGATTACAGAAAATAAACTTACAGAAAACATAAACAAGAAAAAGAAATGGCAACTCTGAGCTATACATCATTTTTGCTTCACTTTTTCTTTCTCCCTACAGCTATTACTCTAGTCCTTTATGAACCCCAAATGCTCCTTGCTCTACTGTGGCAAGCACTATGTGAATAGTTTATTAGCTTGGAAAACTGTTTCTGTCTCTCAGGACAGGTGTCAGTAGAAGATATCCAGATGAATACTCTGTGAAGAAAGTACCTTTATGCCTTAGGAATCAATGAATTATTCCAAATGATCCAGTGCTCTGAACCATGCTGAACTGAAGACCAGCAAATGTTACCTTCCATCTCTTCCAGTGACTTCAGTGCTGTCTTCATTATCATCTTCTGTTCTCCCTTGCCAATTCACTCAGCAGTTTGCCTCCTGTGCTGCACACCAGCTGACAGATGTATCCTTTTCATTTCGCATACTCTTAAAGCCTTGGGCACAGCTTTCTGGAGATATTTATACAGCTCTGGGACCCCGTTGCTGGAAAAGTAGTTTGTACTGAATATTTGTTACATGTTCTACAAGATCCCACACACTTTTACTTTGCATAGGGTAAAACAACAAAAAAAATTGCTGATGCTTTTGTATTTATTTTGGATGAAACTTAAACAGTGCGCCTTGCTGACAGTACACCTCATTCTGCCAGTCTTTCAAAGTTACCCTCTGTAACAACCTGAATTACATGACTAAAAATTTTCATATATGCCACGGTGTCTTAAGAACTTACCTACCACCAAGTTTCTTCATTTTCCACAAGCAAATAGAGTAGGAGAATATCTTCCTTCTGCTCGTCACAAGAATTTCATGTGTCCTTAACTCAAACAGTGGTAGAGGAAGGACATCTGCAACAAAACACACCACTGAGTCTGTCCCTCCACATTAGTCAGGAAGAGCAATCAGTTTTGTGCTAATTCTGCTCTTGCAATTGTTTCCCCTTATTTTAACAATTATTCAACATTACAATCTTATTCAACACTGGGCAAAGTGTGGAACTGATATATAAATCGGTTGGTTTTATGTTGAAATTCTCTTTATGTGGATTTCACTTTCAGCATACCTTATAGATATGTTAGCTGTCTGTTGAATAGCCATTTCCTGGCTCTGCCAGAGGAAGGTGTCAGAGTCTGAAGGTTTTTTTGCCAAGTGTCTTACCACTGTTTTCTCATTTAGATGGTCTGCTAGAAAAAGCAATAAACACAGAATATTTGAAAAATGCCACAGCAGAACCCTTAAGGTAAACCAGCTGTCCTTTGCTTCAGTTTCTAGGGCAGCATTTTAATATAAACATTAGTCATGGTGATTATGGAACATTTTTATCAAGGAAACATCATTTCCATCATTATCCCATTTTTGAGTCTATATTAGCATAATAACTTGCATTATTAGTATAATTTGAGACATTTTAAGGACATGACTGGAGAATAAGAGGCTCAGACTGGAAAGCCTCTGATTGCCAGTTGCTTGCCTTGCTTGCCAGGGCCAATTAACATATTTCTTCCATTTTTGCCTTTGTTTGACTTATCAAAATACGAATGTGCAGCAGACTTTCAGAATCACTTAGGCCTCTTGTTCAGGCTTTAGAAGCACATAGCAACACGAAGCAAATTCATGCAGATTAAGTGCTCTTTGGAGTATTAGAAACCACTTAATCTGTATAAATATGCTTCAGGTTGTTCAGCTTTTACACCACCTTGAGAAGGAACAGCAGTGGTTCAGAAAAGCATGTGATGCATTATTTAAAAGAAGATATATCTTATCCATGATAAGTTTATCTTCCCAGTGACTATTGTCAGAATCACAGTTTATATTTTTATATTTTGGGCTTCATTGTACTGTGTTAATGCAAGTGACAAAGGGAATTTCCTATTATATACTCTATTACTTTCAGAATTTTGGTTTTATCAGTGCTGATTTAGAAGACAAGCATGAGAGATGTATAAGTACTGAGCAATTTTACTTTACAAATTTGTGCAGCAGGAAGAATTTACATTTTTAAACAGAAAAAGGTAAACAGTATTTATTTTCTCAATGAGCTAATATGTTATTCCATACATAAAGGACTCTTTTAGTTTCCATTGACTCTAATTTTCATTTGCAGTAGAGCTGGAAAGAATGAGGTATGAGACAGGACTAAAAACATCATATTGTGATGTTAGCTATTTTGCTTTTGGGGTTTACAGTGTCATTTAGTCTAATAACTCTTCATAGTACAGTTTAATTATTACCAAAAATAGAAAGCATGGTTGCATTGTGCAGCTTTCCCAGAGGATGTCTTATGTGTCCTGAGATAAATTTAAGCTCTATATTTTAATATATGTGCAACTGTGCTGCCTTCTGAAATCCCTTGTCAGACAAGTGCTTGCAGCAGCCATTAATAATTGGAAGGTAACCTGGACAAGATAGCGTTCATCTTAAAATGCTGACTCCAGAGGAGTAAATAAGACTTTTTCAGACTGGATTCCCTCACGAAGAGCTGATTTAAATATATTGAATTCCATTTTTTTGGTGAAAACTCAGGACTTTTAGCCTCAATAAATTATGGGAAAAAGCCTGCACTCTGTGGTTGATCTCAAAGGATGGTTTAGTAGCTGCCTCTCTTCTCTACTGTACCTCTGGGGCTGTTTGCCCCCTGAGTTGGTGGCCAGCATCATTCCCAGCTGTGGCAAAGAAATGCCAGTTGAGTGCTGTATCCTTCACTAGTGTGCTTCTTCATTTGCTGAGGAGGCACCATTGCAAGCCAGCTCAGCCAGGTTCATCACTCCTGGAGGTTGTCCTAGATGGGCCATAACATCCACAGTGCTTTATATTCAGGTCCCAGAGGAGCACTTCCCTTGGCAATATGATCTTAACCTCGCTGTAGTTCTAATAGCAGCTTCCAGGGTTGATGCTTCTGGCCCTGATACCTCGACAGAGATGGGGGGGAGCAGGGGAATTATTTGCATACAAGAGCAGGCTGAAGACTCCTTTGAAAGATGTTTAGTAACACAAATGGGACTTGCAAAGGGCAAAAGAAGGCCTGTTTTTGGAGACAGAGCTGAATTTTAACCTTCCTTTTCTCCTTTCACATAAAATAACCAAGGACATGTCTTTAGCTGTGAAAGAAACTGTTGTGTGTCTGCTCTGGTCTTTTCATTGTCCCTGTAATGAAGCTTTTTGCTTTACAGATATTTGCAATTTTATTTTTTTGCTTTTGGTAAGAATCCCAAATATTATCTTTTGTAAAAATAAATCTAAATAAATTTTAAAGAAGCTTTGGAAATTCTGATATTTTGCTGTAATATTAGTATCCAACCGCAGTAAACTAAAATGGGTGAAAAAGGTTTCTCAAATTCAAAATGGATAAAAAATATTCAATTAATTAATTAAATTCAATGGATTCAAAAAGAAGGCTGAGTAATTAAGGAAAAATTCCTAATTTTAATCCAATTTAAGGTGCAGGTTGCATTGTTTATGAAGCACACAAAAATACCAATATTTTTTCCAATGTAAGCTTGGAATTAATTCCCTGGGTTATATCCAGTGCAAACACTGAAATGTTATATGACCTCTATTGCACAGAGGTCCTTTGCCAAAAGCTCATTGCAGTAATGGGCTTTAATACTTTTTGCATTGAATTTTACTCTACTAGTTAGTTTTATCATTCTTGATCTCGGCAAATGTGCTTTATTGTCTGGATCATTTAATTTTGTTAGACAAACGTGCTTCATTTTTTAATGATAAAATGTTAGCATATTCTTCAATAATAACTGTTTTTCCTTTCAGAGCTACTGATGCATAAAGTCTAATCTTTTGTAGTTGAAGGAAGATGTTCTTTAAGAACTGATTTAGGGTCTGCCTTTGTTTTACTAATTTTTAATTACATGCAGTCAGACCTGATTAATCTGAATTAGCATGCAAAACCCCTTTTTAGAACTAAATAAAATCAGATTAGCAAGTAAAGGATACATACAAGGATGTGTTCTAAGGTTGGTTAAAAGTTAAATCCTTCTTATTCTTAAACACACAGACATTTCTGTCTGAACAGTTTATGTATTCTAATTGGGTACACAGTTTTGCTGTGCAACAGAGCTTTAATTCCTTTTGACTTTTGAGCGAAGCATCTAGGCATCCTAATAATATTATGCAATGAAATGCCTTTGCAAGGTTTTATAACTGGAACTGGACTTAACAAGATCAGTTAGTTCAGCCTATGCCCCTATGAACACAAGCGCGTTTAAAGAGGTGACACTATGTTGCAATTTCAGAAGTCACATTACTGTTTTAAAGAGTACCTGATGCAACCTGATACGAACTAAGAGCAGCTGCAATGAGGGTGAAGACCCTGCCTTTCCTCCAAGCTCTCCTCAACTCTTGCTCTTGGTTACCCACTCACTTTGCACTGGCTTTGGTGATGGAGTTCAACATGACACCTCAACTACATAAAACGATAGAACATAACCTGAGAAAAAAATGTATGATAAATTTTTCAGTTTGTAAAGCAAACAGAAGTAATTTTTCTAGGGGTCAGCCAAGCACTGAATCTGCTGAGATGGAGGGGAGATGGTAAATATCTAGTGAAGCGGCATGAAGGGGAGTAGAAGGAAGAAAGGAAAAGAAAAGATAGGGCAAAATCTGTCTTTCAGATATTGTGGGACATTTGTCACTTCAGCCACAGTGTGGGACTGTGCTCTAAGGAGGCCAAAGCCTTCAGCTCATCTGTGCCTGAACACTCTGTTCACCTCACAGGAGCAGAGTCAGTAAATCCAGCTGGATTTAAATATATGCTTTAAGCAGAGTTATATTTGACAATCCATTGTGGGCATCCAATTAAAATGTTTGCTGACTGTGGTTCACACACATGCCCCTGCCTTGGTGGGAGCACACAACTCTCCTGGTGTTCTGCTAATAGGAACAAACCAGCTCCTTTCTGGGCAGAGGCCACAGGTACGCAGAAACCTCCTTGGAGAAAATTCTCTTTTTAAATTGATTGCAGACTATTATACTACTACTAAAGAATGGCACAGTACAGTAACTCTACATCTTGTCTATATGTTTCTAAACCAAAACATGACAAATTGCACTGGTAGCATACACTGGAATAAAATTGTTGAAAAGCTTTTCAAATACAATGGAAAAAGTTACTGTAGCAGGATGTTGGCTATTTTAATTTGAAATGACAAATACACATCTAATAGAGGACAAAAAAGCCTTTATACTTGATTAACCCGTGCCCTATTTATACTATATTTTGCTGTGATATATTTCTGTACTGTGTACAATAAAATACAAATTACTCAAATTCATCAAGAAGGGTTAATTGTCATATAATTGGGGATCTGGCTACTATACTGGCAAGCTGCCAACAGGAAAGATGAAAGAAGCTTGTGGAGAAGAGGGCGTAAAAATGCATGTGAGTGCAAAAATCCAGCAACTATAGGAATAAGTTTATGTGCAAGCTAAGTCCAACTATGTGACCTGGCTTATATCAAAGAACAGTAGTGACATTATGAGATTCCCAACATAGAATTATTTCTATGAGTCATTCATATATTTAATTTTATTTAGGCTGAAACTGAATTGCTTGAGCAGACAAGTGGAGTTTTGATATGGCTGTTTGGAAGCTGTAGGAACCCAGATGAGCAGAAGCCACAACCATGCTAGCATGCTGATCACATCTTTTCAAGCTGAGAGGCCAAACACGGCAAATCCTTAGCTCTCTGATTAGACATTTTGCTTAGCTGGGGCCTAAGTCAGGAAAACTCATTACTCTTTTCTTTGTTTTTTACTTTTCTATTTTCCTTTTTCTTAAGACTATATTCTCCATTCATTTCTTGTTCTGCTGTAGATTTTCAACAATGATCACATTATTGGTCAAATCCAGACCCTCTTTCCCTTCCCCCATCTGGAAAGAACAAACAGTTTCTTACAGTTTCTTATAAATCTGCTCTTGCACTTATGAACTTTAGCTGTCAGGCACTTAGAGGCAATGTTTTTCAGGAGGGAATACAAATCTGTCCATTTCAGTGCTAGTCCGCTTACCCTTAATTCTCCTCCTTCATTCTGGATAAATAAAAAGATTAATTCCCACACATTCTTGAAGCTCTGCTTGTCTCTAAATTAGATCAAGTTGGGAGTTTTGCTCATTACAGCTCTTCTTCCCTGCTGGCAGAGAGACTCTTGTATTTGTCACTTGTATTCTTCCTGTCCTCCTGTCCTTATAATTCAATTGTAAATCCCGCATGACCATCATTCAACCAAAGAACAGACTATCATGTCTTTTGGGCATGTTTCTTTCTGTAAAAATGTACAAATAAATGCACGTTGCTCCCAGACAAACTCTTACACCGCTAATAAAGTTTTAGATGCACAGAAAATAATGCAGCTGTAAATACAGTGGACCACAAATTTTGAATGCTGCTTATCTCATTAGAATGGCATTTCAGCATTTCAGAGTGCCAGCGTGTCACTTCTGTTCTGCGGGTTCTCCCCTTCAAGAAGAATTACTGTCTCTCTTTATGCAGGCATATTCTGCGACAACAGTTCCCACCATGTTTTTAATGCATATGTATATATATCTCAAGCACAGAGAAAGCTATACATAGGATGAATCATCTGTTTCATAAACTCAACCGTGCTGTTGTCAGAACCTATAAAAATAATGTGACAGGCAGGCCTCAGCAGAGTGTCTATCCACCAGCTATTGTGAAGACAATCAACCACCTTCAATCTTCATCATCTTGGCTGGAAACCTGCCCCTGGAAGCCCGGGGGAATACAGACACGTGGGAAGCCAAAAGTTTGACAGATCTGATATTTCAATAACCAGGAATATGTGTTCCCTAGCAGAGGGTTTTGAAAACACCTTGTCAGTCCCACCTTCTGTTTATACTGAAAGAGCTCCAGGCTGAGCAATTCTGTTGATTACAGCACCAGTGTGACTGGCCAATATGATAGCATCTAGAAGCACCTCTGCTTTATAAACCTTGCAACCTTTTTACTAGCATGCTGAAAGTTCACGCAGACCTGTGAGGTATGTTATGCTCCTAAACATGAGTACACTCACAGGAGGTCTCTTTCCTGCTTGTCATTCTAGATGGCCACTGACAAGCACCACTGAAAATATTTTCCAATAACTGAATATGTTTGTGTTATAGTCAGCAATGTCAGGTTGAGATTGCTAATGTTTGCTTTTTTTTTCACAAAGCCAAATGACAAAACAGAGTGGCAAAAGATGGCAGTAGGTTCTGAGGTTTTTTTGCCAGAAAAGAAAATCAACACTCTACAATCCTAGTGCATGGGATTTTTTTTCTTAGAAAGGAGCTAAAATATCAGGACTGGTCAACACAAAGTGGCCAAATCACACAACAAATTGGTTTACAAAGCTATTAGCTCTGTGGACAAGGAGACAAGTAAATTATCTTAGCAATTTTATCCCCCTTAGTGTAATCACTAAGATGATTTGAGTTGATTTAAGTGGCCAGTGTGGGCATGGGGATTTTGATTATCACTAGATCAGTGAGACCATATTAATTTTATCATCATCCAAAAGTGTAGAAACAATAATAAAATAAACCCCAAAACACCTTTGGACATTTATACAAAGCCTGGTTTAAAATTATGAAAAAGCCAATATAATGTTGAGTTCAGCTATCAGAAAGTAAGATTTGTGTCTACTATGCAATTATTATGAAGTTCTATGTGATTTTGCTTGATGAGGTTTATGATTATGTGCTTCTTAATAAATCCTTTTATATTTGTACAGTTGAGCTGAATTCCATGGAAGAAATTTTGATTTAGACGAAATTAGTGGGGTTTTATACAGAAAATCATTCATGAATGAGAACAAGAAATTGTACATATCTTTCTATTTTTCTTGAACTATCACGTTCATTAAGGACGTCTAACAAGAGTTTAATACATGCTTGACCTTGAGCTTTTATTTGGGTATGACTTTAATGATATGCAATTTCACATTTGATCTCGAGCAGAGGTTGAAGCCTCTTCAAAAATGAAGATAAATTTCCATAATGCAGATTTGCCTGAAATTCAGATAAGACACAGATAGGTGAAATGTTACATCATGTTGATATATAGTACACAGATTTTTCTTCAAAGTTTTTGCCTGTCAACCCCTACATCTTGGTTACCATATTCAGAGACATGGAAAAGTTCAGAAAGGAATAATTTTCTTTTCCTAAATTTCAGTAACCTCAATTCTGCCTAAATATGAGACATAAAGCTATCTGAAAGAGAATAAATTTTTAATTTAAATTAAGATGGAATTGTAATCAACATTTGGCTAGTAGGGAGGCATTTATGAAAGTGAAAAATGTGTATTTAATAATAACACTTGTAAAGATAGAGAGGGTATAAGGGGTGACTGTCTGGTGAGACCAACTCAGCCGCATTTCTGTCTCCCTGGTTCAACACTGGAAGTCCCCTTGCTTCTCTGAGAAACAGCTTGAACAAAACACTAATGAATATACATAGACGATGCAACAAATCCTGTGCTGGCAGAGGTACAGATTTTATGACCTAATAGGTCTTTTCTCTCTCCAAAGGCTATAATTCTCTGAAAAATTAATCCCTTTCCATGGAAATGTGGGTACTACTGCACAAAACAATACTATTTAACAGAGGGATGTGACTTGGTCATACTATGTGGAGATCACCCGCATTTGATAAAGGTAGAAAATTAAGAGATAACCAGTCTGTTAATAATAAAGGCCCCAAGGGTGTAAATGACTTCTTTTTAAACTACCTTAAACAATTACCCCATTTCTAGGCAACCCAGCCTTCTGCCTGAATAGTTTTCTGTTTTCCATAATCCCACTAAAGTCTTTCAGAGTCTTGCTGAATTTAATTTCTTCAGTTTCCTATTTGTATCCCTGTACTTTCTCAAATCAGCCATTATTCTAGTGATGTTGAATTATACAGAACCTTTTGATTATAGTGCTACAAAACACAAGGAACCTTCAATATAACTGAGGCTTCTACAGTGGTCAAACCAACCTCATCTGCTCCTTTATGAAGAATTACAGAAAGCGTGTGACGTGGCACACATTCCTCACCACTTTGGCAATCCAAGACATTGTTTAAACAAGAAGGTACTTTGGCACTGCATATAATTCCCAGAAATACAAAGAAGAAAATTTCAGAACAGTGTGACTCAACAGACAGCCTTAAAAGAAAGATCTGCTTTCATTTCCTGCTGGAATCAGTAACAAAATAAATTTCAGGCTCCGTCCCCTCCCCCTTCTTATTTTTTGACCAGCATCAAAATGCTCTTTCCAATGTAGGCCAAACTCTGCTGCTGTTCATTTGGTACTGCTTTACTTTGTGCTCTAGGCTAGACTATGCAATTAATTTTTACCAAGGTCTGTTGTGTAATTTTACTGAAGATCACTAATTTTTACCAAAGTCCTCTGGATAATTTTATTCAGGTCTGCTCAGCAGGAAGCTGCTCTGGCTTTTGCTCTGATGGTCTAGCCAAATGTTGGATGCTGCCCTCATATCTGGAACTGGAGCAGTGCACTGCAAGGGCTTCTGAAGAGAGCAGGGCATGTTACAGTGGCAGGAATGTGCCTGCAGTCTGGGTGAGGTCTGCTCAAAAATGCTTTTATTCCTAATCCATCTGCAATCTCTTGTTTGAGCTGATGCAGTGTGCATTTTATTAATCTGATGTTTTCTGATCCCATATTGGTGTAATTCCATGAACCTTCAAAATTATTTTTATTTATAGTATTTTTAGGAGGAAAGAAAGAGATCCTTTACTCAGGAGTTTAAGAAAAAACTTAGAGCTCACTGTCTGCTATTTGTGACAGTTTATCTGACAACCTCTTTTTGATATGATGATTATATTATTTGTGAATGCATTTTGTCCTCCTTTTCCATAACAGGTTAAACTGTAGATATTTCAGTGCCTTGACTTAATGAGGTCTTTCCTAACCTAGTAAGCACAGCTTTCTACTTCATATGTATGGAATATAAAGTGAAAAGACAAAAAGAGATTTTTTCTTCCTTTTCATGTGAATAACATTTTAACAAAATTGTTGGTAAGTTGTGTATATCTGTGGAGAATGAAGACAACCGAGTCATGTATCTAAAAGCCATTTTGAAATCCACAGGGCTGTAGGTACTGCAGGGAGAGAAGATAAATTCTTCCTAAAGTGTGAAAACTTCAGAAAATTATTCAATTGTCCATCTATTTCAATTGTAACATCTACTTTTGCTTCACATCATTGCTTGACATATTGATGTGTGTTTTTTCCATATGCTCCCTTGAATGAACTGAGGAATCAGATGATGAAGGTTTTGCTTCTGAAAGCACACATTCCTTTCTGAAAATCAGGAGAAATTGCTTCAAAAACATTACTTAGGAGATACAGCCCTACATCTATGGATACAAGAAACCTCAGCATGGGAAGGTTTTTCTCTTGTCCTCTTGATATTTTACATATTCTGCAGTCAGTGTTCCACCTGTACTAAGGAGTCTAGAAGAAGTATAAACTTCTGTCATTTACATACCAGCTGAATCCACAAAGCCTTTTGAACACTTATTTCTCATGAATTCTTATTGAGCAATGGCTCCTAAATGCTTTTGTGGATGTAGCAAGTAATATTTTCATCTCTTTATTAAGAAGAAGGTAATTTTATGGCCAAATTGTTTCAAAATCCAAGAATATTTGTGTCACTGTAATGCATGATTTTAAAAACTTGTCAGTGTATTTTACTGCCGCTCTCAGAAATATAATTGCATGCATTATAATCGATATTAGCAGACTAAGGTAGAGAACAATCTAGATCTATTAATTTGCATGGTTTCCATAATAATACATTTTTCAATATGTTTGGCAAGATTAGCAATTAAACGCCATCATGACTTTGAGAGGGAATTAGAAACAGCCTGGGTCCAATCTTCCAGCACCTCTTGTGCTTCTTTAGAAATATGAAACAATCTCAAATGGTGTTTGTCTGACCCATCAGACTAGTTTTACATCTTCTTTCTATAGCTGGGGTAGTGCAGAACAGCCAGAGCATGCTGATGACTTTGGCTCATTAATTTTAGCGAGACACTGGGTCTGAAGGTTGTTTAATACTTCTGGACTGAGGCTTTCTCTGCCTCTTCAGAGGCTTGATGAATGCAGTTGGCAGTGCTGTGTCTAGAGCACCAGTCTTCTGACTAACACTTCTTGGAGCCACACTGAAACACAGCAATGAATGCAGCTATCCAACAATCAAAAAATGCATCCTGTCACCCTTTTATTTCATTGCTGCACTTTACGGCCAGCTCGTTTTCACAGAAAAAATGCTCCATCTTTAGGAGACAAAAGGGAAGTCAGACCCTGTGGGCACTGGTGGAGGAGCAAGTCTGTTCTGCTCTGCAAACTTGCAGTGGTCCCATGGGGCAGTTACTACACCTTTGAACGTATAATATATAAATAGGAAGCTGCTATATTAACTTCATTCTTACTATGCAAGAGCAGTGCATGAAAGAATTTGTGTGGAAATCCTCAGCTGCTGTTACAAGGCTTTTTTAAGTATCTTGCAATGTTGAGAGTCAGTCTGGCCCTACTACACCTTAACTTCCTACTTCAGATCAATGGGACAACCCTAACATAAAAATGAGGAATGTATAACACTATTAATCTGAAACGGTTCTACATTTAATGACACATTATCTAGAATATATTGTCTACTGGTTTCAAAGCTAACACAAAAATATAACATGCAGGTGACTTGGTCTGTGAAATAACGTTTATGTCTAGAGGTTGTCCTGGTTGTCACTGGAACACCATCAAAGTCTCTTCTACCCATAAATATCTGACTTGGGGATGTTCCAGAGCAGAGCCAGTTATAAAAGATGTTGTTTGCTATTAAGAAACTCTGTGCACTATCCAAACAAGATTATCAAATTCTAGGAGTTGACCATGAATACATAATTAAATGAACTAAACAATTCTATGATTCTATGATTTCAGCAGAAACACTATATGGTCTAATATTAAGAAGACATCATGGTATTTAACAACTTATTCTTCTCAAAAAGAAAATCATATTTTGAATACATTAGATTTATGGTAAACTGAAGTTAGCTGGTACTGCTGGTACCACTAATCATTAATCTGCATTACTGAGATACAAGCTAAACCCATATATGTCTCAGTCCATGGAAAATCTTGAGTAACTTAAAAAAAATAAACCCAAACAAACAAAGAAACCAAACCAAACCAAACAATTTTTGCCAATATTGAGCCATCATGGGTTGCCATAGGGGGTATGAGCTCTGACCCTACATCAAGCCCAGCCATATCAAAATTATGCATTACTCAAATCCTTCCTTCTGACCAAAACCCTACATTCATTTTACAAAAATGACTTTTTGTGCTCCTTCCCCATTATCTGCTCTTACTGAAAATTACCAGAAGTGCCAACCCGTCCACAGACAGGATAAGACAAAACTAACACTCCAAGTTTCAAGTGACTCTGAGGCAGCAGCAGTCCTCACCAGCCTCCCAAAGAGCCCATGGGAGACATCCCCACCAGTCAACAGAGCACTGTATGTCAGCCCTTTGTCCTACCAATCTCACCCCTTCCTACCTGCCAGCTAATGAGGGACCTCATTGCAGAGAGGCAGAGATGCTATGGCCAGAGGCAGCTGCTTTGAATAATGCCCATTCACATTGGTATTCTAGTCCCGCTTTCCCTTAAAACTGAAAATGTAGGGGCTTATAGCAGTTAACTGTCCTTATGCATCCTTATGAGGATGTGAAGTTGAGCCTATAGGGTTTCCCTTTATAGGTGCACTTCAAGGAAAGAAAAGGGGAAAATCAATGAGTACAGAAACTAGCATAAAATTAAATCTTGTGAAACACACAATCCTACATTTATTTATGCTCATTTAACATGTTAAATGGGCTATTAGTAGGCCATAATTTTTCCAAGTGCTGCTGCATAATCCAGGCCTTATGTTGCTACCTCTTTAACACTTCTAGAAAAAGTAAGACAGCAAAGAGATTTAAAGTTCATTTGTAACTGGTTTCTGTGAGTAGCAGTGCGCTGGCTGCATGTTTATCAATGTGCCTTCCAGTTTTGGAAGTAGAAAAATGGGTGTTTTCCTCTTAGCACTTGCACCCTGTTAACAGAGTAGGGCACAGTCATCAGCTCCTCTGAACTGTTTCAGCAGCTCCAGGCTGAAAATTGAACAGAAGAGGATAACGCAATCCGAACAAAATTGACAACTGTGAAGCAGCACAAATGCGCCTGTTCACTTTGAAAACTCTGCACCTTGTTGCCTCTCTGTTGTGATAGGATATGAGAAAAAATGAGGGAGACGTCTGGAAGAACACTTAGAAATGCACAGGAAAGAGAAGTAAGTGAGCCAGCAACAGATGAAGTAGCTTACTAAGCAGTTACATCTTGGAGGGACTCTCTGTACCTTCCAGGCCACTTTGCTTGGTGCTTGTACCAACTTGAATAGTCTTCTGAGCCATAGTCCCATTTCTCTCTCTAGATGTTTGTATCTCTGTTGTCCTTACATATCCCAGCTTATCAGTTTTGTCTAGTTTGTGTAAAAAAAATGAAATAAAACTTAAAGCAAAAGAAAGAAGGACATCTATCAGTACATAAAATGCTTCAGGCAGATTTTCATCTGGAAAATATATCAAGGAATGAAAAGGAATGTATAAGTGAGCTCTATGAACAACAATAAAATGTACTGATAAAAACACATAAAATAGAGCTGAGCACCCCTCAGCAAAAACCCCACAGGTTGCTCTTGCAGCACACAAATGTCCAGCCTGACATTTGAATTCCCAAAAGGTCTGTATCATTTGCTTCTTCAGTGCACTGTGAACAGTGTCCTTTAACAGTTACCCTAATAAATGGTTGGAGGGAAACACCCTCGTATTTTCCATTGATAATGCAAAATGTTTCCTTAGAGAAAATAAATAAACCAAGCATGAATAAATTTAGGCTGTTAGATTCTGGCATTCTTTACAAGTGAAAATCTGGGCCAAGAGTCAGATAAATGCAACAAATATATCTCCTGAAGAAAAGCAGCTCAACCAAAACCTAACAACTCTGAAAGAAAAGGTATGATACAGAAAACCATTATATGAATTGTTATTATTATTATTATTTCATTCTATAACTGGCTCCATAAGGTACCCATCAACATAAGAACTGAACCTTCACTGTATCAATCTATTAGTGGCTTCTCAAAACATCCCTCCAGGTTAGAGTTGCTGATTCTGTTCCACAAATGATGTTTAAGGTTGCAAAAGAACATAAGGAGTGCCTTTCCCCATTGTATTGCTTTTCTGCATCAACAATCAGTTTAAAGTATGAGTAGGGAGGGAGAGAAAAAAAAAAAAAAAAAAAAAGAAACAGAAAGGGCAGGTTGTAAACCCTTTCAAAGTTGAGAAACAGGTCAGGAGGCAATAACAACCAGGGTAAAAAGAAAGTCTTGCTGTGATTACTTTCTTCACTGAGATAAAAGGGACCAGTGTGGCGCACTTGTGCCTCTTCATTGCTCTGGGCAAAGAAATTGCTTAGCAGTTGTGTTAGGTTGCAGGGTTAAGCCAGGCTCAGTCCTCTTGGCTGTGGCTTCCTGCCTGTGGCAAAGCTGCAAGCAAAGTTTGTGTTTATTTGCTTTGAACTTGGTAGCCTACACATGTGGTTTCATTGTAACTGAAGGCTATCTCTGTGACTGCTGATGTGGTAGATCCATTCCTCCTTCTGTGACCTTTCTTTTGTGGACAGATTTGGGCAGAGCAGCCCTCATTTGGCAGTCACTGCTGTGGGACCTCACCGTGTGCATGGTACACACCTTCTGCCCCAAAAGGGGTCATATTGCAGAAGAGTAGTATGTCCTTCTGTGGGATATTCACCTGAAGTCTGATGAGTCCTTGCTCTCCCGTGCTGTGGTGTTGGGAGCCCTTCTGTGGGGTGTGTGTGGGCTTGTGGAGTTTGGCCTCTGATTTCTTGGGAACAAGTATCTGCTGGGCAGCCAGCGAGGAGCACTGAACTCAGTAATGCTGATGCACTCCTTGATGCTACCCTTGAAGAAATGTGGAAAATCATATCCTTTACATATCAAGAATCAATCTTATATCAAGTTAATGGTGAATTTACTTTTCTTTTTTACTACAAATTTATTTAAGTGGAAGCAAGATCAGGTCAGGGGTTGCTAGAATTAGAGCTTGGAGCAGGAAAAGACATTGAAAGTTAAGAAGGTGGTTGGTGGTTACGTGGATATTTTTCCATTGTTGTGCTGACTGAAACAGCCCTGCAGTCACTTGTTCTTGCCTTATTTATTACACTGACCCCAGAGTTTGTACATGGAGCTAAATTACTTTTCTGGGTGGAAAACAAGGAGTTTTGGTGGGGGTTAATTTGCAAATGCGTGTAATCCCTTATGTTGTTCATTCTGTGCTCGCACTAATGCTTTGCAATCACAACAACTGAGGGTGACAGGCAACAAGAGCAAGTAGCAGAGAAGCTGGGAGTTGCTTAAACCACTTTTACCACCACCTCACTTTACCTTTTTCCTGTTTCCATTTTCAGACAAGAAATGCAAAAAAAGAAAAGGATATTCCCTCTTGTCTCATTGATGGCATTGCTGCCTGTGTTGCCCTGTCGTCTTCTGTCTTTCAGAGATGGTTATGGGTTCAAGAGCTGAGGGAAGGTCCAGGTAGATGAGGTGACACAACTCTTACCCTAGCTGGAAGACGGAAAGTTGGCCAACATCCTCACAGGCATTCCGACTTTGTCTCCACTGGATACTACTGTAAATTAATAGCTCACAGCTTATCAGTCAGAGTGCAATAGCTGTAAACACGTGTGTCCTCAAGCAAAAATAACGTGAGCTGCCTTACTTAAGCCTCTCTTGTAGAACCCTGAAATAGGGCAAATTGCCTCCAATTTCCTGGGGCAGACCACTGTGCTGATGTATGGTGACCTGACTGCATTGAGTCCTCAGTCCAGTAGGAAGCACATGAATATTTTAAAGGACTAACTCCTAAATATTAAGGCATTAGTCTATATGTCATCAAGCAAGTATAGTATGACATTCCCTTCTGGGAAATAATACACTATAACTTACCCTGCCTTACAGTTTACTTGCCTTCCAATTTTGCACCTTTTGCCCCAGAACATTCTTGTTTCTTAACCTTCTTTTAGAAGTGTCATTAACGCCACGGGCCCGCATCCAGCTGCCCTTGCCACTGTTGGTGCCTCCTCCCAACTCCTTTGACTCAGCATTCTGTGAAACCACATTTGGCAGGAAACACACTTTTAGAGGGACCAACTGTAATTTAGACAAAAAAGACCATTAGCTGCACTCAGCAGCAATGGCAAGGCTGCTATTTTGCTTCTGTGTTGAAGCAGACCAAGGCCAGGAAGAAATATTTTATTTATGTTCACTAAGTTTTGGATAGACAGCTTTTCAAAACATACCCTATTTCTTCTACAGCATTTTGTTCAAACAGATGACAGGCTCTGCTGAGAGATCTTGCTCTGTGGCATTAAGTAGTTAACATTTAACAAGGATCAACCCACAAATCCACAGATGTTTCTGTGAGCGCTTCAAATGAATGTGGAATTTTATAAAATGTGAAGACCATAACATGTGGCAACCAACAACAGCACGGTCTTTGAACAGCAGGATCCTTCTCCCTGTGGACTGGATTCCCTCCAGAATTGTCTGTTATCCTCATTAGGAGAGAATTACCACCTCTTCCATGGCCAACCAGCTACACACTCTGGATCTCCTTTTGAATGCCAAACACAGGAGAAAAGCAGAGGTAACTTTAGGTGATATATTTATTTCTTGTCAAAGTGGAGGGATATTTCTTTTAAAAGAGCAGAACTCTTGGCTGATACAGCCAAGTCTCTTGGAATTGTCAAGGTAGACACTTAAAAAACCTATATGGCTTCTGAAGGAAAAACAGAAATTTTCTGTGGGAGCAGGGCAGTCAAAAAAGTCTATTCAGCCCTTACTTTAGGCACAGCACGCAGGACAGGTCAAGGATAATGAGCTGTGATTGTAAGAGTCATGTGTCAGAGAAAGATGTAGCAATGTGTCATTTCAATCACGGGAGAGTGAGTGGGAAGGGCATTTGTCTGGTTCCTTCTCAGGAAGAAATCTGTTTCCTCCTGCAGCCGTGTCATTGCCTCACAGCAGCTATTGGTCTGAACTGGCACGTTCTGCTCTTGTTTCTGGACCTCTAGAGAAGGGTAGGAGCCCACTGTAGCTTTTGATCTGTTGCAATGCCTGGCTGTAAGACAGCAGACTGGGCATTGCAAAGCAGTGAAATAAAAGCCATCTGCAAATAGGCAGAATACCCATGACAGTGATTGAAGATGACTTTATTTCCTGCTGCCTTTGTTTAATGAATGTCCTTTCCATACACTCATAATGTACACGACAAATGACTCCATAGCTGTGGGGGCAATACATAATGCTCTCTGTCTCCAATCCAAGGCTGACCACCAAATGATTAAAGCAGTGTTGTTTAAGGTTATTCCCAGGAAGGACTTGCTAAATTCTTTGTTATTGATAATTATTTGGGCAACTTTGCCAATGTGTGTTATGTCTGCAATTAAAAACTTTTTAACCTCATATATGAACTTCTATGTGTCTGCATATGTAAACATATCTATGCATAAGTAATTTAAAATATTAATTTTATTTTAATGTCTTTCTGACAAAGAAATGACTGTGTAACCAAGCATGAGCAAAGGTAAGTGAATTTGTTTTAGCATGAGCAATACATTCTCTTTCATTAGAAAATTTGACCTTTTGGCTAAATAAATTCTGAGTAAGGTTAGGGTATTTCTTTTTTTTTTTTTTTTTTTTTTTTTTTCCCACTGGAAGGAAGGAAGGAAGGAAACACCAGCAGGTGTAATCTGTCAGTGCAAATGAAAAACAAACCAACCAAACAAAACCCTAACCAAAACCCTCCTAATGCAACAGCTCAGAAGACATTGATCTCAGTGGAAAAGGGATGCTCACTGGTTGAAATCTCTCCCAGGAATGTTCCCCCCTGGATTTTGTAATGGATTAATTTGAATAGAAATTTAAAAAAAATTATCTGAGAATTTAGCTTTTACAAATAGCTTTCCAGGACTGCTAGCCTGTTTGAAGTATATGCTCTCTTTTTAAATAAAATTCAAGTTATTTTAAAACAGAGCAGAACTAAAAGCATTACAGACAATCAACAGATCTTATTACAAATTTAATGGCCTGGTTCACCCCTGCTCTCCTTCAATTTTGGAGCAGTGTGAATTCAGTGCTTTTTATCTTCTCACCCCAGACACAATCTGGACTAGCACAGCAAGAAACAAGTTTCTGGGAGCTTAAGCTTGTTCCACTTTATTTGGGTTTTTTTCTGGGTCTTTTTTGTTTTGTTTTGTTTTATTTTTGAGAGCAGCTGTCTTTGAGATTTGTGATCTTTTCTAAAAGCATGACCATAGTGATCATAAGGGTTTGGTGAATCTAATAACTGTCCTTGATTAAATCCTCCTTTGACTCCATTTTGAAAGAATTAGTTCCGGAACACAGATTTAGATCTCCTCTACCATGAATTTTCCAGATGTAAGATGAACTTTATAAGCACTTTTATTGCTTTGGACCCAAACGAGAAATATCACAATATGTAGTGTAAACCACTAAACCCAGAAGTAAAAGATCACTAAGATTTCTTATTCCAAGCCTGAACTCTGGAAATGGATAATCCAATGGTATCCACCCTCCCTTGCAGTCCAGGAATAATTTGACCCTGTCTTGACAGGTAAGTGGTATTTTGAGGGATGCAAAAGTGTTAATGTGTTATCCCTGAACAGTGTTTCCTGACTAAAAAACCTTTTATGGAAGAGGTTGTATTTTAATCATAGCATCAGATATTTCTGAAAAGAGATGAAGCTTATTAGATCTCCAATGCAAAGACATCTAAAGGCTGAATATCTCAGGAAAAAACCAATCTGAACTTCTAAGTTGTGGAAATTATATTTTCATCACTTCTACTTAGCTATTAGAAATTCTTTCTTTTGTTTAAATATGACCAAAACTCTCCTTACTTCTCTCTTTCCTTTTATGAGTTTTTTTTTTTCCCCACAGAAATGATGAAGTCAAACCTTGATAATCCAAGAAAAAAAAAAAAAAAGTAGAAGCAGTAGTTCAAGTTCTGTGTGTGTTCAGCAAAATGTGATACAACTCCAACATTAAAACTCTTGGGTTTATATCCAAATTCTAAAAAATACTATATGATATATAAACTCATAAATGTTCAAAGCACACAAATGGTCTGCCTCTGGAAATTACATGGCTTGAGCACAGCATGATTAGAGGTAAAGGAAAGGAAAGAATTTGTTATGACATTTCAAAGCTTCTTATAGCACAGTACCTTCACCTACACTTGCCAGCCTGTTACCACAGGGATGTGGATTGTTATTTAAAGGGCTTATAAAGGTTTTTCTTTCCTAAAAATAATGATGAAATTAAACATTATCATTTAAAAATCCTTTTAAAATGGGATTCTTATCTTCTCCCATTCAGAAGCAGTGCTTGATTTAGGGAAGTGAACAGAATGTGCATGATTAGCTAACATCAGATGATATCCTAAAAGACACTGTGTAGTGATTAGGGCACTGGGATTTTTCTCAATTTATATTTTAGTGCTATATAGAGGTGTTAAAATGACAGCTATGGAGGCTGAAGTCTCCTCTTTGCTCAGCAGTGGACAGAAGACAGGATAATCCTGCCTTTGCTTCATTCAGGTTGGTTTTCATCTGTCTTCTACAGCTGCTGTTTGTTTTCAAATCAACCAAAGCTTGCAGTAAGGATTTCTCAGGACAATTTAAAAATTAGATTAAAAGTGGAAGACAACTAGTATTTTTTACCTAGGAATCCACTGACAGTATATTTTCTTTCTTGAATTCATGGTCAAGTAATCTAGAGGCAGAGATTAATTTTCTAATAATCTTTAAGATTAACTTCATTGTTTACCTGCTTCCTAGATAAAAATGTACCTTATAACATGCAAAGCTTTGCAGACTGGTTTTGGTGTGAAAGTGTATTTGAGAAGAGACTGGAAACTATTTCCACAAGTGAAAAAGTTGATTTACACTTAAACAGATTGTTTCTTCAGAAAGGAAGTTTACCTAGGGTAAAAGCTGGGTGGGAATGTTCTTTGAAAGGATGTTAATTGTACCTTGGTTCAAAGAACTCCTTGAAATTCCTGTAATGCAATTATGCTAAGTTAGAGGAAGTTAAAGGATTGTGTATTGGCAAAAATGCAGTTAAAATCCCAGTTGAAGTCATGTGTCAGAAGTGCTATTGATGATAACATTGACACCTGCCTCAGATAACTTCAAAGCCTGTGCTCTCTGTATGAACCTAAGTTCACTGAGCTCAGCTAGCAAAAGGACAAACCCAGACAGAGAAACCGGTCCAGACCTCCAAGAAGTGCAAATGGAGCTATGCCACTTAACAACAGCACATCAAAACCCTGCTCAGCACCTTTTAACACAGAGGATACAATGGTGCGCTCTACCAAATGAAACCCAACATCTGTAGGCCTACAACTGTTCATCACAGACAGAAAGGGATCTCTGTGACTATCTGCTTTCTCCATGCTGGTGGGAAAAATGAGATTGCTCTGTGTGAGTTTCTGAGGAAAGATGGAGTGCAAAAGACAAGTTCCACATTGGTTAGTGAAAGCATTGAGGTTCTAAGGTTTCTGATGTCTTCTGGGCGTGAGTTCCACCCTTGCAGGGGGTCATCTTCAGACAAAATGATGGCAGGATTTTTCTGTCCCACAAAGTACTTCAGAAATAACGAAGTCTGAACTGATGAATGCACCCAGAACTTAACCTTTGGCAATAAAACTCGTTGCTCTGTGTATCACCCAGGGTTTTGTTAAACTGCTGTTTAACAAAAATGTTTGTGCATATTGGGTCTGCCTTGATAATTTCACTCCTTTCAAACATAAATTTCATATTTTATTAATTGCTGTCCTGTTGGCCCTGTTCTGTGAAATGACAAGCTAGAGATGAACTAAATTGGGATCTGGCTATTTGAAATGAGTGACTTATCAGAAGTCCAAATAATGGAAATATTAATAAATACATTATAAATCTTTTTAGGTTAATAATACCTTTTTAGGGGATTTCTGATTTTAAAAATAAGGTGGGAAAGGGCTAGATTTTTTTGCCCAAAGCACTTATTTGGTTCAATGTCTGCCCTGTCACAGAGACTACCTTTGGGTTCTGGTCCTTTGATTTCCCCCTCCGCATACAAAATGAAACATTCAGTAGTTCCCACCTCAGCAGCAACCATACTTTCCTTTTTTGAGGAAATCAGGAATAGGAAAGTTGCAGAGGAGTCTGGGTCTTCCACAGTTTGGAGTTCCCCTGCAGGTGATGAGCATAAAAAGATCTAGGACTGCAGAGCTCTTCCAGCTTCTTTAGCAGAGATGAATCCAGCCCAGACCCTCAATTGTTGAGGGACCCAGGTCCTTACTCTCTAGATTCAGTCTCTTATTGCTACTCTTCTCAGCACTGAGTTCTGTCTGTAACATAACTTAAAGACTAAGATCCATGGACTTCATGTGAGGAAATAATGGAGTATTTCAGAGTTGAGGGAAAATAATCCTCCCTGGTCATATAGTCTTGCTATGTACACAAGTCAGAAGTGCTTCTGATCTGTTATTCAAACGAATTCTCAGTGAAAAATCATATATGTGCAGTGAAGAGGAGAAAAAAGATATCATAAATGCTCCTACAATGGAACTGAAAAATATGGAGTCATAGAATCCAGATGACAAAAATAGATTAATTTTTGATGTAGTACACTGCGGTTAATCCTTGTGCTCACAGTATACTTTATTTAGAATCACTGCAGAATTCCTCCTCTGATTTTTCTCCCTGAAATTAGACTGTAGTGATATGCTTCAGACTTCACAGGAGCCTAAAGGTATTTGATGTACTTTATATCTATGATTTTGTATTTTGCTCATTTATTTTAATCACTGTTGGTTTTCTCTCCCTTTTACTATCCTAGATTTTTTGTTCTGATACATCATTGATTATTCTGATCTAAACAGTTCTTCACTGAATTCAGGTTTCCCAAAATTTAAAAGTACAGCAATCTCATTTGAGAATGAGTATCATTAAAAGGAACTGTGGGATTAAACTATCTCAGAAGCAGAATGAGTAGTTATAATGTTCCTATAATGTTTATAATGGTAATTCCAATCCTCATGCTAGCATCTGAGTTTTTAATGAAATTTTTATCTTAGCATTTTTAGATACAATTATAATTTTAAAGAATATGTAAATATTTGTAAATATTACATTGTGTTAGGATGCTGGAGTTTTTGTTGGTTTTGGTTTTTTTAAGTATTCAAATGCATTATTTCATAATGTATTCAAAGTTAAATCAAAATATTTCAGTGTTGTATGAAAAAAAATATTTGGATACTGAATGTTAAAAGTTAAAGTGATTAATGCCAATTGCAAGAAAAAATAGAATAGCGTATTCCACAATTTGAAGCTGAAATCCATTTGTATTTACTTACTCAGTTATCACTTTTCAGCATGCAATTACATTAATATTTTTAGATGTTGGAAGGTTTGACATTTTGTTCCAACCCTAGACAGCCAACTATGCCTTCAGATGGGTCTCTGCCGGCTAAAAATACACTCCTAGATAAGAACATGCAACCTCCACATTAATATTAGTGACACGCAGAAATAGATTGCTGAGCTGAAATAATTAACGCCAAAGGATTCTGTGGCTTGTCCATTACTACACTAGGTCCTAGCTTGAATATGTGCAACAGTAGAAAGCTGAACAGTCTGCATATCTAAGGGGTTAATGGCTACTTTCATTGGAGGACTGTGGTCTGGTGCATAGGAAAATATTTATTATTATTTACTATTGTAAATATTGCATAATTATTATTTTTCTACGATGCAATTTAGGAGATTAGGATGCAGGGGAAAAAGAAGTGTCTGGGTCATGGGAACAGATTCTCATACCATGGTGCTTTCCACAGACATTACCATAAAGCAATACCTTTAGTTACTCTTTACAACTGTTCATTTGTTTGAAGCTTACACTATTAGAAGGCTGCTCCAGACTGTGACTTGTACAAAGTGAGAAAACTTTTCATTTAAAAATTAATTTATCATCAGTGAGTAACAGCTTTCTCTTAAACTCTATGCAGATGTGTCTAGCATGGCAATGCAAGTTGATTCACCCCTTCACAAAGAAACACAGTGGAGGCTTCCCTAGCAGATGGACAAAAAACAATGTCTTGTTAAAACAGAGTGAATACAAAAACTTCTGGTCACTGCCAGATAATCTCTGTAATCCAAGTTTTGAATCTCACTCTGCATGAGATGAATCAGTTCTTTGGCGACAAAAAAAACTTTGTCTACGTTGGTGGGATTTATGATTTCCTTTTCAATAAGCAGAGCGATGTTTTATTCCTTTGCATACTCTGAACATGAGACGATGTTCTAGATGCCTTACTGTTTGAGAGTTCAAAGACTTTAGGGGACTTGGCTGCCTTTTTTTGTGGAAAGGAGATTTAGAAAAAGAAAGGTTAAGATTTTAGGTATTTTTCTCCCTGTTTTGCTCCTTATATTACATTTGCAGGTTCCACTCACATAAGTAATAGAATTGCAGGAGTATATTTTAGCCACAACAGATAGCTTGTAGGTTTTTCCATCTCCCTCTGTCTCTCCTTAAATGATTATTCCTGAGATAGGTGAACCTGTATTCGTTGTGCCAATAGTGGTGAACCAATCTTGCCAATATTTTTGTACTCTGCGCACGGAGAGTAATGTCCTGTGAGCAGAAGATGCTTTTGGGAATACTTCAGCCCTGGCAGTCAAAGGTTTCACCAACATTGCTTCACTGAGGACAGAAAATTCAACAGTAGCTGAATTGCGGAGTTCCCAGAAGACCTTTTTATTCTGAATATAGGATGTGAGAACTTTTGCTTTTAAATCACTGTGCCATGTATTTAGAGAAAAAGATGCTACAAAAACAGCATTTACTTTTCTAGATTCCTTGAATTTCTCTTCCACTGCTTATAATAAACTAATCTGGTGCTCAGAAAAATGTGAAAAAGTCTTTTACAGAAAGCAGTAGAAAGACATTTTATGTTCCTTTTTACTGATTACTTTTCCTTGATGCTAGGAAACAATTATTTTAAGTGGATTACTTCCAAAGAATAACTTAATTTGATAATAAAACAAATATTACTTTCCCATTTATTGATGAATCAAGCAAGGTAATTGGATTTATTAATTCTGAATCTATGAGTAATCCTGTTTCCAATTCACATGTGTTTCCTCCTATGCTTTTATGTTTGTCAGGAGATGACAATTATTTATTCATTCTCTTTCTGGCAGAATTTTGTTATTGTTGGTGATGGGGGTTTATTTTTTGTTTTAGTCTGGACAACAACAGTCTTATGCACAGTTTCTGAGCTCAAAATAGAGCTAATTTATACTTAACACAATATACATTCTTGTATATATGTATGGAGAAAAGTGAATTTCAGTCATTCTGAGTAGCTAAAAATACTAGTTAATTAAACCAGATCTTGCATTAATACCTACAGTATACACACTAATTGGGAAATAGATATAACATTATTTTGATGTTGTTTTGTACTATTGAATGCCAGGGTCCTGGAAGCTGAGAGGCCCCTGGGTCATATATCCCGAGCTGGTATGTAGGAGGTGCCTTTGATGGGCACATACACCTAATCTGGGGAGTGGCCATGCCAAGTGTTATTGACATTTCTCCTTCCTCTGCTTTTTAGCTTTATACTACAAATCCACCATGCTGAGTCTTTAGAAGAGTATAGATTTTTTTAGACATAATAAAATAATAGAAGACTTTTCAGCTAACTGAATTAATCAAATAGTCCTTTTTTTAGTAGTTAATCTAGCAGCATTTAAGAATTTCTTTCACTTGGAGATCTCACATCAATTTACAAACATTAAGTAAACATCTCAGAATCTGTACCTAAATTCTTAATTTGTTTTACAGGTATTGTTTGCATCTACAATATTCTACCAGTATACCAGTTCTACCCATTCATACCAGTGTGTTTCTGAAGTGGAAATGCAGTTTCTATAAGGAAAACTGTTCCTCTTCCAGTAGGGAATAAAATCTGTTCTTTGAGGAGCTAATTCTACATATTCTGGTTTAAAGTGCGGTTTCTTTTCGTACTCTTGTTCTGCTCAGTAATGTTAGTAAACTTCTAAGAGTAGATCAAATCATGAGCTGGAAGTACAGCTCAGAAGTAAAGAAGCACATTCAAATGCAGATTATTTTCTTCTGTAAAGGACAAATGACCCTTGTGCTCAAAATACATTACTGCATTGATGGGATTCATTGATCAGCATAGGCCTTTGATAAAGATGGAAATCTGTTACATTCCCTGGCTCCATCACCTTTACTCTCTGCATCATTGTCCTCTTGCCTGATAAAATGTTACTTAAAAAAGGATTTCCAGAGCTGAACAAACCCATCTGTAGAGCTTGAATTGAAGAGCCAGCTTCTGTCATGTGGAACCATAACAGAATTGCATCTGCTGTAAAGCACACTGTTCTGCTAGTTATCATGGTTTTACTATGCATCTGATAATATTTAGTCCTTTTTCTTGCAGTCATGTTCTTTAATGGTGGTCAGCAGTGGAGGATAATGATTCACTTGGGAGTTTCCAGGCTTTCCGGGATACCAAGCCCCATCGTGGTTTTCAGTTGAAACATTTCAATCCAGCTTTTCCATTTCTTGATATCATATTGGGTGGAATAGAAGAAGGAAGAAGGAAAGATGTGTAATTTGCTAGCAAAAACATGCTATGGGCTTTGTGGTACCATGGCAAACTTTGCTCCTGCTGTCTACTAAAAGACACAAATTCCGTATCTACATTTCCCTGATTCCTACCACATTTTTCTCTGTGCATCCTTCTATGAAGTGACAGCAAATCCAGATCTTTTGGACTAATGTAATGTATTCTTTCCTCCTCAGTCGCTTCTGTCTCCCCTCATTGCTCCTAGAAAGGGAGGGACTCTTGCTGACCATTTCAGGGCTTTCTCACATCACTCCCAAAGCATTCCTTGCCTCCGGTCAGCCAGGAAGAATCTGCTGTGTTTGATTTTTTGTCTCAGGTCACTTGTCTCACAGCTATGTGCCAGGTCAGTGCCAGTGAATTGTCCTGCATGGCAGAGCTTTGGTGTACAGGCTGGTGGGTCAAGTTTCACACGCTCAAAAGGAGTCAGCATAAAGACAAAGAGAGACAGCATGTGCTTCAGTGCCAGTAATGAATAAACTACCACATCAACTACACAGCATGAACATCTTTATCCAGCTGTGTTTATAAATTATTTTCATTAATTATGGTTGCTCCTATCACTTGACACAAACAAGGAATTTTTTTAAAGTGGCCTTTTTATTAATCCATTATTCTTCTGAAGAATAATACCTGACCTCCCCTCCCTGCCTTTAACTGGCCAGAGATACGTAATTTTCAAAAATAAATCTCAAAATACAGCCTTGCAAACTACTGCTCTTTGAATCATCACTCATAAAAGAAGATACCTTTTTCTTCAGTCCACCAAGAATTAAAATAAAATTGCTTATAATCTGTCTTTTAAAACCCTGTGGTCAAATTTATGCCTGGCATCACAGTGCAGGAAACAGCATAATTGCACAGTGGATGAACTCAGTCTCAAGAGTTTAGTTGTGCTTTGAAAGCTTTTTGATGTATTGTTGTACTTAATTTATCTTTAATTTTTTTTGTTGTTTTTGTTTATCTTTTTTAATATTAAGGCTGTTTAGGATCTTTGTTAGTAACCTGAACTTTCTAATACTGACTCTAACTGGAGCAGAAACCTAGTAAAGCAAAAGGCCTTTGTGTCAAAGATTACTGTGCAAAACCAGCAAAAATTGTTGTTTTTCAGATATTTATTTTGAGACACTGGAATTATTTCTACATTTTTTTACTACAGAGAAGCTTTTTGAATTCAGACAAATGCATTTCACACAATTCATTTCAGGGCTGATTCATTTTATCTGTGTGTCTTCTGTGCCAAGTGGAAACATTAGGCCTCTTTAAAAAATGATGGGGAATAATAAATGCTCCAGGCATTTGTTTTGCTGAAATGAAGTAATGGCAGGGAAGCATATGGTGAAATATATTTTTAATTACTTTTCAACAATGTTAAATGTTTTTTCCTTATTTTCATGTTTAATGTTCTTGATCAAGCTTGCTAAATAGGCAGCTCTTATGGAACCCTCCACTTTGTGCAATAACACATGACTAATTTTATGGGCAGTACTGTATATCCCTGTGTATCAGCACTGTATTAGCTGTAGAACTTTGTTTATGATGTTTTGTGCCATCCAAGGAAGCTGGGATTGTGAGGAGGCTGTTTTGTTCCTTTTAATTTTTTCCCCACTAAGCCCCCAGCTCTCAATACCTTTGTTGAGAGGTTTTCTTTTCTTATATTTTTGTTTGTGCATGCAGAGCAGGAAATACGATTCTCTTCTGTTAGACTAAACAAAAGGAAATCCACCTGAGACTGATAGGAGACACCAGTCTCCCTTTTAACAACTTCACTTCTAAACCACCCTTCCATCCCCTTCCTTCATCTCCCTCCCTGTAGCACAGGTTCCACACTAAAGCAAAGTGAACAAAGGACACCTGTACCCGGCCCTACTAAAGAGAGAAAAGCTGCTACTGCCTAAAGGCTAAAGCTGAGCTGAAAGTATTATGGCTACACGTGGTGTAGGCTGTAGATATACCTGCACAAGGGAAACATGAGCTTATTGCACAATTCCAATAAGTAACAACTGAAAAGAAAGTGACATCACAGGAGGGTGCAGGCGGAAATCAAGGTACAACTGTCACCACTTGTCTGCACATATATGTCACCTTTTTGGGATGTACACAAAGGTTCTTTCAATACAAAATATAAAGACAAAGTAATAAAACCTGGCAATTTGCTGTCAACACTTACAGCAGGCAATCACGTTCTCCCCTCACTTGTTACAGAGCTGACACATATTCTTTTTCTGAAGATGTCATGGTCATCACTGGTATGAGCGGAGGAATGCTTCCTGTAGCATGCCCTGGAGATCAAAAGTCCCAGGCTATTTCAGACCAGTGAGTCCTTTCCAGAAATGAAAACTCCTCACAGGCACTTCTCTGTAACCATCACCCTCTTTTTCAGCTTGAGTGGCTTTTCTTCCTGCAGCCGTGTCAGTGTGGCAGAAAGAGTTGGGATAGCTCTCTCGCATGTCCAGCACTTCCTTTCTCACTGCTAGTGATTCAGGGGATTAGAGCAGCAGGATATAAAGCAACAGATGGGGATTTCATTCATTCTCTGGGCTTTGAAAACTGACTGAGGAATATATCCATTGTTAATATTGTGACCTTCAGTACACTGCATGCAGATTTCAGTTTGAGGTGGGAGGGGGATATCCATGGGTCTGAGGCAGTGGTTACCATTGTGGGAGATAAATACTGTGCTGATAATTATCCACATTATTCAAGCAAAAAAAACCAGTTTGTAGCATAAGTCAGAGCACTGAACCCGTAAAAGATACTCCTTTTTCTCCATTCCTTCCCTTTCTCACTGTGATCCAGGGCAGAGGAGCAGAAGCAGATTGGGTGGGAGTAGGAGAAGTGAAGCCCACATATTTCTCTTGTAATGACTTGCTGACATCTCAACCCTTCCCCTGGCACTGGGAAAAAAGCCAACAAACAAACAGAAAAGAGAAGCAAGAAGTTGCCTGAGGGAGAAGCAAGGCCATGGTAGTTGGTGGCCTGTCTCCCACGCTGCCTGAAGCTGTGGAGGAGGAACCAGCCAGCCCTGGGACTGCTGGTGCGACTTTTGGAACACACTTCTACGGCAGAAGAGGGAACCACAACCTTTCAGTCTTGGATCAGTGGGCAACCTTGTGTGGGTGGTCTCCAAGAGGGAGGAGAGAATTTCCCAAAGTTCTTTCTCTTCCCAGGTTACTTGCCAGAGGGCTCCCTGTGTAAAGCCTGGGATTCAGCCTCAGGATATAGAATGAAAGCAACAGCCTCCAGAAATGCTCTCATTCTTGTTTTAACAGATACCAAAAGGAAGGACTAGTCCCAGGGAAGCTTTTGCTTATGGGACTCATAGCTTAGGAGTGCTGTGAAAATTTCAGATGTGGGGAACAACATTATCTTTTCCAGAGTCTTCACTTTTAATCTCCACATGTAAAGAACTGGGTCATTTGTGCATGGCCAGAGACAGCAGTTCCTCTTGCACTGTAGCTTGCATACTGGAGATAACACTTCCTATAAATCAAGAAAGCTTGTAAAAAAATGACAAAAACTGTGAAGTTAAGCTTGCCAGGAACTGTTATCATGCATGTGTATTTTTTTTAGGAAAAAAAAATAAATTTAATATCCACATCCATTTTTGTCAATCTTTTAAAACCCCTGACAGGGATGTGAATGTTGTTCAAGAGTTATTACATGTCATGATGATAATTTGTTCCTTTTGAAGAGTGTGATGTCTAAGTTGTTTTTGATGATTACATTTCCTTGGTCTGTATTTATTTGAAAGGCACTTTTCAGACCTGAGAATTGTTTCCAAACAGTATACATAAAGGATTAGTAGTGCTTTCAGTCATGCAGTTTGATACCTTTTCCCTTTAGATGTTAGTCTAGGTGTGAACACTATGCCCTACCAGCTGCATAAAGAACAGATCTTAACTGCTGCAGCAGCTGAAAGATTTGGAATGATTTAAAGGTAAAACAAGTCACTTCCCATAGAATCACAAAATCATAGAATGGCTTGAGTTGGAAGGGATCTTAAAGACCATCTAGTTCTAGCCCCACTTCCATAGGCAGGGACACCTTCCACAAGACTAGGTTGCTTAGAGTTCCATCCAGCCTGGCCAGGGATGGAACATTCACAATTTCTCTATAAAATCTTCTCTTTTACAGGCTGAATAGCCCCAGTCCTCTCAGCCTGTTTTTACAGCAGAGGTGTTCTAGTGCTCTGATCATATTCACGGCACTCCTCTGGACTTGTTCCAGCAAGTTCACCTCTTTCTTTTGTTGGTCACCCCTGAGCTGGACACAGTACTACAGGTGGGGTGTCACAAGAGCAGGGTACAAGGACAGAATTGTCTCCATTGACCTGCTGGTCACACTGTGCACATTCAGGTTCCTTAGATATTCTTGAGCCTGATCTTCTCCTAAAGCTGAAAGCTCTTCATCCTCTCTGTTCATGCCTGCCTTTGTCTTTTCAAATTGGGCATTGTAGCTGGAGCACTTGCCAGTGAAGAAAGATTAAGGCAAAAAAAAATGATAGAGTACCTCACACTTCTGCATATTCCAGGTAACCAGGTCTCCCATTTCCTTCTGAAGACAAGCAGCATTTTCCCAAATCTTTCTTTGATCATTGGCCTATCTGTAGAAGCTTTTATTGTTGCCCTTGACATTCCTGGTCAGATTTAATACTATCATGGCTTTAGCTCTCCCAACATGACCTCTGGTAGCTCAGTCAATTTTCCTGTGTTCCTCTTAGGCTGCTTGATCTGGCTTCTGCCCTCTGCAAACTTTCTTTTTGCTTTTGAGTTTGTCCAGGAGCTCCTTGTTCATCCACAGAGGACTCCTTGTGATTTTGCTTTACTTTCTCTTTGTTTGGATACATTGCTCCTGAGATGGGGTGATTCTTGAGTATTAACCAGCTTTCTGGGGCCTCTCCTTCCTCCTGGTATCTTACCATGCAAATCCTTGAAGAGGCCCAAGTCTGCTTCCCTGAAGTCCAGGATAGGGAGCTTGCTGTGAGCCCTCCTCACTGCTATAAAAGTCTCAAATGCCACCAATTCATGGTCGTTTCAACCAAGGCTGCCTTTGAGCTTCACTTCCCCACTAGTCCCTCTCCTTGTTGCTGAGAACAAGGTCCAGCACAGCACCACCCCTCTTTGGTTCCTCTGTCACTTGGAGGAGAAAGTTACCATCACTGCATTCCAAGGACCTCCTGGATTGACTGACCTGCTGTATGGACCCTCCAACAGAAGTTCCCTCTTAGAACTATGGCCTGTAAATGTTAGGCTGCTTTTATATGTCTGTAGAGAACCTCAGGCACTCAATCTTCCTGGCTGGTAGCCTGTAGCAGATGCCCAGCTTAAAGTTACCTTCCCCTGCCCTTCTTTTGATCCTGACCCACAAACTCTGCTGTCTTCTCATCCATCCCAAGGCATCTTCTCTGTGCACTCCAGCACATCACTGATGTAGAGGGTGACACTCCTTCATCGTTTCCCCTGCCTGTTCGTCCTAAAGAACCTGCATCCGCTCCCAACACTCCAGTTGTAACAGCCATCCTACTCCTTCTCTGTGATCACAGCCCTGCAGGTGTGAAGAGTAAAATCAGTCAGAGCTCTGGGTTATCAAATCCTCCAAATAGTTTACAAAAGCTAAGGAGGTGGTGTTGAGTAGCAGAATGCTGTGTAAGCTGCTGCTGTGTAAGTAAATGCCAATGCTTCAAACACAAGCTTTCCTGTTTTGAGCTTCATTCTATCACCTACATGTGACATAGTCCTACTTTGCAGCTACTATGCCACAGACTCTAAATTGTCTTCTGATTTTTCAAACTCAAAAGAAATTCAGTCTGTTTAATTGTTGAATGCTTCTCTAAAAAAATCTAGGCATCTTAGATTAGGCTCACCAGAATAAATGTTTATCCCAGTCATCTGCCTTTGAAAAGAAGGTTCTTCATCATACCAGCAAAGAAAATATTTTGTGAGTACTGCAATTTGTTTTCCTGCTAAGTGACAAGCAGCATTTGAGTTTGGATAAAAAGGTGTATGCATTTTCATTGTTGTCTCTTGTTGTTTTGTTTTAATACTCCATTATTAGTGTCCTTTACCATTTGATACCAACAAAGGAACAACTTTTCTTGAGAAGACCTTTAGATTCCCTTTATCTACTTCAAACAATAATTAAACACTCAGTGAATTGTCAAAGCCAAAAATTCATTGTGTTTCAATAGAAGATATTATATACAGAAGTCTGTATAGCTCCTATATTCTGATGAATTTTAGACTTGCATCTATTTGGGAAAAAAAGTAGGAAACTGTAGAAAAAGTAGGAAACTGTAGAAAAAGTAGTTGCTGCACAAATTGTGTTTCAAAAGAGATATGATTGAGTAGAGGGACTGATTTTAAAGTGTGCAAAAAACATAAGATATATGTGAAATGACTACCAACTCATTTTATCTTTTTCACCACTAGAAGCAGTGTATCTGAAAGCTTTTATAGTATTTGATGTTTTTTTACCAGAGTTTTCATCTCCGCTGATCCTGGATCCATTTTTTCTCCTCCCCTATCTGATTTGACACCTGTTTCCAAGTGAAATATACCTTCTATCCTTTGATAGAAGTTCTTGAGTGGCTTCTCTTTTCTTTTTACCTTTTTTATTATTTATGTCAGAAAATTATATTAAAACTCTCATGGCAGGCTTCATGTAATGTGGACATGCATGTTTGGGATCAAGGGGACAGGGTTTCTTCACTTGTTGCTGTGATATTTAGGTAATGGGAAAATGCCATTTAAGAAGATGTTCTCTGAAATGGAAATTAGGTCTTGTATTTTTTCTCCTCTTCTTGTTGGTGACAATGTGCCTTGAAATTTACCTGGTGCCTCGGTTCTTCTACATATCAGCTTGTGGATGCAAAGCTGGAGGGAGGAAGCACATCCTATAATTTTAACACAGAGGACAAAAGAACAAATATCTCAAACCAGAGAAGTACTGAGAAGCCACCATTATTCATGGAGATGAGGAATGGCACAGCTGGAGTCACACATACAGTTTCAGATGGCACTAAAGTGCTTATCTGGGGTTGGTGTGAGGGTGGAGGAAATCACTGATATGAAATTTCTATTACTCAGGTAAATCCATTCCTAGTCCTTTAGCCTTCTCCTTCCTTTAAAGAAACTAAATATGTCCTTTAAAGGACACTTCATTTATTTAAAATTAATTGTAAATCCTTTCCTGAATTTGGGCTTGCATCAGAAATGGGTTAAGAGAAGAAATTAACCAACTTTGTGAGACAAACCAGACTCTGTATAACATGTACCCCCTTAAAATTAGTTACTGTCTTCTAAAAGCAGTAACAGTGTATGAGTTGTCATCTTGATGTTCTAAGACTGTCAGTTTGGCTCTCACTAAGCTACCATTTAAGGCCAATTTGTACAGGGAGTAAGGAACTTATAAAAATAATCAACGCTAGCTGCTTCCATCTATCCTTTTCCAGTGAATTATTTTCAATTTAATTCTTACTGATGTTTATCAGCAATTTTCTCATGGATATTTTTGAAGGGTTTTTTTATATTTCTTTGTTCTGTCAAATTTGCTCACTTAAGACACTGTCTAATTTCATGGGCCAAGCTGGAAAAATGTCTGTGACTGCAGGTGAGGACTCTGAGTCATAGATGCTTTTATAATCAGCTAAAAAGGAACAAATGCACACCTCCAGAATTGCAAATTTCAATACCTCTTCTGACAGTACATGCAAGACAGTATCATTTCTGAAAGCATAATAGTATTTCTCAAATCAAAGATCTTACTTTCAAGATATTTTATTTTCTGTTCCAAATAATCTTCAATCCACAGTGTAGCTCTGTCATCCATAAAAACACCCTGAAATTAAGAGAAACATTATATGATCTAAGCATCTATTATGCATCTTTTTATTTGTTGAAGGCTTGCTTGTTTCCAAGGAATGAAAATTGCTTATTATCCTGGATAATGAAAGAGAATGTCGTCAGCTATAATTCTTAGTTTAGGATACTTACTGTACCCTTCTATTATGAAAGGTTTGGCAGAAAAAGAGTTCAGTAAAGAAGCAGCTGTTAAAAATTTTCTTAAATAAAAGAAGGATTTGTTTGCAAATTTTATATTTCAATGATTTATATGTCTTTGACAGCAAAATATATTGGAACAACTTTCTTAATTGACAGATTGTAACCTGAATATAAATGCTATTTACTGAATACAATTCATGAGTATTAAAGTTATTTTTTCAATGATCATAGAAGTGTGCTTCTATATATACACCTAAGTATATAAGTGTACCCACCTGTCTATATATGAGTGTGTAGGTATATTGTATATGCACTTATTGCTTTTTTTTAACACAGAGCTTTTACAGTATCTAGACATTTTTTCTAGTCTGCTCCTGTTTTATCTCCCTGATTAAACTCTTGCAAGCTAATCTTTATAGTGTAAGAAGGTTTTCTTTAACACCCTCTGCCTAAATATGACAGTTCTGTAAACAGCAGCTGTATGTGGTCAGTCACGAGACAGAGAAATCAAAACTATATGGGCCGTAGTCACAGCTCATGAGACAAACATGATGTGCTGGAAATTGACTGCCAGACAGCCTGGATTTGATAAGTTGCACTAGACTGTATGTCACACTTTCTACAGCAGTAGCATTTCACACACATGCACAAGTGTTTATACAATAAAAAAATTAAAAAAAAAAAAAAAAAGGAAAAAAAAAGGAAGAAAAAAGAAAAGAAAAAAAAAGAAGAAAAAAATAGAGAATCCTACTCCAAACTCTATGATTAAAATTATTCAACTAGAAGGATGTTCTTAGGAACAAATTTTTCAAATGGTTGTGCCTAAAGGGCTAGAAAACCAGTTTATACCTAAACCCCCATGAACATCAGGTGTTCAGAGCAGTTAGTTCTTTCCACAGTTGCAGAAGTGAGCTTTAAAGATGTGACTGCAGTCAGCCAGCAACAATTTATGCCTACATGGAAGAAAAAAGCTCAACACTGGACCAGTGAACCCAAAAGACTATGAGATGAGGAAAATGAGAGCTTTGTTAATAAGGAAAATAGTAGTGAAAAAGAGTATTAGCATTGGTATCAGCAATCAGTGTAGGAGTTCATAAAAAGTCTCCTCCCGATACCAGTCATGGATTTTTCGTCTAAGCCAAGATAGCTATCATCCATCTCACTGACATGTCCTGCCAGGTTCAGGCTAACTCAGCCTCTCTTTTGGATATCATTGCAGGAATGCCAGACTTGAAAAAGAAGGCTTCAAAATGGTTGCAGATCATTTCTACACACACACACGTGCAAATCCCCCATGGTGAGCAGGTATAGCATGTCTCTGCAAGCACACAGGCACAGCTGGAAGCCAGCTTTTGACTTCTGTCTATGCCTAATTAAAATTATGCTAATTCTAACAACAAGATTACAACTTTGTAAAACAAAACAAATAAATGTGTTTTCCACAATGCTTCTTTATTCATCTATCCCTTCTCTTTGCCTTCTGACAGAAAATAATGGGAAAGGTCTGATGGACAGTAAAAGAAAAGTGAAATTGTCCCTGGCAATACTTCAAACATTTTTGTAGGGCTTTCACTTTGAAAAACCCATGCTTTTCTGAGATATTCACGTCACATGTTTTTTTTTTCCAACTTCCAGCCTAGGCAACATGAAAATCCCAAAACCCTCAACTGCATTGTGGCTCCTTCAGTATTCAATATTTTTGCATGCAATACTGAGCTTTCAAAACCTTTTAGCCATTCTTCCCACACTTATGGAGATCCTAATTGATTGCTTTTTTGGTGTGCTGGAATGCTGTTGCTTTGTGAAGAGCTAGAAAGAAGTTCCCCTGGTGCAGGAGTTGACAAGAACTTTTGGGTCTCCATTTAATTAGGCTGTACACAGCTAGGAAGTAAGCATCATGCTGTGTTTGCTTGTTTGCATAAAGTCAGACACAGCTCAGATGTTTTGTAAAATCCAGATATAAACCATTTTTTTCCTGAGATGGTGGTTGGTGAGGGTGGGGAATGAGAAAAAATGTTTTGGTCTCAAAATTCACCAGTCTTAGAGAAAAGAAGGAAGATTCATGTTTTAGCATTTAAATTGTCAAAAACTGTAAAGATAAGATACCTTTTATTTATATTGTGTCTATTGTTTTATTTGGGAATTCGACAGGAGGAATATTTTTTTGTAGCGTGGCCATGGTTATGAAATTGATCTTCAGGGGAGGTAATCTTGGCAGAATTTGCAGCAACAGAATGTATATTCCTGTTCTGAAGCCATTTGATGTTATGAAAGCTGGATGCTGTACCTGTGATAGTAGAAATGTCCATAATTTTGAGATAGTCCCAGCTCAGCCATTGTGTTTTCTAGTATTTCAGCCTACAGAAATATTGTGCTCAGAACTGGAGTCCATAAATGGAAAGTAGACTGTAAAACAATTGGAAAATCTGGAATAAAAACATTAACTTCATCCTTCTCCATATATTTGACTGTTTTGTAGTACTACCAGCTTACAGTTGCTGTCAGCTCTTTTGCTGGATATGTACATTCAAGAGCACTCTACTCATGTTACATTTTTTCTTCCCAAAATGATAACACAATGCTGGGACTGAGGAAGGTCAAGAAATACAAACCTGTGTAGTTTGTGCACACGCACACACAAAATTAGCCTGCACCCACACAGACTGCAAGCACAATATGCCTTTACTGGAATCTGAGTTTGAATTTTTGTAGGCAAAAGCCATCTCTGTGCTGTCAGCCCACGGCCTCCCTGTGGTCAGTGGTTCTCACAGATGGCACACGTTTGGCAGGACCCCTTCACCAGCATTGCTGTGGCTCCATGGCTGCAGGGAGCACCTGGAAGTCCCTAGTTTGGCTGAGAGCTGGTCAGCAGGTGATCCTCTGGCTTTGTTCCTCATGGGAGCTGATAGCTTTACCTGCTGTCTGGATGCTGAAACCTTGGAAATACCCACGGAGTTGGTCTTTAGGCCTCACAGATATTGCGACTCCCACCTCACTTCACTCCCATATCCAGGGGATTTTCACCAGGCTCTGGAGAGAGGAGGATTTATTATGATTAGGGATGCTCTGCTACAGTTTATGCCATTTAGTTGCCTTCAACCAAGGACAGAAGGGAGGGTAATGAATCATAATGCTGTGACCTGGAGGAATTATTTCAGAAGGAGAGGGTGGAAATTTGGTTAAATTATAATTTTTTTAAAGTGACAAGGAAATGTTCCTAATTCCATCAACTGTCCCAACCTGCTTGATCTGAGCTGTTGGGGTCCAGGTCAGTAGGTCACCTTTGACTACAAAAGAGGATCATTTCTACCTTAATGAGGCAAAGATGGCTTATTTCCGTCTAACAGATGGCAGTGGATATGAGTCATGCATCTGTCTGGGATGTATTTTTCTGAACAAAGTAATTTGACCAGCAGTTTCCAGTAGCCCCATGCTCTTCCCTATAGCTCCAGAGTTTGCACGTGCTTTATAGACTCAGACCATTTGCTATTATATCACATTTGGGAGGAAGGAAATAAAACATAGTGCTAAAAATATGTTTATTTACATTTGGGAGCACCACATTGTTTCAAATCACAAAAGCACAAATATGAAACCTACTTGAAGTTCTTATATTGGTTTTTTGGTCTTCATCTTTTTTTTTTTTTCTTTTTTTTCTGGCAGTACTCCAAACTCCAATGGGAAAGGAAGCAGATGATCAAACTGTTTGTATATTTATGGAGCTATTTGACTTTTAACAAGTTATTCTGAGAGTGTTGGACTTCTTGCTAATGTTTTTGTATCTTCTAATTATTCAGGAGCTCTGATTGAGATCTTTGCTGCAATGATCCTGTGGTGTGGATTTCATTTTCCAGACCTTTGATTTCGGAAATGGTCTCTCAGATTGACCAGAGCATGCAGAAGATTTCTCTCTGCTGCCAGTTTATGAGAAACTTGTAGAAAATTTTCTTTGTGCTTTCTACCTTTCTTCACAGTTGAGGTGAGCCACAGGATTCAAATGTGTAATTACACACTTGTACACAGTGGAACTGTTCAAGCCTTGCTTCCAGAGGGAATTGTGCTAGAATGATATGATGATTCTGGGACTGCAAGGATTTTTAGTTCTGAGATATTGCAAGCTGACAAGTTCAGAAGCAGGGTCTGTCTCCAATTTGATTTTAGAAGCTGATTTTTCTTTTGATTTTAAGAGATGCTTTCTGAAGGAAGTAATGGATTTTTAAGTGAAAACCCAACTTGCTCAAAGTAATTTTTTTTAAGCATTAAGTATTTTTTCCCTTTAGCATCTCTGAAAATCACCAAACAGAGGGTTTTCCTGAGAATGCAGGATTAGTCAGGGATATGGCATTAACTATTTCTTCCTTAAGCAAGTTCGAACAAAGATAGTGGAGCACCTGGTGTTTTTCAACTTCTGCTGTAAGTGGACTGAGCTTTGCTTGGCCTTAGTAGGTTAATGAAATAGAAATTAGAACAAGGAACAAAACAGCAATCTTTACCATGTAACAGATTATTTTGATACAGGTTTAACTGAAGAAAGTCTATGAATTAGGATTTTAAGTACATCCTTGAGAAGGTAATTTCAAGATATTTTGTATCCAGGTTTCTAAGGCAGTACAGTTGCATGACTGCAGTGTGTACTAGTCTTCACCAAAACTTTTAAACCTGCTGGTAATTTCAACCAGATTTGACTGTAAAGTAAAAAATTTTGAAGGATAATAGAGCATGTAGCAATAAGTATTCAATTTAACACAGATAAGTATATACTTGTGGGAAAAAAAAATTCTCCCACATCCCTTTCCAGTCTTAGACTGGCATGCTTGATGAGTGAGGTGCTTTTAAATAGCACCTTCCCTCTCATTTTCGGAGTCTCCCTTGCTGCAGGCATTCCAAACACACCCAGATGCGTTCCTGTGTAACCTGCTGTAGGTGACCCTGCTTTGGAAGGGTGATCAGACTAGATGATCTCCAGAGGTCCCTTCAAACCCCAGCTATTCCCTGATTCTGTGATTTCACTGTTGCTCCTGGAGCTGTGAACTTTGCAGGACCTCTTCTCACAGACAGCTGAGTCTAAGCACCTGAGTTGACAGCAGTTTCACTCCAGCTGGAATAATGTTAGAGATGTAACAAAACAAAGCAAAGAAAGTTTTTGAAATGCATTTGATGTTTTTTTGCATTTAAAAGATGATCATCAGGTTTATCACCAAAGGCCAGACTACTTGTGGAGAAAATTCTGTGAAAGAAGAGAAATGGATTGTTGTCTACAGTGATTCACCGTTTTCTGGACGGACTATGGTACACAAAGAAGCATAGTCTAGGGCCAGTGCTGTTATATTAGATGCTATACCAAGGCAAGGTGCAAGCTCAGTTGTTTAAGGCAGGTATATTTATAAATAGCCCCTGTGTCTTAGATCTGGCTAAGCTGCCTGGCTAGACATTGGCCAGACACTAGAATATGTCTGCCTTAAGCCTTGAAATCTGAACAAAATCTGTATAGTCCTAGGATTAACTTTAGTCCTTGAGATTTGTCCTTACTTTAGACTACGCTTTCCCAATTTTTATCTAGCATGAACATGCTGAGCTGCAGCTCATTTCTCAGGTGCATGTGGTGCTGTAAACAAATTATCTTTATTCTCTGCTAAATAGAGCAAGAAAATCTTCAAACCTGCCTAAAATAACAACTCCTCTTTATATTCCCAGTGTGAGTTTCTTTTCATTCTGTGACAACCTAAGCTGCTTCTGCAGCTCATGCGGTAGCTCCTGTTTGGCTCGTCGACAGGGATCTTCTTCCTTTACTTCCTTCAGTACCTCCCTGCTTTTTTTTTTTTCCCTGCATTCCATATCTTTATTTTGCCTGTGGTAACCCTTCCTGGCTCCAAACTCTTTCTATGGAGTGGTGAGCCTCTTAAACTTCAGTTTCTTCTGTCCCAAGTGTTTTCATCTCAGCAGATAACCATTAAGATTTAATTACTAACTGCTGCCTAAGTTCTGGATAGGTTGTAATGCAGACCTCGTCAGCAGTACATGTGCATGGGGATATCCCAAAATATACTTCATTTCTTAGTAACAGCTTCATAATATCAGCCAGAGATAATAGATTGTGCACAGGCTTTCCTCTGCCTAGAATGTAAACCAGCACTTCCTTGATGCCCTGCGATGCAGCTATACAAACACACTGATTTTCTTCCTCTAGCTCATTTGCTCAGCACTCAAGCACCAATTTAGAATGATGGATCTGGTTTTAATCCAGATGGCTTGATGTAGTGGTTCCTCTCCCTCTCCCTCCCTCCCATCCATCCTTATCCTGCAATTTCTCTGCATTGTTTGGTTCTGTTTTACAGCCTTTGGTAGGACAGGTATTCTGCTTTCTCCTTTACTGGATACCTGACATTTGTGCTGCCATTGTCTGCTGAGTCTTCCAAGTCACTCCCAGAGATGTGGTCTTTAAAGGCAGCTCTGGATTATCGAGGCACAGACTGTCTCATGATGTGGCATCACTCCTACAGGTTGCAGGTAATTTCCTGGCAGCTTGAATTAAGCGTAGAGTGGAACAGCATAACTGATAAGGGCTAAAGATGTCTGCAATATGTTAGTAGAGCTCTGCAAAGAAACTTATGCAGCATTTGTTTGTCTCCAGCTCTGCCCAGTATTGTAATCATTATATTGGTAATCTGCTGGGCACTTCTGAGAATTAAGGAAAAAAAAAATACAACAAAACTGCTCCTACTCTCAAGATGCATGTGTGAAGATAATGAATATTATTATCCTCTCTTTAAAAACTGAGAGGCTGTGCATAAATGATTTACTTAGGGCCCCAAAGGAGCCTGTGTTTGACTAGGGAGCTGAACTTTAATTGTACCTGACTTTAATCCTGTGTTCTGACTGTACCTCCCTCATTACCTACCTGTCCATTTTCATTAGTGCTCATATCTATCAACCTCATTAATAAATATGTGAGGGTGTTTTATCATGGCTACTAAACAAGAAACTTAATTGAGACCTGGTTTGGAAATGTTTACTTCCCTTAAACACACATTGCCTAAAATTGCTGTCATTTACACTGAATGCCAGCTATGTTATGACTTAACCATGACTCAGTTAATGTCGGCCAGTAACCTCAGGTTATGGTCACAGAATCAAAAGTGACTGAAGTATTGTTTTTTTTAAGAGACTGGTGCCTGCAGCTGGAAATTACTGTCCCCAGAGGGGACAATCCTGTGGCAATTTCAGTCAGTCTAAGAGTCAGCGTGTCCATGGTTCTGCCTTTATTGGCAGCTCCTGAAAGATGTTTCTATCCCTTTTCTTTTGCAGGCACCTGCACCCATATGCACTTCAGGATGAAACAGTTCAGAGAGAAAAATCCCTCCAAAAATATTTCTGGTTTTGAGTAATTATTTTTAAAGGGCTACTTTGACTCTCTGAACTGGCTTATTTTCCAGTCATTTAAGAAGCAGTGCTGCCACATCAGAAAGTACAAGATCATTGTCTGCTCTGGTTTATGCTGTACAACAACCTCAGCTGAAAGTCTGGTGGTTGCCCACAAGGGTTGGGAAGCTCCCAAGTTCTTGACATGCAAAATAAGGACAACTAACTTGAACACCACTGAAAACTATCTAGGCCCAGACAAATGATCAGTGTCTGTCCCACATGAAGAGCATTAACTTCTCTTAGATAGCTTACTTGATGATGTGAAATTATCCTACCCTACCTCCAAAACTTGTGCTGGACTTGGGAACAGTGACTGGAAAGATTATAAACCCAGACACCAGCTGAAGTTACTGCCTGAGTTCATCAAGGGATAGATTTGCTTGGTGATTGAAGTTTAAAACAGAAATATGTTATAAGTTAAATTGCTTTCCTTGGTATTGAGTAGAACCGCTCTCAGGAACAGACCTACTACTTGCTCTGCTGCATCTGTAACAATCTTTTGCAGGGCAGGCAGGGGATTGAGGATGGGGAAATAATTTCCTCACCTTACCTGAGAAGGAATCATGTACCAGAGTCCTTGCCAATGGCTTAACACTGCTCCTACCTGCAGCTACTCCTGGAGAAGAAAGCCTCACTTATGGGGGGGGTGGCGGTGGGGTGGCGGTGGGGTGGTGGTGTATCTAAGAAGGATTATTTCCGCAGCACTGAAATCTTAAAAATACAGAGGAAAAAAATGAATGCTTTTTTATTTGCTGCACAATATAATTTCAAGTTTGATTGGAAAGTTTATGAGTTTAGATCAAGTTTAGTTAGAGGTTTGGCAGAGAAAAAAAAAGAGAAAATAATGTTTACTTTTAATTTAAAAGACTTTGTTCTCTCTCTTCAGAAGCATTTATTAATCCAGCTGACTTTGCTTACGTATTACCATATTACAGTCCTAGCCTTCTACCTGGGTGTATTACAGAATTAGTTTATGAGCTGCGGTTGCAGCTGATCTATTTTGAATACCTAATGAAATACTAATTTGAACAGAAGTACCTCAATCATCAGTTGATAAATTCAGTCAGTCTTCCTTCAGTTCATTTCTGTGATTAAGGACTAAGCTGGTTTAGGGACTGAAGAACTTTCATACCTGCATAGGAGCTTTCATTCTGCCTTAGATGAAGGTTCTTGCTGCAGCTAAGGGGATCTAAGAAATGACTTGCTGACCTTAATAACTCTTTTTCATCTTGTGCCTCACACCAAATCCAAGGTTAAACCAAACCAAGACAAAATAAAACAAGCTGATAAAACCAGCAATTTATTTGAGCTACCTTAATAGCTGGATGAGGGGCTTTATAACAGTTAGAAAAGTACCATAGCTTGTGGGCGAAGGAGAGGACTGCAGAGACAGGAACAGGCCTTTGGCAGACATAATGTAGACCTGTTGCATCTATTGGCACTGTTGGAAACAGGGTATCGGGGAACACCAGAGCCAGATGCACCAGCAGTGGCAGAGAGCTGTGTGTGTGGGTGACAGCAAGGCCAGCGTGGCAGTGCCCTCACATGCACAGGATGCAGCCCTGTGGCACCCCAGCAAGAAGAGCAGAACAGCTCCAGTGATAGTAGTAGGGTCAGCCCCAGCCCAGATCCCTCTGTGGGTCCATAGGGATGGGATAGGTCCAGGGACAAGCTGGAAATAAATCAAGGTCAGGATGAGCAAGGTGCATGGCCAGTGCAAACACATGGGCAAGAAGCTCAGGCAAGGGCCTGAGTGTAAATGCAGCTCTGGAGCAAAAAGGGAGGAGGGGGGATCAGCAGCTCATCCTGTATGGCCCTCTCACAGTGTCTTGGTCCATGATTCCAGAGTGGCTGTGCCATGTTAGCACTGGCTTTGAGGGCAAGCAGGGAGTCACAGGGTGAGAGGAATTTGCAGAGCCAGACGGCACCCTAAGAACCAAGCACTGGATGCCAAAAATGAGCCCATAGACTCCTGGTGTAATTGTGTGTTTATGTTACTCATCTGAGCTCTCTTTCCTTGACCATTTCTGTCCTCTCCTACCTCTCAGTTCAACTTTTGCCTCAGCTGTGCTACTGCAAACTGGGGTGCCAGGCTCTTGAGCAGGTTCCTGGAGCCTTGCTGATTAAAAAACAAAACATCTCAAAACAACAGCGAAGAGTTTCCCCAAACCTTTCAAATCTCCTCATATCTAATTGTAGGGAGGATTGTTGGGAGCATGGGCACTTAAGTTTCCCTCACTGGCAAAGAAAACATGGGATCAAGACAAAGCATCAGTCACAAGACAGGTTCTTTGTGAATATTAGCCTCCTAATATAGATATTTCTCTTCCTGCTATACTCACTTCATGTGTTTAATTTGAGAGTGCATAACCTATTTGCGTTATTCATCAAAGTGCCTTCATCTACTTAGAAGAAAACTACATTAAAACCTCCCAAACAAAACAAATAAAGAAAAGCAAAACAAAATAATAATGAAAAAAGCATAGGTAGACATTTGCAATAGATTGTTTCATTCCTCTGCCTCCAGTGGTGTTTTCAAGTCCATGAAATGTATTGCAGTGTTTCAGGTCACTTTGCTCACGCCACCTTCTATAATGTTACAGAGTAAATGCAGAACACTAATAGTAACATGGACTGATGATTCACAGAGGGATGTACTTTAGAGGGTAAGGGTACATAGAAACAAAGGTGCTTTCCTAGGATTGTGCTGAGGAAAAGATTAATTTGACATATTACATAACTTAAATGTGCTGCATTATCACTGCTAACAGTAAAGACAACACCACCTTTGCTGTCCAAAGTTTTCTCTGTCACTGCACAGTAATTATCAGTCCTATATCTAAGGTCACTGTATACTGTGCTTGTGTTTCTAGTTGTTTAAGACTAATGTAATTATTAAATGCATTACAGCTGCATAGACTTTTCTAGTAGGAACTCCAGAAAAAGCAGAGTCCAAACGCTTTTATGGCCTCAATACCTATAAAACTAGCAAAATACTATTTTAATCCCAAAAATCTGCCAGAGAGAAAGCTCTAGTTTTAGCTATGTCTTGCAGTCCTGTAAAGTTTTCTTCTTCCTCTTATCAAGGCTGCAGAATGCACACAGCAGTAGATATGCTTGACGTTATCTGTAGGAGGATAAAAGCCCACACAGCAGCTACTCTGTGCTGGACAATTTTGAAGCTGTTGGGAACAGTTTCTGTCCTTTCAAAGTATTAACTGCATGCACATCAGGGGCTGTGGTAGCGTCTGGTCTAATTTAATCACTGTAATGTGGAAGATAATCTTTCAGACTACCACACAGCGTGGGATTTGGGTCTGGCACCCTTCAGTTTTGAACATCAGTACTCCAAGACAGCATCCCTTACAAAAATAGAATGCAAATATAAAGAAAGAAACAGAGCTGATTATCATAAATTTAAGAACTGAAAATGAGCAGAAGAGAAAAGAAGTTAAAAACCGAATTACATGGCTCAATATTAAACTGAATATTTTTCAAGATTTTACCAGTGAAACTGGTAATTTTTCTTTTTCTGAGTCTCTTATAACAGGGAAATTGTGGTTAAAAAATTTCATGAGGTAGAGTTAAGATATCTTATGATCTGTCATTATTTTCTCTTCTTTCTCCAAACCCAAAAATCTGTAGTTGCAGAGAATAAGACATTCACTGAAGAAACAAGTAAAGCTTTATTAGGTAACAAGTGCTGGATAATATATGTTGAAATCCAGTGTAGAAATATTTGCTGTATTTTAGTGTGCATAAAGCTTTTAACTTGTGGACTGGCATTTAAAAGCCCATATTAATAAATAAGTTTCCCGTCATGGAATAAGTATAATCATAGTCTAACATTTTTTATGTAGCTTGCTTAACTGTGGGTAGCATTCAGATGACTGTTTGATAGATGGCTTAGGAAATTATGTAGATGTTTCTGTTAGGCAGTAAGATGCATTAAGGGTCTTTTAAAGTTTCTTTGTTAAAGGAAAAAGGTTTTTGTTGACTCACTGCCATAGCAGATAATTAACTTAGATCCATTCAAAACGTTCAAGCTGTCAATATAATGCTTAATTTGGATAAAAAATCCTAAAGAGAGTTTATGTTCTCCAAAGCTTTCATGCTATGTCGATTAGTGAAATAAAAACTACACAGCTTCTCTGTTTCTTACCAGTTGCCCATCACAACTGCAGTAAAACCACCTCAATGGATAAGGGTAGTAAAACTGCATGATCGCCACAAATCACAGAAACTTACAATCATAGAAGCACGGAATGATTGAGGTTGGAAGGGGCGTTAAAGATCCCTCTAATTCCAATCCCACTGCCAAGGGAAGAGAAACTTTTCACTCAAAAGTTTCCAAATATCTGATGTAAACCGACTCCCATTTCAGTTTAAAGCTGTTTCCCCCTGACCTGTATAAAAATGTGCCCTTGTAAAAAGTCCCTCTCCAGCTCTCTTCTAGCACCTTTAGGTACTGAAAGGTGATCTAAGGTCTCCTCAGAGTTTTTCTCCAGGCTGAACAAGCCCAACTGTCTCAGCCTCTCTTCATATGAGAGGTGCCCTGTGCTCTGATCATCAATGATTAGGAAATATTCTTATTAGAAACATTGATGCATAGGAGACATTTAGTACGTGTAGATGTAAAGCAGAGAACTAGACATAGCTTTTTGTTTTTCAGGCATTTGGAACAATGATATCTGAATTTAATGTTAACATTTATTTATGTCACCACTCACATGTTTCAGGCTGGGATAACTCCCACATGTTGCAGAAAAAGGTGACTTTGAGTTTTAAAAGCAGAGACATCCCTTCAAATTAGAAATACTCAGGTGCATATATTGTTGTGAACAGGCTTACTTCTCTTGAGGAAAAATAGAGCCATTATGCATATATAGGGGGTGATATAGAATAACTTTTAAGGTCAAGGCTGTGGATTCAGTGAGACTGTATTTCACTGAAACTTCACTGAAAACTTCATTTAATCAAGACGTTTCAATGGCTTAATTTGTCATGAAAAGACCACTTCTCCTCCAACATCAGTTTTTCACGCACCATTTTTTACCAGGCTAATTCCTGATGATTTTGTCAGGAAATGCATTTTCCTTTAAGCAACCTCTCCCAGCAGTGGTCAGCACATATCATATCAGAGCTGAAAAAGCCAGACGGTTTATCATAAAATGAGAGCTGTAGTATAGTACGTATTACGTACGTACCAAGGTTGGGATTGTAACAAACAATATATTAAAATATATACAATATATTCAAATGTATAATTATCTCATTGCTAAATCCTCATTCTAAGCAGGAAAAGGCAATAAAAAATATCTAATTCCTTTTGAATATTCAGTATTTTTTGTACTTCATAAACTGTGCCCATAAAATTAATGAAAATTCAACTGAATTATATTTGCTATCACAAACTTTAAGCCAAAGCTGAGGATGTCTCGATTAAAAGAAAAAAACCCCTAAAACTAATCAGAGCTATGTAAAAGCTTAAGTAATAAATGATAAATAGAATGTTTTAAAATATTATAGATTTATAATAGTATAATATCATTCTTATTGCATCTAGATATAATATTACTCCCCCTGTGCACTTTCATGTTCCAAAATAATGTGAAAACAATTAAGAAATTACATAGATTAATATTTCAATATTTTGAAAATATTTAAAGCCCAAAATAATATTTCACCAAAAGAGTTTAGATTTGCTTAGACAGCCAGTCATTCTGAGCATTTATTTTTTCAATCACTATTATCTTTTTGCTGCATTTTGAATGCACTGAATACCTTACCCAGGATATAACTAGTGATGCCACACATATGATAGTGAAAGACAGAAAAGAAAGTCAATTCACCCTTCATCCTGTCCCCAGAATTTTAGCTGATGATCAGGAGATCTAGCTAGCAGACACACATTGGAAGAGATTTAACCTGTGACACCACTGCTATTTCAGACCCCTGCCTTCCCTAAAGTCGAACAAGTAAATTTATGACAATTTTACTGTCAAAAAGATCTGGATTTTTTAACATATGCTAACGGGAGCATATTATTAAATATATATATATAGCTATTAATAGCTGAGTTTTCAAAATAGCAGGGATATCTTGAATACAGCTCATGGAATTATAGCTGGTTCAATTTTTATTCCCTGTGTTCCAACTGGGCTGGCTTCCTCAGGCGTGCACTGTGTCTGTCTATCTATCTATCTATCTATCTATCTATCTATCTATCTATCTATCTATCTATCTATCTATCTATCTATCTATCTATCTATCTATCCATCTATCATCTATCTATCTATCTATCCATCCATCTATCCATCTATCCATCTATCCATCTATCTGTCTACAAATTATAGCAATGTGTTTGCATTCCAGCAGCATTACTTGAACAATCAAGTACTATTTGAGGTGAAGAAAAATATCCTATAGCCCATATTGAAACATATAGCTAATTTTAGGATGCATTTCCCTCTCCTCATCCTTTTGAACTTCATATTTTCATGCACATGGCCCCTTGCAGCATATATGCTGTAAATCAGCACCATGTCTTATTGTATCTGTGGAGAAGCAACTGTTTCCAGTTCTATCTTTAAATAAAGAAAGGGTCCTGGCACAACCCATGAATGCTACTCTTTATATGAATAAATGCCCTTTTGTTCTGGCTCTGCCTCATGAGAGTTTTTGCAATCGAAGTTCGGACCCAAACCCTGCCACCTCACAGTACAGAACACTAACCAGGTCTTTATGGCCAAGGCAGAGTCCCTATCACTGGCGTCTGGTGTGGCTGGAACACAGCACTTAGTCATTTGGCACTTACTACTTACCCAGAATTTTGGTTGCTGTGTGTTGATATTGAAATTCACACTTTTTCTGCTGTCTACATTGTGTAAATATGACTTTTCTTTGACTTCTCTTGGTAGATGTCCATCTCCTGTACAGGGAACTCTCTCTGTCTCTGGTAGGGAAAACATGTCAGAGGCATGGTCAGAAGGATAAAAGGAAATCTTTTTGTGTTGATTTCAGCTCTTTGGGTCAGTGATGGATGAAAAGGCAGCTAACACAAACTATCACAGCAGCTGAAGGACTTGTAAATATTCTCACACCAATCCTTCTTTCATCTGCAAAGAAAGAGATGGTTGGACTTAAAAAAGAATGAAAATAGAAGCATGCTTAAGGAGTTTCAGCAAATCTTAGTTGAAGGAAAACTGCAAAAGTAGGACAGAAAGCTGTAGTGGTATTATCAAGAAGTGATGCTGTCATGGTTGCACACCAACTTCTTTCTGCTGAAGTGAAAAATTGCTTGATTCTGATGGCCACAAAATAATCAAATTATCAGTTTTTTTTTCAAAAACAAGAGTAAACATCCTTCTTGCAATAGAAGCAACTAGAAAAGTTGTGATTTGTTGCTAAAGGCGTATGGAGATTTTCACACAGGGTACGTGCTGGCTGCTGTTAGCAGTCGTGGTGACGTACTGGGCCCCTTGGGAAGGCCATTGCAAGCTTTGTTAGGGGAGAGAACACAAGCCATATCTATGTTTGTGATGATTCCCAGCTGTCTCCCCTACTAGTGACAGAAATAATTAGCATAAATAGATTTTTAGCTCCTTAATGTCTCTGACAGAATATTGCACTGAGAATATATTTCCAGAAAATCATACGGCTGGCTATAACTTTTTTATGTTTCATATGTGATTTATTACTACTTATTATTTATTATGATTTTCTCTATTGTGAATGTATTTGCACTGAAATACTCTTTAGGGAAGGATTATCTCAAAGTGGAAAATGGAGTAACTGAAGTGACTGCTCCTAGTACAGAATACACCAATTATGTAGTCAGAATATATATATTGCAATTCAATGTATAGCTCTGTGATTTGGCTTACTTCCTAACTGGTTTCTAACTATGGAATTGTCGTGTTCAATGGCAGGGCTCTCTGACAGCTGTGATGTACAATAAGGCAAAGGTCTGATCAGATTAAAAATTTTCACGTGCAATTTTTGTGTGTGTCATGAATGCACTCATGAAATCAGGCCTCCCTGTGTGTGCAGAATAAATAGGAGTAGTTAAATGGTTGCAAAGAACTGATGGAGAGATGGTCAAGCAAGTGCAGGATGATGGATTATTTCTCAGAGTGTGACTCCATATAAATAGCACATATAGGCATGCATGAACAACCTTTATCATAGGAAGGACATAAAGTATGGCTGACTAAACCTTCAGCTGTGTGATAGACCTGTTTTTTCATCTCCATCACAGAATGCATTGTGATACTTTCATACAGGCACCTTTTCTGATGCTGAAAAAGTACAGTGTTACTCTCTGCATGCTCTTTGACAGGTGATGATGAAGGTGTCTATTGTGCTATCTATTCATAATGTGCACTTACAGGTGAAATCATTTATGGGCTGGCATCACTTTGCAACCACAAGTTCTGGACAGGTAGCTCTCAGGAAAACAATTTCTTGCTAGAAAAGCTAAGATTTCAGTAGTGGAAAGGCAAAGAAAGCAGGAATTTTTTATTTAACTGTCCTTGTCCATTATACAACCAACATTAAAGGTACAAATTTATTTATCTGAAAATCTGACAGTTAAAAATGACAGTGTTGAGGTATTTGATATATATGGATAGGTTCACTAGTGTTCCTTGGCCACTTTCTGCTGTTCCAATAATACAACAGAGCCATAAACCCAGCTGGATTTTCAACTGTTTTGTTTGCTAGGGCAATGAAAAAGGGACCAGGGTGTCCCTCTGAAAATGGATGGTATTCTGCAGCCTAGATTCTCAACAATAGGGACTTAAATCTACTTTTAAGTAATTAAATAAGTGGCTTTCTTTTCTGAAATGCTGATATTACTTGTGTCCCACTGAGCCACTAAAGAAACTTGAGTTTAATAGTTTCTGATGTACAAGACTCTATGTGCAGTGGCTTCAGCTGTGGCATGAAGGGCTGGTTTGGAGATGGGGCTTGTATAGACTGTGGAACAGGTTTTCCAAACTGCTGGATGAGGTGCTAGGACTGCATGGAGAAGGGATGATTAGGTGACAAACGCTTGGCACTTGAGATGTAATAGTCCTAATTCAGTGCTCAGCAGCCTGAAAATCAGAATGTGCCTGAGTGAGCCTAAAAGCAATTTAACAAGAGTAATTAATCCTAATAGAAAATACACAGATTGTTAACAGCAAATTGTCACTTCTTTAAATTTGGACAAGAAAATGCAACACCACATCAACATGGTATTTGATCAACACATCTTTGCATCTTCTATCCATGTTTTCTATGAACCTTATTGTTTATATTTCTGTGTGTCTGACAAGGAATTCTCTTGATTCTAGAGAAGGCATTAAAGCTGCACCTTACTTTAACCAAGTAAAAAATGGACATTGCAACAACAGAGAAAAAAAAAAAAAAGGTAGTTTAGATTTTGGATCACTTCCAGATTTGAAAGCAAATCCTTTAGCAGGGAATGTAGATTCCCACAAAAAATATGGCAATAGTGTTCCTTCAAAATGACTAATTATTTTTAGACCCTCTACTTCAGGAGTGCAATGCACTGTTATTAACTTTTGGGGTCAAACTAGATAGTTGGAAGCAGACTAGTTCTGAAACAGATTTCTTACAGCCAAATCAGAAAGGTTTGTTGCAATATAAACTTCTTGAACTATTGAACTTTTCCTCCTACACAATAAAGGACCAGATTTGAAACTTTTTCAGATCAGTACAGAACAACAGACTTCAGCTCAGTGCAATTTATTTATGTCAGCTGAAGATATGATTTTCTTCTCTAATTTTTCTGGTTCCTATCTGTGAAAATGGATCCATGATTCAAGCATTTTAGAATCTAAGCAATACAGCCTACATAGGAAGGGTAGTCTTGCAGAAAGTCTTCTGCTATTAGCAGAAGACAGAGGATGTTAACTCACCTTGATTTTCTATGGACTTGTAAGAGAAGGCAGAATTTTTTCTGATCCCTTCAATTTAAAAATAATTTTTAATTTTCAATATCATGGCATAATTTTTAACTACAAAGGGAATGTGACATCCTGATTTGCCAAAATGCACAATAAACAAGAAGGAAACTGTAAGCACAAAACAAAATAAATGTAGTCTAGATTTCAAGTATTTCCTTTATCTATGATTCAATAAGTTAAATGGTTATTTTTAATTTCACTGCTGCAATTTAATAGACTATAACTTAAAAACTGAGTTTATCACACTAACCTGTCACTGAAGCAAATTTTAGTATGGTCATTCTAGTTCAGGATGTTAAGATAAGAGCCCTGGGGTTGTTGAAACAAGTGCATTACAAAATGGAAATGATTCTCCACTGAAAATTTCCTGGAACAATTTTTATGCTTATCTGAGAAACTTCAAAATGGAGTAGAGCATAGTCAATCTTAAAAAGAAGAGAACTCAAAACCCCACAACCTAAACCCCCATTGTCCTCCCCACCCCAAACCAACTCTCCCACCCAGTGTCTTCTTTCTCAGCCTTGAAATGTAGCATTTATGAGCAGAGAAGTCTCAAATGCTTCCCTGGTCTTGGAAGCATGGATATAAAACATTTTGTCATCTTCTGTTAGAGCCAAGAATTCCTTTAGTACCTTTGCTTCAAAGATAAAGCGATACACAGAGCAAGGTTCAGGGGAGGCAAACTTGCTGCTCTACCACACGATCTCAGTCCCCTAACAGAGCATCCTTGGGATTCCTTCTTATGGCTCCTAACCTTAAGCCAGCCTTTCCAAAGGCTTTCATCTGTAGCAGAGCAGAACAGGGTATCACAATATGTGTGTTTGCCCTCAGGAGGCATGGCAGAGGTTATGAGGCATTATTGACCTGCAGTGTAATAATGTCCCTCATGACTAACCTTAAAACTTTCAGTTCTGAGTAAGTAAGACTAGCTGGATCTTTTCAATGTCTCTGGGAATATTATAGCTTTTCATAAAACTATGTATAAAGAGTACTGAAAAAGGGCAAGAGGAAATTGCCATCTTCTCTGAGACAGGCCTGCAGGGTACACACATACTTGGTTTAAACAAATCACTCTTTGTTAAGAGGTTTGGTCAGACTTCTATTGCCAACATCAATACAATCCTGACAGTGCTAGGAGGGAACAATCTGGCTACATCATATCTTCATCCTTTAATTTCGACAAATAGAATGAAGCCTAACATACAGCTTAACTGGATCCATTGTTGGTGTACATTGACTTGCAACTTTGAATTTGATGGAACTAAAAATCTTTACAATAGTTGAGATTCTGGCCTCTACTTTAAATTACAGGAGCAATTTCCAGCATTGCTAAAATCTTTTTACAAAGAATTATTTTTACAAATTAAGCAAATATTTTTCCAAATCAAGCAAATATAGCAAATTAAGCAAAAAAATAACATAAGTTTCATAAAGCATAGCAGATTTCAAGACCTATCTCTTTTCCCAGGAAGGTTTATTTTGGAGGCCAGAGATGCCTAAGAATCTTGTGTAACATGATTCATATCATACAATGATGGTGTAACATCCTTCATATCAGCTGAAAAGACAGACAAGCAGGGTTTTAATTTAAATTGAGATGAGAATTTCAGAAAAGTTTTTGAAAAAAAACTTCTAAGCTGTTTAGAATCACATCTAATGGAAATTTTCTGTTTTGAATACCTGGTCTTGTGGTTTCATAGTAGTTGATCAAGGTAAATATGACAGAGGATGGTTACTACAAAGGGCAAATTTGTTCCAATACTTTTTTCTTAAAATGTCAGTGAAGTTTATATATTTATAAAGTAGAAACTGCATGCCCCTCCATACTCATGTTTTTCAATGACATTAACATTCATATGTGCTGGAGCTGCTTCTCACATCAACCACCAATTGCTTTACCAGTTAGTTCACCATCTCAGACTGTTGATCATTACACCAAAATCCTTTAGCTATTTCATACCTGGAATTTTTTACAAAGTAAGCTTCAGGTGTCTTTGATATAGCTGGAAATCATATCAATAGCAGCTTCAGAAAGATCTGTGTAAATTTTTTATTTTCCATGTAAAAGTATAAAATAATCTGCAGGAAAATGATCTCCAAATCCAGAATCATATAGAAACAAGAGAATAATATTAATAAAAAGTCCAGTACTGCCTGTCAATCTCTTTTTCAAATTTGATCAAAAATACTTGACCTTGATGAGATTTCAAAGCTAACCCTAACTAACTGCAAAGAAGAGAAAGATATTTCATTGACAACACTTGAATAGAGTTCTGTCTCATTAAAACTTCACCTTATACTTTAGCAAAGTTTAACTATCAAAAACTCCAGGAAATAAATCTTTGCCTTGAACTATGTGATATGCGTGAAAGATCTTGGTAATTTTCACCAGGTTCCTAATAGACAAATATCACAAAAAAAGCTATTTATCAGAGAATCCAAGGAATGAAAAATGAATGGGTGCTGATTCACTTAAAATTTTCCCTCAGAAGAATGGCTATAGTGAAAATCTCCTGTAAGAACATCACCCTAAGACCTGGTGGAGAGCAGCACTCTGTGCATGCTAAGGACTCAGTGGTACATACTACTTGAAAACTATAGTTTAGGAATCTCAGTTTCACATTCAGCAATTGCTTTAGCAAACTGCATTTTTTCTCCTTTTCTGTTTCTTTCTAATTTTTTTTTTTCTTAGCCAAACCATTATTTAAGAAAATGGTGTAAAGGAATTTTATCTGGTCATTAAGCTGTTTAAATCCATATTGTTAATATAGGTCTTCCATCGGTCTGATTCTATAAATTCAAATCATAGGAAATACTAATTCAGTTAAAGCCCTTTCTTACTAAATGATTTAGAAGAATTGATCGCTTAGGAGGGTTGGGAGGATGAAACTCCAGCCTTTCTAGATGCAAATCTGGTGTCCTAATTATTCATCTAATTTCTTTCAGTCCATTAGTTTCTAGGAGAGGTCTGTTAATCTGGAAACATGAGAAAGGTAGAGGTATTATGACATGAAGAGATCTGGTCATAAATTGTTTTAACCTGAGACTTTCTGGCCTGGTGAGACTCAAGTTTTGGAATAAAGGATAATGAAAAAACTCATCAAACAAAACCATCACCACTAGCAAAAGCAAGTAGGAAAGATATTGAAACTAAGGACTGCAATAAACGTTTGCATTAGAAATCAGTTACCACTGAGTATCACTAAACAGGTAATTTTCAGCAGGCTAGCAGCTAGATTACCTCCTTAAGTGAATACAGGTTATAAAGCCAGGAAACCTTGTTACGTCAATTTTCTAGCTGGCAAAGTAATCGTGTTGAATACCTTTTGCCCTAACACTGCTAGGGAGAGAGCCATTTTCTTATTACCAAAACTCAGCATCCAAGGCTAATACTTCAATAACACTAAAAACTCTCCTTACTTTCTGTACATATTGGTGTTTCTGTCATTGCAAGGGGAGTGATTTTATCAGCTGAGTTAGAGATGGCCCAACATTCTATTTTGAATGAACTTTCTTATTATGGTTAAGCAAACTCCAGGTCAGTTCAGAAATCAGTCCATTAACTGAAAAGTTGTGGAAGGGAAAAACTAACAATTGGAACTGACAGCTGACTTTTAAGATAGAAATTGGGGAACACTCCTGAATTTAATAGCTAAGGAAGCAGCAATCTGCAGCCTGGGTTACCTGAGAACTGTTCAGCACAGAGCAGAACTTGTAGAGTGCTTTTTCTTGCCTGCTGGTGACAGGAAACATGACCTGGCCACTACACACGGTCACTAAAAAGCTTGCAGTTAGCTTGCCATTGATGGACAAGTGTATCCTGCTCATTATTGCTGCTGCTTAGTTTTTACTTTGAGAAAGAAGCTAGGCTGCCCGTCAGCTCAGCTCCCGAACCTGAATAGTGGCACTCTCCTCAAAGTTAAAAGCATGGCCTCTGCCACTTCTCCAGTTAAGACATTGCTCAGGAGGTGACTAATAAAGTGCTCACATTGCTCCCTGCAGGTGAATAAATTATTTCAAAGAGTTTTCCAGGTCTTAGACAGCTGTCCTGGTTTGGCAACTAAAACCACTACAACAGGATACTGCAAAATGTCTGGACCTTCAGGTCCAGTGTAACCCCCAAGCATTCCTGTGTGGAAACCACCTCATATCTGGTTCCATGTTTGGCTATGGCAGTTAAATAACTACTCCTTTGCATGCCATGGAGATGTCATATTACCATCCACATAAAAACTGACTGGCCCAAAATGACTTCTCACATCCCACCCCACAAACCCATGCTCAGACAGAGCATTAGGAGGGAAGCAACACTGCTGTGATTACCCTCATGGCATGGGCAGCCTTGGCTGACAGGCTTCTATATGATGAAGGAAAACACAGTGTACACCTTTGGATTTGTGTTTTGGCTGTCTGATTGCTTCCCAAGGTAAGGGTATGAGCTTTTGCATCATACATCTAAGGCACCCGATTCTCTCATAATATATAGGGAGCACAGCTCAAAGCTCTGGATTTTGGATGATACTTTTGGGGATGAATTCTTTAAAACAGGCATTGTTCTCTCTCATGTAGATATATCAAAGTTTTTTGGTCGATCCCATGAGGAACAAAAGGCTTAGGCATCTTTGACTTCCTTTGTCAATCAAAGTCAGTGGGAAGCACATTTAAGTCTGGAACAAATACCACTGTGGCTGTTCAGTGGTAAACCTGCATGGAGGTTTTTTTCTTCTACTATTACCGAAGCAAAACACAGTGCACTGTTTGTTAAAGACTTTTTTTAAAAAAGCTCAAAAGCTAGAGGAGTGTTTTTTGCCTTGTTCTCACAGCTGCTTCTGGTTCAGCATAAAATTCCTAAGTGTGATGCACACTTACGAGAGAGGAATTCTGCAAGATGACACCCTTTTTTCAGTTTACTCTTATGTGAATATAAACAGCAAACACATTCACTTTCTATAGAACACCATTTTTAGAGTATGATTGCCTGTTTTACAGTTTGATTGCCTGTTTCATCATATCCCTGCTATGAACTGGTGAAAAAATGTGTACCCTCCAAAGAAGGGTGTGGTGATGTTTTTTAACCTGTGATTTCCACAGACCACAGTTTGAGAAAAACTGGAATATGGAATGTTGATAGACATGTGGTGTTCCCAGCTAAATCTTCTCTTTAATGTCTGATAATGCAGTTTCCAAATAGTCTTCTAGTGGAAGGTAGTTGGTGCTTGTATCTCACATAAATTCATGAATTTCACATAATGAATAAGGGGTCAGAGGACTTGTACTGGAGTTTGTTCCATGTCCACCCAGAGTGTTAACCCTCTTTTTTTCTTACTAAGATTCTCCATGGAGTGTCTCACAAGTATATATTGTAGATGATCTTGTCTCTACCTAGGTGAAAAACAACATATAAATTAAGTACTTTTATTGCAATCATAGCAAATATTTTTAAAAAGCACAGCACTGAGATACATTTGTGCAAAATAGTTATTACAACAGAAACATATATTTTTAATGAGCCCTGAAGCCAATATAACAGCAATTATGAATGTAATTCACTACCATAATAAAGTAATTTATTTATCATAATAAATTATCTCAGAATTAAAAAATAAAATATTACTTTAGCTACAGTCTGTCAGAGGGGGCAGATTTAAGCATTCTGCTTTAAATGAGACATTGGAAAAGACAAATCAGGCAATTTTATATTAGATAATTAAAGCCTTATGAAAACCAGACACATTTTGAAGAGAGAAAAGAAAATGTAATTCCCACTGGAGCTAAGAATACAGCTTTCTTTTCAGAAAAGAAGCTTATAACTGAGAAAAATGTCTTGTGTTTTATTATTTTTTTTCTTTTAGTTGAAAAAAAACAAGTGTAAATTTAGATTCTAAGGATGAAATTATAAAAAGCCCCTCAGACTGACCTCCATTATTTTGGAAGAAAGCCCAGTGAGTAATGAGGGAGTAAGAGAAAGAGGAAGAAGGAAAAAACTTTTTTTTTTTCTTTTTTATGCTTATAGTGTTTTTAGGGACTTTATCTCAGTATGTTTGATAAACAACACAATGGAATTATACAGGCTCTCCTGCACCAGATGTTTTAATTATGCAACAAATGTTTGATTGGTGGCTTTGTACTGAAAGGTGCCTATCACTTCAACCTTTTGGTAAAAGAGAACATGACTTAAAGGGAAGTGAGTTAGAAAATAATACAACACCACACAAAAATTTGGCAGCAAAATCACTGTGAGAGATTGAAGCTTCATCTCTCATATAAGCAAGCAACCCTGAGAATTGGAAGAAGGACTTTAGATAGCTTGGGAATTTGCCTCTGTGGCAGATACAGTAAACAGCTTCAGAAATGATTGTGTATTTTTGTTAATCACTTAGGCCATAAGATAACAGCTAAGTTGACATTTTGTGTGCAAGAAGTGAAACTGCTTACTCTGGTTCCCTATTTTCTGTCATTTTTGCAGAACAGTGACTGTCAGCAGTGCACCCTGAGTGCAATAATGGTACCACACATTGGCAAAAAGCCTTGAGACTTATGTGCCCCCAAACACAAGCCCTCTGAAATTTTCCCATGTTTTAAAATGATAAATGTTGCTGTCTTTGCACATCATCTAGTAAGAATGCAAAGAGTGCAAAAAGAAAGGAAGTTGAAGGTTACTTGGGCCTTCTTTTTTAGAAATATTCCCAGCACTATAGCTTACTTTCTTATCACACTTCAATATGCAGTTCCATCACTGCTGTTTAGTGATAATTTCATGACTTGGTGTTGCAATTGGTTTTGTTATTGGAACTAATTTAAAACATTTCTCTATCTTTATCCACACAAATACATTTTTGTTTGCACTCAGGTATTGTTGCACTCCAACTGCTGAAAACCTTGTTCATGAGACCAC